>OU342744.1:25263055-25863055 GCA_910589775.1 Avena eriantha | reverse complement strand
AGCACTTGAGTAGCAAAGTAGACCTACTTGATTACAAAGCTCATGATCACAATATGATCATGCATAAAGAGAGAGACGAACACATATCTACCGGTAGAACCCTTGGTCTCGAGAGAGAACTACTCCCTCCTCATCATGGGAATCAACAACTGCGATGGAGATGGTGGTGGAGATCGATGGAGATGGCTCTGGGGGCACTTTCCCGTCGAGGTAGGGTGCCGGAATAGAGACTTTCTATCCCCCGAATCTCCCCTTCGGTGGCGGCGGCGCTATGGAACTTTTCGTGGCTGGAGGCTCGATCCTTTAGGGTTTCTGCATCGGTGGCTTCTTATAGGTGAAAGGGCGAGGTCGATGGAGGCCTGAGGGGCCCACACCACTTGGTGGCGTGGCCAGGGGGACCCGCGCCACCATATGGTGTGGCCAGCCCCTGGCCCCCCTTCGGTTGCCCTCCGGACTCCGTTTGTCTTCCGGTAAAATATTGACTTTAGCTTTTGTCCTGTCCAATTCCAAGAATATTCATTTTCTGGCTTTTCTAGAACCAAAAACAGAAGAAAATAGGCAACTGGCCCCGTGGCATCTTGTTAATAGGTTAGTTTCAGAAAATGCATAAAAGTATCTCAAAATGTAGACAAAACATAAGAAAGTAGATATAAAACAAGCATGGAGCATCAAAAATTATAGATACGTTAGCAACGTATCAGTGACTAAGAGGAGTGATCTCCGCTTTGTGGTCTAAATTTTCAATTAAAATAAGCAGCTATTCCTTTTCTTTCTTGTAAACACTACTCAAATTGCGGGCCCATCCTCGTAGGAAGTTCCTGATATGGCAAATCTTCTTTTACCAAGCATCCATGGGGAGTTCCTAGTTGGAGCTGATTTCCATTCTCTACTTATCATGTCCATAAAACCTTCTTGGAGTAGCCATGAGAGCTCGAAAGAAAAATAAGGCTTATTCCCTAGGTGAGCCTGAACTCCTGAGTCTAGCCCCCAACCTTGTCAAAGCTCGGACACTAACTAAAGGAATCTTTTGTTCCCACTCTACATTAGCAAGAACCCTATCAAGTTTCTCATAAGTTGGCATCTCTCTATAGTTGGCCCACATAAACTGTTTACCAAAGAGTGCAATTTATTTCAAGTCTAGACTTTCGATAATAGCATTAAAAATAAAAGACCATCTCACATGAAAATTATCATTATTCTTTCCCCTTATCTATGGATGATATTAAAATATCCTCTAACTAACAAGGGTACAGTTCTCACATGTGCGGACAAGCTCTGCAAGAAACTCAGATTTCTGTGCATCTTGAGCTGCCCCATAAACCGCAACGAGGTTCCACTCAAACCCATTTGATTTATTTCTAATATGAAATTTCACACACCAATCCCCCGTAAGCGGTCCTTTGACTGCAAGAGAAACCGTATGAAAACCAACAAGTATTCCACCCGATCTACCACTAGGCTACACACAATACCAAATGAAGTCACGGCCTCCAGCCAGATGATTCAAAAAAGGAGTTGAAAAATTAGATCTCCCTATCTTAAGGATTGCAATAAAGTCTAGTTTATGTTCCCAGATCGTTTTATGAACAAAAGAGTGCTTTGACGTGTCCCCAAAACCATTGCTATTCCAGAAAACCCCTTTCATTATAATCACTTTTTAATAAGTCTATTGCTTCTACCGTATGATTGTTTTTCTTTTTGTCGCCTTGGTGGTCCTAACATGGCGTGGGATGGGATCACTATTGTCCCTCGAACCTTGTTGTTCCTCCACACCAAGATCATAACTCAAATCAGCAGCCCCACTAATTATTGAGTTATGAAGCCCATCTATTTCTTTGTTATTCATCTCTTATTTTTTTCTTAAGCATAATAAGAGTTCTATTAAGATCCACATCCTTAATGAGATTAATAGAATCATTAACTTGCAAAGCAGACTCCCCTAAACCGACTCCTAACATAATAGCCCTTTTAAGAATTACTTCATTAGGGATAGATGCTATGGAACATGACGGGACATGCATTTTACCTAGGGAAAGAACGATGTCCGTCTGCTTTGCTCGGAGATGAGCCATTTCCAACTGAGTAGCATCATAGTTAGGCTGGTTTCGGATCCTAGCACTTGAGTGGACTCCTGCAGCAGCTGGCTCTTGAATTCCACCAAAGTTGACAAGCTGTTGGACAGAGTATCTCCCTCCTAGAAACACCCCTGTCCCCTTCTCCTTGCCACCCGTACGATGTGTGGACACTGCCGACGACAAGTTCGCCGTGTCACTCCTTTCAGGCGATCCTAGCTTCAGCCTGCTCTCAACCGCTTGTAGTGAAGACACTTCAGGAATTGTTGTTCCGAAATGGGACCCATAATTTCATCTCCACTTATTTTCGTTTTGGAGAGTTCAAAACCTTACTGATTGGATTGTGAAGAGTTTCTTCTGCTGTTATATATGTTTTTGTTCATGAACAGGTGAATTAAACATTCTTGAACTTCTCCCTAAGCAGAATCACCACAAATGATATATGGGGTTATTAGATGTGTAATATGATACGTATCCGATATGGTGTAGTACCCCAATCGTGTATACGTATCCGACCTTGTATATTTCCACCTGAGGGGATTTTCCTCACCATATAAACACGTACACGATTGATCCCTAAGGGAAACGATCGTTCCCTCCCACTTTTACGTTCAACATGGGTTAGTCTGATGAAAGGCTTTGTTTCATCACTCTCCAATGTCGTGGGAACAGATGTGAAGAGGTGATTCATATAGTGCCAGCAAGGATCTTTAGCAGTGTAAAGTGTCCAAGCATCATTGAGATCGAAAGATGTTGGGGGCATGCAGTGTTGTTCAGTAGAACCAGTGAAGACAAGAACACATATACCCTTCTGTTCTCCAAGCTAAGGCTGCAATTTCTCTTTCGCACATTTGCTTGTCCTGATGCCTAGCAAGCCTTACTAACGAACAAAACAACGAGCAATCGAAAGATGAAGCTAGTCTCATAATCTTGGATGTCAATCAAGATAGGCACAATATGCTGAGTAAGTGAAGTGTGCGTGTACGAGATTGGAGTGAACGAAAGGAAGGAGTACTTGCATACATAAGGAAGGAGTACTTGCGTAAATAAAAAGGTCAAGTAGAGGGTCGAGTAATAAAGAGGGATACTTATTTCATACTTTAGGCATGAGACTGTAAAGCATGTACTCCCGTCGTAAGAGATGTCATAGATTTATCTAGATTCGTATGTATCTAGACACGATTTACTATATAGATACATGTGAATGTAGACAAATCTGTGACATCATATTTTAGGATGGAGGGAGTACAAGAAATGATGTGGGTAAAATTGGTCTAGCCTTCAGGAGTTAAACCTTGCTCATGTCTAATTCGACAAGGAATGATTCTTGAAGCAGATTTTCTTACTACTTTTTTCATATCATTTTCCAATTTCCTATTATTTCCCTTTGTATCACTCTGCCCATTTTGCAAGAGTGGTGCACTCCATTTTTGTCTTGTTTACATGTTCTGTTTGGATTAAAGTAAAGCCTACAAATTAACTGGAGAGAATATAGTGTCTACATATTGACGAAAAGTATGATTAAGTGCAGATAATGTAGATCAAATTGTGATGATTGAGCCCCTTTCATGAAATCACTATATTCCAAATCATGCAGATAATGTAGATCAAATTGTCTCAACTATCTGGTTGCTTAAAATTTCAAAAGAAGATGTTCATTCATCAAACAGGTGGTGTCGTACATGTAGAAACATTTGCGGGAAGAATCACCGCAAATGAAACAAGGCGCTAGTCTGATGAGAGACTTCTTTTCATCACTCTCCAACATAATGCAGTCTAAAGAGACGTGAGGCGGCAATTCATATCGATAGTGGCGGGGATCTATAGCGGTGTGAAATATCCCCGAACCTTACTCTCATACTTCCTGCAATATTTTTGCGTAAGACCTATGAAGACAAGAACCTGCATACCCTTTTATTCTTCAAGCTAAGTCAACAGTTGAACTTCCGCGCATATGCTTGTCCCGATGCCTACCAAGCTCTACTGATGGATAGAGCAACGAGCTATCTAAAGGGGCTAGTCTCATCATCCTGGTTGATGGGGCTGCAACTCACAACCCCTCTTCTCCTACCTCTAGCTCAAACTAGAATAATGAAGTTTTTTCGGGCGACGAACGCCGCGGCACACACACGCCTGTATCTTGGCTTTATTTATGGACACACACCGCTACAAATAAAGATGCACACTCGAGCACACACCTCGGCAGCCACGGCAGTACTCCACGGAGACCTGCCGGCCGGACACCAAACCTACCACATCTTCTCGCCGCAGACTCTCTACTAACTCAGCTGTTTCCGGGGCTTAAATAGCCAGACTCACATGGCTCGCATGCAGACACTAACCCACTAACCTGGCATGCACACACACGCACTAATACATGGTCAAGGCCACAACTACTTGATCCAGGTTTTACTCTACTGGCTAGCTACACGCACACACGTTGAGCCACTAACAGACAAGCAGACAACTAGCTAACAAACTCAAGATTAGTGCTAACAATAGTGTCAACACTAGTAGAAACCAGGACTTTAGACCCGGTTCGTAAGGACCTTTAGTCCCGGATTGCAAACCGGGACTACCAGGTCTTTAGTCCCGATTCTGTTACGAACCGGGACTAAAGGTCCGTGCCGCGACAGCGTTTTGAGGCATTTGGCTGCTGCGGCAGGAGATGGGATTTTAGGGTTTTTCTTTTCATTTTGTGTTTAATTATTTTTCATTCTTTGTTTTCATTACAAACAAGTTTTCTTATACATACCCATGGTACTACATAGTACTTGTACATGGATATAAGATAATTTCTCTTATAAGCATACATGGAGGTCATTACATGGAGTCCCAACCAGGTACAGAGCCTATCTATTTGATTACATGAAGATCATTACACGGATGCTTTAGGGTCTATCTATAGAATATTCTCCGCATGGGTCTATGACCTCGTCGAACAAACATCCAGCCAATTCCTCTTGGATTGCTAGTAGGCGGTCATATAGTAGGAGCTTATCCCGCATCACGTCCAACTATAAAGAAGGAGATCATATGAATTAGACTCAACACAACTTATTGTAATAAAAATAAAGGGTGAATATATTGTTTACTTACTCGAATAGTTAGCAAGGGCTTCTCAGTAGTGATGCGAATGAACTCGGAAACGTAGAATCCACATAGATTAGTCCCCCGTGGCTGCCTCGCGCACTTTACAAGAATATAATTCAATCAAATAATAACTCTAGTATGATAAATGTACAAAAAATAGAATTAAATAGATGCGTGGACCTAGCTCGTACTACTTACCGATATCTGTTTGCAACTCAGCTGCTCACTGCATTGACCGCAGACCTTGTTCTTGAATCATTTCCAAACACTACCCGACAAAGAAATTGAATGAATGAGTTAATAACTACTTGATATCTCAGAAAATGAACGAAAGAAACTCATATAGTGCGATAATGGTTGAAATTACTTCTGGAGCATATCGATCATGCTGCGGTACTCTTCCATATATTTTTGTAATGAGTCCATGATTTGAACTCTTCCCAAGTCAACAGAAATGCTTAGAAGATTCCAGTGGTAGCTACGCAAGGTTTACATACGTCAGTAACTCATCATTTACACTGAACATCGAGTAAGCAAAAGTTAATGTGTACAAGACAATAACACACTCACCTTTAGTGGTAAGGAAATAAAATTTCATTGCAAAAATGCTGCCTCCTGAAAAACAGGAGCAAGTTACGCTCGGTCTCCACTGGCTTCTCCTTTAGCATAGCTCCATTAACTCAATTTGGGTCAACGAACCCAAATCTATGGATTGTCCTTTTTTTACATTCGAGAATCTTCAATCTACATTATATTATTATAGCGTACAAAAGAATATAGTGAGTATACTTACCGGCAATGAATTGAACAAGCTGAGCTAGAGATTTAATTACATAAATAAAGTAATCACTTACATACAATAGCAACTGAGGATAGATTTGCCGAGTTCCCTTTGATTGAATAACTAAAAGAGTTCTGGAAATTTAACATGGACCTCGTCTTCAATGAAGTAATGCTCTTCTCGAACTTTCGCTATGATCCATTCTCGCTCTTTTTTGGCTTCTTCCATGTACCATTCATGCAATTGTCACATTTTTGTTGGCATATCCCGGAGCCTCTCATAACTGACCAGAGGTTCCCCATAAACATATCGTTGTGCTACATCAGCCTTGGTGATATCAGCGCCGCCAACAATGTCATGAATAGACTTATTACATTGCTCGGCCAATATCTTAGCCATTTCCATATGCAAAGGTTCTCCCCCATATAGTTGAGGTTCGGGTAACACTTGGAGCGGGGGCATCGATTTGCTTGTTTCCCTAGTTGGGGAACATCTTTTCTGATGCTTCTGCTACCACTCGATTGTTTTGCTTGTTTCCCCAGCTGGGGAATGTCTTTTCTGATGCTTCCGCTACCACTTGATAGTTTTGCTTGTTCCGCCTGCTGGGGAACGTGTTTTGTGATGCTTCCTCTACCACTTGATCTCTTCCATTTCAGTGTCTTCTGAAGACAGCGTGTATAGTTTATCTGGCGCATTTAACTGAGCTTGGGATGGCTAAGTCAGTAATCTCCAAAAGTGCTCCTTGGTTTTTTGTTTTATTTGGACCTCTAGCTCAGGTTGTTTGTTTTTAAAATGGGCATCCACTTTGGCATGTACGACCGCATTGGTCTCCTCATCGGTCAGGTCGTAAGTCCTCTTGGGAGGAACCGGCGGTACTTCTGGGAGGGGGACAACTGTCGCATTCGGCGTCGGTTATCCCTCGACGGAGCGGTACTATCCTTCCGCTTTTGTCCCTTAGTGGGTGGAGGCGGCTGCATAGATTGAGATGGACTCGTGCTGAGGTCATTATCAAGGAGGGGTGGACTTGGAGGTGGTGGACTTTTACTGGGAGGAGACGGTGGCCTTGGAGGTGATAGATTGTTTCTCGGTGGAGATGGTGGCCTTGGTGCCGAGCCTGGAAACTTTATGTATTCCTTTTTCCAAAGAATGAAGCCACTCGTGATTTCTCCCAGTGTCGTATCCCCTTCACCTCCAGGGAAGTCAAGTTGTAGTGACTCATAGTGTGGTTGAACTTCATCCACACCGACACGTGCATAGCCAGGTGGAATCGGATTGCAATGGTAGGTCGCTCCTGGTGCAGAAGGTAAAGCAAAGCCGACCGCCACCTTCATGGATATGTTCTTCAGTTGAGCATGCAGCTCACAACTAGTCTTCTCCTTAATTGCATCCACGGGGTACACATCCATCGTTGCATCATTAGCGTGGACCTCCGTGGAAGCCATGCTGCTTTTCCGTTGAGATGGGGCGCCGTCCATACTCTCTACTGCAGGATCTTGCTATCGGAGTCCTCTAAGTTCATTAAGCTCCTCCTGATGCTGCTGCAACATGGCTTCAACCCTCGCGAACCGCTCTACATCCTCCTCTTGCCACCGCTTTGTTTTTCTCGATCGGATTCTGTAGGTGTCAAAGTCCTCGGGAAACCCGATAGCCCATGGACAAGAAGGTCCGAAGCCTCGTGTTCACCCAACCTTTTCAGTATTCTTTAGGGCCTTTGTTAGCTCATTATTCTCTGTTTTGGGGACAAACTTTCCCTCTTGAACCTTTTTTATCACTTTAATAAGATCATCTTTGGGTCCAGCAACTTCTTTTTTTGCAACAATCTCGCCTGTTTTTGGGTCATATGATGCCCCATGCCCGAGTAACCAATTTCTTGACCTCAAGGGCCAACCAGACATAGCTGGAGTGACCCCTTTAGCTACCAGGTTGGCCTCAACTTTATCCCACTTGGGCATGGCACTCTTGTAGCCACCTGTGCCCATATGATGTTGATATTTCTTTTTGGCTGCATTTATCTTATTCTTTTCTAACATTGCCACAGCTGGTGCCGAGGTCTTGTATTGCACAAATGCGGCCCAATTATCCCGTTGCTTCTCTAGTGGGCCAGTGAATGCAGGAGTTTTTTCTTCAACACATAGTTGCGGTACAATCTTTTCTTCCTGTCCTTGAATAGTTCGCCCATCTTCTTAAGAGCCCACTCCTTGACTTTCCTCCGCATTTGCTGTGTGAGATCATCAATCTCCAAGACTGGTAGGGTGAAATCTGTCATGAGAGAATTCCACATCGCATCTTTCGCTCTATCGTCGACAAAACTAGCCCCAGCTGGATCCCTTTTCTTTCATGGCTTATTCCACTCTCGCGTGGTGATCGGGACGGTGTCTCTAGCAATCACTCCGCATTGATGTACAAATGCATTCGCAGATTGTATGGGCTCCAACGGTTGACCCAGCGCAGAGACTAAGTCAATGCTAAAATAGACATCAGCGGGCAACTTTTGGGTCATGCCTTTTTTCCTTGTAGAAGATTGGCCCGATGCGGAGGTCTAAGAGAAGAAACATTCGTCAATACATATATATGAATCAATTAGTGCTTCTATACTAGTGATCGATCGGTAGAGGCTTTATATACCTCGTCGGACTTTATTATTAAGGTGTCTTCACCATGGTCTCCACCATGGTCTCCACCATCGTCTCCATCATCATCTCCACTATCGTCGTCTCCTCCAGACAAATTAAGATACTGGGAGCGATCATCATAATAAGAACCTCCAGTACCCTCAACTATCATGTTGAGAAGCTCCTCTTCATTATGTGTACCGTTCATAGCTTAACTAATACAGAAAAAGATAAAACAATTTTGCATTAAGTAAAAGAATATTACAATTGCGACGACTCGGATACATAAAAAAGATTACGTACTAATAATGAAACAATTTTGCATTAAGATAAAGTAAAATAATATAAGATCTGTGTTTTGTCTTCGGATAAAGTACAATAATAAAGTAGAATAATAATTTTGCTTTAAGATAAACAATCGCTCATATCTCGCTCATATCAAACTAGCGAACTCGACTGCCGCGTTCTGTGCCACGGGAGCTGTACACCCAGAGAAAAGGAACCATCACTAGAGATTATCTCGAGTGAGATCCATGAAGAACCTGCCAGAGATTAGAGAACTTGGTCTCCAAAAGATACATATACCTGCGGACGTGCTTGTCCTCCTCCCTGATACAACGACGTACCACCTCCTCGGGGGACGGCTCCCTCTGCACCGCTCCTGGACCTCATGGACGCCACCAAAGAAGCTCCGGTTCGAAGACGATACCCGGATTCCTCACCAAGGTACGAGTCCCGGCAGGTAGCACCTCCGAGTGCCAGTTCGGCGGAGCCTAGGCTTGGACATCCCCGGACCCGACGGAGTCCAGTACTTAGTCGTTGCTGTTGAGTGGACAACGAGGGTGCAGCATAACTAAATAATAACAACAAACAATCATAAAACATAAACACTAACTAAATCACTAAGTATTGCCCTAATAACACTAACCCTAAACCTAACACTAACTAAAGTAAACCTAATTAACTAATTATTCTAACTGACCCTAACTAACCCAAACTAGCCCTAGACCTAACACTAACTAAGTATTCTAACTAACCCTAACTAGCCCTAACTAAATCCCTAAGGGCATGTACAATCGAAGAGAAGGCATGTCTTCTCTTAGCCCTCCACGTAGTCTAGAGAAGACAATAATAATAAATCATACAATGGATCATCTTTTATTGTCATCTCTAAGAATTAATGTTAATTGTCTAATTATAGTAATAAATGATATGATAAGAGAAGGTGATGGATCAAAATGTAGAGCTTGTTGGGGAACCTCAAGAGGAAGGTATGATGAGCACAGTAGCAAGTTTTCCCTCAGTTATGAAACCAAGGTTACCAAACCAGTAGGAGCAAGGAAACAACTTCAAGGTGTTGCTAACAACTTGGAATCATGCACAACGCAACCACATAACTTTGCCCCAACTTATAGTGAGGTTGTCAATCTCACCGGTTTTGCTGAAAAAAGGATTAAACGTATAGTGTGGAAGATAGTAATTGCTTGCAGAAAGTAAACAGTAAATGGCAAACAGTAGATGGTATATCAATGGTAAAAGAATGGACTAGGGTCCATAGTTCACTAGAGGTGTTTCTCCTTAAGATAAATAACATGTTGGGTGAACAAATTATAGCGAGGCAATTGACCGATTAAAGAAAGCATACAATGCATATACTAGACATCTTGACTCCTATCAGATTTGATTGGGCATTACAACATAATGCATAGACCATAATCGAACTGCATCTATGACTAATAATCCACCTTCAGGTTATCGTTCGAACCCCTTCTAGTATTAAGTTGCAAGCAACAGATAATTGCATTAAGAAAAGTGTGTAAAGTAAACAATACGATTGCCCCATGGACAAAGAATTGATGTTTTCTCCTAGTAGCAACAGCACATCTACAACCTTAGAAATTTCTGTCACTTCCCCAGATTACTAGAGGCATGAACCCACTATCGAGCATAAATACTCCCTCTTGGAGTTGCAAGCATCTACTTGGACAAGATAGTTACTAACAATGGATAGCATGCAAGATCACAAATAACATAGACATGATAGAATCAATAATCAATCTGAAATAACATCTCAATATCCATCGGATCCCCACAAACACAACATATAGGATTACAAATAGATGATCTTAATCATGAACAGAGCTCACAAGATCTAAACATGATAACACAAAGGAGGAGAACCAACCATCTAGCTACTACATGGACCCGTAGGCCAAGGATGAACTACTCACGCATCACACCGAAGGCAGGCATGGTGATGAAGAAGGCCTCCAGGATGATCTCTCCCCTCCAGCAGGGTTCCGAGAAGAGCTTCGGATCCCGCCGATCTAGGGATCGAGATGGCGGTGGCTACAGACTCTTTCGTGGATTTCTGATCGGGTACTTAGGGTTTTCATCCCGGCAGGCGTTTATAGGCGAAGAGGAACGGTCGGTGGAGCGCCAAGGGGCCCACACCCCTGGTGGCGCGCCCCCAGGCCGCGCTATCACCAGATGTGGCAGCCCTGGTGCGCCACTTCGTCTCCCCTCTAGACTCCATGTTCCTTCTAGTAAAATATTGACTTTGGCTTTTGTCCCATCCAATTCTGAGAATATTTCTTTACTAGCTTTTCTGAAACAAAAATAGCAGAAAACAGGCAACTGGCACTGTGGCATCTTGTTAATAGGTTAGTTCCAGAAAATGTATAAAAATACCTCAAAGTGTGAACAAACCATAAGTAAGTTGATATAAAATAAGCATGGAACATCAAAAATTATATATACGTTTACGACATATCAAGCATCCCCAAGCTTAACTCCTACTCGTCCTTGAGTAGGTAAGTGATAAAAAGAATAATTTTTGAGTTGACACGCACCATCACAATCTTGATCTAGGTATTTGTAAAGCATTGATAGGTGGGATCAAAGTACTCTAAACATGAACATGAAAGATAGAGTTCTAACAATAATACATAGCAACTATGTTGTAACATGAAAAGGTACAAACAAAGGATCATGAATAACAATGCATTGAAAGACGTTTGTTTGTTTCACAAATAGAAAACAAAATGAGAGTGGTATTCAGCTTGTTCCTAATGGTATAGAAAAACATAAATGCATAAGACACCTTCAAAGTTCATAAGGGTGACTACATACAAATAATTTAAGAACAAGCAATATCAAAGTTATGAATCAACCAACAAGTTTTGGGACAATGCACATTAAGCTAAGAATGACCACTATGCTCTCTCATTTGGTGCATTAAGATAGAAGATGGAGACTCAAGATAAAAGTAAAAAAAGTCCCTTCATAGAAGGGAAGCAGGGATTTCAAGTATCATAAAGAGCTTGCAAAAATTATGGTACTTATTAGCTTTCAGCTCTCATTACCCCTATCATAAGCATCTTGAGGTGATTATGGTTAAAGTGACATAAATATGAGGATATGCTTGACAAGTTATGAGTTGAAAATCTCATGCCCCTTGCTTACGAGTACCGAACCTCATGCTACTCAACTTTAGTCACGAGTAAGTTACTGTAATTGTAAGTACATGTGTATCATGGAGAACCACCAACGGGGTACCCCTTGCCCCATGATACAAGAGCTATCCCATATCAAAATGACAAGGGAATAGACAATGAGCATCTCAGCGATCTTTTTATTTGCTATTTGCATAGGTTTTTATTGAGGATGCTTCACAAAATGCTCACTATGATTATGCTGCAAGTTTCCACCATGATTAGGCATGGCTTAGGCTAGCCTCCCAGGCGTTTCTCTAACACATATACAAACTCCATGAGCTTACAAGCTCCCCTTTTATTTCACACAGCTAGGATCCATAAACACAAGAACATGATATCAACTGAATAATAAGTACAATTTTGAAAGTGTTCCCCATGGTACATGGTTATGCTAATTCACAACTTATAAAGTGCAAGCATATACGCAACATAGATGGACACAATGGTTCAAGTTTATTAAGTGCAAGAAAATAAAGTGTGTCGTCAAGTTTGTGAGAGCTTTAATCACTAATTTTCACATAACAAGTTTAATTTGGAAGGTAGATAAAAACATGAATATACTTGGAATTGTGTAACACACCATGCGTAGGAATTCATAGTGAACTATTTGGAATAACTTGGTTTTCTTGGGGGTTGGATGCATGAGTGGAACTCATACTTGGTACATGTGGAGGCTGGCAAAAGACTAGGAGCGACCAACTAAGAGAGCAATAATGACCATAATCATGCAAAGCGACAAAACATTATTAATTAAAGCATAAAGTGATATTACAAGTCAAAAACTAAATGATCATAGAGGCTGAGGTGACTTGTTCAAAGTCTTAACATGGTGTAAGCATGTGCCAAGTCAACCCAAATAAAGCATCAAAGGAGAATACAACAATATTATGCTTTTGTACGCTAAAACAACGCATGATTCTTTCAAGGAACATTATGCAATCTCAATTGTTTGGAACAAGTCATGCTACAGCAATAATTACTAAGCATAAAGTCAAAGAAATATCAAACATGACATGATAAAGTCTAGGCCACAGTCAAAATAAAACTCCTACTACAAGAAATATGCTCACTAGTGACCTTTTCTTAATGACCATGGATTTTTTGGTCATAGATCTATGACCATTCTGAACCAGCTAGTCATAAGGCATTCACGAAGGTCCAAACCTTGAAAAATTACGACCAATTTTGTCAAGAAGGTCATGGTTTCCTAACACGAAATGGTCATAGATGGATAAAATTGGTTCACAGTCTTGAATAAATTTGAGACGCTAGGATAGTCATTGGATCAGAGTAGAATGGACGGACGATATCATGATTCGAGTTAGTTTCAGTGCGGATCGATGACATGGCATCTTGGACTCTACTCACACACCGCCGCCACCCTCCACGTAGGATCTCGAAGCATTCCCTCCAAACCCTAACTACTCCTCTATTTCTCCTATCCCACAAAAGCCGCCGCCAGTTCCTCTCTCTCTCAACAGGCACTCATCAGCGCCGCCACTACCGCCACTCACCCGGAGACGGTGTTCCCAGCAGCGGTCGACCCCGAGTATGAGGAGAAAGGCGATGGAGAAGAGCAGTTCTTCATCTGTCGCATCCCGCCGAGAAGGCGATGGACCGCTTCGTCCATGACGGCTGCCAGCTCCGATGGCTCGCCGCTCGGAACAAGAACCTGTGTGAGGTACTATCTCCTACCTCCTCCGTCTCTTAGGGTTTGACCCTATGGTGGGCATCCATACCCATCCTGATTGACCCCCTCATGTTGTTGTGCGAGGTACCATCTCCTGCCTCCTCTCACCCGAATGCCAAACCATCGCCTTGTTCGACCTCTGCTCTACCCCACCCACAATCAGAGCTGGTGAGCTCACATCACCACCGATGAAGGCATGCTGGTGGCTGATCCGGCCGCCGCTGGCCTCGTGTCCCTCGGATCTGATCCGCGTTAGCAACGGGAGTGCAGGGCAATCACCTGCAATGACCAACGTCAACGACGACGTGTATCAGATCTATATCTACAACGCGCCCCTCCCCATCTCCGCTCACAATCCTCCTCGCAGACTAAGACAGGTACATCTCATCGCTCTCTCCCCTTTGCTCGTATTAATGTTGTCTTTAGCTCGTTGTGTCTCGTGCTCTTAAGTTCATTGTGTAGGAATCAAATATGTGAGACTTCTAGTTTGGTGCCTAGGGTGGTTATCTTGTGCTGTTAGGATTGGAGGCACCGATACAATATTGTCATTGTGATTTTCCTTATCATAGTGGTGGGATATTGACCGGTGGCTACTGAATTAGATGGATGAAATGTCCAGAAATAGGAATAATCTACTGCTAATGAATTCCTGATACTGATAAGTTTGATGTCTGCTACTGTTTTGCTTGTCCTTTGTTGGCAGTTATACTATAATACTGAAGTATGTAACTTCTTGTTCCAATTGATGTGAGTGGCAATGTTATTTAACTGTTTTGAGCTACTTCAATAATCACAAGAACGGAACAACAACTCTGATTGATGATTGATGATCACAGGTTAAGCGTGCCTTATCCACATAGTAAATGAAGTAGCAAGAGAAGCAGCCTTAAATAACAATGAGTCTTGTTTAAAAAACAAAAAATGAGTCATAGTAGTGCAAGAAGCTATTCCGTTGCAAAACTCAATGTCAAGAACTCTGTACTATAATCTCAGAAATCGCTATTAGAGATCCATACTCCGTTGCAATGGCACTGCGTCAGTTTCCGCAGCTATTAATGGTTCAGAATTTTCATTTTTCTGTTGATCTTTTACCTACACTACTTATAGAAGTGCAAACATACTTTTTCTAGCACTGCAATCCACCAATGTGAGATTATTAGTTTGAATATGCACCACTGACCTCTTAGCTAGATGGTGCATTGCGTACTTTATCATTTGCTCATATTTTTGTGCATATAATTTAGTTTCGTGCATATGTATTGGAAACTAGGTACTGGTCTAGGGTACTTCTGTCTTCTCTCTGTAATTAAGTGCAGATAGATTACAAGGTAGCAAACAAATATGCCTTATTTTAATATGGTATTGAGTAACAAGTGTCATGCTATAACTGTTCTCTAGGAAGTACTATGTTTGCAATTTTTTCTTAATTCAGTACATAAAAATGTATACAAGCAAGGATTCAAACTCGGCATCAAGCAATAAAATAGACTACATTGCCATTATATCAAAAAGCATTTGATGTTACTCTTTATAACTAGTAGAAGAGACGATGTATTCACTGAGCATGGCTGGGAGTTAGAGCAGTAGGACCATGTACATCAGCTTCTGTGATCTGATATTTTGAGAAGAAACATTGTAGACCTGTAGTAGTGAAAATGATCTGATATCTTGCGGTGAATAATATTGTTTGCAGTTTCTCTCGATATTTTCATCTAGTACAGAGGTACCATTTTTAATTGTTGGGGGCAGATAGTTGGTACTTGTGTCAAGCCATCAGTTGCCTATTTCATAGAAGATGGTTTTAGTTCTTTGTTAGATTCTTAATGTTTGATCTGCCTTAGTAATCTTTTATACAAGATAAATTTCTGATTTCTCGGTTGCCTATTTCATACAAAATATGTTCTGTTCAGTGCTCACTTCTGTGTGGCATGTTGTTCCAATCATGCATTGTTTATAATTTGATTCTGTGTTAATACGTCTATCTAGTCGCTGTCACTAGAGCCTGAATGTTGCGCTGTTCAAAAGACCCCTTGTACAAATGTCTAATTTTGTATTATTACCATTTCTCATATGTTCACAATGAATCTGGAGTGCTCAAATGCTGATGTGCTAAGCTGTTCATCCTAATCTCCAGATGTTAGGAGCGATCTGGCCCCCGTTCTCGTAAAGGTACTATGAAACTCATCGTTAATTCAGTCTCCCTGTTTGTTTGGTGCCGACTTCTCTATTTTGCCCATCCCCACTTGTTATTGTAGTAGCATGATCAAGTCGTGTGGGTGGATAATAAATATGGTCTTCGAGGAGTACTGCCTCATACAGATAGTACTATTGGGACCTCTGTTCTATGGTCAAATGTTCTACTTAGTACTCAAGATATTTCTTTCTCCCTAGTTTCCACTCATTTTTATCTAGGATAGTGGTGGCTTATATGATGTATTCAATTAGTAAATACAACATATGCATTGATTGCAGTTCTACTTTCTGTGATGAAAACCATGTTGTTTTTTAATATTTTACTCCTCACTATTTTGCTTTATATACTGCAGGTGTTGGCCTTCATTCATCTAAAAGTCGTTTACAAGAGCTCTAGGATGAAAGAAGCACGAACGTGAAGCGTTAAGCCTATTGGAGGTGGTACCAGCAAACAACAGTAGATCGACTAGGAGACGAGCCATTGGAGGCGAACAAGACTGGAGGCCAGTGACGCGAGGCTGAGCGGTGCTCTGCTTGTTGTGTGTGTGTATCTTGTGTTCTTATGTGCGCTGCATGCTGGATACTAGTAACTGTCTTTGCAAGACTTCTAGATACTAGCTTTTGTTGCCAGATTCTAGTGTCTTGTAATCGTAACAGTTTTTTTTTATGATTTTCTTGTTTAAATGTGGTTTATTTACTCTCATATGTGGAAATTGAAACCTGGCTGAGAAATGGGTCTTCTAAAATACTATCAAGTGGGGTGTAGTATTGTTCATGGTCTAAAAAATCCACACCCCAAATAATATTGATAAAATGCTGAAAATTGACCGTGTAAAGCTAAGCCCAAATAAAGAAATGAACTATAATAACGCAAGGCCCAAATAGAAATGGAGTGAAAATAGCAAAGCAGGCCACCATGTAAACAGGCTAAATTGTTGGGCTTGGCCCATATAAAACACCTAACTAGACCGGGCTAAATCTGATCAATGACCTTTCTAATTGGTCATGGATTTGGCACGTAGGATCGGCCACATAGGATCTGACGTGGATAGAGCAGACAGTCTGTGACCAATACAGTTGGTCATAGAATCTGTGACCAACTGTATTGGTCGTAGACCTCTACGACCAATTCAAAAAAAGGTCATCGTGTTTAATTAGTGACCCTCAGCTTTTGACATTTTGTATTTGGTCACAAAAAGGTCATAAATTAAAAACTATGACCTTCCAGTGACCAATATGGAGGGTCACGTATCACCATATTTCTTGTAGTGTCCTTTTGTACCACTTATAAGCATGAACTTTCCTACTCTTTCCAACACCAATCAACTTATTTGAAACATCATATGAATGCAAGGGTCCAACCAATTTATTTAAGAAAACCAAGCAAAATAAAACTAAAAACAAAAACAAAGGCGCTCTGAGAACAACACAATCGTGCATGAAACAATAAAAATGAAGTGGTTTGAAGAAAACCTGAGATTTTTATTGATGAACAACGGGATACCTTGGGCTTCCCCAAGCATTGACGCTTGTAATTCTTGAGTATTTCTTGGGGTGACACGGGTGGCATCCCCAAGCTTGATCTTTTGTCCATTCTTCATCTCATCACATTATTCTTGCCTACACTTGAAAAGTTTTCTACATACAAAACTTCACACAATCTTCATTAGCAACATTAGTGTATTCAAGATAATAAGTCTTTGGGTTTAATTTCAACACAAGTAAAACTTCCATCAAAACACAAGCTACTATAGAAATTTCTTCTAAAAGCTCAAGTGATCAAAGAGACCTCAAAGAGAAAGAGATTAAGAGGCAAATGCAAATAATGGCAGAAATCTGTCAAAAGAGACCAGCAGGTAAAAACCGATTTTTTCAAAGACCTTCTGCTGCTCAAATCAAAAAGTGATTACATAAGAAAAGTTATATAATAACCTAGGGCATGAGCACAACAAATTACAGCTCAATCCGACGTATAGGGATTTTTCACAATTTTTTACAGTGAAGCACAAAAATCCGTTTCGAGACATCAACTTCCCCAAATCTTACTTCTCTCTCATTAGAGGTTATTCTTGGCACAAAAACCACACAAAAAGGATAAGGAGAGATTATTACAGAGGCAATAACTTCCAAGACTCAACAAAATAAAAAATTACTGAAAGTAAAAATAGTTTGGGTTATCTTCCAAAAGGCTCTTTCTTTATAGCCATTAAGATAGGCATGATAATTTCCATGATCCTCACATAAGAATATGAATTGAAATAAAAGAGAGAATCAAGAAGCAAATATACAACTATTTAAGTCTAACCCACTTCCTATGCAAGGAAATTTTGTAAGAGAATAAATTATTGAAACCAGAGGCTACTAGCATAGGAAGGCAAAACAAGTGCAACATAATGACTTTTAGCATATAGCGAGGAAACTTAATATTATTGAGATACATAAAAACATTCTTCCCTCTCTCATAATAACTTTCAGCATCATGAGTAAATTTAACGATATAACCATCACATGACTCATAGTAGCAATGATCACTTATTCTAACAGAAAACATAGGGACACTAGCATTCCTAGTACTACTAGGATGTGAAACAATATTAAAAGTATCCTTACAAAGGATAATGTGCCCATCTTCTACACTTTTAGTGACAAAGTCTTTAACATTTGCTACTGTAGGTTCAACATCTATTTGTTCATCAGGTTCTACAGCTTTCTTCGTACTTTTGTTAACCATACTAGCTATCATAGAGTGTTCCTTTACCTTAACAGGGAAAGGTATTTTCTCGATGTAAGGTTCGGGTAAATATGATCAATGGTGCAAACTTTAGTATTTTTAGGAGGAACATAATTAACACTATCTTTATATGGCTCATTATACTTGTTCCATTTCATTTTAGGAATTTCAATGTAAGAGGCAAAGGCCTTAAAACAATTTGCAATACTTTGAGAATCAAGATCATAAGCAACACTAATATTATGAAAGTCATCAGTTCCCATAAAAGATTTAATGCATTCATAATCATAATTTATACCTGACTTTTTTCCTTTATCATTCTCCCATGCTTCAGCACTGTCTTGAATATGGTCTAGAAGATCCCATTTAGCTTCTTCTTCCATATGTGTAAATGATCCAGCACAAGAAGCATCCAATAAATCTTTATCATGAAGAGAAAGCCTTGCATAAAAGTTATTGATAATAATATTATTAGAGAGTTCATGCATAGGACATTTGAGTATTAGTAACTTCAATCTCCCCCAAGCTTGGGCCGTACTCTCTCCATCTTGAGGCTAAAAGTTATATATTTGATTCCGATCTTTATGAATCTCACAAGGAGGATAAATTTTGGAATAAAAGAGGTACAATTTCCTCCCATTCAAGAGATTGGCCATTCTTTAGCAGCTTATACCATTCCTCAGCTCTGCCTTTCAATGATAACGAGAATAACTTTTTCTTAACTTTATCTGTTGTAATACCTTCACACTTAAACAATCCGCATAATTCGTGTATAAAAAGCAAATGATCACCGGGATGGACAATTCCATCTCCAAAATAGTAGTTATCCATAACACGATCAATATTTTTTGTACTCCCTCTGACCCAAATTACTTGACTTGAATTTTTCTAGAATCAGATGTATTTAGACATGTTCTAGTGCTAGATACATCTAAATCTAGATAAATACAAGTCAATTAATTTGGGTCGGAGGGAGTAGGTATTTTAAAAGTACCATTTTTAGCAGGTGGTGGTTCATCTACTACTTTAGAAGTGGTAGTAGCATTATGAAATAAGAAACTAAGTGAACTATTCATATTGAAATAAAGTAACTAACAGAAATAAATAATACTCACAATAGAAGTTTCCTTTACCAGTTCCACTCTTCAATAGCGCTTCACTCCCCCGCAACGGCGCGAGAAAAAGTGCTTGATGGCTCAAAATGTAAAGCTCGTTGGGGAACCCCAAGAAGAAGGTATGATAGCACAGTAGCAATTTTTCCCTCAGTTATGAAACCAAGGTTATCGAACCAGTAGGAGCAAGGAAACAACTCCAAGTTGTTGCTAACTTGGAATCCTACACAACACAACCACAGAACTTTGCCCCAACTTACAGTGAGGTTATCAATCTCACCAGTTTTGCTGAAAACAAAGGATTAAATGTATAGTGTGGAAGATAGTATTTTCTTGCAGAAAGTAAACAGTAAACGGTAAACTGTAGATGGTATATCAATGGTAAAAGAATGGGCTGGGGTCCATATTTCACTAGAGGTGTTTCTCCTTAAGATAAATAACATGTTGGGTGAATAAATTACAGTGGGGCAATTGACAGATTTGAGAAAGCATACAATGCATATACTAGACATCTTTACTCCTATTGGATTTTATTGGGCATTACAACATAATAGATAGTCCGTAATCCAACTGCATCTATGACTAATAATCCACCTTCAGGTTATCGTCTGAACCCCTTCCAGTATTAAGTTGCAAGCAATAGATAATTGCATTAAGCAAAGTGTGTAAAGTAAACAATACTATTGCCCCATGGACAAAGGATTGTTGTTTTCTCCCTTATAGCAACAACACATCTACAACCTTAGAAATTTCTGTCACTTCCCCAGATTACTAGAGGCATGAACCCATTATCGAGCATAAATACTCCCTCTTGGAGTTGCAAGCATCTGCTTGACCAAGATAGTTACTAACAACGGAGAGCATGCAAGATCACAAATAACATAGACATGATAGAATCAAAAATCAATCTGAAATAGCATCTCAATATCCATCGGATCCCCGCAAACACAGCATATAGGATTACAAATAGATGATCTTGATCATGAACAGAGCTCACAAGATCTAAACATGATAGCACAAAGTAGGAGAACCAACCATCTAGCTACAACATGGACACGTAGTCCAAGGATGAACTACTCATGCATCACACTTGAGGCAGGCATGGTGATGAAGAAGTCCTCTAGGATGACTTCTCCCCCCCGACAGGGTGCCGGGAAGAGCTTCGGATCCCCCCCGATCTAGGGATGGAGATGTCCGCGGCTATAAACTCTTTCGTGGATTTCTTATCGGGTACTTAGGGTTTTTGTCCCGGGAGGCTTTTATAGGCAAAGGGGCAAGGTCGATGGAGCCCCATGGGGCCCACACCCCTGGTGGCGCACCCACCAGGCCGTGCCGCCACCAGGTGTGGCTGCCCAGGTGCGCCACTTCGTCTCCCCTCCGGACTCCGTGTTTCTTCTGGTAAAATATTGACTTTGGCTTTTGTCTCGTCCAATTTCGAGAATATTTCTTTACTAGCTTTTTTGAAACCAAAAACAGCAGAAAACAGGCAACAGGCACATTGGCATCTTGTTAATAGGTTAGTTCCAGAAAATTTATAAAAATACCTCAAAGTGTGAACAACACATAAGTAAGTTGATATAAAACAAGCATTGAACATCAAAAATTATAGAAACGTTTACGACGTATCATAAGGCACAAGGTACAATGAAGAAAATAGCCTTCTCTTATTTCTAAGAGATCATCCCTTAGCTAAGGGAAGACAACCTTCCCTCTCTTAATTCTCTCTCCTCCAACTAAGCGAAAATCCGACGTGGCAACTCTAAGGGAAGGCTAACGTCAACGCATTGTACATGCCCTAACACTAACTAAAATAAACCTAATTAACTAACCCTATTCTAACTAAATCCCTAATCCCTAATAAACCCTAATCCATAATAAACTAACTAATCCCTAATCTGATCCCTCATCCCTAATTAACTAATTGACCTAAGTAATCCCTAATCCCTAATAATAAACTAACTAATTGACTTATAATCTAAATAATCCCTAATAATAAACTAACTAATCCCTAATACACCTCACCTGCAG
This sequence comes from Avena eriantha, assembly GCA_910589775.1. Classification (NCBI taxonomy): domain Eukaryota; kingdom Viridiplantae; phylum Streptophyta; class Magnoliopsida; order Poales; family Poaceae; genus Avena; species Avena eriantha. The sequence goes on along the minus strand of OU342744.1, from coordinate 25,841,246 downwards.
GGGCGGCGCGGTGCGGCAGGACGGACGATGGCGCGCGGCGAGGCATGACGGGCGACGACGCGCGGCGAGGCGGGAAGGGCGACGACGCGCGGTGAGGCGGGACGGGCGACGACACGGGTGGCAACAAGCTCCTCCTCGATCGATGAGCACGGATGGCACGGGCGGCGGGAGGTATGACAGTGCGGGCAATGGCACGGGTGCGGCGGGACGGTGGCGGCACGGTCAAGGAGGGACGACGGCGCGGGCGGCAGCGAGCTCTCCTCCACACGAAATCTACGGTGGCGGCATCGGAAAGAAGGATCGGGCTCTCTGGGTCGTGGCTAGACCCGGGATGGAGGTAGGGGTATTTATACCCCCCACCTTTAGCCCCGGTTTGTATTACAAACCGGGACTAAAGGTCACCCTTACAAATCGGGACTAAAGGTCACCCTTACAAACCGGGGCTAAAGGTGTTTTCGGCCTGCCGCTATTCCCACGCGCGCATACCCCATTACAAACCGGGACTAAAGGGGTTTGTATTATAAATCGGGGCAAAAGGGGGTTTTTGGTGCTAAAAACAAAAATGGTGTATAGTTTTCAGAAAATTATGTATTATATATCAAAAATTACAGAAAAAGAAGATATATAATTTAAATTTATTATCATACTCTATTATACAACTTAAATGAAATTAATTATTGTTTAACAAGTATCATATTTAGTATAAATGTTGGAAAAATATAGTTTACTATTTAAAAAACAGAAAAATATATATAATAGACCAAACTATTCACAAAAAATAAGATACTCATTAGAAATATAATATTTCATACTAAAACTAGTAACTGGGATTAAAAGATATTTCGGGGGCCTTTAGTCCCGGTTGGAACCACTAACCGGGACTAGATATTTCCCGCCATTTCCCCCGTTTCCCGCCATTTTCCCCGGCTTCCCGCCATTTCCCCCCGCTTCCCGCCATGTTTTCCCGCAATTTCCCTCTATATCTAGGCCGACCGCCATGTCCATCCACACATCCACACCTTCTCTCTCACAACAATGGACACCGCTTACTGGGCCTTTCTGACGTTCGAGGAGATCGAGGCGCCGTGCGCCTCCAGCTACCCATGCCTGCCGGGGTACCGGTTGTCCACTAGCTGGACGTTGAGCGCTGGAGGGGTTCCTGTTCCTCTTGTGCCTCAAGGTTTGGCCCGCCAGGCGGCCATCACGAACCACTTCTACCTCGATCTCACGCTGGAGCAGCGGATGGATCCCCATTAGGATCCCGACAACCTCGACACCTAGAATGCCTTCTTCACAAACCGGCGGGAAAGAGAGCTCGCCAGGTATGAGGGTGACGGCCCGCCCAGTGAACCACAACAAGGCCGGTCACCGCCTGTGGTTGGTGAACCGGACTATCGCCAGTGTGATGCGCTACATTGCCATAGGAGACCATCCTCGCCTGAGGTACCCGCATTTTCACCACCCGCATAGCCACAAGAATGGTGGCGGTGGTGAAGGCCGAGGGTGTACCAGGGTCGTCATCCGGGAGCCCCCTCCCCCGCGCGTCGTGAATCCGAGGCCGGAGTGGAAAGTGCCCCCTCCCCCGTTCCCCCGTGCACAAGCCGGGGAAGGGCTGAGGATCTAACCACATGCTACGAGCGACGACGATGACGATGACGATGCCGATTTCGAAGACGACCCCGAAGCTATGTACTACAGGGCTAGACATGATTATGACTAATTTTTCCATTTTAATATTAATAAATGTCTTTGGTGTTGGCCACAACAAGTTGCCATACTACCTATTGAGAAAGAGACAATTCATATCCATATATATATATATATAAGCAGATCATTAAAAATAAAGGTTTAATAATATTGTACATTACCAACATCCACACATCTCTATTGTTAGGGCTTTCTTCTAATCCGTAACCATGGAGCATCTTTCTTACTTAATGGGATGCTTGGGTCATCCTTCACTGTGAAGGGCGGAATTTCATGAAACTTATCATAATCTTCTGACATGTTTGTCTTATCCTCCACCCCCACGATGTTTCTTTTTCTTGAAAGAACTATATTCTGACATGTCTGTCTTATCCTCCTCCTGCATCGTATGCTGTATTCTTTTGCTTATCTTTCCTTTTTCTCAGTTTGGTAGACATGTCCTTTACATAAAAAAACTGAGCCACATCATTCGCTAGGACGAATGGTTCATCTCTATACGCAAGGTTGTTGAGATCCATTGTTGTCATTCCGTATTTCTTGTCTACCTCAACACCGCCTCCTGTCAGCTTGACCCATTTGCACCGAAACAAAAGGACCTTAAAATAAGGTCCATAGTCAAGTTCCCATATCCCCTCTATGTTACCATAATATGTATCCTTTTGCCCATTCTCGTCTGTTGCATCAAATCGAACACAAGTATTTTGGTTGGTGCTCTTTTTATCTTGGGCGATCGTGTAAAATGTATTCCCATTTATCTCGTACGCTTGGAAAGTCAATATAGTCGAAGATGGTGACCTGGCCAACAAGTACAGCTGCTCTCCAACAGTGATGTCATTCATGAGATGTGTCTGTAACCAACCGCTAAAAGTCTTCATGTGTTCATCTCTAATCCAGGAGCCAGGCTTCCCCGGGTTGTTGGAGTGTACAATATTCTTATGTTCCTCGATATACGGAGCTACCAAGGTGGAACTTGGTAGAACTGTGTAGTGCGCTTTAGTGAGAGAATGTCCATCCATACATATCCTTGCTTTCTTTCCTAGCGTGCCTTTTCCACTCAATTTACCCTCATGCCGTGATTTAGGAACACCAATGGGCTTAAGGTCAGGAATAAAGTCAACACAAAACTCAATGACCTCCTCTGTTCCATATCCTTTTGAGATGCTTCCTTCTAGCCTAGCACAGTTATGAACATATTTGTTTAAGACTCCCATGAACCTCTAAAAGGGGAACATATTGTGTAGAAATATAGGACCGAGAATGTTAATCTCTTCGACTAGGTGAACTAGGAGGTGCGTCATAATATTGAAGAAGGATGGTGGGAACACCAACTCGAAGCTGACAAGACATCAGACCACATCTTTCTGTAACCTTGGTAGACTATCTAGACTTATTACCTTCTGAGAAATTGCATTGAGAAACACACATAGCTTCACAATAGGTACTCGAACATTTTCCGGCAGGAGTCCCCTCAATGCTATCGGAAGCAGCCGTGTCATAAGCACGTGGCAATCATGAGACTATAGGTTTTGAAAAAAATTCTCCGCCATATTTATTATTCCCTTTATGTTCAACGAGAAGCCAGACAGGACCTTGATACTGTAAAGGACTTCAAAAAAGATATCCTTCTCTTCTTTGGTAAGAGCGTAGCTGGCAGTACCTTCAAATAGCTCTAGATGCATGTCATCTCGGTCTTTTATACGTTGTTGGTCCTGTCGTGCTTCTGGTGTATCTTTATTCTTCCCATACACGCCCAAGAAGCCTAGCAGCGTCACGCAAAGATTCGTCGTCGGGTGCATCATGTCAATTGCAGAGCGGACCTCTAGGACTTTCCAATAGGGTAGCTCCCAAAATATAGATTTCTTTTTCCACATGGGTGCATGTCCGACATCGTTCTTTGGAACAGATTGTCTACCAGGATCCTTTTCAAAGATTACTCTTAAATCCTTCACCATATCAAATACATCATCACCAGTACAGCGGATAGGCTTACACTGGCTGTCTGCCTCACCATTGAAATGTTTACCTTTCTTTCTTAGGGTGTGCGTGGGCGGAAGAAAATGACGATTCCCCAGGTACACATTCTTCTTACATTTATCCAAATATATACTTTCAGTCTCACCTAAACAGTGTGTGCATGCATTGTATCTCTTGTTTGTCTGTCCTGAAATGTTACTAAGAGCAGGCCAATCATTGATTGTTATGAACAACAACGCTCGTACGTAAAATTCCTCCTTCTTGTTCTCATCCCACACACGTACACCTTGTCCGTGCCACAACTATAAGAGTTCTTCAACTAATGGCCTTAGGTACACATCAATGTCGTTGCTTGGTTGCTTCGGGCCTTGGATGAGCACTGGCATCATAATGAACTTCCGCTTCATGCACAACCAAGGAGGAAGCTTATAGATACACAGAGTCAAAGGCCAGGTGCTATGACTGTATCTCTGCTCCCCAAAAGGATTCATGCCATCTGTACTTAGACCAAACCATAAGTTCCTCGTGTCACCTGCAAAGTTCGGGAACTCTCTCTCGATTTTTCTCGACTGCAACCCTTTAGTGGGGTGTCTCTCTCGTCTTTCTTACGGTCTTCCATCTGCCATCGCAACAACTTGGCATGCTCTTTATTCCTAAACAAACGTTTCAACCGTGGTATTATAGGAGCATACCACATCACCTTGGCAGGAACCATCTTCATGTGGCGGTCTCCCACAACATCACCAGGGTCATCTCGTCTTATCGTATGCCGCAATGCAATGCATACTAGGCATGCATACAAATTCTCGTACTCCTCACCGCGGTAGAGGATGCAGTCATTAATGCATGCATGTTTCTTCTACAACTCTAATCCTAGAGGGCATACAACCTTCTTTGCTTCGTAGGTACTGGCGGGCAGTTCGTTATCCTTTGGAAGCAACTTCTTCATTATTTTCAGCAACTTTTCAAATCCTTTGTCAGTCACACCGTTCTCTACCTTCCATTGCAGCAATTCCAGTGTGCTACCCAGCTTTTTGTGCCCTGATGACCCACAAGTATAGGGGGTGTATCGCAGTATTTTCGATAAGTAAGATTGTCGAACCCAACGAGGAGCAGAAGGTGCTGGCTAGTGGTATGGATCAGGAATTCTCTGCAAATACTTAGCAAACGGATTTTTAGGGGTTTTCGATAAAGCAAGTAAACAAAGTACGAGTAAATAAAAGACAGTAGGAATAAATGCAGCAAGTGTCCCAATCCTTTATGCAGCAAAGGACAAGCCGGTTGTATTTGTATAGATGACCAAACATTCTCGAGGACACATGGGAAGACTGTCAAGTGCTTTCGCTTCATATAGTCGATTAATCTTCTTTAGCTTGCTAAGTGTTGTGTGGGTGAACCTGTGCTAATGTACCGCCCCATCCAAGACTAATACATACTTGTGATTATACCCCTTGCAAACATCCGTAAGTACAAGAAAGTAATTAAGGTAAAACCTAACCACAGCTTTAAACTCTAAGACCCTTACGTCCCTTGTGCAATGGTTTCCTAACGGGGGTTCAGGTTTCTGTCACTCCGGCAACCCCTACGATTAGTAGCCAAATACACAATGCATTCCCCTAGGCCCATATAGGTGTGTCATGTAGTCGACGTTCACATGACACCACTAGAAGAAGTACACCACAACTTAAATAACAATCTATTGAATCTTTCTCAACACAATTCCACTACTAACAACAAGACTTCTCCCATGTCCTCAAGAACAAAACGAACTACTCACAAGACATCATATGGATCATGATCAGAGATGGAATAATGATGTATAACAATCTGAACATAAACAATAATTCAATGGTTCACTCAATAGCATCAACTACAAAGAGTAATCAATACCGGGAAAGTTTCCCCTATGAACTATAGAAAGATTCAACCAATTGTTACAGGAATATGGAGATGGTGATGAGGGTGCTGATGGTGATGATGGTGGTGGTGGGGATGATGATGATCCCGATGAATTCCAGCTTGATGGTGGTGTTGATGGCGACGATCTCCCCTCTCCCGGGAAGGAATTCCCCTGACAGAAATCTGTCTGCCGGAGAGATCTTTCTCTCTCGGTGTTTTCCGCCCCGCAGAGGCGGCGAAATCTTTCTGTGGTCGCCCCCCAAGTCTTAGGGTTTTGTGGGGATGATATACGCCAGAGGAGAGAGGCTGGAGTGGGCCAGGGTGGCCACACCACCTCCAGGCGCGGCCTAGGCCTACCCACGCCATGGGGTGGTGTGGCTCCCCTGTGGCCCACCTCCACTCCATCTTCTGGCATCCTTAGTTTTCTAGAAAAATAGGATTTTCCGTATATTTTCCTGGATTTTCTGATCTTCACGAATTTTGCCTCCAAACAGCACCTTTTCCTTCAGAATCCTGACTACAGCGGTCCATGCTCCAAAAGTCATCAACCATGCAAAAACAGATGAAATAACATAAGTATCACCTCTCAATACGAAATATATCAATGAATAATAGTGAATTAAGACATAGAATAGTGATGCAAAATGGACGTATCAACTCCCCCCAAGCTTAGACTTCGCTTGTCTCCAAGCGAAACTGAGCTCAATAAACATGACCTCAGGTTTATGGAGTGAAGAGTCGATAAAAGAATACGGACAAGAAGCATCACATTCATCAAATACATAGATCATAATAGAGGATAACTCACTATTATATAACTCAACTTGCAATGAGTAAAGGAAACACAATAAAGATACATAGAGTAAATCATAATTGGTAATGGCAAACTTAGCTCTTGGTTGAAGAATAGTTGATAATTTGATGGAGTTCACAAATAGCTGGTTTTCAATGAAAGCTTTCAAAGTAGTAAACATCAAGATAAGAGCAATGTGCAAAACAAGGAACATAAGAGACATGATTGAATAAATCATCATATGAATGAATGAAACACATCAACTCAAAATACTTGCTGAGATAGAAGGGAATAGGTTTACTGACTCAACTAAAAAGTAAAAGAAAGGGCCCTTCGCAGAGGGAAGCAGGGATTGCAAGTCTCATAAAGAGCTCCCAAAAATTATGATACTTACTAGCTTTCAGCTCTCATTGCCCCTATCATAGGCATCTTTTGGTGGTTAAGGTTAAAGTGACACAACTAAGAGGATATGCTTGACAAGTTATAAGTTGAAATCTCAAGCCCCTTACTTATGAGTACCGATCCTCATGCTACTCAACTTCAGTCACGAGCAAGCTCTTGTCATTGTAAATACATGCGTATCATTGAGAACCGCCAACAGGGAACCCCTTGCACATGACACAGGAGCTATCCCATAATCAAAATGACAAGGCAAGCAGACAGTGAGCATCTCAGCGATCTTTTTATTTGCTATTTGCATAGGTTTTTATTGAGGATGCTTCATAGAATGCTCACTATAGTTATGCTGCAAGTTTCCACCATGATTAGGCATGGCTTAGGCTAGCGGCCCAGGCGTTTCTCTAACACACATATAAACTCCATGATCTTATAGGTTCCATTTTTATTTCACATCGTCGGCATCCATAAGCAAAAGAACATAATATCAACTAGGTACAAGTACCAATGAAGTGTTGAAAGCGGTCCCCATGATACATGGTTCGGCTAACTTCAACTCATAAAGCGCAAGCATATACGCAACAAAGAAGGACCCAATGGTTCAAGTTTATTAAATGCAAGAAAGTAAAGTGTGCCGTCAAGTTCGTGAGAGCTTTAATCACTAACTTTCACATAACAAGTTTAATTTGGGAGGTAGATAAAACAAGAATCTACTTGGAATAGCAATAATTCTACTACGTAGGTATGGTGGACACAAATAGCAAAGGTTTTGGTTTAAAGGAGGTGGATGCATGAGAAGAATACCCTCTCAGTACAGGTTTTTGGCTAGCAAGGCTAGGTAGCAAGTATAAGAGTTGAAGGAAACAAACAAGCATACAAATGATAAACACAAACATGCAATCTTCCTTGGAAGCACAAAAGATCTTAACTAGAGAATACTAAACTTATGAGCAAATCAAGAAAGAAAGATGATGAAATTATTTTTCTCTAGAGTACTTCTATCCTTTTCTTTTCAACTCTCAAAAAGGTGTTGCTACTGACCGAGCCAGGTTTGCCAAAACCAACTAAATTAACTCAATGATCCCAAAGTGATACCAATACTAACAACAAGATCAATCATATAACCACAAATTGAAAACTAATATAAGCTATGAAAAAGAGTGAATGATAGAACTTCTCATTAATATTCCATAACAGAAACTCACACCAAGGGATACATATCTAACGAGAGAGGGGACACTTCCATAATGCAAACCATACTACATAATAACTCCTCTATTCATGATATGACTCTACTAATAAGGTAAAAAGATAGAAGATAGTGATATGATACCGCGGCACTCCCCCAAGCTTGGAACAAACCATGGGGATGCCAAACCTGATGACGAATTACTCCTTCGGTGGTGGTGGTATCCTCTCATCTTCGTCCGTCTTCCAGGGTAAAGGCTCCCCATCAACAAAGGACATCGTGGTTTCCAACATCCTGAAACTTGCAGCAGCACTTATGCGTTTAAATCTAGCCTCATACTCATAGTTTTGATTTTGAACGTCACAGAACTGTGCTTGCAGTTCGTTGGTTGTTTGGCGGAGTGAAAGGACTTCGTCTTTGAGTTTAGTAGTCTCCTTTTGGTGCTCGGCGATGAGTTCAGAACAAATCTTATGGATGATGTCCACTTCGCGCTCAGCCATCTTCCTGTACCTAAAGACTTCTTGCTCCAATGCTTCCATCCTGTCCTCCAGACTTCCTTCACCTTTAGGGCCTTGAACCTCCTTAATCCGAACCTCCCTACCTTCGAGCAACAACTCCTTGGGATGAATCTTCAATTCTCTCATGTATGGGTTGACGATATCCTCTAAAGAATCTCCCTTGGATGATCCAGAGGAAGACATTGTGGCTCCAAATCTAGGATTCTACCTGGCAGAAACAGATCGAAACAAAAACACTATATACAACCCTTGAGGCGTCCGGGGGGTTATATATTACGAAGTTTCACATCAAAAGGAAGGTACTGGGCGAAAACGGGTCGGAGGCGGAATCCTGGGTGGCCTCACCACCTGGTGGCGCGGCCAGGGGTGGGACTGTGCCATGGGGTGGTGTGGGCCACCCTGGCTCCATTTCCGTCCCTTTTTCGCTTTGTAGCTTTCCTTATCGACTGAAAACTGCAAAAATATAGTTGGATTGTATTTTCGCGGAACTTTTCTTACCAGAACTATTACCTAGTTGGAAACAGACTCTGTAGGTCTCTGAATTTGGTCCTCAATGAATTTCTCTGGAGTTATAACTTGAAAGGCATCAACATCTTCATTGTAAGAATCTCCAGCAATATAGTGTTTGAGTCGCTGTCCATTCACTAATTGTGTAGTATTATCTTTTAGAGAAGAAATTTTTATTGCTCCTGAACGGTATACTTCTTCAATGATGAAAGGTCCTGCTCATTTTGATAGTAGCTTACCTGCAAAAAATCTGAGACGAGACCTATACAATAGAACTTTCTCACCAACATGAAATTCTCTCTTAAGTATTCGCTTGTCATGCCATCTTTTAACTTTTTCCTTAAAGAGCCTAGCATTCTCATAGGCTTCACTCCTCCATTCATCTAAGGAACTTAAGTCAAATATCTTTTCTCACCAGCGAGCTTACAATCTCTATTTAGTTCTTTCACTGCCTAGTAAGCTTTGTGTTCTAATTCTAAGGGTAGGTGGCAAGCTTTCCCATAAACCATTTTATAAGGAGACATTCCCATAGGATTTTTGTAAGCAGTTCTATAAGCCCATAAATGTCGTGGTGGTGTCACGACAGATGCCATGTATAGGCTAAAGGTGGGGACTAATACTCGCTAGGGGAATCCAGGGAGGGATAGTGAAGTGAATCTCCACACAAGAGCTTGTATTGATTTACTTCCAAGGTTACAAGTGCTCCTAGAGCTGTATTGGCGAGAGGAGGAAGAAGGAGATCTCTTACCCTCACCCACAGATCACACCTCAAACCCTAGCCCAAAACAGAATTGCAGAGAGACCAACCCCCTCAACAGAAGCCCTAGCCCCCCTTTTATAGGGGAGGCTTCGTTTCTGCCTAGGGCTTGGTTTCTCCCAAAGTGGTAAGCCGACCGGGGTGCTTTTTCCCCCGCGTCACACATGCTTTAGCTACGTGAGCCTCTGACGGCGCCCTCGTCAGCCGACACGGGCGTCGTCACGCTCGTCGGCTACGCCCCGGTGGTCCTGTCCTTGCTCGCTTTGCTCAGGCAGTGCGTACCGTGGCTCCTTTTGACCAGCGAGATTCCTTCCTTCTCCTAGAAGCTTGCCGTGACCCGGATGATGGTTCATCCGGCCACACCAGTTCCTGCATACAGGTAAAACATACACTTCTAACTTACCGCTTAAGTCGGATGAGGCCTAGTTAGGCGAACGCCCCCAGGTCCGGATTACCCCGTGATTCGGCCTGCCTTGAGGTGACCCAGCCAGCATCTGCTTTGGCCTTGCCGAACCTCGGCTAACTCGGCCTTTATACCCCGGCGTGACCCTACCCGGGGGTATCCCCCCAATCTTTTGCAAGATAGATTTAATTTCTCTATTTGATAACTCTACTTGCCCGCTAGTTTGGGGGTGATAAGCTGAAGCAATTTTATGATTAACATCATATTTAGCGAGGGTCTTCCTAAAACCGCCATGAATGAAATGAGAACCCCTAGCAGTCATGAGATACATAGGCACTCCAAACCTTGGAAAGATAACATCCTTAAGCATTTTTAGAGAGGTTTCCCCGTCAGCACTTTTCGTAGGAATGGCTTCTACCCACTTAGTAACATAATCAACGGCAACAAGAATATGAGTGTAACCCTTCAAAGGAGGGAAAGGACCCATAAAGTCGAATCCCCAACAATCAAAAGGTTCAATAACTAGAGAGTAGTTCATGGGAATTTCATTGCGTCTAGAAATATTACAAACACGCTGACATTCATCACAAGATAAAACAAATTTCCTTGCATCTTTAAAAAGGGTAGGCCAGTAGAAACCTGATTGTAGTACCTTTTGTGCAGTTCTATCTCCTGCATGATATCCTCCATAGGCGCTACCATGACATTTACGCAATATCTCTTTTTGTTCATATTCTGGAACACATCTTCGCATAATACCATCAACTCCTTCTTTGTATAAGTGTGGGTCATCCCAAAAATAATGCCTCAAATCATAAAAGAACTTTCTTCTTTGCTGAGCTGTGAAAGTTGGAGGCAAATACTTGGAGACAATAAAGTTAGCATAATCAGCATACCAAGGGCTTCCCCGCGAGCTCACCCCTATTGCGGCTAACTGTTCATTTGGAAAACTATCATTAACAGGCATAGGATCAAAAGAGGTTTTTTCCAAACAAGATAAATTATCAGCTACAGGTTTTTCAGCACCCTTCCTATTTACTATGTGTAGATCAAACTCTTGCAAAAGAAGTACCCATCTAATAAGCCTAGGCTTAGCGTCCTTCTCCATCATAAGATATTTAATACTAGCATGATCAGTATGAATGGTTACTTTTGAGTCCACAATATAGGGCCTAAACTTATCACAGGCAAAAACAACAGCTAGAAATTCCTTTTCAGTAGTGGCATAATTCCTTTGAGCAGCGTCTAGAGTCTTACTAGCATAATGGATAACGTTTAACTTTTTATCAATACGTTGCCCAAGGACAGCCCCTACGGCAAAATCACTAGCATCACACATTATTTCAAAGGGTAAGCTCCAATCAGGTGGTTGAACAATAGGGGCTATAGTTAAAGCCTTCTTAAGAGTTTCAAAAGCTTCCCTACAATCATCATCAAAAACAAAAGGTACATCTTTTTGAAGAAGATTAGTGAGAGGTTTTGATATCCTAGAGAAGTCTTTAATAAACCTCCTATAGAAACCAGCATGGCCAAGGATACTACGAATACCTTTGATGTCTCTTGGACATGGCATCTTCTCAATTGCCTCAACCTTAGCTCTATCAACTTCTATGCCTCTTTCAGAAACTTTATGCCCAAGAACAATCCCTTCATTAACCATGAAGTGGCATTTCTCCCAATTAAGAACAAGATTAGTTTCTTCACATCTCTGCAAACCTTTATCAAGGTTGTGCAGACAATTATCAAAAGAAGTTCCATAGAAAGAAAAGTCATCCATGAACACTTCTACAATTTCCTCACAAAAACCATGAAAGATAGCAGACATGCACCTTTAGAAAGTAGCAGGAGCATTACATAAACCAAAAGGCATACGTCTATAAGCATAAGTTCCATAAGGGCAAGTAAAAGTAGTTTTTTCTTGATCTTGTTGTTTAACAGCAATTTGAGAGAAACCAGAATAACCATCAAGAAAACAAAAATGGGTCTTTTTAGACACCCTTTCCAACATTTGATCAATAAAAGGAAGCGGGTAGTGATCTTTCTTAGTAAATTTATTGACTTTCCTAAAATCAATGCACATCCTATAGCCTACCACTGTTCTTTGAGGAATAAGCTCGTCATTATCATTAGGGACAACGGTAATACCTCCCTTTTTAGGAACACAATGAACATGACTAACCCATTCACTATCAGCAATAGGGTAAATAATACCAGCATCAAGGAGTTTCAATACCTCATTCCTTACCACTTCCTTCATCCTAGGATTTAAACGTCGTTGGTGCTCCACTACCGGCTTCGCATCTGGTTCTATGTTGATAGAGTGTTGACATATAGTGGGTGAAATCCCTTTTAAATCGTCCAGCGTATAGCCCATGGCTCCTCGATGTTTCCTCAAAACTTCCAATAACCTTTCTTCTTCCTTCCGTGAAAGTTTAGCGCTAACAATAACAGGATATATCTTTTTATCATCAATATAAGCATATTTAAGATCATCAGGGAGAGGTTTTAGATCGAAAACAGGATCCTTTTTAGGTGGCATCGTGGTACCCAAGTCTTCTACATGCAAGTCGTGCTTAAGCATCATAGGTTGATCACGGAAAATCCTGGCAATCTCACTCCTTTCTTCCATGAATAGGGTAGGTCTACCAAAAATGATAGGGTAGGTTTTACTAGCAGCCGAACCAAGTACTAAAAAATTAGCAGGGTACTTAATCTTACCACAAAGAACTTCCACGTCTCGTACAATACCAATTGGAGAGATGGTCTCTCTATTAGCAAGGTGAATAACCACATCAATCTCTTCCAACTCGCAGGGACTGATTTCATGCATAATTTCTCTGTAAAGCTCATAAGGAATAGCACTAGAACTTGCACCAATATCACATAAACCATAATAGCAATGATCACCAATTCTAACAGAAAGCACAGTAACACTAGCCCTTTTAGTTCTATTGGGATGTGAAACAATATTAAAAGCATCCTCACAAAAGACTATGTGCCCATATTCTACGCTTTTAGTGACAAGGTCATTCACAATTGCTATCGCAGGTTCAATGTTTATTTGTTCATCAGGTTTTACAGTTCTTTTTTCACTTTTGGTGATTACATTAGTTATCATAGGATGGTCCTTTACATTTTCGGTGAAGGGAATCTTCTCGATATAAGGTTCAGGTAAGATGGGGTCAATAATGCAATACTCAGCACTTCCACTAGGATCATAGTCAACAATATCTTTGTAAGGTGCATGGTATTTATTCCATCCCTTTTTTGGAATTTCGATATAGGAAGCAAAAGCTCTAAAACAATTTGTAATGACTTGCAAATCAAGACCATATATATTACTAATATTTTGAAAGTCATCAGTTCCCATAAAATATTCAATGCATTCATAATCATAATTTATACCTGACTTTCTACCTTTGTCATTCTCCCGAGCTTCAGCATTGTCTTGAATATGGTCCAGAAGATCCCATTTAACTTCTTCTTTCATGCGAGTGAATGATCCAGCACAAGAAGCATCCAATAAATCTTTATCATGTAGAGGCAGCCTTGCATAAAAGTTATTGATAATAATATTGTTGGGGAGCTCATGAATGGGACATTTGAGCAATAGTAACTTCAATCTCCCCCAAGCTTGAGTTTTACTCTCTCCATCAAGAGGCCAAAAGTTGTATATTTGATTCCGATCTTTATGAATCTCACTAGGAGGATAAAACTTTGAATAAAAGAGAGGCACTATTTCCTCCCATTCTAGAGTTGACCATTCTTCAGCAGCTTATACCATTCCTCAGCTCTTCCTTTCAATGATAATGAGAATAACTTCTTCTTAACTTGATTTGTAGTAATACCTGCACACGTGAACAACCCGCATAATTCGTGTATAAAGAGTAAATGATCACCGGGATGGACAGTTCCATCCCGAACATAGTAGTTATCCATAACACGATCAATAATTCTTGTAGGTATTTTGAAAACATCTTTCTCAGCAGGTGGTGGCTTATCTACTACCTAGCAGTGGTAGTAGCATTACCAAATAAGAAACTCAGCGAATTATCCATAACGAAAATAAAGCAACTAGCAGAAGTAAACAATACTCACAGTAGAAGTTTCCTTTACCAGTTCCACTCTCCAATAGCGCTTCACTCCCCAGCAACGCCGCCAGAAAATAGTCTTGATGACCCACAAGTATAGGGGGTGTATCGCAGTATTTTCGATAAGTAAGAGTGTCGAACCCAACGAGGAGCAGAAGGTGCTGGCTAGTGGTATGGATCAGGAATTCTCTCCAAATACTTAGCAAACGGATTTTTAGGGGTTTTCGATAAAGCAAGTAAACAAAGTACGAGTAAATAAAAGACAGTAGGAATAAATGCAGCAAGTGGCTCAATCATTTATGCAGCAAAGGACAAGCCGGTTGTATTTCTATAGATGACCAAACATTCTCGAGGACACATGGAAAGACTGTCAAGTGCTTTCGCTTCATATAGTCGATTAATCTTCTTTAGCTTGCTAAGTGTTGTGTGGGTGAACCTGTGCTAATGTACCGCCCCATCCAAGACTAATACATACTTGTGATTATACCCCTTGCAAACATCCGTAAGTACAAGAAAGTAATTAAGGTAAAACCTAACCACAGCTTTAAACTCTAAGACCCTTACGTCCCTTGTGCAATGGTTTCCTAACGGGGGTTCATGTTTCTGTCACTCCGGCAACCCCTACGATTAGTAGCCAAATACATAATGCATTCCCCTAGGCCCATATAGGTGAAGTGTCATGTAGTCGACGTTCACATGACACCACTAGAAGAAGTACACCACAACTTAAATAACAATCTATTGAATCTTTCTCAACATAACTCCACTACTAACAACAAGACTTCTCCCATGTCCTCAAGAACAAAACGAACTACTCACAAGACATCATATGGATCATGATCAGAGATGGAATAATGATGTATAACAATCTGAACATAAACAATAATTCAATATTTCACTCAATAGCATCAACTACAAAGAGTAATCAACACCGGGAAAGTTTCCCCTATGAACTATAGCAAGATTCAACCAATTGTTACAGCAATATGGAGATGGTGATGAGGGTGCTGATGGTGATGATGGTGGTGATGGTGATGATGATGATCCCGATGAAGTCGAGCTTGATGGTGGTGTTGATGTCGACGATCTCCCCTCTCTCGAGAAGGAATTCCCCCGGCAGAAATTTGTCTGCCAGAGAGATCTTTCTCTCTCGGTGTTTTCCGCCTCGCAGAGGCGGCGGAATCTTTCTGTGGTCGCCCCCCGAGTCTTAGGGTTTCGTGGGGATGATATACGCTAGATGAGAGAGGCTGGAGTGGGCCCCTGTGGCCCACCTCCACTCCATCTTCTGGCATCCTTAGTCTTCTGGAAAAATAGGATTTTCCGTATATTTTCCCAGATTTTCTGATCTTCGCGAATTTTGCCTCCAAACAGCACCTTTTCCATCAGAATCCTGACTGCAGCGGTCCATGCTCCAAAAGTCATCAACCATGCAAAAAATAGATGAAATAACATAAGTATCACCTCTCAATACGAAATATACCAATGAATAATAGTGAATTAAGACATAGAATAGTGATGCAAAATGGACATATCATGCCCATCTTCACAACTTGGGTACAACAATTTGTTGTGATCCTCTAACATCTGC
Source organism: Avena eriantha (assembly GCA_910589775.1). Classification (NCBI taxonomy): domain Eukaryota; kingdom Viridiplantae; phylum Streptophyta; class Magnoliopsida; order Poales; family Poaceae; genus Avena; species Avena eriantha. The sequence goes on along the minus strand of OU342744.1, from coordinate 25,825,424 downwards.
TTGAATTTCAACCTTTCCCTTTCAGTTACACATTCTTCCTTTGCATCAGCAATGGCCCAACTAAGATCATTATCGGGCAGATCTGATGCCCGTTCTTCATATTCTTCTTCATCATTGTCTTCCATTGTAGTACCGTCGTATTTAGAGGATATAGTAGGGTAGTCGTTACCATTCTCTTCTTCTTCATTGTCTTTCATCATAGCCCCTCTTTCTCCTGCTTGGTCCAACAATTATAGCCGGTAATGAAACCGGATCGAAACAGGTGGCTGTGAAGGACTCTTGAGGAAGAGTATTCCTTATGATTTCGACAGAAACCACGTGGACAAGACATAAAACCATTCCGCTTATTTGCCTCGGCCACAAGGAGAAAAGAATGCACGCCTTTAATGAACTCGCTAGAGAGTCGGACATCGTACATCCATTGCCGGCTCATCTGCATTATATAATTAAGTACATCAAACAGAATCATGATGATAAAATTAGTACTGGCCTAAAAAACAAAACAAAAGCAAACAACCAGGACTAAAGATATGATGAACCTTTAGTCCCGGTTGGAGGCACCAACCGGGACTAAACGTGGATGTGATGACAACACGTCGACACTTTATCCTTAGTGGGCAGCACTAAGCCAGTAAATGACGACACTATTTTAGGTGGGTGGCAGCACTATGCCAAGGGTGAGTGTCGACATTATGTCTTCGGTGCCAATGCTCATCTTTTAGAACATTTGGATAGATGGGGCACCACAAAATGTAGACAAATCTTGAGAAAAAATTGGGCATGAACTCGAGCTTGTTGAAGGAAGAAAGAGAGAGGAGCCACAAGCTTGAAATGGTGGCTCGGACAGGTGGGGGAGAAGATATAGCCAGGCCTTTAGTCCCGGTTTGTGTCTAGAACCGGGACAAACCGGGACTAAAGGGTCTGGCGCCGGACCCAACCTGTCTGACGCCCTTTAGTCCCGGTTTGTTACACGAACCGGGACTAGTGTCTGCCTCTCCCTGCGGCCAGATAGAGCCATTGGGACCGGGCATTAGTCCCGGTTTGTAGCAGAACCAGAACTGATACCCCTGGACCAAAGGTCCGTTTTCTACTAGTGCAATCAATCTAGGCTCGACAGTCGAAGTAACTGAAGTATTTGTGTTAGAGATACCGAATGGTAAGAGATGGAGTGAACGAAACGAAGGAGACCCTAAAGCAAGTAAGTACATAAATCATACTACTTTAGTCATGAGACCCTAAAGCAAGTACGTACAATAATGATGTGGGTAAAATTGTTCTAGCCTTTGGGAGTTAAACCATTATTGCTCATCTCTCATGGTTTTGGGAGTGTTAAAGCCTTGCTCGCTCAGCTTTGGTGATACCACTGAGTAGCTTCTGAAGCACAGTTAACTATGGTGTTGTATATGCTTTCATGGAATTTCGTACTAGTAGACTAGGTATTTTGGAATTATGTGTAAACGTGAACTGGCCATTCTTGAACTGCTCCCTAATAAGATATTTTGCCAATTTCCTCTTGTTTCACATTCTTTTTGGGCCCGTAAGCCGGTATACACTACTCGTATACCTTTTACGGTGAATGCTATATAGAGATCATGTGCTGCCACTGACTACTGGGCAGCACTAGCTCATTGCACGCATGAAAGTTCTGAGACTTCTGTTCAGGGCAGGTTTCCTAGCATAGTTTCAGCAGAGAAAATAAAGACGACAAGAATTGGAAAAGAGAGAATCAGAAATTTTTCGCAAATTTACAAATATCACTGCTGATATCCCTCTCCTTCCGGTCCATCTCCTTCCATTCTTTTGTGAAAAGGCGACCAGGCAGGACTGCGCAACACACATGGTTAACACTACTCTAATTAAAGTAAAGTCTAGGAACTAGTGGTCATGATATACTGTCTGAACCTTGGAGACCTCCCAAGTCATCGTATTAAGTGCGCTTTTGATCTCCAAGATGAGACTGTTTCTACCTTTTTGCATATTTGCTTGTCCTAATGCCTCCCAATCCAAACTAGTAATTAACATGAAAACGGGCTGGTGTCATCATATTGGTTGCTAATCAAGCTAGGCTTGATGGGCTAAGTAACTGCTGTATCTGTGATGAGAAGGGATCAGAGGGGAGGATAGGAATAAGGACTTGTGTAAAGAAGAAGGGGTAGTTAATCATACTACAGGCATATAAGATCCTAAAGCGAGTAAGTATTGATGTGGGTAAAACTGTAGCTATATGCGAGTGGGGACTGAAGGAATGGTGGCTTGAATATAAAGAACGGTGCACTAACAAGTGCTCCACCGGAGCACAAACTAACAACTATAATCAGACCGATTGGCTTTCGTTTATAAAAGAATGCAGAAGTACTCTCATGTTATAGAGCGTGTCGAAAACTTGAGACCATAAAATAAAGGCACACCGAGAATTCTAGGTGGGCAGTTAGTTAGAGGAGTACGTGTTGCCAGAACTTTGAACAAAGACACTGTCAGTTTTTTCTTGTACACACTCTTCAAGGTGCACAATATACCACATAGAAAAATTGTTGAGTAAGGATTTTTGGCTTCCGAACTCAGTTCTCCTGTTAGTTCAAAAAATAGAAAATTACATTTGAGAGTTTCAAGAAAATTGTATAACATGTCCGGATGTAGCCAATAATGAGTCTCACAAACTTGCGAAATATCAATTTCAAATGCTTTATATTCTAAGCTACACAAAAATGAATAGTGTTGACCTGAATAATTCTAAATCCCTAAATTTTGTCGGATATTTTCATTTTTATGTATGTCATAATACAAAGAATCCGCTCAGTGGTTTTGCGTACTTGTGGGACACAACATTTACAACATGCAGAAATATTTTCAGATCTTTTTTTTTGAAATATGTAAATATAATTTTTGATTTTTGTCAAATAAAGGGAGCACTGTTTTTGTGTAGCGATTTTGCATGCTTGTGGGATACAACATTTATAAGTTCCAGAATTATTTTCAGAATTTTCGAAATATGTAAACATAATTTTTTTAATTTTTTAGAATAAAGGAGCACTGATGCTTGCGAGCCAAACACACTTTCGCCAAATTACCTTATACGAAAGTATGAACGTATTTCTTGGTGACATGCCCTATTCCTACAAAATGGCTTAAGTGTTTCAAGAAGGTGGTGTACTTAAAATTCATTTTTTCAAAGAACTAGATACACGCGTGAAGTATGAACTACAGAATTCCGGTGATGATTTTACCCTTGCGAAGCTAAAGAGTATGAATTATAGATTCGGCTGCACATACATTTTAGTATAGGCACTACTACGCGTCCCCGGGGATCGGCGGTTTTCATCCCCGGTCCCTAGCCAACCACGTGTCCACCCTTTTATGCCTAAAAATCCGCTTTTGCTACAAAACAGTCCCATTTTTGCTACAAATAGCCCTGCTTTTGCTACATGTAGCAGAAAACGGTTCGGTCCAAAAAATAACAGACAAACTAGATCTCGCCGGAGAGTTCGCCGGAGACCATGTAGCAAAAAAATTGAACTAATATAGCAAAATCGATTTCGTCGGAGAATCGCCGGGAGATCTCACCGGAGACCTCGCCATATACCTCGTAGCAAGAAGTTTGCGCTATTGTAGCAAAATCAAAAAACAGATGTAGCAAAATAATTAGGCTAGCATAGCAAAAGCCGACTTCGCCGGACACATCGCCGGAGAAAAAACTTGTAAGAAAAAAAATGTCATGTAGCAGCACCGCTCGCCGCAGAAAGCAACACCAGAAGCCATATGTAGCAGGGTCGGTCGTCATGTGTAGCAGGGCCTCTCGCCGAAGGTAGCAGCGCCGCTCACCGCAGGGTAGCAACGATTGTCGCCATAGGTAGCAACACCAGAAGACGTATGTAGCATGTTCGGTCACCGTGTGTAGCATCGCCGCGGTCTGCACATAGCAGTGCTACCAGCGTTGGGGAGGAGCACAAATTCATGGGGGACACCATGGCAAGTGGCGGAGCATGCGGCCTCTATGGTGCTAGGGCAGTAGCGGCCGGCGGCACAAGGCAGCGAAGGGCGGCCCCTCTGTTCAATACCGATACCTGTCAGATTCCATAGATTGTCCACTCTTATGCCCCATGCATAAAAATGGTCGCTGCGAGCGCCGTGGAGCTCGCATGGGGGAGGGCGCGTGAGAGGATCCTCTCATGGCGGGGCGGGCACGGGGCCGGCCAACGCGAGGCGGGACGGATGAGTGTGCGGCGGCGTCAACCAGAACGATATGGGCGAACGCCGGCGGAGCTCGCAGGTGTGGAGGCCGGCGATGGGCGAGCTGCACGGACGGGTGACGGTGCGGCGACCGAAACTGCAAGGACGGGCGGCTGCCGGCGCGGCAGCAGTGGGAGCTAAAGGGGGGAGGCGGCGCAACCTACAGGAGATTCGGTGGCGAGCGTAGCGCGCGCAGCCGGTAGCAGGCGGACGGCGCAGGAAGAGGAAAGCGGAAGTTCACAGGAAAAGACACCGGTGAAACGTGGTCTCTCATGCGGCACGGGAAACAGCGAGCAACTCCTAATTCATGGGCGCCTCGCCGCTGGCCGGCGGCCACGAGCAGAGAAGATCGGGAGGACTGGTGGATGGAAGTGGTGGTGGGGATCGTTTTGTGAGCCGCCTGAAGCAACCCACGAGACGCGAACGGTTTTTCGAGCTGACGCAAAAGAAATAAGACAATATATATTCACTGTCACAATACTCATTGCAATACTAAAAGGGAAATGATACGTATCATCCGGGGGATAACGCATGGCGATCCCACCACCACTTCCATCCACCAGTCCTCCCGATCTTCTCTGCTCGTGGCCGCCGGCCAGCGGCGAGGCGCCCATGCAACTCATAATTCTCCTCCTGCGCCTTCTCCCTTCTCCCGTGTGGATGCTAGTCGGCCTCAGTTGATGTTTCGGTGGCATGTATACAGTCCCCGCTTTCCTGTATGGTGCAGCGTTTCCTTTCTTCTAGCGAGTCGTACAATCTCCTCGTGAGCAGCGAGGCTTCTCTCCTATAGGTCCTCAGCCCCGAGGTAGATGGAGACGACGGTGATGAAGCCCTGCAAGAAAAGTTGTTGGTGGAGTTCTATGATAATTGGCCACCATATGGCTTGTGCAACCCGATTCATTGCAGGTGAAGATGTGTGCCACCTAGATGGTTGGCTTTTTGCTCCAACCTTGGCGACCCACCAATGACACAATTCTAGCTAGCGTTGATCCAAGATATGATTGTGTGCCCAACATCGGGTAGCACCGGTCACAAAGTGTCCACGATGGTGGGATCATGTGGTGCGCGATGTCCATGTCAAAACCCTGCATGTGACGGTTGTAAGCATGGTGATCAGAGCATTGCAGCAATCAACTCGTTCAATTCGATGTTGATTTTTGCTAGGAGAGTCACTTATCATTGTGTGCATCCTTAATGTCTCGACTAGATGTGGATATTTTGTTGTTGCAAAGAATATGTGTATTATGGTATCAATTTGATATTAATATATTTCTCTTTGTCTAAAATAAAGAAAGTTGTTCATGTATGTACTGTGACTATGGGGTAGAACCACTGGATTCTCCGAAGATGATGGAAGCCAAGATAGAGTAAATAAAACACCTGATCCTTCTCAAGTATCTTAATTTGTTTCATAGTAAACTAATTAGTCACCACGTTTCAACACCAATTAATACCATAGAGTTCATGTTGAACAAAGTGCCTTGTCTTTGGATACATATTAATGAATAACTAGCAAGGTGGCCCTCACAAATGCTATGGCATTATCTTGAGTGCGTCGGTAGTCCACTTGTAAAAACTTCATTGTTTTGATAGTTTGTGTTGTAATCTATTGATATTTTGTGTAACAATTCCAAAATTTGTAAATTATGTGTCCATTTGGACCATACTCTTACTATAATTTGAATATACAATACAATGTTTTCTTTTACGAAGATTGAAATTGTAAATTTCTATCCTTATCACTTCAGTGTGAAACATTTGACCTTTGGCTCATAAAAGTTAGAGATATACAATGGTTCAATAGTACTTCTTAGGTTTCCAGAGGTTGGATAATCAAGAAGTGAGCTTAGATGACTTGGTTAGGGAAGTGGATCTACAACCTAACCACGCAGGTTCAATTCCTCGAGGATGCAGATTTGGGTTTTTATTATTTCAAAAAAAATGCGGTAGAGGTTTCCCTTAACGCATTCCTTTCAAACAAAAAAGTGGTTGGCTAATCATGGATCAACATCCCGCGTGCATATTAGGTATCTTCCTTATAAGACCATGTTTTAAGTGAAAGAGTTGTGCCTACTAAGACGATGTTGTGCAAATAAGGTCGGTTCTATCACTATATTGGCATAACCATGGAAGTTTTCTCCATAGAGACAAAGTCCCCCTATGATGTATGCTCGTCTTATTATCACGGGAGAAAAGATTTGCACATTAATGCAATAAAATAAGATCTTTCCCTTCATGGAAGAATATATTTGCGAAAATATATACTCCCTCCAATCCATGCTCTAGACACATGTGTATCTAGACGTGAAGTTGAGTCAATTAATTTGGATCAGAGCGACTATTTCATTTCTATAAGAAACCATTGAGAATTTATAATTACATTATGATAATATTGGGATTTATAGATATTATGATTATCACATTTCATTAATGTGAAAATTTCAAGCTTGTTTCCTCCCATGAATATGTGAATATGTGGGAGGAAGGTTTATAAAATTTCTGTATATAAGAATTGTCTGACTATTATTGTGTAGACAAGCCTTAATTGTTAGTTGTGCTATGGGACACCATAAGTGCTACCTTTAATCACACATGTGAGAGCCTAATAATAGCACACCGACCCACAACATGATGCATTTTGGAAAAAAAGATAAACCAATGAAGCCCCTACGATCATCTAATTACTCCATAGTGTGCGGTGATGTTTCACCTTTTTGTGTCACTTTTAAACATATATCTCTTTTCTAAAAGGACCATATGTTTTATCTAAATAAACAGTCGACCTTTTATGATTATTCTCTTATGGATTAGTACAGATTATGATTATTTTTGGCATCAATGTGCAAATTTCAAGTTTTTTCCTCATGTGATTATAAGCTATGCAGATATAACAGGAGCGCTTTGGTAAATAAAATTCTGAAAAAATTATATGTATTTTATTCGTATACTGGTGAAATGGTTGTCGATTAATATATTTGTTGACATACAGATTTAGTGCTATATATGTTCATACTTTGATTAGCTTTACATTCTGCAGCAAATCAAACCACGCAATTAAACGTGTGTGCCTCGTGGTGATAATCGTGTATAAAACTTAGGATCCTAATTGTTAATTAAGTCTATCTCTGATTGTCCAAGTAATCTTGATGATCCACACTTTTAAAATAGCCCCATATCTAAATTTTAGTATATAATAGACAATTTGAAGAATCTAACTATGAGTAAGAGATTATACACCGAAGCATTAGCTTTCCAATATAAAATATAATACATTATTGTACTCCAAGAATCAAAATTATTTTTGTATATTTTGGCAGCCGGTGGCCACATTGCTAAAACTAATGAATTAATTTCTATTTCTCGAAATTTGATTGCTAAAGAACAGTCAAAATAAAAAGTGAGGGAAAATATTCTGGAGATTGTTTATTTGCACTCACCACTCACTGTTCAAAAAATCGACCGAGTCAGCGATTAATAGGCCGATTAATTGCTACTTGGGACCTGACCATGTCAATTAGCACTAACTGGTTGTGTTAATCGTTTATCCCAACTAATAGCTCTGTTAGTACGATTACTATGTTCCCTATTAACTACACTTGGTCAAAAAAGCTGCAAAGTTTTCAACACAATATCGCCCGTCCCGCCGCTTGCCTGCCCTAATGAAGTAGGTTTTCCGAAGCTCTCGCTCGATTCCCGCCTCTGGGAGCTCGATTCCCACTGACACCAACAAGTTACTTCTCGTCGTTGACCAGTTTCTCACAGTTGCCGACCAGACCTCAGATACAAGAGCTCGAGCGCCTTGAAGAGCTCTTCCGGAAAATCGAGGCTACATTTAATAGGGTAGGTGGTTGAGGTGCAAGAGGAGTCTGTAACATCCCAAATCTTTAATCAAGGTTAATCAAGATCCAAATCGCTCAATTTAGGGTTAATAAAAACTTTTTCCCATTTAAAACAATTAAGCATGCATATATGTGTTGCATTAAATAGGAGTTGTTTTGAATTGCTATGATTGTTTGTTCTAATGGTTGTAAAATGACTCTAAGATGAATGCCACATCATCTAGATCATTCCCAAGCAAAAACCAAAGAAAGAGAAATCAAAAAGAATTCAATAAAGGAAATGGTCACTTTTGCCATTTTAATCAACTAGGACACTTTGGGTGTTCCTAGGACTCATTTTCAAACAGAGACAATTGTGGATATTTGCACCCCTTGCTAGTACAAGTAGTGATGTGCCAAGGCCCACTTTGTGATCTTCCAAAAACATTCAAACACTCAATTTAAATGACATTTGAAAATGAAACCAAGTGTATGCATCTAGATCACACTTTTTCAAAAACCATCCAAATGAACTCCATTTAAAAATCCCAAGCAACCAGAGATGCTCAAGCATGTGATCAACAACTCCACCAAATTTCATTTCAAAATTCAAAAGTTGAGTCCTTGCGGCCATTTTGTCAAACACCTTGTAGCAGAATCAAATTGGCCTAACTATTACTGTTTTTGATCAAATTTTGTCGAGCCATTTGAGCCACATTAACCATCTTTGTCTCCCCTAGACCCAACCAGGTCATAACCAGCCCATCCCCTAGCCCCTAGCAGCAGTGGAGAGCCACCCCGAAGCCATGATCGTCGGCCGATCGTGCCCAGCCCGCAGGAGACCACCAACCCCTCTCCGCAGCTCCAGGAAGCAAGGCGAGACCTCACCGCCGTCCACGGTCCACCCCACGGCCACTGCCAGCCCCTGGACCACTAAGGAAAAGCCCCGCATTGTGTCTCTGCACCGTGCCAGCGCACGCCAGAGCGCCATCGCCACCAGCACGCCACACTCCGCGCCTCGACCACAGACCACGCGCGCCGCTCCTCCTTGACCACCTCAACCCGCCAGACACGCCCGTACCCCGCCGCTCGACCCATAGTCGTCGGGAACCACGTCGAGCACCACCTCTGTCTCCCAGAGCGCGCGACGTGCCCGACCGCTATCCACCGCCCTAGCACCACCATTACGCCATAGCTGACCGCCAGTGAACCAACCACCGTCCGCCTACCTCGCCCACGTCGGTAGCCCCCTGTGTCGTCGTCACCGTCGAGCTCCGCCCACACCTCTCTGCCGCTTCGTCGCGCCTATATAAGGAGGCCTTTCCCAGCCTCAATCGCCACACCATTCAACTCCCCTCTCACCACCAGTCCTTCCCCACCTCTCGCCGGAGCAGCTCGACTAGCCAGCCGCATGAATTTCACCTGAGGCAGCTGCAGCAGATCGACTTCGTCCACCCCAGCCTCTACAGCGACTTTGCCTGAGCCCACCGTTGTCGACTCGTTCGTTTTCCCGCCTCGCCGTACTCGCTGGAGCCCTGATACGCCCCACTACACCCCGCCGCATAGCTAGGTTTCCGTCTCGTCGGCGACGTGTTCGTCGTCGACGACGACCGTGAGCCGTTGATCTAGTTCTAATCTTACGATCCACAATGCCCCGTATCGCTTCACGTGTCATGAGCCACTGACAGGCGGGACCCCCTATCAGCAGTCCTCAGCGCTGCGGAGTGAATTTGGGCTGGCCCGTTAGTGTTCCCGCCTAAGCCCTGTGATTCAAATTAAGATTTTTCTTTTTAGACCTAAACTTAGTTCTGTCCCTTAGTTTGAAAATCAATTCAGAGAGTTCTACAAATCCAAATTAGATGATTCCAATTTTGTTGGAAAGGTAATTGAAATATATATCCAAGCACGCTGGATTTAAATCTTTTAGAGTTATAGATCTCTCCTAGTAAATATAACAAGACATAAGCTTTTTCACATTCAAACATTTTTCTAAAATCAACCATAAGAGCTTTTGAGTTGATTCCAACTCTCAAAAATCACATTTAACCATACCTATCTGAATATATAATAATATTAAGGTTTGCATGCAGTGACTTTGTACTAGTACCAAAATAATGCTAATTAGGCATTTCTAGTCACTTTAAATCATTAAATATTAAACCCAAACTTATTAAAATGTGATCCCACCTTTAAATCACATTCCCATATATTAGAATATGTGGTGATGACATGTGTCCACATGATCCCATATTTTAATTGGAGAATATTAAATCTTAGTTAATTTCAATGAGTAGAAATTACTTTTCTCAAATAAAATAAATGAAACTAGTTCATGAAACCTTGTGATGTTTGTGATGATACTAGATCATCAAATGTGTGTCTTAGTGTGCTAAGTAGACTAGTTAAGTATTGTTTGGTGATTGTGTATTCCGTATGTATTTATAGACGATAGTACCGACCAAGCTTTCGAGGAGGAGGAGTTCTACCAAGAGGAGGAGGAAGAGAATTTCAACAACTGCACTACCCAAGGCAAGCCTAGCACTTCAAATAAACCGAGCAAGCTAGATCTATGCAAGCTATTGTTAGCAAGATAGCACTTGCGAGTATTATACTTATGCAAGCCATCATTAACAATGCAAGCTAACCCTTGCAAGCTAGATGACCTAGGCAAGATGCCTTAAACATGCTTGGTTATGCTTTTTGACTTATACCATCCCAAGTCTTATTTACAAGCTTTCTTTCTTTTACTTTACCAAAGTTCCTTACCTTGTTTATAGATAGCATAAAGAGTATAAAACGTGACCTATCTAGTTAGAAGTAGATGTAATTCTATGGCATGAGATTGATCTTAGCATCCCACATTAGTGAACGCTCTTAACTTGGTAGTTTAGAGCTAAACCAAAAACTGGATCACTTTAGATGGCAATACTTGGTGAAAATGACTTGTGAAAACCTTGAAATGATGAGTCATTCTATTGAGATGTTTTGACATGTGTTGAGAAACACAAATGGTTTATGATGATGAAAATGTTGAGGCATGAGCCTTAGCCCTTTTATAAAAATTGATGGTTGGGTTCGCATGCGATACCATTCCAATTTTACCGTACAACCACAATACCTGAATTGGGTAAGGCTTAGCCGGAAGTTTATATGCATTAGTATTAGTTCCCTCGCGGGAGAGGTTTGAGATGAGGCTACCTCTCAATGTTGTCCACCTATGTAGTGCCCAGGATGACAGATGGTCATGGTTGGGAGGCCAAGCTCATAGGAGAGGTGCTTATACTAGGGTGTGTAATTGAAAGGTTATATTTGATTATCCGCATACTAAGTATGATGATTCAGGGTTATCCCTGACGGATGTATCGAATCTTGTGGTGAAAGTGTACCACCTCTATAGAGTGTCAAACTATTCGAATAGCCACGTCCGTGGTTATAGACAATTGGAGTGGCCATACTATTCCGTTGTCAGATGTTTTCAAAATGACTTATGAAATGAATTGTGACATGACTTGACCACAATAGAGTTGTGATGATGACAACTAAGTTCCCACTTAGGTGATTTAGAACTTTATTTTATCTTTCTTTGTCTCTGAACTTATCTTAGGTTTCAAACTAAACTTTACAAATAAACTTAGAGTTAGCAATCCTACTAGAACTACCTTATTTGTTAGTGATAGTTTGCGAGTACTTAAAGAGTACTCATGTATTTTGTCCCTAGCTATTCCCGTGGCCAGACTATGAGGAGGACTACCCTGAAGGAGGACAGCAGGACGGATACGACAACTAGGATCAGCTCCCATCGTCAGCATTGCATGTGACACTAAAGATGGATCCCACCGCTGCGCTTATTATTTATTCCGCTGCTTGTTGTATTAAGACTGGATCATGAGATCCTTTATTCGTGTAAGACCTTATTATGGTTTGTGATGGATGATGTACTGCGATATCCAATCTGTTATGTCTCGCAAAAATGGTAATCCTAGGATTGCGATGTATGGCATAACAGGCATCTGGGATTAAAAATCCAGGTGTTGACAAGTTGGTATCAGAGCCATCCTGACCATAGGAGACCCTAGTTAGAATGGACGTCCGAAACAAAAAACTTAGTTTCAAAAAAACCAAAGTGAGTATTTGTGAAAACTATTTCATCTCTTACCCTTGGGATTCTTTCTATCAAAAAAATACATGTTCCTCAAAAATGCTTACATTGCTCCATAAAATTTGACACACTTGATCACCTCACTAACTTTCTCATCCTAAATTCTTATAGATGGAAGTTCAGTACAACAAGTTCTACCAGTTGGGCAATGGAGGCCAACTGATCTTCGAAAGGGATCTTGATGCACTGTCTGAGTACTTGGAGCACCAACATCCGGAATTCCTAGGAGCTCAACTCAATGGTCCCCCAGGAGGAGATTTACAATGGCTAGTAGTTGCTGATCTTCGAGGGAAGTTAGAAGCACCAATGTCCGAGAGGAGTCAGTTCACCGTGAGAGAGAACAACTGGCTAGATGGATTAGCCAGGGCAATGCATGAAGCTCTCGCTCGTCTTTGCGCACAGAATGTCAACTTGATCCAAGAAACCCGCTTTGCTCACTATGAAAGTCGTGATTCTATGGGAATGCCTCTGGAGATGCCAAGTCACCCGGAGTTGAAGCGTCAAGTGGAGAACCTTGACTTCCTGTTGTACGACAGACAGAAGGAATTGGACAATGCTAGAGAATTCGCCAACCACAACCTTGCCATTGCTGCCCAGAAGGCCCAGACTTTTGCCCTGCTCATCAAGGATCGTCAATCACTTCGCCGTCAATGTGCAAAGAAGGATCGCACCATCGACCGTCTTCACAAGAAGGTTGCTGACCTCGAGAAGACCATCAAGGAGCAAGAAGCTCAGCTTGCAGCAAAACAAGAAGAAGAGGAAGGTGAAGATATCTAGGGAGATATTGACTCGTACCTCAGCAATGATGATGACTATCTGGAGGATGATGCCATGGAATTCTACACCGACGATGATGACTCCGACTTCATCGATGATGAGTAGATGCACTAGAGCACTATTGTAGGAGTGAGAAGTATTGGTCCCATTGTATCTTAGCTTGCAAAATGGTTCTTAAAACCATATGTTTTCCTTTGATGTTGTGGTATGTGTGTGTTTGTATCGTGTGCTTTGCTTGAATGAATGAAAAGAAGTTAGTTGCAAAACTTGAGTCAAACTCAAAGTTTTTGCTTTGAAAACAAAACCATGAACCTTAGAACTTTCCCTCTTACCCCATTATTTCTCTCAATCTTCAGATGACTGGTGGAAACCAAGGAGGGAGCAGCTCATCACAGGACCCAATGCTGCAGATTCTGCAGACGCTCATTGCAGACCGTGAAGCTAGTAGGGCAGAGCGCCAAGCAAATCTAGCCACCCTGCAGCAGATCGCCCAGAAGGCTCACAACAATCAGAACCATGGAAATCAGGATCATCAGGGATCCAAACTCAAAAACTTCCAGAATACAAATCCCCCAATCTTTAGCAAGTCTGAAGACCCAGTGGATGCTGATGACTGGTTGCAGACCATGGAGAACAACTTAGAAGTAGCCAGAGTGGATGACAACGAGAAAGTTCTTTTTGCCACCCACTATTTGGCAGGAGATGCAAGAGCATGGTGGAACAGCACCCGCACGATGAACCATGGTCAAGTGATGACATTGGAAGCATTCAAGATCAAGTTTAGCCGCACCCACGTGCCGCAGGGTCTAGTCACTAGAATGAGAGATGAATTCAGAGAGTTAAAGCAAGGCAGAATGACTATAGTGGAGTACCGTGACAGATTCTTGTCCCTAGCCAGGTATGCACCAGATGAGATCAACACGGAGGCCAAGAAGAAGGAGAGATTCCTGAACGGACTACATGATGAGATGCAGATGGTTCTCATCAACATCCGTTTCGAGGATCTCGAAGAGCTAGTCGACTCTGCCATTTAGATGGAAGCCGAGATTAATCAAGCAAATGATAACCGCAAACGTCGGATGATGCACCAAGCTGGATCCAACAGTCACCAGAAGTACCGTCCCAACCCTTCTGTAGGATACGCCCCGAGAAACAACCAACCCCCAATGTCTTGTCCAAGCTACCCCAACCGTAGCGGAGGCAATGTGAAGTCCGAAGGAAAAAACAACCACCCCGGCAACTCAAGCAATTTCAACCGTGCACCTCCAAAGAACAACAACAATAACACTGCACCCAGAACTGGAAGCAATGTTGTGCCTGTGGCCGCAAAAGACAAGTCTCAAATCACTTGTTTTGAGTGTGGAGTGAAGGGTCACTACTCCAATGAGTGTCCCAAAAATATTGCCACCACTGCCAATGTGAATTCCCCAGCTCAACAGCAGCATCGTGTTCAACCCAGAAGAAGATTTTCCCCAGGGAACCCTCACCACCGCAATGGCCGTCTCTTCCACATGAACGCCGAAGAAGCCCAAGAAGTAGCAGATGTAGTGCTAGGCATGTTTTCCGTCAACTCAGTTTTAGCAATAGTGTTGTTTGATTCTGGAGCATCGCACTCATTTGTCACCGAAGAATTTGCATGCACTAGTAAGATCCACCCAACCAACTTGAAGCATGTCATGATAGTTCAAATCCCCGGTTCAACTACAAAAGCTAGAAAAATTTGCAAAGTTGTACCTATCAGAATACATGGGATAGATTTTTATGCCAATCTAATAGTACTTGGAACCAAAGGTTTGGAAGTAGTACTAGGAATGGATTGGATGTCAAAGCATAAGGATTGATTGAATGTGCCAAGAAAGCCATCACCATGACCAGTAGCTCTGGAGTCTCAGTAGAGCATATATCTGAAACTTTGCCCCGTCAATTCAAGTGCAACAAGAGTCTAGCCCTACCCACTATAGACCAAGTCAGAGTAGTCTGTGAATACCCCGACGTATTCCTAGATGAATTTCCCGGTATGCCCTGGATAGGGATATTGAGTTATTATTGAACTAATCCCCGTAACCGGACCGATAGCCCAAAGACCCTATAGCATGAACCCCTCATAGTTAGTAGAACTGAAGAAGCAGCTGGATGCTATGTTGGCAACAGGCTTGATTGAACCAAGCGCATCACCATGGAGATCGCCCGTGTTATTCATCGATAAGAAGGATGGAGGCAACCATTTGTGCACCGATTACAGGAAACTGAATGATGTCACAATCAAAAACAAGTACCCATTGCGAAAGATAGAGGATCTATTTGATCAGTTGACTGGTGCCAGAGTGCTCTCAAAGATCGATCTTAGGACTGGTTATCACCAACTTAAGATTCGTCCAACGGATATTCCAAAGACCTCCTTTACCACCAGATATGGATTATACGAGTATACGGTCATGTCTTTTGGATTAACCAATGCCCCTGCTTTTTCATGAAACTCATGAATAAGATCTTTATGAATTTTCTGGATAAGTTTGTTGTTGTGTTTCTCGACGATATCCTTATCTACTCCAAGTCAGAAGAAGAGCATGAGCAACATCTGAGAATCATCCTTGAAACCCTTAGAAAGCATTGGTTGTATGCCAAGTTCAGCAAATGTGAGTTTTGGCTGAAAGAAGTAGGATTCCTCGGACATATTGTGTCTGCCAGAGGAGTCACTGTTGATCCCGCAAAGATGAGAGATGTCGACGAATGGGAAGCCCCAAACACTCAAACCCAAGTCCGCGCATTTCTCGGATTAGCGGGATATTACCGCAAGTTCGTAGAAGGATTTTCGAGCATAGCAAGACCCATGACCCAATTGTTGAAGAAGGACAAAAATTTTGAATGGACTGACAAATGTAAAGCAAGTTTCCAAGAGCTCAACAAGAGATTGATTTCAGCCCCAATATTGATCATGCCAGATATCAAGAAGCCGTTTGATGTGTATTGTGATGCATCCAAGATTGGTCTTGGACATGTATTGATGCAAGAAGGCACATCGCATATATGTCTCGAACAATTGAAGTAGCATGAGTAGAACTACCCCACCCATGATCTAGAACTAGTAGTTGTAGTTCTAGCGTTGAAAACATGGCGTCATTACCTTATGGGAAATCGCTGTGAGATTTATTCAGATCACAAGAGCTTGAAGTATATTTTCACTCAGAAGGAGCTGAATATGAGGCAAAGGAGATGGATAGAGTTAATCAAGGATTATGACCTAGACATTCACTATCACCTCGTCAAAGCCAATGTGGTAGCGGATGCTCTTAACAGATTGCCATGTAGGTTAAACACCATGATCCAGGAGAAGCAACCAAGTTTGCATGAGGAGTTGGAGCAGTTTAGAACTGAGCTTGTTAGCAAAGGATTTTTAGCTAGCATTGAACTTCAACCCACGTTGATTAGCCAAATCAAGGAAGCCCAGAAGGTAAATGCAAGTATCAACAGAATAAAGCGTCGTATTGGTACAGGAAAGGTACTTGGATTTACCGAAGACGAATAAGGAGTTCTGTGGTACAAAGGACGTATTTGTGTGCCAGCAGATTCGGAGCTGAAGCAAGTTATCATGCAAGAAGCTCATGATACTCTTTATTCTATCCACCCCAGAGGAACGAAGATGTATCAAGATTTTAAAGAGCAATTTTGGTGGCACAAGATGAAGAGAGAAATTGGAAGCTACATCGCCAAGTGTGATATCTGTCAGAGAGTCAAAGCAGAACATCAGAGACCCGCAGGACTATTGCAACCATTGCAGATTCCAGAATGGAAATGGGATTCCATCGGAATGGACTTTATCACCGGATTGCCTACTTCTTGTAGGGGAAATGACTCAATCTGGGTCATCGTTGATAGATTGTCCAAGGTAGCCTAGTTTATACCCGTCAAGACAACCTACCAGAGTTCGAAGCTAGCAGAGTTGTACATTGCCAGAATTGTTAGTCTGCATGGAACCCCCAAGACCATAGTGTCGAATCGAGGAACCCAATTTACCTCGAGATTTTGGCAGAAAGTCCAAGAAGGATTAGGAACCAAGTTGAATTTCAGCACAGCTTATCACCCGCAAACCGATGGACAGACTGAAAGAGTCAACCAAATCTTAGAAGATATGTTGAGAGCTTGTGTGCTAGAGTATGGATCAAAATGGGAAGATTGTCTGCCTTTCGCAAAATTCTCATACAACAATAGTTATCAAGCCAGTTTGCAAATGGCCCCATTTGAGTTCGTATATGGAAGAAAGTGTCGTACCCCTTTGAATTGGTCGCAAGTAGGAGAGAGTCAGATTTTTGGACCCGACATTCTCTGAGAAGTTGAAGAGAAGGTTCACAAAGTCCGTGAGCACCTCAGACAGCCCAATCCAGACAAAAGAGTTATGCTGACAAGAGAAGGAGAGACATAACTTTCAATGTCGGAGATTTTGTGTATCTCAAAGTTTCGCCATTGAAGGGAACGCAACGTTTTAGTCTAAAAGGAAAGTTAGCCCCCAGATATATTGGACCATTCAAGATTCTGAATCGCCGAGGAGAAGTATCGTATCAACTGGAACTGCCAGAGGAGATGTCAGCCAATCACAATGTGTTCCATATCTCGTTACTTCGCAAATGTCTAGAAGTACCGGAGAAGACCGAAGTTTTCAAGAACATCGATCACCGAGCTGTTGATATCAACAAGGATCTGACATATCGTGAACTGTCCATCCGTATCTTGGACGAAGCCTACAGAACCACCAGGACCCGGAGTATCAAGTTTATCAAGATCCAATGGAGCAACCATACCGAAGAAGAAGCCACTTGGGAGCGAGAAGATTACATTAGGACTGAGTTCCCAGATCTCTTTAGTTCCTAGTTTTCTTTCGTAAATCTCGGGACGAGATTTTGTTTAAGGGGGGAAGGTTTGTAACATCCCAAATCTTTAATCAAAGTTAATCAAGATCCAAATCACTAAATTTAGGGTTCACAAAAACCTTTTCCCATTTAAAATAATTAAGCATGCAGATATGTGTTGCATTAAATAGGAGTTGTTTTGAATTGCTATGATTGTTTCTTCTAATGGTTGTGAAATGACTCTAAGATGAATACCACATCATCTAGATCATTCCCAAGCAAAAACCAAAGAAAGAAAAATCAAAAAGAATTCAATAAAGGAAATGGTCACTTTTGCCATTTTAATCAACTAGGACACTTTGGGTGTTCCTAGGACTCATTTTCAAACAGAGAAAATTGTGGATCTTTGTACCCCTTGCTAGTACAAGTAGTGGTGTGCCAAGGCCCACTTTGTGATCTTCCAAAAACATTCAAACACTAAATTTAAATGGCATTTGAAAATGGAACCAAGTGTATGCATCTAGATCACACTTTTTCAAAAACCATCCAAATGAAATCCATTTAAAAATCCCAAGCAACCAGAGATGCTCAAGCATGTGATCAACAACTCCACCAAATTTCATTTCAAAATTCAAAAGTTGAGTTCTCGCGGCTATTTTGTTAAACACCTTGTGAGCATAATCAAATTGGCCTAACTATTACTATTTTTGATCAAATTTTGTCGAGCCATTTGAGCCACATTAACCATCTTTGTCTCCCCCAGACCCAACCAGGGCATAACCAGCCCATCCCCTAGCCCCTAGCAGCAGTGGAGAGTCACCCCGAGGCCATGATCGCCGGCCGATCGTGCCCAGCCCGCAGGAGACCACCAGCCCCTCTCCGCCGCTCCAAGAAGTAAGGCGTGACCTCACCGCCGTCAGCGCCATCGCCGGCTCTATGCCGCGCCAGCGCACGCTAGAGCACCATCGCCGCCAGCACGCCACACTCTGCGCCTCGACCATAGACCGCGCGCGCCGCTCCGCCTGGACCACCTCAACCCGCCAGACACGCTCGTACCCCGCCGCTCGACCCATAGTCACCAGGAACCACGTCGAGCACCACCTCTGTCTCCCAGAGCGCGCGACGCGCCTGACCGCTATCCACCGCCCCTAGCACCACCATTACGCCATAGCTGACCGCCAGGGAACCACCCATCGTCCACCTACCTCTCCCACGCCGTAGCCCCCTCTGCCGTCCTCACTGAAGAGCTCCGCCCACACCTCTTTGCCTCTTTGTCGTGCCTATATAAGGAGGCCTTCCCCAATATCAATCGCAACACCATTCAACTCCCCTCTCACCAACAGTCCTTCCCCACCTCTTGCCGGAGCAGCTCTAGCAGCCAGCTGCCAGAAATTTACCGGAGGCAGCCGCAGCAGAGGAGGAGACGTTGCCGTCGATTTCGTCCACCCCAGCCTCTGTCGCGACTTCGCCTGATCCCGCCGTCGTCGACTCGTCCGTTTGCCCGCCTCGCCGCACTCGCTGGAGCCCTGTAACGCCCCCACTGCACCCCTGCCGTGTAGCTAGGTTTCCGTCTCGCTGGCGACGTGTTCGTCGTCGACGACGACCGTGGGCCGTTGATCTAGTTCTAATCCTATGATCCACAATGCCCTGTACCGCTTCGCGTGTCATGAGGCACTGATAGGCGGGACCCCCTGTCAGCAGTCCTCAGCGCCGTGGAGTGAATTTGGGCCGGCCCTTTAGTGTTCCCGCCTAAGCCCTGTGATTCAAATTAAGATTTTTCTTTTTAGACTTAAACTTAGTTCTGTCCCTTAGTTTGAAAATCAATTCAGAGAATTCTACAAATCCAAATTAGATGATTCCAATTTTCTTGGCAAGGTAATTGAAATATCTATCCAAGCCCGTTGGATTTAAATCTTTTAGAGTTATAGATCTCTCCTAGTAAAAATAACAAAACAGAAGCTTTTTCACATTCAAACATTTTTCTAAAATCAACCATAAGAGATTTTGAGTTGATTCCAACTCTCAAAAATCACATTTAACCATACCTATCTGAATATATAATAATATTAAGGTTTTCATGCAGTGACTTTGGACTAGTACCAAAATAATGCTATATAGGCATTTCTAGTCACTTTAAATCATTAAATATTAAACCCAAACTTGTTAAAATGTGATCCCACCTTTAAATCACATTCCGATATATTAGAATATGTGGTGATGACATGTGTCTATATGATCCCATATTTTAATTGGAGAATATTAAATCTTAGTTAATTTCAATGAGTAGAAATTACTTTTCTCAAATAAAATAAATGAAACTAGTTCATGAAACCTTGTGATGTTTGTGATGATACTAGATCGTCAAATGTGTGCCTTAGTGTGCTAAGTAGACTAGTTAAGTATTGTTTGGTGATTGTGTATTCCGTATGTATTTATAGACGATAGTACATGCCAAGCTTTCGAGGAGGAGGAGTTCTACCAAGAGGAGGAGGAAGAGAATTTCAACCACTACACTACCCAAGGCAAGCCTAGCACTTCAAGTAAACTGAGCAAGCTATATCTATGCAAGCTATTGTTAGCAAGCTGGCACTTGCGAGTATTATACTTATGCAAGCCATCATTAACAATGCAAGCTAACCCTTGCAAGCTAGATGACCTAAGCAAGATGCCTTATGCATGCTTGGTTATGCTTTTTGACTTATACCATCCCAAGTCTTATTTACAAGCTTTACTTTCTTTTACTTTACCAAAGTTCCTTACCTTATTTATAGATAGCATAAAGAGAATAAAACTTGACCTATCTAGTTAGAAGTAGATGTCATTCTATGGCATGAGATTGATCTTAGCATCCCACATTAGTGAACACTCATAACTTGGTAGTTTAGAGCTAAACCAAAAACTGGATCACTTTAGATGGGAATACTTGGTGAAAATGACTTGTGAAAACCTTAGAATGATGAGTCATTCTATTGAGATGTTTTGACATGTGTTGAGAAACACAAATGGTTTATGATGATGTAAATGTTGAGTCATGAGCCTTAGCCCTTTTATAAAAACTGATGGTTGGGTTCGAATGCGATACCATTCCAATTTTACCGTACAACCACAATACCTGAATTGGGTAAGGCTTAGTCGGAAGTTTATATGCATTAGTATTAGTTCCCTCGCGGGAGAGGTTTGAGCTGAGGCTAGGATTTGAGGAGGAAAAAGGGGTAGGATGGAACATATATATAGTACAAATTAGACTAGACGAGGCTAATTTTTGGCTAAAACTTTACGCGCCTTCTTTAACTATTTTTATTTCTAGTAAACGAAGAATACCTTTTATCATTGTAAATGAACCGGAAAAATATTGTTTTACTTTAATTTTAAATAATAAAAGGGTCTGATATATATATATGTTAAACCATATATATATATTATTTTAGAAAACATAATACGATGTTTAATAAAATAATTTTATGCTCAAAGAATGCACGAAAATATGTATGATGATGCATGAAAAATAAAATAAAAAAGTTCTAGGGATTTTCCGAGATGCCACAATGAGGATACCAGTTGTCCTTTATAGTAGAAGGCATGTATTGATTGCTTTCAAATGTCTCCTTTAGCCAGGTGGTAATAAAAGATGCTTTCATATATGTTGAAAACTTTGACTGAGAACAAGGTAATCCGAGATGGGATTTGCACCTCCGTTCATGAAGAGATACTCTTGGGCCTTTATCGATATTATTGTATCACCATTATGCCTGGCTAGACACAGAGTGCTGACCAGGTAAAAATGGTTTAGTAATCAAGAGTTTTATTACAAGGATACTTGAATGTCTTACCTCGGGGTTGTCATGTATTGTGACTTAAAAGGATAGTAATGACATTAATAGGTTCGTTTGATTACTTAGTGATTATGTGGAAATCATCATGGGGGTCTAGATTGTTGGGGATATGCATAATGGGTATCACCATAGCACTATTCCGGATAACCCGGGTGGTCCACAGTTGGTAGCAAGGCCTATGTCCTGCTGGGTGGCCCAGTTAGAAGGATCCATATGGGAGGCCCATGCCGTATACAAGGAGGCCAAGGCACGATGTAGATGAAGTCGGAGCCTTGGAGTACAAGACACGAAGACTAGTTAGTATTAGTGTAGGACTCTATAGCCCTAGAATCTGGCGCCTTTATAAGTTGTACCTCTAGGAGCCTTTTGGGCACACACAATCTCGCATAGCGAACCTTATGATCTCTGTACCTCGGCTTATTTCCATTATAGTGATTTATAGCAGGATTAGGATTCACCACTGTTGTGGATCTAAACCTCAGTAAGTTGTGTAACCTCGTACCCGCCAACTCGTTGCCTTACCCCACGTCTCTAAACACGCTCGGTGAGGAACCCTTCATGGCGTACTCATCAACAATACCATGATAGTTGGAGCCCACTATGGGGCAAGAGGCACTTCGAGCTCACACCGGGCGAGGCCCGAGCACTTTGTGGGAATGGGCGACACTGTATCCATCAAGCATGTTCTCTTCTCCGGCAACATTGCGATCATGCCCCCGGATGAGTTCTGGATCCCGGCAAAGATGAACCCCACTCACTGCTCCATCGTTCCTATCGAGGACATCCACATCTTCATCGACTAGACCAGCTTGGGAAAAACCTCCCAGGAAGTCGGACACATGTCAAGGCCCGCACGGACAGCCTTCGGGCCGGACATGATCACAAAAGAACAATCTGAGACAGATCTCTCTTTGGAGTTTGTCGGCTTGGATCTCAACAATTCAAGGCCCACCCAAATTGCCCATGTGCAGGATATAACGGTGGAATACCAAGGCAAATCTTCTTGGCTCACCCAAGTGTTAGAGAAGTAGAGGTCACACTTCATGGATACCGTAAGTTCCTATGATCTATCGTTCTACGTCTAGATGCCGGACAAAACCCCGCGTGAGTTCCTAACCAGGTGGCTTAGGTTGAAAAACTCCAATTGTGGGAATCTCCGATGAAAGGTACGTACCTCACTTCATTGAAGTACTTGAATGGGGCTCACTTATCTGGCATATGTTGAGGCAATGGTCATCATAATGGGATTTGGTCAAGGCCAATGTCATTCTTGCTCCTGCACGGACGGATGATCCTTTCTAGCTAGCAATCTTCCCGGGGTCTTAGCAAAGGGATCTCGGAGAACTTGGTAGCAGAGTCCACTGCCTTGATGGTGATATCCAAGCATTTGGCTATCACCTTCACTTGCGTGATGATGGTTCTGATGAAGTTTTCGGCAAGGCTCATACGACTCTTGAGATCTGGCATGTCTGCTCCCATGTTGGTGAAACTCAGGGGGGCTAGAATCAAAAGGAAAATCAAGATATCTATGAGTTCATAGATACACAAAAATTATCCGACTTACTGAACTAAAATATAGATAAGTGATTACCAAGCACGCCTAGCTCGGCCTGCTGACAAGCCTTCGCCAAGACATCATGCTCCTTCTCTAGTTTTTTCAAAGCTTCTAGGTTTCAAGAATTTTACGTTGCGTAAGCATCACTCCTCTCCTCGAGCATTTCAATCTCCTTATTGAGCTTGTCAATGGTAGTGTCAGCAAAATCCTACATGGCCTTGAGAAATTCCTCATGCGTCTTGATGGCACTTGCCAGGTCCTCCTTCATAATCTTATTCTCGGCGTCAAGCTCTTGGATATGTTTGGATTTCTCCACAATTTCCTTAGCTTTGGCGACGACAACTACAAGTCGAAAAAGAGTAAAGCAAGTGATCATACTCGGAAGGAAAAATAGCTTTGAGGATACAAAATACTAAAATGTCAGAAAGATGACGGAAGTTTATTCCGGACGATCTGTTCCTTCAAGAAGGAAATTGTGCCCTTCTCCCCCGACAACTCCTTTTTCATTTTATTGAACTTCTCAGAAGCATAAGCTCTCTAAGCACGTTCTCTACAAAAAAATGCATAGTTTGGTTTATCTAGAACACATACTCGGCCAATTTAAGTTATCCTACTACATGCCCGGGGGTTACAGTGTGACAATTTGATCTATGCAGCTATTCTAAGAGTGTCTAGTCGGAATACCCTGATTTAAACTAGAAACTCGGGGGCTACATCTCGAAGTAAAAATGGGCTACTCTAAGAACACCCAGGACAAAAACTTATGGTTTTCCGCCTAAGCGCTCAGGGGATACATTGGGATATATCTTAAAGAAAATACAAAGTTTCAAGTACTAACCATGGCAATGATCTTCAAGTTATCGGTAGCTCTAACAATATTATCTTGGAAGATTTTCACACTGTGAACCAAGAGGTCAGCCTTCCGGAATAGATATTAGGCATTCAATGTCGGAGGAGATGTGGTGGATGGTGCTCTAGCTAATGGTATTGAGGAGGCCCTAACTACCCTTTGGTCTGACAACGAAGGTGTTAGCTAGGAACTTGTTGTTGCGCTGGTTGCCGGGTTTCTTGCCGCCACTACCACCAACTCCCTGCCACTTAGTTCAGCATCCTTAGTCGAAGCTTAAGCTGATTCTAATGTGGGAGCACTCTACTGCCTCCCCTAAGTTCTCGGATGAGTCACTCCCAACATTTTCCGACATTGAAGGATCCTAGCTTGGAATGACATTTGTCTCCATGTCGGCGACTTCAGGGGCAGCAGTGATGGTGGAGGATCCTCCTGGGCTAACTGGAACGTTGACGGCAGGAGTTGATGGAGCAGTGGCTAGATATGGCTTCAGGATAAACTCCCTAATGTCCCTGGAATTTTATTTCAACGCAATGTTCCTCTTCTTGAAACATGCAATTTTAAAAATATAAGTACAAGAATGAGTTAGAACAATAATAAAGTTAGAGTTAAGAAGTTCTTACACAGTAGCTGGAGCCTTGATCAAAGGAATGTCGGCACTCTTTCTTCTTTTCTATGCCTCTTTCTTGGAGGCTCCACCCTTTTACTTCTTTTTATTGTTTCCCTCGGCAATAGCTTTAGGGGCAGAGCCCTTCTGCTTCCTCATTGCTGGAGCAGCTAGATCCTTGGAGACCTCGTCATCTGACAAGACCATCACGTCCTTGAGCCTGGGATCATAGATTTGAGGGGCCATGTCCAAATCATCCAGACCCATGAGGTGACGAAACATTTCTTGTTAGAAGTGTGATTGATGGAACCAAGTCGGCGAAACTCTAGATAATAAACGATATATGAAGAAGATTACCTCTGTAAAGTTGTCGTTCTCGAACATGTCGTAGGTGATGGTGAAGCCATGCTTCCTATCCTTCACCTTGACAATGTCCTTCATCCGGATCTTGATGGAGTCACTGGAGAAGTTGTCCTGAGAGATACGAAGTGGATCCTTCCTGTCTCCAGTGTACTTATGCATCAAGTCAGGGAGGTGATGTAGGGACTGAGTCCTTCTTGTGAACCAGCACATGGCCAGATCCAATCCGGTCAAAACCAAGTCTATGAGCCACTCGATCCCCCTTACAATGTGGGAAGCTTCATTGTTAGAGGGGAGGACGGCTCTGGTTCTCCCTGTGGGAGATCAGTTGCATCACCAGCGATGAAGTCGACATATGTAGAGGGACGGCTGGTGAGAGGAATGTCTGGACCATAGAAGTAGGTCCCCTGCCAGTTCTTGATGGACTCATGCCTGACGATGTCAGGAAACCTCCGATTCAGACGAATCTTAAAGATAATGGATTCGCAGTTGGCGAGCTCGTCCTTGGTAGTGCCCGACACCCTCTTGGCGGTAAAGAATTAGACAGTTATCTAACTTAGGATTCTTTCCGATATATCCCTCGAACAAAGCTACGCAATTTCTAAGGATGAGGATTCTTTTCAGAGATAGGTGGTGGGGAAAAACTCAGAAGTGATCCAATACCCCGAGGAAGAAGTTAGATACTAGGAGGGATATGCCACGCACCAGTTGGGTCTTTAGTTACACATTTTACCTGGCATGGGGAGAAGGGATGACCTCACCGACCGCCTCCAGCCGCCAGTTGAGCCCCTCCATTGATGGGAGGTACCCCTCATCGACGAGGTCTTTGAGCTCCGCAGGAGTGAGTTTTAGCCCCCTCCACACGCCGCGGTGAGAATACGCGTCCTCCTCCTCTAGATGATCTTGCTCCACCACTTTGTGGTCGCCACCAGTGGATTCCACTACGGCGGTGATCGGAATAACCAACCCATCTTTAGGCAGGACCACCTAACGAGATGGATTGGTTTGAGTGTTGGGCTGCGTAGCGGGGGAGGATGGCTGGAAGTTGACATTGGAGAGGATGGAGGTGAGAGATTGGATATGTGTCTAGGGTTTCTTGCTCATGAGCTTGAATTGGTGCTCATCACGAGGAAAAAGATAAAGTCTGGGGAGAAGAAGGTGAATGTGATTACTTACCAGCGCAGTAACCTATATTACCCTAGCATCAAGATTTGTGCAGGTTGGAATATGTTAGATTAGATGTGGGTTGCATGAGTGAGAACGTGCAGGGTAATTTCTCCACGCCTCCGTAAGTTCCGCCAAGGTTTCATATTTCTCACGCGGGAAAATCACAATGATTATTCACTAGCCGTTGTGAGTTCCGAGGAAGCGTAGGTTGTACCCTACGTCATTTGAAGAATCTTTGCGTAACCAGAAGGTTACCGACTACCGAAGAGATGATCAAGACTTAATGATTCTCCGACTTTCAAATTAAAGACGGAGATGAAAATTTGCAGTGTTCTTTAGGAGAACTTCAAGACATTAC
The DNA here is from genome assembly GCA_910589775.1 of Avena eriantha. Classification (NCBI taxonomy): domain Eukaryota; kingdom Viridiplantae; phylum Streptophyta; class Magnoliopsida; order Poales; family Poaceae; genus Avena; species Avena eriantha. Next base: position 25,798,872 of record OU342744.1, on the reverse strand, counting down.
TTGCGAAGTTTGCCGACATAACCTAGATGGAGCATTCAAATACATAAAGCAATGAGAAGGCGCAAGATCTCAAAGTTCTCTGGGGGCTACTATTGGGGATATGCATAATGGGTATCACCATAGCATACCTATATTTCGGATAACCCGGGTGGCCCATAGTTGGTAGCAAGGACTATGGCCTACTAGGCGGCCCAGTTAGAAGGATCTAGATGGGAGGCCCATGCCGGATATAGGGAGGCTACAATACTGACATAGATGAAGCTGGAGCCTTGGAGTACAAGACACGAAGACTAGTTAGTGTTAGTGTAGGACTTTGTAACCTCTCCGGTATGGAATTTACCCTGTAACCCTAGGATCTGGTACCTTTATAAGTCGGACCTCTGGGAGCCTTTAGGACATACAACAATCTCGCATAGCGAACCTTACGATCTTTGTAACTCAGTGTATTGCCACTATAGCGATTTATAGGAGGAGTAGGATTTACCACCGCTATAGATCTGAACCTGGGTAAGCTATGTAACCTCGTACCCTATGATATTGTACATGTCACGGTATGCCATCATGTTGTCACTAATGGCGTCACACTTTTTGATTTCTTGTTGTGCAACGATATTCGAGTCACCGAAGATTCTGAGATGAGTTGCACCGGAAGCTTTGTCATGCCCATGTCGTGCAACAGGGCCTCATATTCTGCTTCATGGTTGGATGTGTTTGGGAAGCTCATCTGAAGTATTATTTCATTTGTCTCCTTGTGGCGACACCAATATGACGCTGGCGTGTTCCCCCTATGTCCTCTTGGATCCATCGAAGTACATGGTCTGGACACTGGAAAGGTATAGCGGACTCGTTCTTTGGAGTTCCATCCACTCTGTGATGAAGTTAGGTAATACCTGAGACTCTATGGTTTTGCACTTCTCGTGGATGATGTCCTAAGGGGATAATTTCATTCCCTAGAGGGAGACACACCCTGTTGCTTCAGAATTGTTGAGGATGTTGGACGGGAGGGCCTCATTGACCACTATTATTAGGTGAGCCGCAAAGTAGTGACACAGTTTGCATGCTAGCATGAAGACGCCATATGTGAGTTTTTGATAGTGCGGGTACCGCTATTTGGATGCGGATAGAATCTCACTAAGGTAGTAGACTGGTCACTGAACCCTGTGGGTTTCCCTTCTTTGGGTCTTTCGACGACTAGTACCATGCTGACCACTTGGTTGGTGGCGGCGATGTACATCAGTAGTGGTTCTTTTTCTTTGGGTTGCACCAAAATGGGTGAGCTCAACAATGTTTGCTTGAGGTTTACAAAGGCTCTTTTGGCTTGATCGGACCACTCGAAGGTATCTGATTTTTTTAGCAATGCGTAGAAAGGCAGTGCTTTTTTCCCAGCCGAGCGATGAATTGGCTAAGTGCTGCCACACACCCAACTAGCTATTGGACGCCCCTTAGCTTTGTGGGATTTCATCTTTAGGATGGCCAGTTTGTTTCGGGGTTAGCCTCAATTTCCCTTGCTGATACCAAGTACCCGAGGATTTTTCCTGCAGGGACTCCAAAGGAGCACTTTTTCGGGTTGAGCTTAATGCGATACTTGTCGAGATTATCAAATGTCTCTCGGGGATCATCGATAAAGGTCGAATCCTACCTTGTTGTGATTACGACATCGTCAATGTTGACTTGGATGTTCCTACTGATTTGTTCACCTAGAAAGTTTTGCATCATCTGCTGGTACGTAGCGCTCGCGTTCTTCAGCCTAAAGGGCATTGTATCATAGTAAATTACACCATAGGGTGTGATAAATTTTGTTTTGTCTTGATCTTTGACTTTCACCTGGATCTGGTTGTAAGTAGAGTATGCATCCAAGAAGCAAAGACATTTGCAACATGTAGTTAAGTCAATTATTTGATTGATTCCTCGGAGCGGGAAGTGATCCTTTGGACACTACTTGTTTAAGGCGGTGAAATCGATGCACATGCAGATATCGATTGTATTTTTCTTCGGGATGCACACTGGATTGGCCAACCAGGTTGCTTTCTTGAGTTCCCTGATGAATTTTGCCTCTAGTAGCCAATTAAGTTCTTTGTCGATGGCCTTGCACCATGGCTCCATGAAGCGGCATAATGATTGCTTGATTGGTTTGGTGTCGGGGCATATATTGAGTGTGTGCTTGGCGAGTTCCTTAGGAATTCTTGGCATGTCAGCTAGACACCATGCAAAGATTTCTCAACGCTCACAGAGGAACTCGACGAGCACGCTTTCCTGTACGGGACTAAGGTTGGAGGCCACAAATGTTGTTTTCTTCAGGTCGGTGGGGATGATCTGGACCTCTCTTGTATCTTTTGCAGAGTTGAAGGATTGATCAGGTATGGACCTTGCTGCTTCTGGTAGAACATCGTGATCTATGGCGATCTTGAGTTGGGTGAACTCCGTTTCCACTCCAAAGGACTCAGAGATTTTGTTGAACTCCCGGTCACGGTAGTTCGAGCGAGAAAAACTCCCCTTACAGTTATAATTCCATTGGGTACTAGCATTTTCATCATTAGATATGCGTAGTGCAGCACTGCCATGAACGAAACGCGGGTCACCCAATGATCACATGGTACTCTGATGGCTAGTCCATGACTTCGAACTCGATTTTCTCGCGTCTGAAATTCTCCTGTTCCAAAGACAACGTCGGGTATAATCTTTCCTAGGGGAACCTACGCTTTCCCTAGGACTATGCCGTGGAAGGAGATACCTGTTGGTGCCAGGTTGGTTAGGGAGTAGTTCATTGCAGAAAGCATTTTGACGTAGATGAGGTTGATGCCACTTCGTGCGTCCATGAAGACCTTGCTCATATCGAACCCGCCAATCTGAGCATACATCCCCAAGCTTAGCTCCTGCTCGTCCTCGAGTAGGTAAGTGATAAAAAGAAAGAATAATTTTTGAGGTGACATGCACCATCATAAACTTGATCAAAGTACTTGTAAAACATTCAAAGCTGGGATCATAGTACTTCAATCATAGCATGGAAGACAAAGTTCTAGCAATAAGACAAAGAAACTATGTTGCAACATGAAAAGGCACAAACAAAAGATTCATGAATAACAATGCTTTGCAAGATGTTTGTTTGTTTCACATAAAGAAAACATAGCATAATAGCATTCACCTTGTCCGTCATAGAATAGCAAATAAAATTGCATAGGACACCTTCAAAGTTCAAAAGAGTGACTAGATACAAATAGTTTAAAACAAGCAATATCAAGTTATGCATCAACCAACTAGTCTTGGGACAATGCACATAGAACTAAGAATGGCCACTATGCTCTCAAAGTAGGTGCATAAAGATAGAAGGTGGAGACTCAATATAATGGTGGAAGAAAGGCCTTCATAGAAGGAAGTAGGGATTCAAGTCTCATAAAGAGCTTCCAAAAATTATGGTACTTATAGCTTTCAGCTCTCTTTGCCCCTATCATAAGCATCTTGAAGTGATTAAGGTTAAAGTGAACAAACTATGGTGTACATACTTGACGAAGTATAAGTTAGGAATCTCATGTCCCTTGAATACGAGGGCCGCTCCTCATGCTACTCAAGTTTAGTCACTGGTAAGTTCTTATCATCGTAAGTACATGTGTGTCATAGAGAACCGTCAATAGGGTACCCCTTGCCCGATGATACGGAAGAATTCCCATATCAAAATGACAAGGCAAGCAGACAACGAGCATCTCAGCAATCTTCTTATTTACCATGGGAATATGGTGCTTTTTTCTCTCTTTCCTCTTTTCATAATCTCTTTTTTCTCTTTTTCTCTTTTTTCTCAATATAGGACTCTTTTTTATAAGAAGAATGCTTCATAAACAGCTCATTATGGTTACGCTACAGGTTTCCACCATGTCAGCATGGATTAGACCAGCGGCCCAGGCGTTTCTCTAACACATATACATAACTCCATGGACTTACAAGCTCCCCTTTCATTTCACACCGACGACATCCATAGACAAAAGAGCATGATATCAACTAGGTACAAAGTACCCGTGCAATGTTGAAAGCGTTCCCCATGACAGCATGGTTCTGCTAATCCCCAACAAATAAGTGCAAGCATATACAACATAGACGACACAATGGTTCAAGTTTATTAAGGGTAAGAAAAGTAAAGTGTGCCATCAAGTTCGTGAGAGCTTTAATCACTAGTTTTCTCATAACAAGTTTAATTTGGAAGGTAAAAAAATCATGAATATACTTGGAATAGCATAAGCTAGTAGGTAGGTATGGTGGACTCTTTGGAATATCTTGGTTTAAGGAGTTGGATGCATGAGTGGAACTCATACTTGGTTGTGGAGGCTAGCAAAAGACTAGGAGCGACAAACTAAGAGAGCAATAATGGTCATAAACATGCAGAGCGACAAAACATCATTGATCAAAGCATAAAGTGATACTACAAGTTGAAAACTAAAGGATATAAAGTCTATGGTGACTTGAGATAGTCATAACATGGTGTGAGCATGCGCCAAGTCAACCCAAATAAAGCATCAAAGGTGAATACCACTATACTATGCTTTAATATGCTAAACCAACGCATGATTCATCCAAGGCACATTAAGCAATCTCAATTGTTTATAACAAGTCATGCTAAAGCAAAGAATACTAAGCATAAAGCCAAAACAATATCAAGGATGGCATGACAAAGCATAGGCCACAGTCAAAAACAAACTCTCTTTACCACTTAAGCATGAACTTTCCTACTCTTTTCCAAACCAAACCAAACTATTTGAAAACCAATGTACGAAAGAGGGGGTACAACCAATTTATTCAGCAAAGTAAGTAAACCAAGCAAATAAAAAACCAAAACGAAAACGAAAAAGAAGACGCTCCAAGAACAACACAACTGTGTATGAAACAATAAAAATGAAACGTTTGGAAGAAACCTGGGATTTTTATTGATGAAGAGGGGGATGGGGCATCCCCAAGCTTTTACGCTTGTACTTCTTGGATATTTCTAGGGGTGACATGCGTGGCATCCCCAAGCTTGAGCTTTAGTCCATCCTTAATCTCATTACTCATTCCTTCCATACACCTGAAATTTTTCCTTCATACAAAACTTCACACAATCTTTATTAGCAACATTAGTGCACTCAAGATAATAAGTCTTTAGGTTCAGTTCTAACATCAATAAACTTACATTAGAACACTAGCTACTGTAGCACTTCCCTCAGAAAGCTCAATTCCCCAAAAGAACTCAAAAAGGAACCAACAAGAAGCAAATGCAGAAAATGGCAGAAATCTGTCAAAACAGACCAGCAGGTAAAGACGAATTTTTTCGAAGACCTTCTGTTGCTCAAATAAAAAAGTGTTAAACTAACAAAAGTTAGATAACAAACTGGGGCAGAAGCACACAAATTCACGTCTCAAAAGGACGTTCAGAGATTTTACACGAATTTTTACGGTGAAGCACATAAATCTGTTTCGGGACATCAACTTTCCCAATTATTACTTCTCTCTCATTAGAGGTTACTCTTGGCACAAAAAGCAAATAAAAAGGATAAGGAGCAGTTATTACTGAAGTAATAACTTCCAATACTCATCTAAATTTTTTGGGTTATCTCCCAATAAGTACTTTTCTTTAACGCCTTTAAGTTAGGCATAAGAAGCAAGAAAAAGAATCAAGTGTTCTCAAATGAAGAAGCATTAAGAGAAATTTTGTTTTTATATGAGAGGCAAAAGAAATATTCTCTTTTCTTAGGTAAGTGTTCTATACCTTTCTTGAGTGGGAGTTGATATTTAATGGTGCCTTCTTTCATATCAATAATGGCACCAACAGTTCTAAGAAAAGGTCTTCCCAAAGTAATAGGACAAGAAGCATTGCATTCAACATCCAAAACATAGAAATCAATAGGGACATAGGTATTGTTAACCATAATAAGAACATCATTAAGACTCCCCACGAGTTTTTTTTAGAATTATCATCAAGTGGGACATTCAAATAACAATCTTCGAGTGGAGGCAAATTAAGCATATCATAAATCCTTCTAGGTATAATAGAAACACTACTATCAAGATCACATAAAGATTTGAAATCAAAATCTTTCACTTTCATATTAATGATGGGTTCCCATCCATCTTCTTGTTTTATAGGAATAGAAGCTTTATGTTTCATCTTTTCTTATTTAATCTTTATGAGAGCATCAGTAATGTGTTTTGTAAAGGCCATATTCATAGCACTAGCATTAGGACTTTTAGCAAGCTTTTGTAGGAACTTAATAACTTCAGAGATATTGCAACCATCAAGATCAAAATCAAATTTATCATCTAAAGTAGTAGAACTATTACTAGCCTCAACACTAGTGGTGGTGATAATGGAAACACTAATGTTTCTAGCAATTTCATCTTCTCTTTCCCACTTAGCATGTAATTCAGCTAATAGTCTAACATTTTCATCAATTCTTACTTGTATAGCATTAGTAGCTGCAAAGGGATTATCATTAGTTTCAGGTTTAGCAGCCATTTTATTTAAAGAAGATTGAGCTTCAGCCAAAGATGCTATATTTCTTTCAGCATTAGAGAGTTTTTCCTCAATAGTTTTATTGAAAGTAGTTTGCTTACTAATAAAGTCTTTAAGCATAACTTCAAGTTCAGAGGGACCACTCCTATTATTGTTGTAAGAATTTCCATAAGCATTACCATTATTGGGAGGATATGGCTTATAATTGTTGTTACCAAAATTATTCCTATAAGAATTATTGCCAAAATTGTTATTTCTTATAAAGTTCACATCAACTTGCTCTTCTTGAGCAACCAAAGAGGCCAAAGGAACATTATTTGGATCAATATGGGCTTTCCCATTAACAAGCATAGACATAATAATATCAATCTTATCACTCAAGGAGGAAGTTTCCTCAACAGAATTTACCTTCCTACCTTGGGGAGCTCTCTCAGTATGCCATTCAGAATAATTAACCATCATATTGTCCAGAAGTTTTGTTGCAGCACCCAAAGTGATGGTCATAAAGGTACCTCCAGCAGCAAAATCCAATAGGTTCCTTGAAGAATAGTTCAATCCTGCATAAAAAGTTTGGATGATCATGCAAGTAGTCAGTCCATGAGTGGGACAATTCTTAACCAAAGATTTCATTCTTTCCCAAGCTTGAGCAACATGTTCATTATCAGATTGTTTAAACTTCATTATTTCACTTCTCATAGATATAATCTTAGCAGGAGGATAGTATTTTCCAATAAAAGCATCTTTGCATTTAGTCCAAGAATCAATACTATTCCTAGTTAAGGAATTCAACCATTCTTTAGCTTTTCCTCTCAAAGAGAAAGGAAACAATTTAAGCTTAATAATATCACCATCTATATCCCTATGCTTTTGCATCTCACAAAGTTCAACAAAGTTATTTAGATGGGCAGCAGCATCTTCATTACCAATACCAGAAAATTGTTCTCTCATAACAAGATTGAGTAAAACAAGTTTTATTTCAAAGAAAGTAGCTTCAGGAACATGTGGAGCAATAGGTGTGCTCATAAAATCATTGTTGTTGGTGCTAGTGAAGTCACACAACTTAGTGTTTTCAAGAGTAGTCATTTTTTGTGTTTTTGATAAAGAAAGCAAACTTGTAAAACCAATTTTTGTGTGTTTTTGATAACAAAACAAGCAAACAAAGCAAAAAGAAACTAAGAAAAACAAAAATAACAAAGTAAAGAGATTGGTTATGAGGGACTCCCCATGTGAAGATGTCCTTGACTCCCCGGCAACGGCGCCAGAAAAATACTTTGATGGCTCGTGATTGATGAGCTCGTTGGGGAACCCCAAGAGGAAGGTATGATGAGCACAGAAGTAAGTTTCCCTCAGTTATGAAACCAAGGTTATCGAACCAGTAGGAGCAAGGAAACACCCCAAAGGTGTTGCTAGCTGAGCCTTGGCAGGGCGCACTACCAGTGCTAGTAGCAACGTGGAGACCTACACAACACAACCACATAACTTTGTCCCCAACTTGCGATGAGGTTGTCAATCTCACCGGTTTTGCTGAAAACAAAGTATTAAACGTATCGAGTGGAAGGAAGTAATAGTCTGCAGAAAGTAAACATAAAGCAGTAAACAGTTGATTGTAGATTGAAAGTAAAAGAAAGGACCAGGATCCATAGTTCACTAGAGGTGGCTCTCCTTAAGATAGATAACATGCTGGGTGAACAAATTACAGCGAGGCAATTGACAAACATTGACAAAGCAATACATGCATATACTAATCATCTTGACTCCTTTGAGACTTGATTGGGCATTACAACATTATATATAGACCGCCATCCAACTACATCTATGACTAATAATCCACCTTCAGGTTATCATCCGAACCCCCTCCAGTATTAAGCTGCAAGCAACAGATTATTGCTTTACGAATCGCGTGTAAAGTAAACAATACGACTGTTCTATGAACAAAGGATTGTTGTTTTCTCCCTAGTAGCAACAACACATCTAGTACCTTAGAGATTTCTGTCACTTCCCCAGATTACCAGAGGCATGAACCCACTATCGAGCATAAATACTAACTCTTGGAGTTGCTAGCATCTACTTGGCCAAGACAGCTACTAACAACGGAAAGCATGCAAGATCACAAATAACAAAGACATGATAGAGTCAATAATCAATCTGAAATAGCATCTCAATATCCATCGGATCCCCGCAAACACAACATGCAGAATTACAAATAGATGATCTTGATCATGAATGGAGCTCACAAGATCTAGACATGAAAGCACAAAGGAGGAGAACCAGCCATCTAGCTACTACATGGACCCGTAGTCCAGAGATGAACTACTCACGCATCACACTGGAGGCTTGCATGATGATGAAGAAGGCCTCCAGGGTGAATTCCCCTCTCCGGCAGGGTGCCGGGAAGAGCTTCAGATCCCTCCCGATCTAGGGATGGAGATGACGGCGGCTATAGACTCTTTCGTAGATTTTTTTGATCGGGTACTTAGGGTTTTGGTCCCGAAGGCAATATATAGGCGGAAGGAGAGGCCGAGGGGGTGCCTGGGCTGGCCACACCACGCCCTGGCGCGGCCAGGTGGTGTGGCCGCCCCTGGCTCCTCTCCGTCTCGTATTCTGGCTCCAGATGTCTTCCGGTAAAATAGCGACTTTGGCTTTTGTCCTGTCCAATTCCAAGAATATTCATTTTCTGACTACTTGGAACCAAAAACAGCAGAAAACAGGCAGCTGGCACTGTGGCTCTTGTTAATAGGTTAGTCCAGGAAATCATATGAAAAGTACTCCAAAGTGTGGACAAAACACAAAAAAGTAGATAAAACCAAGCATGGAACATCAAAAATTATAGATACATTTGCAATGTATCAAGCATCAATTATTAGTACAGAATGACCCGGTCATGGGACCTATAGGGGCGATCGGCTCTGATAAAGCTAATCTCTTGGTTGGACCAGTTGATGTACTCAGGTGTTGGGGGTGGTGCCCTGATCGCGAGATTAACTTGCCGGGTGATTAGTTTCTAGGTCCTGTTGGACAGGTGCCCTTTTTTAAACACGTGTATTTCTTCCCTAGAGCATGGGTACTCGTCGTTCTGGGCCTGTTTGCTGCAGGCTCCTGCTGAATTACCAGGGCTACTGGACATGACCCAGGTGGTGGTGGAGACACATTGATGGATAATGCTCCAGGTGCAGCATTGTACCCTTGGTTTGTAGCTTTGTCTAACTTACTATTTTAGGCTCATTGGAGTCCTATAAAGGTGCGGTAGTCCTTCTTGAGGTGGCTCGACCATTTCCTCCCTTACAAATCAACATGCATGGGTGATAACGATGCATCCCGTGATGGTCTTGGCTGGTACTGTTGGGTTGTCCTATTATTTCCGGTTACGTCTCTAATGTTGCGGTCTAGCTGTTGTGGTATTTGCTCCTACAGGTATCCTCGTTGGTGAAGCCAGTTGAAACTTGACTGGGTCCTCCATAATCGTCGTAGTTGCGGCTGCTCCTCCTTCTAGCATCATCATTGTTGCTCCTATCGCGTTCTTCTTCGGGTGAGCGGCGTCTCTTTTGTTTTACTACATCCTCCACGTCCGCCCATCATTTGGCGATGTCCATGAGGTGTGAGATTATTTTAGGCTTGGCGTAGCCTAGTTCCTCAATTGTTGAAAGCATCAAGTGCCCTCTCATAGGAGATGTTTTCGGTTGTGTTCTTGATGATGTTCCAACGCTGGATAGGCCTCCCGGGTTTTTGCACACCAGCCCGTAATTCTTCAATGGATGAAGGTGGACTTGAAATTTCGGATGAACTTTTCCTCCAGATCTCTCCAGCTGCTAATAGAATCTTCGGGTAGCTTTTTCAGCCAGGACCATGCGGCGCCGCTGAGTCATGCCTCCGGCTCGTGGAGGCCGTCATATTATGCCGATCATGGGGTAGATTAAAATCATTCGGTACTGGTGTCTTGTGAACACGGTGTGTAAAGCAACTCACACTACAATGGTTGTGGTCATCCTCATCCTCGGGATCCGAATACCCTCGGGTGTTGCGCTCGTCCAGAGATTTGTCAACCGTGCGCTGTGTGATGTCATTCCTAGCATCTTGACTGCGCAAGGTTTGGTTAAAGTGTACGTGGTGCGGAGAACTAGACCTCCGGGTTTCCACTACCCGTCGAGGGCGCATGCTACAGTGTGGTGATATAGCGGGTTGTGGTATAACCTCTTTATCTCCTTTGCACGAGTGATGCTTCGACCTTGTCGAGGCCCATGAGGGCGGAGCGATGGATAGCTGCCCGTGGATCATCGACTCCTGGCTGAGTAGAGAGTAGGTATCTTTGGGCCGCAACAATGGTGGCTTGAGGTGTCTTGGCTTTTATGTTTCCTGCAGAATCTACCGACATAAAAGATAGATCTAAATCTTGGGTTACCTCACACCTTTCATTTTCGGGGATCTTCTGTATCCGTGAGCCATCTCTCCTTGGTTGCGCTCCTCTTGTGACACTTCTAGAGTTGTGGGTGGAGCTTAACTATTCCCGTCGTAGACTTGACTCGTTGGCTAGCCTTTTCGCTCCTTTAGTTGCCTTTGCATCTTGATCAACTCTCGCCTCTAGCGATGGAGAAGCCACTAGTAGGCCATGAATTCTTTGCGTGTGGCGTCTGTTGTCATAGGGACAACGCCTCTGATGGTGTTCCTCGCTTTCTCCCATGATTCGGTAGAGATCCGATTGGATAATCATTCCTCGTTGTTTCTACCATCTCTCTCGCGTTCCTAAACGATGCAATTGTCTACGGGTGGCTCTGACCCGGCTCTGTGTGCCTCCGGGTTGTCCTCCATGGCAAAATCTCCAGTGTGGATGATGGGATTGTCATTGGAGTCCCGTGGTTACGAGGTTTCTCCATCCGTCCCCGTGGCTCCTATGATTACTCACACCTGCTAGCGCATCATGTAGGGGCTGCTATTGCAGCTGTTAGAGGTGTAGGAGACACCGTACTAAGGACATGCGAAGTCCCACAGTCATGTTCTGGATATGAATCTACCTTCTTGATTCCCGATTCAACGCTTGCATCATCTTCTTTGTTGGTGAATTTTGTCAAGTCCGCGATGTGGGATGGTGGAGCCGATGTTGGCTCGCTGTCAGATCTGGAAGAGAGAGCGTCATAAGGATCAGCCAAATCTCCTAGCTCCACATCATAGTTATAATTGCTCATGATGCTTGATGGGGACGCGGTCGTCCCTCTAGTGGAGCCGATGGATGACACTGGTGTTGCCATAGGCACTATGGTTTGTACCGACAAACCCGGATAGATCTCTTCTGAAAGGCATAAAGTCCCCACCACTCCGATGCGGAAGTTGAGGCTCCCGATCATCAGATTTGTCTCCTGGTCGAGGTTGTCGGAGGCCATAAGAAGGGTAGGTGGATGTGGATTGATGTCGATGGAGCCAGAGCGGATATGCCTATCCCCAATCGTCGATTCGTGGCTTGGTGAAGAGGGAGCCGCCGAATTCATGACTCTAGTGCTTAGCATTCCACATATGTCGCCAATTGACAAGGGGTGACCTCGACAATGCCCATTGTTATGGACTTGGGTTTATGGGAAGAGAGAGTGCTCGTGATTTCGTTAGCTTATCAGACAAAAAAGAAAGGTGATTTACCCAGATCCAGGCCCACATAGAGAAAACCCTACTCCTGCTTGTCCGATCTTTACTAATAGGGAGTACAAAGTCACCGAGTTTCTAGATACGATCTAGCTTACATCGGATTGTTATGAGAGGAAAATGGTATCCTCCCCATTGGCTCCTCCCAACCCTTATATGAGGTCAGTTTACAGCTTTCGGCTTATGCCTTTATCACCACGTCTGATTCCTGGGCTTCGGAAGCTCCCAGGACTCTTTGTTGTTGTGGGATTTACGGGCCCTAGTTTAGACACTTACCAGATATATCAATAGTGGGAACCCGATAAGTTAGTTTTTGATAGATACAAAGCTCCTGGTAAAAAGACGGCGACGATGCAACGCATGAGGGCTAGATGACCCCCCATGACGTGAAATGGGTATATGGCTGCGCCATGAACCCACTTCGGGCCTCATGGCCTCCCCGTTGACTTCTTCTGCCTATGGTCTTTATTCGTGTAAAAACTTCTGTGATATTTTGCTACGAATTAGTTGACTACTTATAGATCCCTAACACATCAAAATACAAAAAAGAAGGTTATCCGCCTCCCAGGAATTAAATACCAAAACAAGAGTATTTATAAGAAAGTCCTAATAATCACCTAAATAAATAAAAGTAAAGTGAAATCAATGCATAAAACACTATGAACTGTCACCATATGATGCAAATATGATGATATAAAATACATGTATCAGGATACACCTAGCCCGGGATCAACACTTTCTTCATCAACATCTAGTATGATCTTACATCTTTCACACCAATGTTGGTGAGTTATCTAGATCTCGGTTGCATCTTCATTGATGGATCTTAGTTGTTTGTGTATGATGAAATTTTTGTTTTTGGATGTATGAAACCCAACAAGCTCCACCTCCGGCCCTGCTATGTCACGCACAAGCTCCAGTCGGCTGCAACACCAATGGCCGTTGATTCCTTGCCAAATCAAAACCGGAAATAGTAGGAGGAGCAGGGACGAGGGCTGAATCAAAATAAGAGAATGAAGCGGTGACCACCCAGCTCGTCGCCAACAGGCGGACGCGGACCCCCAACCTAGGGATGTAAGCGGCGCACCACTTAATCCCGCGTAATACCGTTTATTAATACTCTAGTTCAATAAAGTTTGCTTTTCCCAAAAAAAAAGAACTAACTAGTTGAATAAACGGGACTTGCGGATGCCATTTAGGTGCAATTTAGATGCCATTTAGGTGCCATTTAGGTGCCCCAACCCCAAATCCTAACGCTAGCTCTCAACACACGATATCAGGTCGTACTCATGCCTAGCATCACAGAATCCCGCCACCAACCTCCCTCTCTTCCTCTGCTCCAGCAGCCGCGAGGGTTTCCATCGGTCGTCTTTCCTGTGCTTTGTGCTTGGGCCGTGGAAGAAGAGTAAAATTCATCAAAGGTCACTCAACTTGTAGGATTTTTCAATACTATCACTAGACTCACAAATACATTACTTATGGTCAGTGAATACGTAACAGAGCTCATCTAGGTTTTTTTAGAACACATCGACTTTATTAAATCACACTAGCACCATTACAATCAGCACGAAGGCTGTTTTGAAGGAAAACTGGACTCGCCCCAGACCACTCCTCTGACATGTTGTGCAAACAAGCATAGCGTGCACACTCACGAGCAGAATTGTTCGCTGAGCGACGAGCAAAAGAGATATAAAAAGTCTGAAAGTCTAGACTTAAAATACTCCCTCCGACCCATATTATTTGACTTGAATTTGTTTAGATTCGGATGTATCTAGACATATTTTAATACTAGATACATCTGAATCTAGATAAATCTAAGTCAACTAATATGGATCGGAGAGAATACTAACTTCTCCAAGAATAGGAGCAATCACTGAACGATTGGTCCTTTTATTATCGCATAGTCTAACTAGCTCCGAGCAATCAGTCTCAACCGAGATGTGACGGAAGGAGTGTGCTCGAGCAAACATTACGGCATCACGCAACGCCAACGCTTCAGAGGTGAGAGGGTCAACAATTCCAGGGTATGCTTTGCACCATGCCCCCCTAATCTTCGTGATGAGTCTCTCGCCACTCCCCCACTCCCTGCTACCATATCTTGGCCATTGATAGGGCCATCAACATTGATTTTTATTGTATCTCCACTTGGTCCGTGCCATGTACACATCAGCCGATCACCATTGGGAGCTCATCTAGGTTAGAGACATGTATTTTGCTGACATGGCGTGCTTTGACCAGCCTACCGAACTATTTTTTTTTGCAGAAAAGCCCGTCGACATTTGGCACATGCCCTATGCCCACCGACAGCCTCTTTGCAAACACCATTTTTTAAATCAATCAGGAAAAGGGCCCATATTAATTAAATTGCCCTAATTAACTATATTATATTATCTATAACTAATCGGATATTCACTTCGGCTCGCAGGTGCAAATGCACCCATTGTGAGAAAACATTTTTCGAAATTTCAAAAAAATTGAAAAAGAAATATGCATATACATTCGAATATTTTATATTGGTTCATAAGTTTTCGGGATGAAAGAACATTTGATATGTTGTGTATAAAAAATACAAAATATGTCACAGGAATACGACTATTCACGTGACATTTTTTTCTTTTTATACATGACACATAAAATATTCTTTCATCAGAAAAAGTTGTTAACCAATATAAAAGTTCGAATGTATATGTACAATTTTGTTTTTGAATTTTTTGACATTTCAAAATATGTTTTCTCGCAATGGGTGCATTTGCACCTATGAGCCGAATTGCCGCCTCCATAACTAATCCCACTCCGTCCTGGATGAAGAGCTCGCGAAGGCGGAGCTCATGGCTCAAGATCCGGGAGCTGGTTCACACGAGGACGGGAGTCGTGTTGCCCTCAGTCGCCCCAGTTGCTGATGCCCCTGCTCCGATGGCCAGAGCTCCTCTACCCGCCCCATCGCCCTCCTCTCTCTTCAACCTCCCCTCTATGGTCAAGCGTGGCAGAGCTGGACCTAGCCCAACGACAAGCACAGCGGATCTGCAGACCGACGCTGCAGAAGGGAAGAAGAGGCGGCCAGCGAGCTCCACATCAGTAGGGATGTGGTGGCAGCGGATAAGGTTGTCTTCTCCTCTGGATCCGGCGGCCGGTGGTCAGCGACGCCCTCCTCGCACCGGCGCCGCTCTCCCCGTCTTCCTAGAACTCCTTGGCGCTCCCTCCATATCTCGCAGGTACCTCGTCGCCTCCCCTCTCCTGCAGCAAAAGGAGCAGCCCACAACACCACATCGAGGAGGGAACGAGGAGGAGGTGGTGGCCGGAGCTGGGCATCCGACCCCGTGCTCGTGTTGCTCCGTGCGGGCAGTCGACGTGGGAAGGCAGGGTCCCTGGCGTCTAGTGGCGGAAGGGGTCGGCACGAGCTTGGGGAGGAAGGGGGGCGACGCAGGCGTGGGGAGAGGACAAGGAAGAATCCTGGGAGGGAGAGAGAGGAAGGAGGGGTACCTGGCACTACCATGTGGATCCCATCTGTCAGTCTTGACTAGCGGATCCTTCAGATAA
Organism: Avena eriantha; assembly: GCA_910589775.1. NCBI lineage: Eukaryota > Viridiplantae > Streptophyta > Magnoliopsida > Poales > Poaceae > Avena > Avena eriantha. The sequence continues at coordinate 25,783,238 of OU342744.1, read as the reverse complement.
AAAAAACAAGAATTAGGAAAGGTTTTTTTTTCAAAAAATCTCACTATATGGATCGGTCAACGCCCTGCCACTCAACGCATACACTCTACATGCTGTTGTACAGGCGCGAGTGACCTCAGATGAACATGTCACCATATTTAGTGACCGTGTATTACGTATTCTTGAGATCGATGACCGTATCAAAGATGTGACCCAAGTTTAAGTACATTTTACTCATGAAAGAACATGAACGAACGGGTCTAGGCGTCGAGCTCTCTTCGAGCGATTAGGTATACGTAGGGATGAAAGTGGAGCGGAAAGTTCCTGACTTTTTCGCAGAAAATAGAAACAGAATGAAAATACGAACGAAAACGGAATTTTACAAAATGAAAACGGACACGGATTTTTTTGCGGAAACGAAAACTGAACAGCGTTTTCTGGCGGAACAGAAGCGGAAACGGAATTTCCATTTCCGTCTAATATGAAATTTTTGTTTTAGGGTTGATATGTATGGCCGAATCCAACTGACCTATTACATGACCTTATCAAGCAAAACTTGCAAAGCTACTCATTTCAGATGACCATGTAATCCCTCTATGCATTCGAGGAGGCTTCCACGGTTTTGTCTTTCCCTTATTCCCTCGTAAACCTAGCATTGTACGATAATTAGGGCACAATTTCGATGGTTTTTATTTAATGCTTGAGATTTGTTGCATGATTCAAGGGTTCTCTTGGTTCTGGATACTGCATCGTTTCGCATCTGCACTGTATTTGGTACGTATTTGTTTTCGATAATATCTATTTCCGTTTTTGTTTCCAGGATTTCTATATTTGTTTCCGCTTCCGAAAAAAATATGAAAACAAATATGGCACCACTCAGTTCCGTCCGTTTTCGGTCCATTTTCATCCCTAGGTACACGTACCAGGGTATTTTCGCCATAGCATGTGGGCCTAGTCTGTCATGGCCAAATAATAATTGTTGCAAAGTAAAGAGTGGAAGAAAATAGATATCAAAGCAAATGAGGGCAAATTGTTGAGTGTTAAACTAAAGGAGGGCAAAAAATAAAATTTCTCTCCCCTGCGGGTGGATAACCATAGCGCAACCAGGGTTTAAGCTGTTTCTTCCGGATGGCCATTCCCATTTTTTTTCTTGTCCGGCTACCCCTACCATAGTCATGGCCACCGCCGCAGTTCTCTCACTCTTCTCTCCTCCACTCCCCAAATTCGCAGCCCATTCACCCCGCTCCCACACACCGCACTCCCTTCTCCGCCTCCGCCTCTTCCCGCGCCGCCGCCCCGCCACCATCACCACAACCACCACCCCATCCGCCGCCGCCACATCCCTCTCCTCCGCCTGCGGTGACCCGTGCGAGGCCGAGGCGGCCGTCGCGGAGCTCCTGCGGGACCACGGCGCCTCGCCCGCCGACGCAGCCGCCATCGCCGCGCGCGCGCCGGGTTACGCTGCCATGCTGGCCGACGGCGTCAGGGAGCTCGACGAGCTCGGGCTCTGGGCGTCCTGGATCGCCGGGGCGGGGGCGGAGATGGGCGCGCTCGGGTTCGGCAGGAAGGTGTACCTCATGGGAAGGAGCAGGCGGGATGGGGGAGTAGTGCCGCTCGTCGAGAGCCTGGGCGTGCGGCTCTCCTCCGCCAAGCTCATCGCGCCCTATGTCGCCGCAGAGGGCCTCCCCGTGCTCATCGACAGGGTGAGTGGAAATTCTTTAATCTGGCTAACCAAGCCTGGAACAATCAGTTTGATAAGGAACTTAATTGCTCCGACAGACAATGTTATTCTTGGCTGCCAGCCTGCACTTTAGATCATCATCAAAGTTGTAGTCTTGCGCAGAGCTTGAGCTCAATAATGTTAGTTCTCTGTTCATTTCTGTCCTTTTTACGTGCTATACACATCCCCAGTTTGTATTATCAGTGATATATCAGAACAGAGTTTCAAGTTTGCGCTACATTTTCTGCCTGCGGCAAACAACTGAAACGAACATAAAGTGTATAGCAGAAACTAAACATAGTCTCACCCATGATGAGATCACCAAGCACTATTACTTCAGTCTGTTTTACAAAATTCCGAACTATTCGGTGGAACCGTTTACTGCTAGTCAAAATTAGATAATATGTACTCCCTCCGTCCAGAAATAACTGACTTGAGTTTGTCTAGATTCGAATGTATTTATATACTAAAATGCGTCTAGATACATTTGAATCTAGACAAAACCAAGTCAGTTATTTCTGGACGGAGGGAGTAGAAAATATTCATTAATATAGCAAATGGCAGCATCTCATCTCTAATATTGTGATAGTATGGATTATGTCTGTGCTAGACATGTTTAATTCGAGAGTAACAATACTATCTTCCGTTCAGTACTTTGCTGGTTCGTTACTTATGGTTTATTCATGTATAGGTTAGGTTCTTGAAAGAGGTGTTATTTTCAACCAGTGGTTATGAAACTCTAATCGGACGGAATGCTACGCGCATGATGATGCACTTATCAATACCTGCAGACGAGGCACTCCAAAGTACTCTATCATTTTTCCAAAAAGTATGTTTCACCGCCCAGTTATTGTTCTACGTAGAAGTTTCATTGCGTTAAATATCTCTTGAAGTTTAATCTTTCTCCAACCAAATAACTGCAGATGGAGGCCAGGTCTGGTGGTCTGAGCATGTTGGCACAAGGGGATGTGTCGTTTCCCTATCTCATTGAATCATTTCCAATGCTTCTTCTCTGCTCAGAGGACAACCATCTCAAGCCATTAATTGTTTTTCTCGAGTGCCTTGGAATTCCAAAGCCAAGGATTGCATCAGTTCTGCTGTCATTTCCTCCTATCATCCTTTCTGATATTGAGAATGATATCAAGCCAAGGATTTATGCATGGGAAAAGGTATACCAAAAGTACATGATTCTCAACTGAACCCATATGATTCTCACTTGATCTTTTTGGAACCTACAATATTGGTTTTCTCTAGACAAAGCGGAATATAATGTTATCCTATTTCAAAATCTTGTAGGCTGGCATTGAACAAGAATATATCGGTAAGATGTTGCTGAAGTATCCGTGGATTCTTTCAACAAGTGTCATAGAAAACTACGCGCAGATGCTTCTGTTTTTCAAAACAAAACAGGTAATTTACCCACTATAATGAACGTAGCTCTAGATCATATTGTACGCTGTTTTGTAGTTTATCATAATTGGATAAAACACGGTTGGTTAATATGGTTTTTGCTTTCAGATTTCCAGTAAAGTTCTCGGTATTGCTGTGAAAGGTTGGCCTCATATTCTGGGTTGTTCAACAAAAAGAATGAACTCAATTCGGATGCTGTTTGATGATCTAGGTGTCAGTAAGAAAATGTTGGTCCCAGTTCTTACATCAAGTCCACAGTTGCTTTTGAGAAAACCAAATGAAATTCTGCAGGTTCGTTGATATTGATATGCTTTGCTTTTACTTTTTTTTTCTTTTTTCGAGAAAACGCAAAGAATTTGCGTTTCTTTTCATTGAACAGGAAGAAGGCACCGGTTACAACCTCCAGAGGAGGGACACACACTCACGACACACACACACACACACACGACCGTCCTCACCAAGCGACTACACGACAGGGTGAGGAGGTGCTCTCAACTTCAGAACGACATTAGGTCTCACACAACCCTGCCTCCAGCCAAGAATGGCGAGGTGTCGAGACTCGGAGCAACAGGGCAGCGACACCGCCATTGCCAGATGCCTCCAGGGACAATTGCAGCTCCAGGACTGCCCATGCCAACGTAGCTCCAGGACTGTCCATTGCCTCCAGGACTGCCCTTTGCTTTCCATATAAAATCTGTTGGTTATGGAAAAGCTACTTTACTTAGTTTTAGCTCTCCCTTTTCCATGTTTTGGAAACACTAACCACTTTCAGTAAAAAGGTTTTTTTTTACACTATTATAGCTGTTCCATTAAGTGTTGTAATTTCACATTGTTAACCCAGTTAATCAAAATCAAAATTTCTACGGTTGAGACTTTGGAGGCATGAATGTGGTGGCCAACCTCAATTTTTGATATAAGTCCATTGCATACTTTCCTGTCAGTCTACAACTGTAAGCATGGAGCAACATAGTCTTTTAGTCATATTGAGATCCAAAATTGGGGATGATCTTGAGCCTTTTGCTGTTTACATTTTTAGATCCTCCAATAACTGTTATCTTGTTGGCACTAATTGTTCTGCCCCTTGTCTCAGGTAGTTACCTTTTTCGAGGATATGGGTTTTGATAAGCAAGCAGTGGCAAAGATCGTGTGTCGTTCGCCAGAAATATTTGCTTCAGATGTGGACAATACCCTCAAGAAGAAAATCGACTTCCTTATTAACTTTGGTCTTTCGGAGCATCATCTTCCTCGTATCATTAGGAAGTATCCAGAGCTTTTATTGTTGGACATAAACCGCACATTGCTCCCCAGGTATGAACGCACAAAAAAAGTTTCAGTGCAAAGGCTAGGCAGCGCAGTTCATATGTGTTTACTTCTTGCAGACTTGTAAATGTGTTTAACCCAATGCTCCTCTAGCTACTACTCCCTCTGTTTCAAAATATAAGATGTTTTAGCTTTGTGAATGAAGTGTATCTAGACCTCTTTTAGTGTCTAGGTTCATTTAGGTTTGGAGTGAACCTAGACACTAAAAGGGGTCTAGATACACTCCTTTCACAAAACTAAAACATCTTATATTTTGAAACGGAGGGAGTAGTTGATATACTAGGCAGGCGAGACCCTGCACCAGATATACTCCATGGAACCCAAATCCTATTCAGCTGAGGTGTATTTACTAGCGCCTTTATGGACGGGCTTTACCTAAATTTGCCTTTTTATACTAGCCATGCAAATAAATACATCACACTGTTCTGTGAAACATTACTAACAATTTGAGAACATTACCCAAAAAAACTGATGGGTTCAAGTTTTGGCTATCTATTTCTCATGGGTGAAGACCTGCTACCGAAACTACCAGCGAAGAAAGTGCATCACAAGCACATTACGATTTGTAAAGCATTTGAGCTGTGCTTTTACATGATAGGATCAGTTGCGTCTATGGTCTTATTATAGTCAACAGCATAATACACTTGTGGAGTCAATCTCCTATTCATGGAACTTGATTTTGGTTTTACTCTTGTGTTGTTTAGCTGAAGACTAGTCAAATAAATACTATGTGTTGTTTTAACTCTCAAGTGTTCAAAGTGTGTAACCAGATTTGCAATGTTTACAGGATGAATTACTTTCTGGGAATGGGATTGTCTAAGAAAGATGTGTGCTCAATGGTGTCAAGATTCTCCCCACTTCTGGGTTACAGTATTGAGCTTGTTATGAAACCAAAGCTTGAGTTTCTGTTACGAATCATGAAGAAGCCTCTAAAGTCGATTGTGGAATATCCAAGGTACTTCAGCTATTCTCTTGAGGGAAAGATAAAGCCACGGTTCTGGGTAATTAAGGGCAGAAACATAGACTGCAGTCTGACAGACATGTTTGCAAAAAATGATGAGCTTTTTGCTGAAGAGTACCTGCGAACAGAAGCATTACCTGTGACACCTCTAAAATCAAACAAAGGTGGTTAATTTCTGGACTTATATCAAGAACTTCAATGCTACGATGCCTGACTATACAACTTTATGCTTCCATGTGGGGAGGCTTTTTACCAGAATGGAAGCCACTTCTTGAATGTTCACCATTTTGAAGGTATTACAGTACTTGCCTCATGAAACCGGAACCACGCTTGTTCTCAGCAGCAGGGAACAAATGTGTATCAGTTTCCGAGGTGATTGTTCGGCACTTGGTCTGTTTCTTCAATGGTGATGTTATTGCAGGATTTACATGTTTGGCAAGAGCTGCTGATACAGTGAGTGCAAGGGTTGGCATTGAGTTCCTCAGTCTGGTCTCTATGTGCATGTCCAGAAGGACAGGGTCCAGGTCTGAAGCTTGTGCATAGAAAGGATGTTTTCGAGGGCTTGAGATCATCGAGAGGCTTTTGGTTCTACCAGAATAAGAATATAAGATGGTGTAGACAAGAAGCACAAGAGTCATGCCTTCTGCCTACCGACAGGGGCTTGCCTCGCACGCTGGCCTACCGACAAGAAGCACAAGATATGGATGTTTCTAGAATTAAAATATGTGTTCCGATCGGAGGCAGTAGTACATGTGCCGACTGTCTGGTGGACACTTAGTGTTGTTCCTATTTTTATGCAATCAACTGTTCCTGGAAAATGAATACTCCAACGATAGGAGAAATATCAAACTGGTCTGCGACCTAAACATCCGATTAGTTTTTTAAGATGATGAACATTAGATTAGTGGTGGCCCAACCCCTGTGCGTACCGTCCCGCTCTCTCCAAAGTCCGAACTAACTGAAAGGCCATGACCTTAGTTAGTGACAATATATGTATTTTCGTAAACCCTTGTACTTGTGATATTTTTAAAAGTTTCAATAAGTATTTAATTCTCAAACAAGTGTATGGCAGTTAAGACAGTTGTCCTCGCATTTAGTGCTAGTTTTTTATTTATAAAAATATCACAAAAAAATTTAGGTTTAATAAAATCTAAAAGAATCCTTATGTTTTCCATAAAATATTTTTCACAAAATCAAATATTATATTCTCTTCACTCATATATTCATAGGAAATATACTTTCAAGAATAACCATTGGAGATCATGTGGAAACCAAAAAAAATATATGATGTAAGGATGGTCTTAATGTTATGGTCTTATCATTGATTCATAGTCAAAATACTTATGCGGTGTTGAATGTAAAAAAGGGAGAGAAATGAGAGGACAAGGCCGTGGTTGCGCTCGGGGCCGAGGACGAGGATTTTGACGAGCTCGAGGACGGCGTCGGCGTGTTGGTCGGGGAGTAGCTCGAGGATGGCGCTGACGTTGGTCGGGGAGGAGCTCGAGGAGGGCGCCGTCGAGGGTCGGGGAGGAGCTCTAGGGCGGCGCGGAGAAGGAGAAGTAGAGGTGGAGAAGGAGAAGTAGAGGGGAAGAAAGAGAGAAGAAGGGGAGGAGAAGAGGAGAAGGAAAGGGGAAGGAGAAGGAGAAGAAGAGGAGAAGAAGAAGGGAAGGAGAAGGAGAGAAGGAGAGGGAGAGGACAAGGAGAAGGGAAGAAGAGGGAGAAAAGAGGAGAATGAGAATGGAAGGAGAGGAGGAGAAGGAGAAGGAGAAGGAGAAGGGGAGGATCAGATTTGAAGTCCAGCCACGCTTATCCGTGGCGCACCACAATAGGGTGTGCCATCGATAAGTTGTCCAAAATTTCTGATACTAGAATTCTGTCCGAAACCCATTAGGCCCCAGCGCTTTGTTCTTCACCATTTGCATTATCGCTTCATATATCTTCTTCTCTGTGAAGTCGGCAGTTAGGGTAGAAATTTCTTGTTGTGAAATTTGAGGAATATCAATCACTTGGGACTCTAACAAGGAAAAGTTGTTTTGAGGCTCTACTCCAAACAACCTCTTATAAAACTCAGTGATCTAAGCTTTTTAGATTTTCTTGACCCAAAGTAGTTCCCTCATCTTGCTCTAGTTAGAATATTTTTTTCGTCTATGTTTGTATTATGAGATGAAAGATATCCTCTGCTACCATTTCTTATTATTTACTGCCTCCCTTTTTATGAATAAGATGCACGCGCTTTTCAAGAAGAACTATGACCAAAAACAAATGAGCAACAATATCTCTGATCCAGTACTACCCCTCGCCCCTAAAGATAAGATCAAACACAATAACGACTCAGAAGGCTTGATGCCCCTTCGTGATTAATATATACACGTATATGTACCCCTCTACAAAACCTTGTATAACTCAACCAAATAATACGTAGTTATACATGTACTAGTACGCGAAAAAAAGTATGGTTGTACGCCTGATCATCGCCGGCGATGGACGTGTCCGCGCTGTCAGGTCTGGCGAGCCGATGATGCAGCCTGACTGGCGCACACCCTGGTTTGGCCTCGTAGGTGTGTGTCAGCAGGGCTGACACGGAGGTAGAGGTGGCGCGCGGAGGCAGAACCACGTCATCGCCCGCCCAAAACTCTGCCTAAAATCTCTTCTTGTATGCCGGCAATGTATTTATACTGGTCAAGAAACGGATCACTTTGTTCCTCGTCTCTCGATGAAAAGCGTGTGGCTGTTCACGACAAGCGATGAAAGATTCCCTCGCCATTCGTTTGTAACTTTTGGTGGTATGCTTACTGTATGAAAAGAAAACTCACCCAAAAGAAAAGTGTTCTCTTGGGAGTCATTCATTAATTAAAATCACACCTTCCTCTCTCCTTTCTTTAAGAGCATTGGCTAATAGAAGAGCCTGCTGTCGGCTACAGGGCAATGCCATGTCACCTAAAAGCCCACTCATACAATAGATTGGTTATAGGTTAGCTATTAGATTGGGTTTCCGCCCAAGCCACCCCCGAGAGCGACGCAGGAGGGCCTCGACATAATTAGTATTATTGGATTCGTATTGAAAATCATTTTCTAATGATGCTAATTTTATATCAGTAATCTTTATATATTTGGAGTAGTTCTTGATTGAAGAAAAAACATGGAAAACAATAATGTCTTGTTCACTGGAATGGAGGCAGTACCACGTCATCGTCTGTCCAAAATGTTAAAGTATATTATGGTTTGGCAATATTAGATAGTTTTATATTGTAATCTAAGTCTATCTCTATTAGGCTTCTTGTCCCCCAAGTCTTCTAGTACTATATAAACAGCCTAAGGACTCACGATGTAATCACCTCTTGCAATATCAATACAATCTATATTTCCACAATCTTTCATGGTATCAGAGCGGTTCGCTCCGCCTAGGGTTTAGCCACTGCTTCCGCGCGCCGCCCCCAGCGAGATCGAGCTCCATGATCTCTGCCGGGGGCAGCAAATCTCGTAGCTAGTTTTTCTTCCAATTCCCTAGATCGGTTTAATAGTTTTAGCAAATTTCTTTTTCCTATTAGATCTATTTTTCTTTTAGCCACCAAAAGCATCGTCGACAGCCGCATGTCGTCATCGCGCGCCTCTACTTCAACCTCGGCGTCGACTCAACTTCGGCAAATCATCGTCAACGATCGTGACAAGGAGGCTCCGCGCGACGCCCCAAGGGATGCCTTCACGCGCTGCGTCGGCTGCTCCGTCCTCACGTCGTCTCCATGCCGGCCCGTCTTCGCCAACATCCACCGGGACGCATGTCTCTGAGTACGTGCCTCGCCATCAACAAAGGGATGCATCTTCATCACCCCTGGTCATCATCGCCGACAACCATCTACACCAAACAACATAGCCACATCGTTGCCGCTACCACCGATCGTGGTCATCGTCAACACCAACAAGTTCTTCTCCACGAGCGACGCCGCGCTCACACAGGCGGAAAATACGGGTCTAAATCCCCGAAATCAACTACCGCTGCAGCAAATCTCCATCAACAACTACCTCTTCGTCTTCGTCCACCACGACCTCGCCGCCAGAGTCGCAGTCTAATTTTTATTTTTTACTTAATCAATTTTCTTCTTGCAACCACTTCATCTACTCCGACAAATCGGTGGACAACTTCTACGCAGCGACCGTTCACGGAAAATTTCTTTGCTGCTCCCTCCGGCTCTAGCTCGCATTGCTCGTAATGGTCCATGTCTTCGCACGTCCGGTATTGGCAACAACGACGCGTGCCTTCGTCTCCGGCGCGCTCCTGAGTTTGGCAAGCTCGGCAAGGCGTGTCGCCTACCCCGACTACTCCGGATCCAACTACATCTACGTCAACTACTACGGCGAATTCTCCAGGCTCAGCAACGACATCAACCACAACAGAACAACATCATCGACTTCATCAATGGCGACAACTTCCCCAAAAGGCACCATCAACCACAACTACAGTGCCCTCACTCCTGGCTACATCGACATCGGCATCCACTGGCATCCTCTCTAGTCCGCGACTTCGGATTATGCTCCAGTCGGACCATCCGCGATGCTCCTGCTATTTGCGTCACTACCGATCCGACTGCAGGGGGTGTTAGAGTATATTACGGTTTGGCAATATTAGGTAGTTTCATATTGTAATCTAAGTCTATCTCTATTAGGCTTTTGTCCCCCAAGTCTTCTAGTACTATATAAATAGCCTAAGGACTCACGATGTAATCACCTCTTGCAATATCAATACAATCGATATTTCCACAATCTTTCACAAAACTCTGCTTAAAATCTGTTCTTGTATGCCGGCAATGAAAAACGAATCACTTTGTTCCTCGTCTCTCGATGAAAAGCGTGCGGCTGTTCACGACAAGCGATGAAAGATTCCCTCGCCATACATCGTTTGTAACTTTTGGAGGTGTGCTTAGAGCAAGTACAATAAGGTCCAGTCAGCAGGCTATATGACTTAGAATAGTATATTTGTGCTTAGTTGGATGAGAGAGAAGATGAGAGAGAAGATGAGTGGGCTCTTAGTTAACAGCCAGCTGCAGCACGTGCTCCTAGACACTATGTGAGCGTGTAAAGTGGACCATACATTAATAAAGTAGTATACTTTTACCTCTATCTATTGTACATGTTGGCTATTAGATTGACTCTAGATAACATGGACATGGCTTATAGCCAGCAGTTGGCTCTACTATTGCTCTTGCTCTTACTCGTATGAAAAAAAAGCTCACGACAAGCGATGTAGTAATCGATTCCCTCGCCATCGGTTGTAACTTTTGGTGTAGTATGAAATAAAAAAAGCTCACCCAAAAGTAAAGTGTTCTCTTGGGAGTCGCTTCATTAATTAAAGTCACACCTTCCTCTCTCCTTCCTTTAACAACAGGATTACAGGAGACGGTCTGGGATCTCACCTGTATTAAGGTTCCGGCTCTGAACTCTCAAATCTACTAGTATGTGCTGTTGAGAGATTGCTCTACAGGAGGCTGTAGTATTTGACAGCTCGAGAAACCATCCATCGTCCTGCTGTGGAAATCATATCAAGCTCGCCGCGACTACGCGCTTCGCCAGGTAATTACAAAAGTTTCCTTCAAACTATGTTCTGCTGATTTTCTTGACCCAACATCTTCTTCAGATCTAACTTTTTTGGGCTTTATAAGAACATAGTTTGTAAGAACTAACTACTAATTGGATCTGAAATGCAACCAGTAACTAGCATGCTTGAAACAGAAGTACTATTAGCACTTACTCTATTCCACAATATATGTATGTGTCCAAGACCACGGTTGTTTTGCAATATTTACCGCTTTGATTCATGTGTGGGTCCCATTTACTGCATCTTGGTTAGATGGCACTAGAGCAGTCTCTTGAGGTACAGATCGGTGGTGACCTGCCTGTACTCTTCGCTTTGGCGGCAGATCAGATCGACCGGTTGGAACAGCGCGCGGCACCGATCTTGCAACGAAGACGTCAGCGAGATCCCTGGCTGGCAGTGCCGGATTCCTTCACAAGGACGTACTGTTAGCATTAGTAACTTCAGTTAAGTTTGTTGCTTCATTACCCTTTTTTTTAATCTCAGAGCATCATCATCCGCCCAACTAGAGTTAGCACGTCAGTGAAGCCGTTATGCATGGTATAGTAATACTAGAAAAATGCCCCGCGCGTTGCAGCGGAAATCTCTTCAAAAACTATGTTGTTTAAATAAAAGGTATAATACATATAGAACTTGAAGTTTTCTAAAAGAATTTATAGAGAAAGATTGAATTTGTTCAAATCAGTTGAAATCGTAAATTAAATTGATGTAAAATTATCATATATTTGACGAACATAAATTATTGACGTGGATAGTTGGATGTAACAAAATAGATGACGTGGATTGGTTTGCATGTAAAATACACTATTATAAATGATTGTTAGTGGAATGACATGGACTTTTGAGTAGCTATTAAAGTAGGTGATGTGGATAGCTTGCATGTTGAGATAGAATAGTTAGTGGGGTCTACTTTATAAGAAGATATAGACAAGGTGGAGACTTTAGTCTCACAAATCAGATGCATTGTTTCACCATGTTTGGTATATTTTTCATTGGCACAAAAGTTAATGACAATAAGTGACACTGAAATCTTTTTGGCAATTTGACTTTGATTATATTTTGCATTTTATTAAGGTATAAAAATACATTAATAAATATCACATTACATGAATTTAGTTACATAACTTCTCGATTATCCTAGTAATCTATCAACGACCATCCTCACGGCATGGGATGATGAACTCATCGATGATTCTGCTGCCCTTATCCTCGTGCCATGCGCTGATGACCTCGCTAATGATCTGACCGCCATTTATCCTCATGGGATGACCTGATTACCTTGCCAATGATCCAGCCCGCCATTATCATTCGGTGTTGTGCTAATGAACGCATCGACAATCTGGCCGACACCCTTGGTGAGTCTATTCTGGCCCCCGTCCTGGTTGCGAATCTGCAAGAGAAATGAGTGGTAGGGTTAGAAAAAGAAAACGCGAAATCAAAGAAACGCAATTTTCACAAGGCCTAACGAACATGTACATGAACGGTCGAGGACTCCGCCACGAGTTGAGAAAATCGAGCAACAAGGCCGACTAAGGACCTCTTGGGCATATCTAGGTTCAGAGCGGGGAGAGTGAGTGCCTGTGTGGGGGAGTAGACACACCTTATCCACTCGTGTATCGGAGCTCAGATCTCAGACACCTCCGGCACCATCGGCCGTTGTTCCCCTCCACGCCACCATCGTCCCCATCCCCGTGTCCGCTTCCACATCCCACCGCCTCCCCACAGTCTCCATCCTCATCGACTCCGTCTCCACTTCCTCCCCATCCCCTCTCCACTTAATCAGGCTACCCCACTTCCTCTCCATCCCCTCCTCCATCGTGTGCACAGAAATCGGTGCCGCCCCTCCTTCCCATCGTGTCCTCCACCGATTCTGGCCGCCATGTCCTCGTCGACTTCATTTCCTTGCTTCCATGTCCCGTTCCGCTCCTCACCTGCTCGAAGGATGTTGAGAATGCGTGGTATCTACAGCCAATGCCAGCAAATGTGCGGCGTACGGAGGAGGCTGCGGCGGCGTTGCTGGATATGTCTGGGGCGGTGAAGGAGGGCTTGAAGTATCCTCGCTGTCTAGAAGAGCTCCTCCTGGTGGGGATAGAATTTAGGCACCGGGCAGCGAGCTCCTCCTGTGGATGGACTCCGAGTTCAAGTGTCGGATGATGTTCGAGGTAAAATCCTACACAGTGGACTATGAGGCGTCACGAGACAGCAGTTGGATCCTCTTCGGAGCAGATGACCAAGTTCATTGGAGACAATAAGTGTTCTTTTGAGTTCGTTTCGAAGCAAGAGTTTGAGATTTTATTGGAGCCATATCGATGGAGGCCACGTCATACAGTTCATGTGCCAAAGTCATGGATTCTAGGAGTGAATCATATTCACATTCCTAGGTACTTCCGCAACAAGTAGGAGAAGCAGAAGGTGGAGTTGTATAAGTATAAGAATGAAGTAGATGGTTGCGTCTTGGAAATGGGGTAGATTGTACATTGGGCACTACTGCAACAAGTAGGAGAATCAAAATATGGAACTACAGAACAATAAGAATGAAGAAAGATGTTTGCCTTTTGGAGATGTAGGTTAGTTCACTGGACAAGTAGTATTACATTGTAGCTTGTAGTTAGTTAACGGAATGTAGATTGTAGCAGTGGTAGTATGTAGGAGTTGGTTGCCTTTTGGAGATGGTGTTGTTGCATTTTGGAGACTATGTAATCTTGCAAACTTTGGGTAAATATGAAGGAACAATAGTGCTTATAATTTTGGTTCATATGTTTTTGTTTATTTGAGTAGTTCATAGTGAATATTGGCAGAATTTTGCATGTATTTGTGTTTTAAAGATTGATAGCCATTTAAACTGAATTTTGACAGCACTACTCACGAATTATGACAACAAAAACTAATATACAATGAAAGCAACACAAGAATAATGACAGCAACTAAAATCTGTTGATATCCATCAAGGTTTAATTGTGACAACAACAAATGAGTGCATCCATGAACATGTGTTGCAATTACATTATTTGAATTTATTTTCCAAATTGTTCAGCACAAAACTTTCTCACTGTGGAGCACTCTGACTGGCAGGAACTTCTTCTTGTTCATGAGTAGCTTCATTTAGGTCAGCACTGATCTTTCTGAGTCATCACCAAAACATATATGGTAGACAGAGAGAGGGCGTGGGGGTCGTGGTGAGCGAGGTTAGCGAGGAGATCGTGAGAGGCTGATTATATAACTAGTGTTCACGGATGGGATCATGGGCCAGTTCGTATTTGTTAAGTGTACACCTTAATGTCACATTTACATGAATTAGTCTCTCCAACATTAGTCCCACACGATGCACGGTCTTTGTACATGTTCGTTCTCTATAACTACCGGTATTCAGGTTCTATATGTGCTTCTGACTCTAAATGAATGAAATCAGTTCTGACTATATTCAGTTCTACAATTCTATAGTGTCCATTTTTAGCACATTGCACACAATTAGTTTTTCCAAAAAAAGGTGTATGATAGCCTCCTACATCACACACCATTTTATAAGGAAAGCCGTGTGTGATATATACATCACATACCCTTCCATAAAGCAAAACGGTGTGTGATTGGCTCCTGCATCACACACCCTTTTGTAAGGAAAGCCGTGTGTGATGTCACATGTGGCTTTCATAAAGGAAAACCGGGTGCGTTGAAACGACTTCGGGACAGCGTTAGACTAGCGAACAATATTTTTTGCGAGGGACAGAAAACCACATGTCATTTTAATATCCCATATGTTTTTGCCTTTTCATGTGATGGAGGGCTTAATAGGCCCAATATGTACTAGTGGCACCAAAACAAAGTTGAAGCTGCAAGAAAAGAAAGTACCGATTAGCAATCCAGTAGTTACAATGGGCATGACTTTGACACAACCAATTAAGTAAACTATTTCTTTTGAGCATACCTCTGAAAACCCATAAGAGCATGAACTCCCACATTAAACAGCCATGGGACAGGAGCAGGCAAGAAGACACTGTTTTTTCCTACGTAGAATCTAAACTGATAGATAGCCCGTCTAAACTGATAGATAGCCCAAGACGGGCGTCCAAGATAAAACAATTTGAGATTGCAAAAACAACCATTTCGTTGACTCAAATGATTCCAACACAAATTTATGCTCCATACTCATGGCGCACGCATAGTGAGAGAGATGTACACCGGACTACCCTCTGTGGCTGCATCTAACAGAAGGGGACAGGACGATCGGTGATGGAGTAATTCTTTTTACATGGCCGGCGCCGGAGACATGCGGTAATGGATATGTGGGATAAAACTAATGGGTTGATCGGATGGTTAATTTACTTAGTTGTTGAGGATTAACTTGGAGCTTCCTTGGTGCCTCCAAGTTCAAATCCACTGATTGTAGTGTCCTAAAAGTCCAAACAAGATCCGAAACGGTAGGATATTTGATTTACTACCCAACTTCTTTGATTGCAAAAACAGAAGTGTGTGATCTTTTTGTATTTACGCCATTCATAATTATCTAAAGAAACATGAGTAATTGGTGGATCTGGGCCCCCAAAATGATGTGCTTGCGTTTTTTTTTAGAGTACCCTGTCTTGTAGTCACAAATGGACCCCAGATCGGGTATTACACCATGGGACCTGGAGTGCATGCTATGTGATGAAATGGCAGAGCCGAAGGCCCTACCACTGTCGCTGCTAGAAGAAATCACAGGTGGTTTCTGTGATGAGCAGCAAATTGGCAGCGGTGGGTTCGCGGTGGTTTATAAGGTACAGTAATTTTGTTCTACCCTGGTCTTGATCAAAATATATGTATTTTTATTACTTGTGGGTCTTTTTATACTTATGTTGTTGATTATTAATAGGTCGGTGAAATTTTCGCAAATCAAAAAACATTGAATCCATTAATGACAAGCCATCTTCATGATGTAGGGAATGCTTGAGAATAGGATTGTGGCCGTGAAAAGGATGTCTAATACGTATATGTATGAGAAGGAATTCCAGCGAGAAGTTGAATGTCTCATGATGGTGAAGCACAAAAATGTAGTACGATTTCTGGGATATTGTGCCGACACACAAGGTGCTATGGCAAGACATGAAGGAAAATTCATCATGGCGGATGTACAACAGAGGTTGCTCTGCTTCGAATATATTCCTAAAGGGAGTCTTCATGAGTATATAAGTGGTAGGATCATGTAGCATGCACAATTTTTCCTTTAGCATCCCATTTCATTGTTAAAGAGCTTGTGGTTCAGTATCCCACATAGCGTAGTCATCCTTTCCAATATTTCAGAATGGAGAGTTGGATTAAGATAACAATCTAAACTTCATTTATCTTGTCCCCTTCTAGATACGACTCGCAAACTTCGGTGGAGAGACCGGTATCAAATTATCAAGGGAATTTGTCAAGGGTTACAATATCTTCATCAGAAAAATATCCTCCACTTAGATTTGAAGCCCGCAAATATATTGCTGGATGATAGTTGGGTACCAAAAATCACTGATTTTGGTATATCAAGGTGTTTTGATCAAATGCAAAGCCAGGTTATTACTAACATAGCTGGAACACCGTAAGTTACTAAGCCTTTCAAAAGTTTGGTGTTCTATGATTTACACTATCCTAGTGGTATCGTGTTCATTAATATATATTTGTGCAGCGGGTATCTGGCACCCGAATCTTTTAACCATACTGAAGTCACATACCGGAACTCATACCGTCTTGATATCTACAGTCTTGGTGTAGTAATCATAGAGATACTCACCGGGAAGAAGGGCTATCATGATGTTGACAAGGTAAGAACACTTTAGGTCTTCAACAAAAGGGCATTCAACAATATTTATGGAAAAATGCGTGTGGAACTACGTATGTAGTATTGCCATGTTACACCAATATTTAACACTTCACACTTAACCAGACGGAAATCATGATTTTAGCTGCATGTCATTAGGAACATGTTTCAACATTTTATTTCTAACAAATAAATGGTGCCTTCCCCTTTTGATGTTTCCTCATATAATTCTTGGCAAGACATTGAACGGTGAAAAGAAAAGCAGGTTACACAAGGATCAAGCAACAGTTCTTTTTTACTTTTCAAGTAGCGGAACAACACCGATATTTACAGATAAAAAAGTGAGCATGCTCGTTATAGAGGGACTGCTAGCAGTAACAAAAAATGTAAATATAAATAATTGCATCAAAGTAAATTTATTTGGAAGCAATATTGTTAAGAAAAATAGCTTCAATTCATTTTTTATCTCACTCCCATATCCAAGTTATCTCTAACCTAAGTTTGGATGCATATTTCTGCTTAATTTAACTAATACCTACTTTCTTCTAGTATTAGAGAAGAAACTAGGGTTGCGGTCTAATTAACTTCTTGTGGAATTTCTACTATTAGCTTGAAGTCCTAATTGATGAGTTTTTATGTAAGCTGTTAACATACTGTGCGGGCCTAGTATGTTTTAGTACATACTTTAGTTTCACATTTTACATGATGGAAGTTCTTATCATAATTCACAAATTCTATTTGTAGGTAGTTGAAAGTTGGAGTGACATGTTTGAGGAATCACATTGCGACGTACAAATGGAACAAGTAAGATTATGTGCAGAGATTGGAATAGAGTGCACCAACTTCGACCCAACAAAGAGACCAGATACACAAAATATAATCAGTAGACTCGGTGAAATAGAAAGTCTGGATGGATATATTGAAACAGGACAGAGAACTTCACTACTGGTAAGATCAATCCTCCAGCATCCCTGGCATTCTCCCAAAGAAAAACTTAACTTTCATACGAATGAATATTACAAATGCCGCTATATTATATTCTAACTTTCCAAAATATTAATCGGTGCAATTATCAACAGAATAATCCATACATGTCAACTGGCACCACACATACTCTTTGGTTGACCTATCAACGGCTTAATCCGGATATCAAGCGATGCTTAGAATACTGCAGTATTTTCCCTAGAGAATCCAAGTTGAGAAGGAATCAATTAGTCCGCCTGTGGATAGCGCAAAGGTTTGTAAAAACCAGTTGTGAAACAGAGGACATGGAAGATGTAGCCGAGGGTTACATTCGAGAGTTAGTGTCATTCTCATTTCTGCAACCAGAAGAAACTAGTGATGGTGAAGGTTGCTTTACAATTGACTCTGTGCTGCATGATTTATTAGACAAGGTTGCTAGAAATTGCTTCAGAATAGAGAATGCAAGAGGCTTATGGGAAAGAGAAGAATGGGAAGGAGATGTGGCTCGAGATATTCAGCACCTTCTTATTCAGAATTATGATGCAAAATTGATTACTGAGATGATCCCTCGATTGGAAAATTTACGCACTCTAATTGTTTATGTTGTTGAGGAGCAAACAAATGTTGAGGAAGAAGTCATTCAGAGTATATGCAAGAGCCTGACAAAATTGCGTGTACTGGCCATTTCTTTCAGCGTGGAATATAATCCAATAAAGTACCCAATAATTACATTCTTGGTCCCAAAATCCATCAAGCAGTTAAAGAACCTACGGTATCTTGCTTTCAGATGGTCGTCCACCTTTATCTTACCAACCACGCTAAATAAACTTCATCATATCCAATTCCTAGATTTCTCTGATAATAATACTTCGAAGTTTGACTTGCATGACCTTGTCAACTTGCGGGGTATATTCTCCTTATCCAAGAATTTTTCTAACATAGGCAGGCTGATCTCACTCCAAACGGTACCACCGTTCGAAGTAAGAAATGAACAAGGGCATGAGGTAAAGCAGCTAAGGAGCCTAAACAAGCTTCGTGGTACACTAATGATCGTAGGGCTCGAATACGTTGAAAGCAAGGAGGAAGCTCTTGAAGCCAATATAGGTGCCAAGGAACGCCTCACAGGGCTGATACTGGTTTGGTCGGTTTGTGTTGATACAAGCTATAGTCAAGAAACTGAAGAGGGGGTACTTGAGGGCCTGTGCCCTCCAGTGGGGCTTAAAAAACTGATAATCGCGCGCTACAGAGGATTGAGGTACCCAGATTGGATGGTAGGTAAGGACAATAGTGGTCCAAAGGGCCTGCAACAACTTAGGTTGTCGGAATGCAGACCATTGAGGCATGCTTCTGAACTTGCTAGGGCTTTTCCTCATCTTATTCTGCTAGAGATCAGGTCATGCGATTGGGATGCCTTACCAGGCAATATGGAACACCTTAAATCACTCAAGGAACTGCAGATCTACGAATGCAAGAACATCCGTTCTCTTCCAACACTGCCCCAGTCTCTTGAGAAATTCCATATTCAGTACTGTGATAATCAGTTTATGAAGTCTTGTCAAACAGTCGGACATCCAAATTGGCAAAAGATTGAGCACATCCCTGACAAAATACTTGGCAAGTCAGCAAGTAAGACTATAACCCCCTTTGCTGCCTGTTGTTCCATTTTGTAGCCGTAGCTGAGGTTCTGCTACTGACTCTGCTTACGTTTGGCCTCCTTCTGATCTGGTAGCTACAGAAGACCCGGTAGCGACAGCAGGCCTGGTAGCAACAGCAGACCCGGTAGCTACAGCCAGTAAGCAAAACAAGATTTTATCATGCATCAATCGCTTAAGATGCTTTTAGATTTAGGCATCGCAATACAGTGTGAAGGGCGTTCTAGGCCATTGGTTCACAGATGCCATGCCAAAACTGCAGCCTCCGTATTGTGATGGTGAGCGTTAAACTTTCTGCTCAGATTTGAGATGATGACATCTAATTTGTAATAAAATGTTGGGAGCACTGTCGAAATCGCTTACTGGCTGCTAGCTGTTTATCCGTCCCGTGTGCAGTGAAACAGTGCTAGGAGGAACTAGACACTTTTTATATATAGTAAAAGCGGGTCGGCACGAGAATTCCAGAAATTCATTCCTGACACGGATCGAAATCCGGTCGTTGGGATGCGCCAACTGCAACCTAACCACTAGGCTATTGCCTCCTTCTCCTCTACCCCCTCTGTTTCATATTACAAGATGATTTACCTTTGTGAAACGAATATATCTAGATATCTTTAGCGTGTAGATTCGGGGTGGACCTACACACTAAAACATTTTAGGTACATTCGCTTCACAAAAGCTAAAACATCTTATATTTTGGAACGGGGGAAGTATTACGTTACTTATGCTCTTATGAGTTTTGCTTATGATTGAGCAACTTTTTTTCTTTGTTTGCAAAAGGAAGGGTGCTGCATTTGTTTACAACAATCGTTTGCATGTTTGCCATTTGGAACTCAGGCAGTTCAGATGATTTGATGACAGTTTGGTTGCTATGATTTTGTGATCCGTAGTAAAGTTGGCTTTCCTTTTTTTGAGATTAAAGCACTGCGATTATATTAAGCCAATACTGAACCTACGGCAATCATATTTGAAAAATCCGGTGCAATAATAGAAAACCACACCTTACATAACTTATTGGCGCAGCCTCCTTTCGCTATCTTATGGGCAGCTTCGTTCGCCAGTTCGCCGTATACCGAACCGTGAATACCTTGAAGTCGTCAAAACCGCCCATGAGGGTTTATATTTACTCAACCAATGGACCGTAACAGGATCGATCCAGGCCCTTCCTCTTGAGCTTTGCTGCAACCTCAGTGCTATCTGTCTCCAGGACAACCCGTTAAATTTGTACTTCGCTCGCCAATCGAAGCTCTCGCTTGCTATGGTGACCTAGCACACCACTGGATGTTGTATACATGTTAATATGACTCCACGAAGTAATCAGTGTCCACGACCCTAGAAACTCCTAGGAGTCCAGTGTTGTCGCCACCAGCCCACCGTCGTTGGGCTCCCTCCTCCCCTCCCTCTCGAGTCACCTCACGCGTGGGCGAGTCTAGAGGCTCCTCTCCCACCATAGCAAGCTGCCGCAGAATGTACTCCCCACGGCCGCTGCCGCCGTCTTCGTTGGTGGTGGCGTCCACGCCCAACCTTTCAAAGATGGGGGTGAGGACAGATGATCTCCGACGCTCTCGTATGTACGATGCAGGCCGTCACCGGGATGGCCCATGTGGAACGCGGGTGGTGGCGGAGGTCTTCCACGGCGGTGCATTGACCGGTGGCAGGGGCTTCTCCTTGGTGTGGGATTCGACCCGATCAGGTGGAAGATCGCCCATGTCCTGCCATATGCTTCCTCGATGCTGAACTGGCTGGTGAGGTTCGGAGCAACAAATCCAACAGGGTGCCGGCGGTGGCGTAGGGGCTACTAGCATGGCTTATATAAAGGAGGCGGCACTAGGGGTCCAACTCAAAGCAAGACGATGATCTGTCGGATGCATGTCCGCATCGATCTAGCTAGTGTGTCGTGTTCCGAAAAGCTCCACCGGCGAACTCCACTAGGCGGTTCATGCGTGGAGATTGCTGGATCAGGTAGGCTATGGTTGTGTGCACCCATATTTTTTTAGCCGT
Source organism: Avena eriantha (assembly GCA_910589775.1). Lineage (NCBI taxonomy): Eukaryota > Viridiplantae > Streptophyta > Magnoliopsida > Poales > Poaceae > Avena > Avena eriantha. The sequence goes on along the minus strand of OU342744.1, from coordinate 25,761,875 downwards.
TTATTTTTAGAGGGAGAGCTGTGAAGCTCTGCTAGTTCTTACCATCATGGGGCACACTTTCTCATTCCATGGCGAAGTCAGCTGGTGAAGAATGTCATGGAAGCAAAGATGTGAGGACTAGCTTTTGTAATTTGAGTCTTTGTGGCGATCGGGATTTGGCTTGGTGATTCATGACTTGAAGCAGCGGAATTGTATGTGGGGTCAACAACACAATAGAAGATCGAAGTTTTACCTTTCAGGGTGAAAATCCAAGGTTTGGCCTTAATAGGTTATGCCTAGTAGTGGCCTTGTTATAGGCATTTTTCGTGAGTGAGGACTTTCTCCAAGGTGAAAATCTAAGATCTATGATCGGGTGATTACAGTTCGTGTGCATTGTTCCCTTGTTGGAGGGGTCACTTTTGGAGGAGCTAGGATTTTGGTGTTGCCTTGGTGGTGTTAGTACTGCTTCTATAAGGAATAGATCATTGTAGCGGAAATTTTCTTTTATTGTAATTCTTCTTCTTTTTTTGGTTATGTGCATCCGTAACGCCACTAGGACAATGCGTTGTTGCGGAGGCTGGGTGTAATTGGTATCTTTGCAATATTAATATATGCTCTTTCTCAAAAAAAATGTTGTGGTGCACAAGTCGTAGGCATAAAACTCACAAAGTACCTTTTCATAAATATTACATCCCTTTGAGTGGCAAAACAGAAACATTCCAGATCTGCAACTTTCACATGTTCATTATCATCAACCACAAATGTGCAAATGCTTCGAAATCCTCATCGGTCCATTGAGGATTCCTTCGAATATGCAAATTCAAACTGGGTAGCTTAATGGCTTCACTATGATTGGAGCTGAGCAACTTATTCAAGTAAATCTATGCTTCTCAGCTCCTCTACACTTTTCTAGAGACTACGCACCAGTTTCCATGCCTTCATAGTCTTCTCCATATTCTATACCGTAGTCTATTGCTTCAATGCCTCTGGAAAAATCCAGTTCCTCGTAATAGGTCAACTCTTCATCGCTATGCTTACTGTTATCCTCTGTCTCAAAACTACCAAAGTCTATCAAGAGATTTAATAATATATTTTGAGTACGAGTGATGTCTGCAAGAGCACAGATCGTTTGTAGCTAGTTTCGAAGTCCATATATCGATCCCATAGGGAGCCCAAAGGTAAGTGTTTATTGGTGAAGTCCCTGTCACACCCGAAGTTATCACAGGTCTTCGAGTGAATTGACAGCAAGTGTTGAAATAAGAATAGGTTTTGATTAAATGCGATATATTTAAATAAGACTAGAATGTAAACTTCAAAAATAAAAAGCATAAAAATAAAGAACGGCTTTGCTTCTTTGTTGTTTCCTGCAGATGACGAAAGAAGGCGCAGGAAGATTCAGTTCATGGTGATAGTGACTGTGCAAGGTGGATGAATGGTAAATGTAACAATTATAATATCATAGCTATCTGTGTAGGAGAATAACCCATAATTAGCCGGAACTCCTCTTGGTAGATTTCATCCCAAACTTCAATAATCTTACTAGCCTACTACCAAAACCATGGTCAGACACTAGACGATCAAGACCCTTCAGGTTGCTTAGCGATTAAGCTCCTTGTATCGGACTAATGCAATAAGCACGGTGGTTACTCGTTATCCTTGAGTCAACTAGCTTTCCGTTGATATCCTCACCCAGGGGTCGTCGGTCCACTAACGTACAAGATCTTATCTCTATAGAACAAGGTATCATGTTGTCTGGGCCCTTAATTGGACAACAAGCATTAGGCATCCCACAGATAGTCAAGCACACATATTATAGTAGTTAGAATCAATCACAAATTAGCAGAAAATATACGAAGGCACATCACATCTCACCAATCCCCTACATCTCCCCCACCCGAGGAATTACTCACATATGAGAGAAGAGCATATCATCAATATAATTGAATATAGGGAATTTGTCTTGGTATTACCGTGGAGATTCACAATAAGAATAGAAAAATATCCAACACAATTCAAGATGGGAAGAAACAATCTCAAACCCTAGTCTTGCAAGGTGGAGATCCCTCTCTCTCTCAAGTACAAGTAGTGGTTATGGGGTGTATTGCATAGGAGGTCGAAGATCTTGGAGCGAGATGAAGAACGTCTTCTCCTTCTTCTCCGGATCTCTTGTTTCTCCCTTCTAGATGGTGTGGCGGCTACTGTGTTCTGTTTTCGTCGTCTGTCCCTTCATGGAAGTTGTCCCTTTTGACAAGACAGAGGCGGCGACAACTATACGGTGGGAACTATACGGCCATTCCTGCCGTATAGTTGGTCGGCACGCCGTGTGTGAGCTCCCATCACATGCTTCCAAAGTGGGACTTGCTTGTTTTCTCCAGAATATTGTATTTCTCTAGTTAAATCCTTCTGTTGACGTTTAGAACCTGAAACACACATTAAAATCCAAGTTTTCTTCGCTACCAAAGTATTAGCGTTAGGTAAAACCAGAAAATGATCAAATCCGGGAGAAAACCATCAATAAAAGCCATCAAAAATGCTTCGAATCTCATAGCTATCGACTCCCCCAAGCTTAGATGTTGCTCGCCCTCGAGTGATAAGGAAATAAGGAAGAATAGCGGAGATTCGAGACCGGAAGTAAAGGAACTTACAAGTTCGAACTGGTGTCAAATTCTTTTCTTCTCAATCCTTGCAATCTTAAATATGATCATACAAGTATTCACAAGATTGCACGGAGTCCACTTTCTAACCACGTATATCTTGCTAGCAAATAAATCATATGCCCAAGCAAGTGTCAGAAGTTTTAGCTAGGAAGGTGAGACAAATTCTTTTGGTACCCCTCTTTGTTGAGAGATGAAAACTCATCTACTCCCATGTCAAAATTTCAAGACTCTCAAAGCGCCTTTTTCTTTCTCTTGTCTTTCAAAAACTTCAGTTCTTTTTATAGAGAAATCATGCCACTATTTTTAATATGTGTTGTGCACTCGTGACCATGCCATTAAATAATGTTGAGCAATGATGAGCCAGAGGAGTACTACAACTTCACTTGGAACGTGAGACCATGAGGAGACTAAAAAAATTTACATGTCATAGAATTGCTGCTACAGAAGTTTACAAAACTCAATAGTCGAAATCAAGTGGTTTCCCACATTTAGATCGTTCGTTGGCCAGCGGAGTTAATAGTTCCCCATGGAGCACGATAGAGTTATAATGACAAGCGTAAAGCAATATCTTACGATAATTATTTAGAAAAAGTAGTGGCATAATTTCTACTACTTTGAAGCATCCATTTAATCAAACAATTTTAATTAAGGGTGCTATCGAGTCTATTAATATTAAGCACAATTGGGATGTAGTAGTTCTAAAATCAAATTCGCTGAGCTAAGCGTGGACTCAAGTCATCTTTCAAATGCTTTTTCTTGTTATAAAAATGTAGGAAGTATTTTAACCAAGTCCATTGCTTATTGTTTCAAAGCTAAAAAGGAGACACTAGCAAAGTAATAGAATTTGTAGGATAACAAGCTAAGTGGGGAGTGACTCAAGTGCAAGCAAGTAAATAATTGTAGGGTTAATTAAGGTTGCAAGGAGTATGATGAAAGGAATGTGATACCTCCTCTTTGCTTGCTTTGTTCTTGTACTCGAGTCGAACCTCTCCTATATTTCCATATTTCCAAATCACCTGAAATCAAGCAATCTCCAAGAGAAACAAAGAAACAACTTGCAAAATAAAATTACATCTAATATTTTTTGTATTTTTGGTTTAGGAGTGCAAAACTGAAAATAAACATCCAATTTCTAAAGAATAAATCAAAAGAAGAAATAAAAACATGAATGCAAAGTTTGGAGGTTTTCAAACCTCCCCGAAGCTTGGGTTGTTGCCTGGCTCAGTTGTCGCCGTCATTTGGCGGCTGGCATGGATATTGCTGGTAGATGTCGGGGAAGTGGGTTATGAAGTGACTAAAGTTGTGAGTCAGAGTGTTCATATCTTCATTCACATCACAGCTGGTTGAGCTGCTGGAACTGCTGACATGGGACGTAGCCGTACCCCTGCTGTGGCTGGTTGGGCCATGGTTCACAGGCTCCTCCTGGCTGCTGCTGTTGTTGTCCTTCCCAAGAAGGGTTGTGTCCCTGCTCTCCCTCCTTCTCCTTCTCCTGATCCTCCTCATCATGCTACCCTTCATCTTCCTCTTCCTTGGGCTGGAGCTCGGCCAAGATCTCCGTCACTTGGTCCTTGATAAGGATCCAAGTGTCCTTCTCCACAATCGAGAAGGCTTAGGACAAAGATGCACCAAACAAAAGGCCGAGGTGCACCAAAGAAAAGGCTACAGGCAAAGATGAAGAAGCCAAGATCAAAGGGGAAATGTGGCTTCCACGGGGAGCTCGGTCACAACATCCGTACATGTGAAAAGTTCAAAGAGGTGGAAAATATGTGTAAATTTGTATTCTACATGTGCATTACTCATGAAGATGGTGCATGTCATTAACTATTATTTTATTTTGTAGGAAAACAAGCAGCTAGGACACTAGCATTATACGCATTCCTATTTGAAGAAAATCTGGGATACATCTAGTATACACATTCCTGTTTGAAGAGGATTTTGCTAAAAGAGTGAACTCTTATGTGGGAAATGGTTGGGTTTGCTTTGAGTGTACCATATCTTGAGACCATGTTTGTAGAACGACTTCTGTTAGGTCATTTATTTCTCTATGTGTTTTGGTGTATCATGACAACTCGAAGGATTTCGAAGACAAGGTTTTATCCTTTCTGTCTATTTATTTTAGTCATAGCGACCCGTACTATCAAGAGGATATTCACTCCAAAAGGTTTTGGGGAATTGTTTTCTGTTGCACAAACCTATATATGCACCCCCACAGCCATCACAATGTTCTTTCCAGTTTCCCCATTTTTCTATGTATTTCGGTAGTACCGTCTATGGGATGGTAGTACCGCTGGTGTCCTCATTTCATCTGTGCTACTTCTGAGTTAGTTCCGGCCCACTACCGAAAATCTCAGTGCTCCCTCTACTGTTTTATTGCATGCGGTCCACTCGTTTCCAGAAGTGGGGTGGACATACGTCGGTAGTACCGCCTGTTCTCTCCAGCAGCTGGCCATCAGGCCGGGCTTTTTCCCCCGCACAAAGCACCACAAAAAAAAAGCGGCACGAGATAAAATGAGCCGGGTTAGGAACCACCCAATTCCTCAATTCCTTTTCTCCCTCCCGACACAATCTTCTTCCACCCGCACCCAACCTCTAGGAACCGCCGCCGTGCCGCCGCCGTCCATGCATGCTCGGATGTTTCCGACCAGATCTGCTCCACCGGAGTCCTACGCTACTCGATCTCCTCCATGGACACTGGTATTTTCCCCTCGTCCCCTCTACATTGGCTAGGATTTTTGCTACTTCAATTGCTAGAGAACAAATGTTAGGGTTCCTTATTTTTTGGGCCAAAACTCATGAGGAGATCATGCCTAGGGTTGTAGTCATCTTGCTAGTTGAAAAAGAAATTGCTTTGGTTCAGTTTGCCTTGTATGTACCCGTGGTACTGATAAGCTCATGTTTGTCGAGTCCAGGTTCTACCGGTGCTCGACCAGCTATACTTCCTTTTTTATGAGATCGCAGAAAATCAAAATATAATCAGCTCAGTTTGCACTTTGCAATTAATTTTCAAATAAGTTTGGTAGCTTTTATTCAATTTAGTCCATACATCCATGTTGTCAGTCTTAGCTAGCTATGTAACTTTGTTCATATTCAGAGAGAACTCAAAACCATGACACCATCTTCAAGCTGTGTAGCAAGATCATTGTTCATATTTTTCCTTAGCATGTTACATGGCGCAGTATAGATATGCTAGAATACATAGTCAGATTGTAACCCAAATTCCCATGTAATATGATCCACTTACTATACTTGTGGACATGACAATATGATATGGTGAAATTTTATCAAATTGTGTGTGCATATAATAAAAAATAGAGGAAAATATTGCAGTACTAGAGAGCCAAATTTAGTTATGAACAACAATATCACCTGCTGTAGTGTTGTTCTATTTTGCACATGAAGTTGTCTTTTTTATACATGTTTTACTTGACTAGTAACATGAATCTTCCTTTTATGATGGAAATTTTCATACATACATGACTTACCCCCTACCCCTCACTAAATATGTTTTCTTCTCAGATCTCGGGTGCTCTCTTGGTGTTAATAGGGGAAACAATAGGAAACGTCCTTTTCTCGCCAGGTATTCAGATCAAGATGTTGAACATGTGTACTTGGTAGTGAACCGCCAGAGAAAGTGATCAAACCCACTCGGATGTCATCTAGACATCAGCAAGCTAACAAGAAGATAGCAGCTAGTTCCTCACACAAAATAGCCGCCACTAATCAGAAATCTATGGCACTCAGAAACAACCCCTCAAGTCAATTACAAGCTGCTCTAATAAGGAGTACGAGAGGCTGAGGGAGGTTGACATATATTACCCCTTGGGATCTTCGTGTTTGTGATCCAAATTTTCACACAACCATGCAAGATCAAATCTTTGCAGATGTTTACGTACCCTTGAGAAGCTAGTAATAACTCAAAAGTACATCCCAGAAATTGTATTCAACAATAACGAGGACTATTTTGGAGAAGCCTTGGAAAATTTTAAGAGTTTTGGTCTTCTTCATATCATGCAAATTTGCAAAAACTATGATGAGAAGCTGGTTGCTCAGTTTTACTCTACCATTCACTTAGGGACTGATGATGCCACGACACTCAAAAGTGGATGACTCACAGTAATATTTTGGAGGCTTCTTGGAGTGAGTTTGCTGATAAGCTTGGGTATCCTATCTTGCCAGGAGAGGATGCCAATGGATGGCGTGTTCACGATGAAGAAAATGCCAATGTTCCGAAGTTCTTGCTCCTCTATACATACCCGGTTGGGGAGTTCCTGGCAAGAGTGTTGACCTGCTCCCTCTCTATGACATTCTTTGGATCTATAGGGAATACATTGCTCCTCAGAGTGGTAACTTGAATGAAATCCACTTCTACAAGGTTGATCTGTTGCTCCAGACTCATCTGAGGAAATATGATGGTGTGAAGCTTGATGTGATGAATTTCATCTACAACGAGATGTGGTTAGCTATGATTAACCGTCGGCAGCTCCCTATGGCCCTTATATTCAGTTACTCATCACCAAGAAGTGGCATGATGCCGGGCACTCTCCTCTTGATCATCGCACTATAACTACTCATGAGCCAAAGTTCTGTCATGTCAAGAGTCACAACCAACCAAGAACCGATGAAGAAAGGGCAGCCATTGAGCCAGGGCCGGTCCTGAGATTTCGGGGGCCCAGGGCGAAACTAAAATTTTGGGCCTCTTATTATAATTTTTTTATTGATATATGAGATGATGAAAAATAAATAGTTTAACTATACTTCCAACTATAATCTTCATATAAAAATAACAATGTTTATATGATACCTTAAAATTTCCTCTAAAAATTCCTAGAAGCAAAGTCCGTGACAATGGAATAAATATCAATCTCGTCCACTAACTTCTTCTCGATGCATAGAGTCACCAAACCATTTCACCTCTCTTGAGACATTATAGATCTCAAATAGTTCTTTAATAATTTTAACTTTGAAAAACTTCTTTCGGCTGACGCAACAGTCACGTGCATAGTAAATAAGATCTGATAAGTGATAAAAATATTAGGATAACAATCCTCTTTCCTGACAAACTCAAAAAGCTCCATAGCAGATATTGATGTATTTGGCAAAGTAAACTTCATAACACTTAACTCAGAAATAAGTGCATTTAACTCAACCTCACATATACCAGGTTTACCATTTGTATCAGGCTGAGTAAAAGTTTTTGCAAATGTAGTGCAATGTTCTTTTAGTAGAGAACCATCCAATGCCTTCAAGGATGTTGAACTTATTAAAAACCCAAATATACTTTTGAATGACTATAATTCTTCAAATCTGCGCTAAGAATTCTAATTAGAATTAAGATTTAAGAACTAAGAATTAGGGCGTAACCAGCAGAGACATGGGCAGGAGTGGACCACTAGACCAGCAGCCAGGTGATCGATCGTCTCGTCGATGGTCTGACCTTTGTGCCTGGCATCGATCGTCGAGGGCCTCGAGGCTCGACACTGCCATATCCTAATCCGATATTCTGATCAAGTGGAGGCGACATGACTCAGGCAGGAGGCGTACGATCAGTTGTTGGTTCGGTTTGCCTGGGAGGAAGCGAAGGTACCGACGCCGTCTGAGACTAGGAGTCGAGCGGTTGGCCTCCGCCTCGGCCTCGTCCTGTACCCGTATCAATCGCCTCGGCTCAGAGTCTACGACAGCGGAAAAATGCCCAATTAATCCACCAGCCCAATAAAAAAATCTTTTTTACAATGTATACTAGGCCTGCCTATATAGCATATTTCTAGAAAGGCCCCTACTTTTTTTGGGCCCAGGGCGGCTGCCCCGCAGGTCCCCCCAAGGGCCGGCCCTGCGCTGAGCTAAATAAAAAGGCGGATAAGGAAGGTCCTTCCAGTGCTACTCGGGTTTTGTGGTACAAGAACCTCTCGAGCAGCCACCTGCATGGGCCAAGACCTTGATGGGGAAGATAAAGAAGACCTTTTGTATTCAACAAGACCAGGGTTATAAAACCTGTGTTCAGGGGAGGAAGGATGCCAAGAAGGACAAAGCCATCATGAGGAATTTGAAGATGGATGTTGCTCCATAGCACAACAGTGAAACCATGCATAAGGACAAGTGGATCTCCGAGAATTGCAAGTGGATGGATGATGAAGATGATGTCACCAAGCCTTCTCCCCTAGCTGGACTAATGCCTCTTGGAAGGACCCCGACCCCACCTCCTCTCCTCTCGTAAGTTGGGGCACGTAGTTATGCTACTTTTTCCCTTTGTGGCATCTTGATTCTAGAGGGGGAGAAGTGTGTTCATGCTCGTGAACTTGTTTATGCCTATTTGTGTTGGTGAACCTCGTTTTATTTGTGCTACTCTATGTAAGTTTAAGACTCTGTGGTTGGATCTATCTATGCCTAGCTTTACTTTTGTGTGTGGTGGTGATATTCTCTATTGAGCTCTATTCCTTTTCTAACCACATGGTTTTGTGCAAAGGTATGTATTTCTTATCCTACTCATATACTATTGTGTTTTTCATGTGTATGTGTGTTTGAGGGGAGCCTTTCTTCACATGTGTGTATGTTGCATTCTAGAAGCAACTTTTAAATCATGCACACATGTAGGGGGAGATCATCCCTTGATTACACATCTTGTCAGCATTATTTCTTATTCTTTATGAAAAAGGCATTATGAGCACAAACAATGATTTATGAATAATTATATATATCTACATGAAATGTAAAAATAGTAAAACAACCTCTTGGACATGGGAATTGTTAGTTTCCTGCACAATGTCATGGATGTTAGAAAACATAGATTTAGATGAAATACTATGTCTAGCGGTAGTACCGTGGACCTGGCGGTAGTACCATCAAATTTTCAAACTTCAAATTTCGAAAAGGAAATTAGATATTCATTAATACTACCTAGATTGTAGTTTGTGTACAAAGTTTGGCTGAATCTGGCGAAGGTCAAAAAATCAAAAATTACAGAAGAATCGTTTGAGCTCAATTGAGCGAGTTTTTCTAAGAATGTGACTTTTTCGACCTACACCAAATAATCTATTTTTTCACTTGCTAACATAAACATAGAGACGGAATTCGAAGGTATTTTATTTTTTTGTTTTTTTGAAATTTATAGTGGCACTAACAAAATAAGGTCAAAATCACGGCATACACCTTGTCTCCCATTTGAATGAAGCTTGCTAAGCTAGTACTTATTTAACATGTTGGTGTGGCCCACTTTGTAATGTATTTTATGAAGGCACTTCACGAAAAGAAGAAGATTCTTCCTTCATTAAATGGAAAATGGAATCGTAATAAAAATTGATGAAAACATCAATATAAAAAATATTATTGTGTTCATCACTAACTCTTTGGTGTTAATGACCGTAGAAGAGCTAGAAAGGGGAATTGTTAGCTACCTGCACAATGTCAGGGATGTTAGAAAATACAGATTTAGATTTAAAAAACTGTGTCCGGCGGTAGTATCGTCAAATTTTCAAACTTCTGATTAACGCCACTTCAATTCTATGTATATTTCATAGATGCCATTATGCCCACTTATACACACATATCAAATGATATACACACATATTGGAGTTGTATATACGTATACATGGTTGGACCCACCTGAATCAGGCGGACGTGGCCCAATAAAGCATAATATTTATGAAAACTGCAATTTTTGGCTATTCGCGACATTGGGATAAAACTGATATAGTATTATGCATCCAATCGTACTGCTCTAGGTTATACACTTCTTCCGTTGTATGGATGGTAGATACCGATGGCCCAAAACAAGTAACTTCATCGCTTTCTTCCCGACATCGTCCATAGTGGTGCCCATCGCAGTGGCGTTGTTAATCGACAATAATTTCTGCTTTTCCCAGGAATCCACCGGTGCCCATCTCCCCATCTATCCAACGTTGGAGGAGGGTGGACGCCCTTGCTTGCTTGCCTAGACTCAGATGGATGCGGTGGTTCTGATTGATAGAATATCAACTCCAATCATGGTTGGGATACAAAAGCTGAGGATGTGGATGGCTTAAGAATCAGCAAGTGAAAGTCGATTTGTTGTCATCAGAAAATTGAATGGAGGATGGAATCGTGGAGCAAATACTAGTTATGCATGAAGGATAATATTGAGTTGTTGACGAATCAGCAACCTACTGTAGAAGCTGTCTACAACGTTATATAGAGGTGGCATGAAAACGTACTACAGACGGTTGTTGTCTAAACAATTATACATACCCTAGGCTAATTTGGCTTGTCCCCCCCCCCCCCCCCCCCTCCCCCAAATATTGATCGGGGTGGGCCCCACTATTTATACGTATATAGGACTGAATACGAGTGTATAGTGTTTGGTATGTGTGTTTAAATGAGCATAATGGCATATGTGAAACGTAGAGAGAATTGAAGTGGCGTTTATCAAATTCAAAAGTTACAATGGCGTTTCTCAAATAGCCATAAATTGAAGTGGTGTTTATCCAATTAACCCTTTATTTAAACATCAAACATTACAGAGGTGGTTAATAGACCATACCATCACATTTACATTAACCATTTTTTTGAAAGGAGCATATATTAATATCGAGAGATACCAATTACACCTAGCCTCTGCAATAACGCAATACCCTAATGGCAATACGGATGCACACAGCCAATAAAAGAAAAAGAAAACTATGAAATAAAAGTCCTTCTATGGTATTCTAGCTCCAGCAGCAACAATACATCCACCACCAAGACAACACCTGAATTCCAGGCTCTTCAAAAGCGACGCCTCCAAAAAGGTAACAGTGCACAAACACCATCGTCGCCCGATCAAAAGATCTTAGGTTTTCACCTTGAAGATAGTCCACACTCTCAAAACAATGTCTTCAACAAGTAAATTGCCAGGCACAACCAATTAAGGCCAGACCTTGGATTTTCACCCTGAAAGGTAAGACTCTGAACTTCACATGTGTTGCCGCCCCCACTATCATACTGCTGCTGCAAAACCAGAACATCAAGCAAGTCCCTCAACAGCCAGAGACTCGAACCTCCATTGTCAGTCCTCCAATCCGGCCTTTATGATATTCTCCACCTCTGATTACACCATTAAACAGAATGTGCTGGCAACACAGAATAGATCTTCGCGCCACTCCCTCTAGAACCAAACGGTCAGAATAAAAGCATGGGTGCGCAGGACCGAATACCACCCAATCCAGCAAACTCCATGCATCATGTGCACTATTACATTCGCCGGTGGAGCCTTCCGGAACTCAACACTCCGGCCAGATCAAGAAGGATCAGGCCTTAGGAAGGTCTCCATCTTCGCACAAGAGGAACCCTAGGACAACCACCTTTATTGAAAAGCGCACCAGCAGCCCCGATGCCACCGGTCCGCAACTGAGGAGGAGGCTCAACATCCTGAAGCAGAACAACAAATGCCTGGTTGCCGGACATGGAGCAGATCTAGGCAGCTGCATGACCCGGTTGCACTGCCGACATCAGGGCTCCGCCAGCAGCAAGTCTGAGCGCCGCCCCAAGATCCCGATACCAGCTCCGCCATGCCTCGTGGCCAGCCCAGAACGGATCCAGATCCAAGCCCTGTGTAGACGTCGCTGGCACTCGATGCCGCGCCTAGCCTCCAGCGCCCGCCATGGCTCCGCCGCCTCGCTCCCTCCTCAGCCTTGAGCGCACGCATATGGCGTCGCCCCCGCGCCCCCAAACTAGCCACCCTCCGCGCGAAGGGCAGGCCGCTGGGGAAGCGCCTCTCCTCTCGCCCATTTTAGATGGCCGGGCGCCGCCACCACCGCCGAGATCGGCGGCGGCAACGGCCGAGACATCCCACCTTTGAGTCGGCGGCGGCTAGGATTTGGGGTCCTCCGGAGCCGTCCGCGCGGACGACCCCGGGAGGAGCTGCACGATAGTGGCATTCCAATCACAGGGAGTGTGAAATGTGCAGTTCCTACATTGAAACAAACTCATACACAAAGAATGTGTAGACTTTTTTTGTTTTCAACTAAAACCACCATGACACTACTACAAAATTTCATATACTATCGCGATAGCGACTAGCGGTAACAAGATAGTCTCGTACTACCACAAGAATGAATATGGCTACGGTGGTACTACCGCCAATATGGCGGTACTACCGTCCGAGCATAGGCATGTGCAAAATATCAGCATCGCAACACAACTATCCATCCCCAAGACCAGACCGAGTCTATCTATAGTATAATACCCAATTGTCATATCTTTTGTTCTAATAAATTAAACTTTATCAACACTCACGACACATAATATAAATGGTCACAAATTGGTTCAGTTGGAGAGAAGAACAAAATCGACAAAAAGAATGGAAACTAAAACATGTAACACCAAAGGAAGCTAATAAACAAAGTTCCATATCTTTTTGGCCACTGTTGCTATGGAGCAGATGGGAGGTGTCACTTGCTCAGATGCAGTGGAGGGGTGGGCGGGCGCTATGGCAGTGGTGGTGGTAGTACACGGCCGCGTTGGGTGGCTTGGTCGCGGCGACACCGGATCAAGAGGAGAAGGCGGATGCGGCGGTTGGCCAGGCGGAGGGGACAACAGGTTGCGGTGATGGAGGTAAGTTTTTTCCTAAAATTTCCTTTTCTCCCCATGTAGTTTCTTAGATTTGAAAATCATCTGTGGAAGCTCGGATGTAGATTTTGTTATGGTTATCGTACATTGGGGGTGCTAAGGAGCCGATGCTGGGATCAAAATCCCGGCCGACCGGCAGTTAGGCCATCAAATCCTGGTTTCTGCTCCGGCATTGATTTTTGGGTTTTTTTCTCCACAGCAAGGGCCAGCGGGAGATAGCATTTGTATTGCTTTAGCACCACAAATAAGAGTCCAGTGTTGCGGGCTATGACACTTATCTGCTAAATTGATTTTGTAACATTTATTTTTATCATTTAAGTGCCCATGTAAGCGCCTCGGATTGTACATACCCTAAGAGTGATATGTGAATGTGTTCTTGTGAACTGATTTGCATGTCTTCTATGACCATATATTTTAGACACCATCTACAAATTAGTTGAAAAATTAGTTGACATATATGCATATGAATTTGGATGTGAGAATAATGATATAACACAAACCCTGCATTCCTCAAGATATACGTCATAAAGCTGGTCAAATGCACTTGGGTGCACAATCACCCTGAAGTGTTCTACTGGGGTTACATCAGTCTGTTTTGCAAACAGAAGCAAACGTTAAATAGCATAAAAAATGGCTATGAAAATATATGTTCAAGCCATCACAGAAATGAAGAAATTGTTTCTTACCAATGAATATGGTAGTGTTAATTTGTACTCATCTAGAATATTGTAGTGTTAATTTAGTGGGAACTAGGGATTAATGATTGTTGTAGTAATTGTACATGGCAAGATATTATTTGTCATATATATTCATAGTACAATCTTTTCTAAGGTAGTGAAAAATTGATAGTTATTGTACAATCCTTGTAAGTTAGTGTTATGTAACATAAGATTAATTAGTTAATGTTGTTATATATTTTCATACCTTTGATTTAGTAGTTAATGTTGTTAGTATAGTGCTCAGATATGTCAAAATTTATATGCTATAGATTGAACTAGGGTTTCTTTATGTGAAACTCCACGTGTAGTTATTATAGTAGTAATAATTGTTTAATTATTGGTTAGCTTATTAGAGTAGTTACCTTGTACCTTGTTTTTCTTCTTTTTCGTCTATGTCATATTGTTCTTAAATTTTGTACACCTAAATGTGCATATATTAGAAGTAGCTCATGTGAAAGTGAGCAATAACTGTGCCACGACAAATATATGTGAGGAATGTTTATGTAATTGTGTTTGATAAATACACTGTGCAATTCAATTATAAATGGAAGGTTATAGTTTAATCTTGACACCAATTGTAAATGCCAAGTTGTTTAGTCCCTCTTTAATTTTAGCCTAGATTTTACTTGTTATTAATGAATAGACCTATCTGTTGTCCAAGTGTTTTTGTTGCATAAGTGTTCTCCAAGTATTTAACTTATGCAACACGAACTACAAGCTTTGTTAAAGTGTTCTCCTTTTAGTTAGAAGAATGCTTTTAGTTACAAGCTCTGTTGAAGTGTTCTCATTTTAGTTAGAAGGGCTACTAGTAGGGTTTGGTGTGGCGGAACTTGCAGTTTGTTGGCGGGTGGCGAGGGGGTTGCCGGCTCAGTTTGAATAAAGTGGGTGGTCCTCGGATCCCTCTCGCACCAAGATGAACATCTCATTGATGCGTGTCTCCATTGATTTGGCCGGAGTGTCTGGTTCCGGAAGGCTCCGCCAGCGAACTCCCATGGGCGCATATGCCTAGAGCTTGCCGGATCAGAAGGAATTCGGGCATGCGCACCTGTCTTTTTTGCTGGCCATTTTGGTTTTAGTGGGAGCATGGTGAAGCTCTGCTACCTATTACCATCATGTGACATGTCTTTGACGATACATATGGTGAAGTCAGATGTGGAGAATGTCATGAAGTCAGAGACATGTGGGCGAGCTATGGAGGATTGAGTCTTTATGGCGATGAGGATCTGGCTTGGTTACCTGTGACTCACGGCAACGTTGTTAGAGGGGGCGACATGACAGGAGGAGTTCACAGTCTTACCTTGCAGAGTGAAAACCCAAGGTCTGGCATTCATTAGTTGTGCCTGGAAATGGTCTTGCAGAAGGCATTGTCTTTCGAGCGAGGACTTTCTCCAGGGTGAAAACCTAAGATCTTTGATCGGGCGATGACAGATTTTGTGCATTGTTTCCTTCTTGGACGCGTCGCTTTGGGAGGGGTTGGACTTCTGCTGTTGTTTTGGTGGTGGTAGTGTCGATGCTGCTAGGGATATGATTACTGTAGAGGGACTTTTATTTTTTGTAATTCTTCTTCTTTTTTTTGGCTATCTGCATCTGTATTGCCAATATGATATGCGTTGTTGCAGAGGCTGGGTGTAATTGGTATCCGTGTGATATTAATATATGCTCATTTCCAAAAAAAAACGTACTTTTCTGATGATGAAATTGCGGTGGATCCATGGAACTATAGGTCATTTGTTAAGAAGGAGGAGAAGAAACTGCGGAGGCAGGGACTGTCTGCGTACCTCCCATATGCTAATGAGCGCTACAGGTGCTCTTTCCACCATAACAAGCCAAGGGGTGGCCAGAGGGTGGGGCTTTTTGATTATGTTCGACGTTTCGCCACTCCTGGATGTGGTAAGGACATTGTTACTATTGTTCCGTTGGCTGATTTTTGTGTCCATGTTGTGTGACCCGTGATTTGTAAAAATTTGTAAACCCTGTCCAATAAACTAATAAAAGATCGTATGCATCAATTGATATGGAGGCCACATGCGCCCCATTTCAGAAAAAATGCACAACGAGGGTAAACATAAAGCCCTCTTGAGGGTGCTTGAGCCTGATGAGCTTGAGTATGTGGACTCTGAGCCAGAGGAGTGAAAGAAGCTCAACATTTGAAGCAGCTTTTGCCAGTTGACAGTAGATGTTGGGTGCATCATCAGTATAATGACGATGCTTCTGTTTAAGTTAATAGAACTGTTGTAATAATGTTTCTTTTCTATTTACGAGTGCTATTTAAGTAGGCATATGTTGCCGGAAGAATCTTTCGTATTAAGTCAACCATCTGGTACTATGGGATGTATGTTAATATCTATTTCAGTAGTTCTGTCATTTGCTTGTTTTTAATTTTTCTTTCATTATAGTTGCATAATACTTGTTGTGTCACCTAGTATTATAATACTTTTTTATGTGGCAGTTTGAATTTAAAATTTATACAGGTTTGAAATATTTTAGATCCTACCATAAAAACATATTTGAGAAAATAGGTAAAACCATGACAATTCTTTTATGTATATACTTTCTCTGTACATAGAAAAACAATTTTTTTTGTGAAAATAGAAGAACAAATTTGAATGGTTATGAAATGTAAAACAAACTGTAACCACTGTAATATGTACAAGCACCATCAGTATGGCCATGGTGTCATATTTCAAAATATTTTATAAAGAAATAAAATAAATTTGACTTAATTACTTACATGTTTGAAGATATTCCCATATTGGTTTTTAAAATGTTATCCCCATATTGGTTTTTAAAAAGAAATTTGTTGTTTGGGTAAAAAAAATTGAAGCTTTTAAAAAAGAAAATTTTACTTATTTAATAAATAGAAAATTAAAAGAAAAAGAAAAAACAAATCAGGCTGGGCAGGCGGCAACGCAACCAGCCCAGCCCATCTGGGCCAACCACGCCCGCCTCACCGCTACGTCCTCGCTCCGAGCCGTATCCTAGTGGGCTAGAGGAAAATGCGGCCCGTTGACGCGTGCTGCACGTAGAGCCGACGTGGTGAGACTTTTAGTCCCACCTTGCTATTTCAAGAGAAGTTTTACCTGTTTAAATACCCGCGCTGACACCGTCTCTGTGCCCCGTAGGCCTGTCATCTGGGCCGCCATGTGCACGGGCCCGGTTCGCTTATAGTGGGCTTGAGGTGGGCCCTGTTTCTGGCACCAAGCCTCAGAGGATAAGGCGGGTTTTTTTCCCTTCTTTTTTTTTGCCAGACAGTATGTGTTGGGACGATCGACCTCTAATCAACTAAAATAATATTTTTTTCTGACCCACATTAATTTTGTTCTGGCCCACACTATTTTTCCGTCTCTTTCTGCCAGGATTGTCCCACCACTTTTTTCACCGTTAGATCGAGGCTTATGGGCGGGTATTAAAATGCGAACCACTATAAGACTTGTACTGAAAAGATAGTCATATAATCTCGGTCGTTGGACCTATTAATAACTCCTTATGTTTATTTGATGTGTTAACAGATTAAAATTGTACATTTATTCCTGCGAGCTGAACAGAGGATTGCATGTTCTAATTGCATCAGTCTCAGCATATGGTAGTAAGCTTCTCTTTCTGTGCCCTAAAACAAATGAAGATACCCCCTCTCATCATGCACCTCAGACCAAGAGAGAAATAGTATACTAATAACTGCTGAGCTGCTAATACTGACTGTTGAGCGCAAATTGATGTTTTGAAGTGCACATTGTCTCGTATAGCTGTCTGTGCCTCGATCAAGCCACTGGATTACTACTTTTTAATCCTGCATGCATCTTTACTAACACCACTTTGTATATTTGGGCACTACTATATATGCTGCCTGGTCGCTTTCCCCTTTTCGCTGTCATTCGCTTTTGTATTGTATAAACTTTTCTGCAACTCTTGTGTTAATATTAGGGCTAGCTTCTGTACTGTTTCCAATTGAAAAGATGCTGTCGATAATCTTGATCATCAGATCAATTGCTAACTGTCTATGTTTGTTTGATATATCAACAAATTAAAACTTTACGGTTAATCCTAACAACTGAGGAGCCTGCAACTACAGCTTGCATCAGTCTCAGCATAACGTTAGCATACTTCTCTCTCTGTATCCTATTAAAGAAATGAAGATACCCCCTGCTAGTGGTTCTTATTATATATCTCCTCACCCCCAAAACTGTCCTTCAATTCTCTTCGGCAATGTAATCATACTGGTCAAGAAAAAAGAATCATTTTGTTCCTCGTCTCTTGACGACAAGCATGTGGCTGTTCACGACAAGTATGCTTACCCAATAGTAAAGTGTTCTCTTGGGAGTCTTTTCTTTAATTGAAGTCTCACATTCCTCTCTCCTTCCTTTGTTGACAGGAGACGGGTTTAAGATCTCACGCCTATTAAGGTGCCGGATCTGAACTCTCAAGTCTACTATGTGCTGTTGTCTCTTTGGCAGCTTGAGAAACCATCCGCCCGTCCTGCTGTGGAAATCATATCAAGCTCGCCGTGACTACGTAGCAGTGCTTCGCCAGGTAAAAACATAACATTCTTTCAAAACAATGTTTCTACTAATTTTCTTGATCCAGTATCTTCTCCAGATCTAACTTTTTGTTAGCTTACAACTTGTTACAAATTTAAGAACGAACTACCTTGTCTGTTTTTTCTACTAATCCGAACTGAGATGCAACCAGTAGCTAGTACTAGAACTATTAGCACTTACTCTGTTTCACAATATATGTGTCCAGTATTAATGGCCGCTGTTGCTTTGAAATATCTGCGTCTTTGATTCATGCTTGGGTCCCATTTACTGCATCTTGGTTAGATGGCATTTAGGTTCAAATCCACAACCGATCTGGATGGATTGAACTCGATTGCAGTGTACCAAAAGTCCATACAAGATCCGAAACATTAGGATATTTACTACACATTGCAAAAAGAGAAGAGTGTGGGATCTTTGTGTATTTACACCTTCCATAATTATCTAAAGAAACTTGAGTAATTGCTGGATCTGGGCCGAGCAGCCTCAGAAATGATGTGCTTGCGCTTTTTTCAGAGTACCATTGCTTGTTATCACAAATGGATCCTAGATCTGGTATTACACCACGGGACCTAGAGTGCATGCTATGTGATGACATGGCAGAGCCGAAGGCCCTGCCACTGTCCCTCCTGGAAGAGATCACAAATGGTTTCTCTGATGAGCAGCGAATTGGTAGCGGTGGGTTCGCGGTGGTTTATAAGGTACAGTAACTACGAGCTTCCCTGGTCTTCATCAAATTTTACCTAACAACTGAATTTATTGCTGACAGGGCGTCTTCTCAATGTAGGGAATGCTTGAAAATAGGACTGTAGCCGTGAAGAGGATGTCCAACACGTATATGTATGAGAAGGAATTCCAGCGAGAAGTTGAATGTCTCATGATGGTGAAGCACAAAAATGTAGTAAGGTTTTTGGGATATTGTGCTGACACGCAAGGGACTATGGAAAGATACGAAGGAAAATTCATCATGGCGGATGTACAACAGAGGTTGCTCTGCTTCGAATATCTTCCTAAAGGGAGTCTTCATGAGTATATCACTGGTAGGATCTTGTAGCATGTACAGTTTTTTATGTTAGCCTCTATTTTCATTGCTAAAGAGCATGCGGTTCAGTATCCCACATATAGTACTCACCCATTCTATAGACTGCAATATTACAGACTTGGACTATGTCAAATAATCTAAATGTTCTTTATCATCTCCCCTTCTAGATACGTCTCACAAACTTCGGTGGGAAGACCGCTATCAGATTATCACAGGAATTTGTCAAGGGTTGCATTATCTTCATCAGAAAAATATCCTCCACTTAGATTTGAAGCCTGAAAATATATTATTGGATGATAATTGGGAACCAAAAATTACTGATTTTGGTATATCAAGGTGCTTTGATCAAATGCAAAGCCAGGTTATTACTAAAATAGTTGGAACATTGTAAGTTTGCTAAGCCTTTCGAAATTTAACTCCTCTAATATGATTTGCACCAACACTGCGTTACCTTGCTCACTAACCAATCACACCAATATATTTTTATGCAGAGGATATTTGGCACCAGAATCTTTTAACCATGCTGAAGTCACATACCGGAATTCTTACCAGCTTGATATATATAGTCTTGGTATAGTAATCATGGAGATACTCACTGGAAAGAAGGGGTATCATGATATTGACGAGGTAAGAACAATTAGGTTTTCAACAAGAGGGCGTTAAACCATATATATGGAAAATAAGACATTTGAAACTATGTACGATGTATTGTCCCTGTGGCACCAATAATTAGCACTTCAAAATCCCACAAGATAGCACATTAAACCAGACTGAAACCATAACTTTAGCTCTAAAATTAGTGCATTGTGGCATATCTTTAAAAACATGGCCATCGCCTTGTTTGTAATAAATAAATGGTACATGACCCAATCTACATTCCCTTTTTCATATTGCATGATATAGTTCTTACGGTCAAAACAAAAAACTGTTTACACAATGATCAAGGAATTATTTTTGACTTTCCAAGCATTAGGATAACACATATATAGATTTAGAAATATAACAAAAGTGAAGATGCGCTACGGAGAAACCACAAGTAGTAATATTAAAAATGGAAATAATATGCATAAAAATACATATAGTTGGATGAGTATTTTTTAAAGCTACATATTAGTTTTTTTAATGCGAGTCATTACCATATATGTTAGAACGAAAAGAATGCTCGGCCTATTTGTGTAGGAGAGTGGTTGTACTATCTAGATACCCATATCAAAGTTATTTCTAACCTAAATTTGGATGCATATTTCTTCTTAATTGAACTAGTACCTGGTTTCTTCACATACTGCAAAGAAACTACGGTTGCATTCTCATTAAAGTCTTGTAGAATTTTTACTCATATAGTTTGAAGTCATACTTGATGTGTTTTTTCCTAAGCTGTTAACATCATGTATGGGCCTAGCTTTGTGGATACTCGATTTGGAGCTGGTCCTCCATGGAGGAATTTTTTTTAAAGCTTCAAATATTTTCGGAAAAATATATTCTTGTAGACAATAATATGTAATACATATCTACAAATTTTCAATGGAAAAATATTTGTATTTCATGCGCAGAAAAACACACAAATATAACAAATTTTGGGAAAATGGAGGCCCACTCAAAATTATAGTGTTCACGTCCAGATCTGCAATTTTCTCTTTTTTTCTGATACCAAAATACAAAATATTTTTACATGATTTTTTGCATACGTGTATTATAAATCATTGTGTACATCCTGATATATTTTTTGGATTTTTTGAATCTTAAAATTTGAACTTACAAAAAAATGAAGTCCTCTAGGGTGGACGGGAGCCAAATCGATGCTCTTAGTACTACATACTTCACTTTTACATTTTGACAGATGGTAGTTCTTTTCGTAACTCACAAATTCAATTTGTAGGTAGTTGAATGTTGGAGTGACATGTTGGACGAATCACGGTGCGATGTACGGATGGAACAAGTAAGATTATGTGCTGAGATAGGAACGGAGTGCACCAACTTCGACCCAACAAAGAGACCAGATACACATAATATCATCAGTAGACTCAGTGAAAGAGAAATTTTGGATGTATATGTCAAAACCGGAACACAAAATATAATCAGTAGACTCGGTGAAATAAAAGGTTTGTGCACGTATGCCAAAACTGGCGGGAGTACTTCAGAACTGGTAAGATCGATCACACTTCCAACATCCATGGCATTCTCCCAAAAAAAAACAATTTTGAGAGCTTATGACCCATTTTCACTTTTCTTGCTCAGAGCCACTAGGTGAAATTTTGCATACACAACAATTTATATTTATGTTGTTAATTCAAAGTTGCAAAGTGGGAGAACAGGTTCTCGAGTGAAAATAAGCAAATATGAAATGTCTTAATAATTTTAAAAAGATTTCTCATGCATATACTCATCTATTTTGTGACCATGTAAATGTACCGGAAGAAAGATAAATTTTGCACATTGTGTCGAAAAAAAAACTATTGTTGTGCATATAGTTTCCATTTCAAAAAATCGCATTTTCCGTTTTCCATTTAGCTCCGAAGAAGTTCACATTTTGATGAAAACCTAGAGTGCAAACACAAGTACGGTTCTTTTTTAATTCTCTGTTGGTCCAGATGCACGTGATCTTCATCGTAAGGAATGAACAAGGGTATGAGCTAGAGCAGCTGAGGGACCTAAATAACCTTAGTGGCTCACTGGCGATCAGGGGCCTAGAATGTGTTGAAAGCAAGGAGGAAGCTCTAGAAGCCAATCTAGCTGCCAAGGAACGCCTGACAGAACTGAAACTGGTTTGGTGGGGTTCAGTTGATACAAGGCGTAGTGAAGAAACTGAAGCTGAGGTACTTGAGGGCCTCTGTCCTCCAGTTGGGCTTAAAAAACTGAGGATTTCGGGCTACAGAGGGTTGAGGTACCCAGATTGGATGGTAGGCAAGCAGAACGGTGGTCCAAAGGATCTGCAAGAACTTGACTTATTTGCCATCAACAACATACCTGTTTGTGAAATTGTCGAGACTTTCCCTCAACTTCGTCGGCTCAGGCTGACGGGAGGCACTTGGGACACCTTACCAGGAAAAATGGAGCACCTTAACTCGCTCAAGGAACTGGAGGTACATGGATGCAATAACATCCGTTCTCTTCCAACACTGCCCCAGTCCCTTGAGAAGTTTCATCTTGAGCACTGCGATTATGAGTTTATGAAGTCTTGTCAAACAGAGGGACATCCAAATTGGCAAAAGATTGAGCACATCCCTGACAAAATATTTCGCAATCCAGCAAGTAAGACTATAACCCCCTCCCCTTTGATGCCCTTTTTTCCATGCACCCGTAGCTGAGGTTCTGCTACGGTCTCTGCTTATGTTTGTCCTCCTTCAGACCAGGTAGCTACAGAAGATCCTGCACCTACAGCAGACCCGGTAGCTACAGAAGATCTGCTACCTACAGCAGATCCGGTGGCCAAGCAAAACAAGATTGTGTCTTGCATCAGTTGCCTTAGATGCTTTTCAGCATCGCAATAGAGTGTAAAGGTCGTTCCAGGCCATTGGTTCACATATTGTGATGGTGACATCTGTTTGTGATGGTGACATCTTATTTTTTTCCAGCCAAAACCCGTGCCTCCGTATTGTGATGGTGACATCTGGTTTGTTCCGTTTTGATTACTGCTAGCTACTTGTCTGTTCAGTTTGTTGTCTATGTACAAAAGGAACTAATAATTGGATAATGTGCTGCTGTTGCTTATGCTTATGTTTGTACTACTTCCATAACGTCAAGCACCATTTTTTTGTTGAGGCGTGCTTAAGTACGCACCGTCGTTTAGGAGGAAGTCCGAACTGCTAGGGGCATTTTAGTCTGGCGAGATTTGTTGGCTTCGTTTTTTATTTTGCCCTGGTAGAACCAATATCCAAGCCCAGTATAGTCTTGTATAACTGACGACGCCGTACGGCACGACCCCACGTGGGGTCCACCTAGACCTAATCACCGCGATTAGCTCCCACGTCCATGCATGCACCATTGTTCGGCGTAACTAAAGTTTTCTCTTCTCTGCCGCCTGGTAAAACACGGTTGCTCGTACCCGCGGATCTGCTTCCCCTCGGCGCCGGCGATCTACCCCGCGTCCGCCGCCGCAGATCCTCGAAGGTAGAAGGCGCACCAGCGGCTCGGCGTCTTCGTCACTAGGGTTTCTAATCCAAATCGTCGGCTTTATCTTCCGATCTTGTAAGTCCCCATGATCATGCTTCGTCTCTAGCAATTGTTAGATACACATAGCATTGGTGATTCTAACAATGTGGCGCAATCACTGATAGAGGAGATGGAGGACTCTAGATCTAGTATGAAAGATGATCAAATCGGCCGCCAATACGCATCCCGAAGACGGCTGGAGCGAAGATGGGTTTGATGTGAGGACACATTATGTTTCTTTGGTTTTTTGCAAATTTATTGCGCATTTTTACAGATGATGCAGATTTCCATTCCGGTTGAGCCAAATATCTTCTAACTTAAGATCGCTTATAATTACTAGTATAATATACATGTATTTTATTATGTAGATATATAAGAATCTACACAAATCCATCATGACACTTATTTCAGAACGGATAAGAGTACTATCTACTTTAGCTACATGATTAATATTTTTATGCGGAGAGTTACATGATTAATTGATCAATACTGTTGGGTTCAACCATAGCATTTCTCCGGCTAGAATCCGCTCGATCCTTGCTCTGGAAGCTATAGAAAATTAATCCGCTCGATCCTTGCGGAGGTCGACGATCCAAGGAGACTTCCGAGGCTTGATTCTGCAGATAGAGAGATTCCTTGCGTGTACTCGTGTAGATCCTTTTGTACGTACGTTTGATATGTGAGGCGAGCAGACTTGACCCTTTTATTTGATGCCTCTCGCCGTGACAGATGCATGCTACAGTTCCTAGTTGTTGTTATATTGTCCCCGTACTTGAAAGGGACCAGACTCGTGTCGCCAAACGAATTAATCAGCTGCAAAATTAATCAGCTGCAAAATTTCAACCACACTACCCTTGCTCCGATCCAAGTCAATGGACTCAGATTGTCTAGATACATCACGAAAAGATGTAGTACTGTAGAAAAATCCAAGTCCATTAATTTAGATCAAACGGAGCTTTCTTATATTTTGGGACAGAGACTACAAGATAACCTAATTGATCCAAATCATTAACACCATGCTCAGTTTTTTTTTTTGGACCATATACAAATGCACAACTCCATCTTGCATTGTGACATGGAAATACAGTAGTAACCCCCGTTCCACAATGTAAGACTTTTTAGCAAACTAAAACAGGTCGCTACAAAGGCTTATATTATGGAACAAAAAAGAAGTATATATGATCCAAGCGACTCCTTCAGATTATTACAAACTACTCCCTCCGTTTAGCAGCAGCAGTACTACTACATACATGGGAATACTCAATATTACAACACTTCAACACAAGTACCACTACATTAGCACCAGCAACAACGTCTGACCAGAGCAGCACTAGGAGGCCTGCAACATACCAACACAATCATCATTTGCCAAGTGCTAATAGCAATACCGTTCAGAATTTTCACCATGACGTTGCCCTTTCTTTGTACATACAGACCACAATTCAAATGACAGTTGAACCTCTAGAATAAATCAAAAACACAGCCCGACTATGACTAGCATGTCAAGTGCTCACAAGATCAACTACGCACCTGCAACAGCACATTCTAGTACATGTCTAGATACATCCGAATCTACACAAATCCAAGTCAATTAATTTGGGTCGGAGGGAGTACCAGAAAAGGCGGCACCAGAGGTTCCTAAAAGTCCAGCATCCCCAATGGCTCAAACAACATCCAAGGGGAACCCGAGGAAGAATCACCTCAGAGAAATGTACCTACACGGAGCCAAGATACCACGCAGAAAACTCGCCGCCACGGCTAGCCCAGCAGCAGGCGGCACTTATGCCCTTCACAAAATAACAAGTCGGCATGTTAGAAGAGGAAGTAGGATAATTAAGCTACTACGCAAAACCCATACACCCACCACAATCACAACAATACTACACCTGCATGATGACATAGCACATAAGTGATCTAGTGTTCAAGCATACCCGGAACATAATTAGAAATCAATTGCCATCATGGTAAATACAAGTAATTCGCCAACTGCAAGAACTCAAAAAAGAAAAAGACATGATTTTTTTTTTACTAGGACAAATAGGTTCCTGGACGAGAAGAAACACTAGATCTAGACTACTAGCATAAATAATCGGGCATAGAGGAGGTTCCAGTTCCAGATAAGGATAATATAATGACATTTTTCAAAACCAAGTA
This sequence comes from Avena eriantha, assembly GCA_910589775.1. NCBI lineage: Eukaryota > Viridiplantae > Streptophyta > Magnoliopsida > Poales > Poaceae > Avena > Avena eriantha. Next base: position 25,736,068 of record OU342744.1, on the reverse strand, counting down.
TATATGCACTCTCTACATTTTATATCAAGTGGCATATCATGCAAAGTGCAAGCTAGCATGCAAGGCTGCTAGCCCAACAGAGCAGTTCATGTAAATACTCACCACCCATCCAATTAACACTGCTTTCAAACACACATAGACAAATGCTGAAAGTGTACCAACTCGACGAACCTGGGCATACAAGATAGCAACCGAAACCAAACATTTACCATACTACTGATAAATGATTATGCATGAATGAGGATATACCCCTGAAAGATGAAATTGCCAAGTTGCATGACAAATAATTCTACCTGCAACAGCAGGTTCCAGTACCAGAAAAGCACCAAAAGTTCCTATAAGTCCAACAGCTTAATAATGGCCGTACACAACGCATCGACTCGATGGCTCAAACAGCAATCCAAGGGGAACCCGAGGAAGAATCACCTCAGAGAACTGTAGAAGAAGCCAAGATAGCACACAGCCTTATGCACCTCACAAATAAGAAGTTCCACATGTTAGAAAAGGAAGTAGGATAATTAAAGCTACTATGCAGAAAACGTAAAATAGATCAACAGAATGCAACATGAACGCTACCCACAGCACATACACCAATCAAGAACAACAATACTACACATGCATAATGAGATAGCACATAAGTGATCTAGTCTTCAAGCATCCCAGAAAACAACTACTTAGAAATCAAGTTCATGATCAATTATACTTATTCAGAGTCATGCCGTTGCTAAATTATGAACAACTATTAAGTTCTTAAGCCATCATGGTAAATACAACCGACTGCAAGTACTCAAAAATGAACAAGACACATGAATGTTTTACCAGGTCTAAGTTCCTGGACGAGAAGAAACACTAGATCTAGAATACTAGCATAAATAGTGGCCAAGGAGGAGGTTGCAGTTCCATATAAGGAAACTATAATGATATACTCGGTGTTTCAAAGCTAAGTATCCACTCTCTACATGTTATACCACGTGGCATCTACAAAATGCAAAGTGCAAGCTAGCATGCAAGGCTTTCATGTAATTAGTCACTACCATCCAATTAACACTGCTTTAACACGCACATAGATAAATGCTGAAAGTGTACAACTCAACGAAGCCACGGGCACGGGATACCAGTGGCAGGCTCCAGGGGCGCATCCGAGGCCGGGGAAGCAGTGTACTTGGAAACATCGCCGAGCTAGAAACTTAACCTTTCGTTACGCAGCAAGCAGGCACCCAAAGCTGCAACAGGAAAAACAAGTAGCCAACAACAGAAGCAGCACATTGGAGCCGGGACCAACACATTCATTCCAGACAAGCTGATCAACAGAAGCTGGGGAAGTCATCTCATAGCAACTAAAAGTCACTAAACGACATGCTTATGGGTCATACGGAGAGTACGCTAGGCATGTCATGATCTAGAAAAGCATGCATAAACCCATGATCAGCTAAGAAATCAATCAAAAAAGGATTTTAAATGAGTAAATACTACAGGGAATGATCATACAAATTGATAGTATGTATTCATGGATCCAATGAATTTAACTTGTTAGCTTTTACGGGACAAAACTTCCATGCTAAGAAACTAATCTAAGATTTTCAACTTGTACACAATAAATTCACAGCAAACCATCAACATCAATGGTAAAGAGAATATACACACGAAGTTACAGGACAAAAGGACAAAGGAAGGCAGGTTTTATAGTCATTTGACCACTTTACTTCACAACCTTGACTCACGAAACAGAATTTTTCCTATAAAATAAGCCTCATAAGGAGCTCGTAGTAGCACAAGATTTCATATTATATAGAACCATGAAAAACTTTGATGCTTAAGTTTGATAGTATAGCACTTCAGTTCTACTCCCCCCACCAAATGAAAAGCCTTTATATCAGTGTGAAGAACAATCCATCAAAATGTGGGCCTACATATGAAGAAATATTATAAGACTACATATGAGAAATCTGCACTGTTTACAAGATAAAACAGGGGTCTAAATCCACACAACAACATGACCGGAGAAAATATCGGTTAATGCACATATCTGAGCCAAGCAGGTTAGAGAGGAGGGAAAAAGAGAGAAAGGTACTTACTCTTAATCCAGAACAGCAGGGAGGCTTGAGCAGAAGGGCGCGCAGCATGGTCAGGCAACAACCACTGGGCCACGCGGGAGGAGTCCAAGGCGAGGGACGACGAAGCCGTTCAGGGCGCCGACTAACCAGACTCCTGAAACAAAAGAAATTATTGAGTACCAAATTGTGTTGATAAAAAATGATCTTACTTTTGCTCTATCAAAAGAGGGGCAGAAACACATCAAGTGGCATAACATATAGTTGCAAGAGGGTAAACTTTATGCTGTAACTTATACCTTGTCAAGTAAGCTTCTTAGTGCACAATATCCAATACAAATAGCTACTTTCAAGGCAGGCATTAAGTACATCAGAATACAAGATAAACTAATTCCTGTAATGTTCAAGAAGATAATGTACTCCTATTTCTGAAACTTTTTGACACTCGTATTTGCAAACTGCAACAAGCTAGACAAATCAGCAGATGTAAAAGAATCGAACCTGCAAGTTGATTGAGATCACCTGCTGGTGGATGGATCCGAATCGAGCGGCAATGGATGGCCGCCGGACAGGGGACAGGAAGGGCGCCGTCCCTTCCTCCAGCTCGTGGGGGATGACGGAAGGAGTAGTCCTCCGTGGCTCGCGTAGCCGCCGCCGCGTCCTGGTGGCCGGCGCGGCCTCGCCGGAGTGCAGCGCCCTCCCTCGGCCACGCGCGCGACGCGGTCCGGCGATCTCGACGGGGCGCCGCGCATCGTGCTACCGATGCACGCGCTAGGCGGCTAGGAAGCCGGCCGGGAGGCCTTGGTTCCTGGGCAACGTCGGTGCCGCCTCACTGTCTCGTTGGGAGCTAAAGCCCGAACCTTTCTCCTCGTGTACGGCCGGGATGCAGCGCCTAGGGTTTGGAGTGGCAGCGAATCGACGTTCCGCGCTAAGGAGTAGGTGGAGGGGGAGGTGGTGGTGTCGGGGCGGGGCTGAGAAGCGCGAGGAGTCGCCGTCGCCGTCGCCGGCCGTCCGGTTCGGAGGAGGCGGCGGCAAAGAGGACCGGGGGGCTGGGAGGGGAAAAGACGCGAGGACGAGAGGGCGTTGGTTATGGTTTGGGCCCGATCCAAAACATTGTCAAGCGTCGTTTCGGCCCGATCCAAATTCCCCGGTGGCCAGAAAGTGAAAAAATCGTGGCGCGGAAGTTGCAGCGATTTAATTGGCGCAAATTAGTCACGATTTTGGGATTTTCAGCAGCACAGCACAGCACGATGGCTCCAAAGTGAATATTTTCGCGCGTGTGTACGTAATATATCAGCTCCAAATTAATTGACTTCTGTTTGTCTAGATTCGGATGTATCTAGACACGTTTTAGTATATAGGTATATGTGAATCTAGATAAACTCAAGTCACTACTCTCTCATGATCAACTGCTTGCATGGTCTTTAATTGGATGCATGGTGCTATCCCTGTGGCGCTGGCACGGATATATCGAAGCCGAGGTCCAGGTGGATGATGAGATCTGCAAAGGGAAGAGATCACATGCCAAGGATTTATCCAAGAACTAAATACACAATGAAATTTTCCACATCTAGGGTCAGCGTTGTTGATATATCGGTGGTGGAGGTCATAGATGCGTTGTAACGAAATACTCCCTCCATTCCAAAATATAAGATGTTTTAGCTTTGTGAAAGGACTGTATGTGACCCTTTTAGTGTCTAGGTTCATCCAAACCTAAGTAAACCAATACATTAAAAGAGGTCTAGATACATTCCTTTCACAAAGATAAAACATCTTATATTTTGAAACGGAGAGAGTAGTTATAATGATATGAAGTTGATGATTCTAGACTTCAGATGATAACAATTATAAATGGGTTCTTTCTTTAAAACATGATGTATAGTCTTGCCTTTTTGTCATCTTATTGGAACTTTGTATGGTGTCCTTGGGCTAGAGTACGAGCTAGTGCTATTGGATCAAGTAGAGTACGAGTCAGCACGTGCTGCAGTAGCTATAACGTGACGAGGGAATCGACGCAGAAACGCAGCGACGACGCGCCATCGAACGGAGCTGGCCATCTCCACGATCGATTCTAAGAGGATCAAGCGGAGTACGTACCGGTCAGCACATGCAAGATGAGTACGGCTCATGCTCACCTAGCAAGCAGGAAGCTCCACGACTGGCTAACCGCCGGCTTTCATCCTCACTTTTTTCTTTGCCGGTGTCGTGGAATCGTGGACGGCAGATGAGGTCCAGGCGGCGCGTCTCGACGAGGGCTGCCGGGAGTGGAGGCGAGCCAATCGGCGCAGGAATATATACGGCGACGACGTCATCCAATGAAACATATCTCGTTATTTTCTTTTGACTTAATTAACAATCCAAAGTCGCTAACACCATACTTCTTTTCTTCCCCTCGTGTATAAAACTTTGATTCTCGGTGATCAGAGCAAACTTGCTAGCTATGACACGGTAGGTAGTGACAAACATACTCGTTCTTCTTCCTGAAATTAGGCCGACTTCTTTTTGGCTTCTGAGACGGATTTGCGGTCCAGAAAATCAAAAGCTCAAAAGAATGGTACAGCGGCTGCACAGCTTATTTTGACCGTGAATCGTGTTTCCTTCGTAAAATCAGAATCGGCTCGGGAGATACTTCTGGGTAGATTCCCGAGCTTCTCCGCTAGCTAACGAAACGACATTCTCAGGTACCCATCCGGATTGGTCTATTTACAAGAAATGCCACCACAGGAAATTAGAGGAAGGGAAAAGAAAACAGGCCTCAACTCAGCTCGTGCCCAACCCAGCTCGGGTTCACTGTGCCGCCGCCGCCACCACCGGCACCGCCCACCGCCGCTGCAGGCCCCTCTCCTGGCTTGCCTCGACGCCTACGCCCTAGCCTCCACCTCGCCCGCCGCCGCCCGCAGCGGCCAGCTCGTCCGCCGCTCGACGCATCGACGCCCGCGGCCCACGTGAAGGACCCCGCCGCCGCCCACGCTAGCTCGCCCCTCCCCCTAGCAAGCTACCTCAAGGTCGAGCTCGTCCCCTCCCTATGGCTCCTTCCCAAGCAGGTACGTATTTGCTCTTCTCTGTTTCTTTGATTTTTGGCTCCATTGATGTCTCACGTTGTATTTCAGTGCTAGGTTGATTGGTAGTAAATGATACAATGTCAGTATATGCAGATTTGATTGGCAGTAAATGCATTTCAATGTATGCTAGTACATTCCTCCACATGCAAATCTGTATTCCTCACTTTGTATATACTTAACCTTTTTCGTGTACTTACTTTTTTTCGTGTGCTTGCAGATGAATTCTTCATGTGATGATTCTGATGACCGTGTAGTTTAATTACAGTGTAGCAAATGCCCTAAATGTACTAAAAACTAGCATGCATATGAGATTTAGGGGCGTTACTGACATTTCGCAATTCAACATATCAAACAAGCCAATGTCTAAAAGCCAAAAAGAATAGAAGGAACCAGATTACGTGAGCTTCTCCCTACCACAGCTTGTCCCCACAATCTGTCAAAAGCTAGCTTCTCCAAAATCACAAGCTAAAAGAAGTCGCCCTTAATATTATGGAGCGCAAGTGTATAGCTAATCAAAATTGACAAGAGAAATGCACTAACGAGAACATAAATATAGTTTATTAGTCGTATTCGGAAATAAATATAGAGGAAGACACTTGTAACTCGTCAAATTCCATAAATTTGTTTCCGGATTATTTCCAACCTTCTACTACACTATGGTCAACTTGTTTATTCATAGTCTTTCTCAACCTTTTTCTGTTTTCAAAATTACATGGACTTTGATTTCTTTAATTATGTGCAAGAGAAGCTGAAGGTTGTTAGAAGGTTTAGTGTCCAACGACTAGAGTGTAGTTAGGAGTTATTAGGATTTACATCTAAACCTTAGATCTAAACCCTATCGCTAAATCTACAAAATAATCACTAGATAGACCTAGATCATAGATCAGAAACCATAGACTTGGACCCTGTATCCTATTCTTAGAGCCTAAACCCTAGAAAAACCTTTGAAGTCGCACCTCCTTTGGAAATATTAGACCCGAAACCCTAGACATAGACCCTAGACCTAGACTAGATCAAGACCCTAATCCATATACCTAAACCATAGACGGGTCGAATACCCTAGATCTAGACCATAATCCATATACTAGACCATAGATTGGTCAGAAACACTAGATCTAGATGATAACCCATAGACCTTTGCATTGGGTCCTAGTATATGAGTATATAAGGATGGTGTAAAGAGTAAAATATAACACACAACTTCGAAATTGCACATGCTTCACAGTCAGGACTATCCGAGGAAGATTCTATATTACTCCACCCGTCCAAAATGTAAGGCGTCTAAAATTAGTACAATTTTATACACAAAGATATGAACATGTACAATACTCAATCAATATCGATAGATGCACCGTAAAGTACATTTTCTCGATGTGTGTCCATTCAATATTATAGATGTAGATATTTTGTCCTGAATATTTGGTCAAAGTTTGTTGGATTTGACATTTGACTGATCTTAGATGCCTTACATCTCAGGACAGAGCCATAGAGGGAGTATAGTGCAAAACTTCCACTTTGAGGCAACCGACCCAACTCTTGTAAAAACTTGTCGTTTTGGGGGGGGGGGTTGATATTCCTATGACCTATTTGTAACATAAAAGTAGGGTAAATTCATGTGAATCACATCTTATAATCTAGGTTCATGATCTAAATCATGAACCCTAGACCTTGATGATAATCCATGAGCCTAGACCATGGACCCTAATCCCTAGACCATGAACCTATAGTCTAGATCCTACACCGGCCTAGACCCCAAATTAAAGTGGCACCTTCTTTGGAAATTCAAAACCCTAGACCTAGATTAGATCTATGACCTAATCCATATACCTAAACCATAGGCGGGTCAAAACCTTATATCTCTTCTTATACGATAGTCATAGCCCTACTTAACACTAAGTAGAAAAGGAAGGTTCGTTACATATTTGTGTGTTGGGGACCTCAAGCTTACCATAAAAGCCAAAATGTGAATGATCAACGCCCACAAATCCTCCCACAAGCAACAGATTAACAAACCAAGACTTAATAAGGCTCAACTACTCCCTAAAGAAAACAAGATATCCTAAAACATCAACATGAAAAGGTACAGGTTTCCAAGTATAATTTCTGAAAAAAAAAACTCCCGGTGATAGATGCACTATCTTCTTGCCCTTTGTCCTAGGGTCTTCATATTATTCTTGCATCCAACAGTCGCGCTATCAAACACATCATGCATCTTGTCGTTGAAAAAAACTATGTCTACCCCTAGACCCCTAGATCTAGACCATAATCCATATCCATTGACCGTAAAATTGTCATAAACCTTAGACATGGACCCTAGACCTAGATTAGATATAGATCCCAATTCATATACTTAGACCATAGTCTGGTAAAAAAACCAAGACGTAACCACGACCCTAATCCATGTCCCTAGACTATAGTCGAAAACCCTACACATATACTAGGTATAGACCATAATCCATATACATAGATAATACACAGGTTGGAAATAGTAGTTATATTTTGTTTGGATCAAATTACTTATCAATCGGCGACGTGTTTTCGAGTACGTGTGTTCGTGGTGATTGCGCCAAGCTTAACACGCTGGTGTGCTGCATGGTAGTAAGCTCCACTGAAAATGTGTTGCCTGATGGTGTGAGTGCCCATATGTTGGGTGCTCCTCTAGCGATGTCGTGTCGAGTGGTGAGATCCTCCCGGCGAAGACATGTGTGTATGAGGGGTCAAATTTTAATGAATGTATGTGTGTGTTGCCCTCACATCTTGTTATGAGGACGGAGCTTTGTGGCAGATCGCCTATCCACCTATTCTTCAAAAAGTAAAATTATTCAAAGAGTATAGGAATTCAAAAGGTACATGCTATCGAAAGTACTATGGTAAGAACATATATAATTAGACAAAAATTAAAAAAACTTAGAATTCGTTAAGGTTTCTTAATACACATATTTTGAAAAATCAACGCGGATTTGCTGCCCGTGGTGGCCGCGGTGCACCCTCTATGCACCGTTGGATAATGGAAGTATGATCCTTTTGTGCACATGGGATGCTAACGGTTTCCTGGGCTGTTTAACAGAGACGTTATATCCGTCAGCTACCCATGCCGTCCTTACCGTCTACCGATGTCACATGCACAAGCATTTTTCTTCACATGAAACTCACGGTCGACGGTTCATTAAATACGGCCAGCCTCTTACCTGATTGCATGGTAGATGAATAATACATATGCTTACGGGCACGGTATAGTGTGACATAGGTGTGCATGTGAACAACCGTGCTAGAACCATGGACAGGTATGTCCGTCGTCGGCCTTCTTTTTATGGCTGTGTATTGCCGCTCATGGGCATCAATCCATGCTGCACGCATGTGTCTTCTTGCATGGATGTTTTATTTCGTGAAACTAACCCGTAAAACACGCATGTGTGATCTTCATCGACCATATTTTATGGATGTGTATTGCCTCCGTCCCATGGCTCAAGGCGTATATTTTTTAGCACGGTTATTAAGTATCAATCAGTAGTAAAAGATCTAGCATCAAACTACCTAATTTGCCCCTGCATGCACGCGAGAAACCATCACTAATTATTTTTCGTGCCTCCTCGTTTCTAGCTCACGGCAGCCTCCTTTTTTCTCACCCCAACCTCATAATAAGTGCCCACATGCAAGCCCAATCACAGCTGCCTCCTCGTTTCTAGCTCACGGAAGCCTCCTTTTTTCTCACCCCCAACCTCACAATAAGTGCCCACATGCAAGCCCAATCACAGCGTGCTATACCCCTTCGCTTTTCCATCTCATTAATTCTAGTGTGTGTGCCCACATGCTAGCAAAAGCTGCATGCAAAGAAGCTTGCCATAACTGTAGAGCTACTGAAGACGAGGAACGGAGCAAAGGATTAGGGGCATCGTGGGCAGAATCGATCCATGCCGCACCCTGCGACTTCTTCCTTGGGAAAAATCGAAAAAATTCTGGGACGGAGGGAGGATACATGGATGTTTTACCTCGTGAAGCTACGCCATGAAACACGTATGTGTACTGACCGTCGACCATCTTTCATAGATGTATATTGCGGCCGAGGGGTTGATGCATACTGCCGTGGTACATGCATGTGCTGTCTAGTGCATGGCTGTTTCGCCATGAAGCTACACCGTGAAACACATATGTGTATTGGCCGTCGACCATCTTACATGGATGTATATTGTGGCTGAGGGATTGATCCATGTTGCCGTGCTACATGCATGTGCTGTCTAGTGCATGGTTGTTTCGTCTCGTGAAGCTACACCGTGAAATACATATGTGTGCTGGCCGTCGACCATATTTTATGGATGTATATTGCGGCCGAGGGATTGTTCCATGATGCCGTGTTACACGCATGTGCTGTCTAGTGCATGGTTGTTTCTCCTCGTGAAGCTACACCGTGAAACACATATGTGTGCTGGCCGTCGACCATCTTTTATGGATGTATCACACGGTCTTCCATTTGATGCATACGCTGCCGCCGTGTGGCGACCAAATCCGTTAGAAAAAATATGGAGAGTTGCCGTTTAACACCTAACACCGTTTGCTCCCTCAATCTAATCCAACGGCAGCTACCCTATGCACCGTGGCCACCATGAGCACGCCACTATTTCCCTTTGAAAAATATGGGCATATAGTATAATACATTTTTTAGATGATATGTTTCTTAACTTTCCTGTCATTTTGCCCCGTTCTCTTTCCTCGCAATCTCAGGCTGGTGTACAAGCCCACATCCATTCTGCCCGTCTACACCCCACTTCATCAGATTAATTAAAATTAAAAAACAACGATTTGGGGACTCAAGTCGAGCTTGCATGGTTAGCTCAGTTTGGATGTAAATTAAAATGAAAAAACAACGATTTGGGGGACTCCAGTCGAGCTTGCATGGTTAGCTCAGTTTGGATCGTAAAGATCACTATTAGGGTATCCTTTACCCTATATAGTTAAAGAAAAAGAACTGACTTTTTTTAAAATGACGATATTATCATAAAATTTAGTTTATTTTGCTAAACTAAAAAGTCTAGAGGGAATCTTAATATTGACGCACTTGCATCACTACGTGTGTGTGTGCTAGCCCGAGATCTACGTCCAATGATTGCTTCATTGCTTTCTAGTAATGACATTCTAAAACTATTGATGTCCGTGTCACGAATAGCAGCGCCGCAACTACCTCTAGGATGGCGGTCGCCACGACGCAAAGTGCAGATCGCCGTATAGGTCGATGTCTTGACATCGCCCGCCGCAATCACCTCCAGAGAGGTGTAGGCCCAACATGCAGAACCCGCCCCAGCGCGCAGGACACTCATCTCCGCCTTAATGTAGCCCTCAACCGGCTACCCACCTTCGGTCCACACTCTCCAACGTCAGCTTCTGCGGGGCACCGTTCACTTTGTCATGTTGTCTAGCCTAGGGTTGCATGCAGGTTGTTTGGGCCATACCGCGTCTCTCCTCACGAGCGAGCATTAGGTGTCGACGACAACATTAGAGGGTGGTCTACAAGGGTGGGCAGAGGCGGATCCAGGGGCCGAGCGGTGGCCAGGCCACCCCCATGCTTCGCCCCCTCCCCCCCCCCCCAACCAACCGTATGTTGCAGGGGCCAGTAGTCATATACTCCATATGTGTATTAGTTCTTAATCACCAGGCTTAACGGTAATTCCTAACTATGTCCAGCGTGGGCCAACTATCAAGCCCAATGGAATTTGGCAAGCGCCAAAAAGGCCACGATGTGAGGATCAAGGGCACAATTAAATGGCCAATCGTACCCAACTAGTCTAGGCAAATAACAATTTATACGATTGAGAACACCTGTTCGACTCGGTCTTCGTTTCCTATACGACAGGAATCGATCTCGTCTTCACGTGACCGCATAGCTACATCTCTGTCAATTGTCGACGACTACGACCTGCTGACTGCCATCGTCTTGCGCACCACGCCGCGCTCAATTCCTCACCTGATCACTAAAAGGTATTCTTGTACTCGATCTAAATTAGTTGACTCAAATTTGTCAAGATTCAAATATATCTAGACTTATTTTAGTGCTAGATACATCCGAATCTAGACAAACCAAGTCAACTAATTTGGATCGAAGGGAGTATAGCCGTTGATGCTTGCTAGTTTAATTACTAAATCTCCTAAAGTCCATGTACTCTGCTAATTATACTAGTTTATTGGTTATTTTGTTCTTGTAGAGGAGAGTGTCATGAAGAGGAAGACACCGTCAATTAATAAATATTTTAAGCTGATTGATTCGACCTCCAACTCCACGGCTGAGAATTCCACGGCTGAGAATTCTAGTCAACCCGAGCAAACAGATATTATGGAGCAGCCTGTACGTAATGACTCCACTCCCGATCCAGTTGATGTGCAAACGTCGAATCAAATTACTGAGTCATCCGCAATATCAGAACAAACTAGAGCGGGAAGCACAGCATATGAGCGAGACCCCGCAAAGCGCCAACAGGTTTGGGAATTGCCTATTAATAAGCAAGTGGAAGCGCGTCAATTCTATGTTTCCGAGGGGCCATACCAGCCATACATGAGAGAGTATCCATATAATACCGATGATTCAAAACATCGTCGCCGGTTCCAGTTTAGTTGGTTCAAGCCATTTCCTTGGCCAGAGTATTCACCTTCAGCAAATCGTGCATATTTCTTTAATTGTTTCCTCTTTTCTAGAAAGCCAATTGGGAAGTGTGGCTCAAATACATTCACTATTTTGGGCTTCGATAAGTGGAAAAAGGTAAATAGTGGAAAAGATTGTGCTTTTCTAACTCATATGGGCAAAGATGCTAGTTCGGCCCATAACTACTCAACTCGTTGTCTTGAGAATTTTAAAGATAGCACGACTCATATTGATAAGGTGATTGAGAAATCGTCTGCAAAAACAATTGCAGATGCTAGACTAAGACTCAAAGTTACAATTGATTCTATCAGGTAAGCAATAATTTATTATATATTCTATCATAGCAATTATAATATTGTACATATTGACCATTTAATACGCATTTTTGTGACATGATCTAGGTGGTTAACATTTTCGGCTTGTGCTTTTAGAGGCCATGATGAATCTCCAGGATCCATAAACCAGGGTAATTTCCTTGAATTGTTAAAGTTCTTGGCTTCTTATAATTCAGAGGTGAAAGATGTCTTAGATAATGCTCCTGGGAATGCGAAGTACACCGCTCATTTAGTTCAGCAGGAAATTCTTGGTTTACTTTCTCGGAAGGTACAAACAACAATTAGAGAAGAAATTGACAATAGTAAATTTTGTATTATGGTTGATGAAGCCCGTGATGAATCTAAAAAGGAGCAAATGGCGTTAGTACTTCGATCTGTTAACAGTGAAGGGCTTATAAGGGAGCGTTTCCTTGATGTTGTTCATGTGAATGACACGGCTGCATTGACTCTCAAGGAGTCAGTTTGTGCTATTCTAGCAGATAATAACCTAAGTGTGCAAGACATTAGAGACCAAGGCTATGACGGAGCAAGTAATATGCGAGGGGAATGGAATGGATCGAAGGCTTTGATTTTGAAGGAGTGCCCTTATGCGTATTATGTTCACTGTATGACTCATCAACTACAGTTGGCTCTTGTTGCAGCATCAAGGGAGGTACAAGAAGTGCATAATTTTTTTCAGCATGCAATTTTCATTATAAATGTTGTTAGTGCATCGCCTAAACGGAATGATGAGTTACTAGCAAATCAAGCTGCATAAATTGCACGTGAAATTGAATTGGGGGAGCTTGATACCGGAAAAGGGGCAAATCAGATAGGCTCTTTACAGAGGCCGGGGGACACTAGATGGAGTTCCCATTTTAAGTCAATTCAGAGCTTGAAGAAGATGTTTGGTGCTGCAATTGCTGTCTTGCGAAGTATAGCAAATGATCGTTCGGTCTCAAGATATTCTCAAGGAGATGCTGGAGGTGCCCTGAAGATGATTATCTCTTTTGATTTTGTGTTCGTTCTGCACCTCATGGAGAAAATTATGAAAATCACCGATGTCTTGTGCCAGACGCTCTAGAAGAAATGTTTGGATATTCTAAATGCATTAGATTCAGTTTCGAACACAAAGATATTATTGGGTAATCTTAGAGAAGATGGTTGGGAACCTCTTTTAGAGGAGGTCAAGGCTTTTTGTGTCAAACATGAAATTGAGATCCCCAATATGAGTCTCAAGTAAGTCCCCTTTTGCTCGATCTATTGAGTAGAATAATATTTAATCAGAATTATTTTCCTCTAACATATATTGTATTTTGTAATATGTAGGTATGTTGATGTGACTTAGTCTCGGAACAAACATGATAACACCACAATGAACCATCACTACAAAGTAGATGTGTTTTATGTGGCGATTGATCAACAGTTGTTTGAGCTAAATGAGCGATTTAGTGTTCAAACTACAGAGCTCCTCACACTTTGTGCATCCTTGGATCCGCGACATGAATCATTTGACATGACAAATAATTGCACCCTTGCAGAGAAGTTTTATCCAGCAGATTTTTCTAGTCAAGAACGAGCTCAGTTGGAGTCTCAACTTCCACATTTTCAGTTAGATGTTTGTAATCATCCAGAGCTCAATACATTGGCATCACTTGCTGATTTGACAGCCGGACTAGTTAAAACATGTAAAGTGTCTATGTATTCAATGGTTGATAGACTATTGCACCTGGTCATCACTCTCCCAGTGTCCACTGCAACCACGGAGCGAGCTTTTTCAGCAATGAAGCTTATCAAGACCCGTCTTCGAAATAAAATGGGTGACGACTTTCTTCGGCATTATATGGTCGTATACATTGGGAAGGAAATAACTGCAAAGATAGACGTTGAAGATATTATTGATTTATTTGACAGGCCTGGACGTAGATCTAGATTCAAACAGGTAGAAATGTAGTTTCTTTTAATTTGAAGACATATATTGTTGCGATATGATATACATAGTATAATTATGAGACTTGATATATTTTCTTGTGTTATCACTTTTATGGTCGATGTCTTCTTGCCCCCCCCCCCCCCCCCCCCCACATTGCTCAAATCCTGGATCCGCCCCTGCGGGTGGGGGGGAGGGGGCTATTACATGTGATGTTTTTATCATCACGTGTCTATGTGCGTGGACTTTGATCCCATTTGTGTCCACGTCTGGATGTCGTTGGGCAGCACCTCACACGAGCTTAATTATCGTGGTTAGCCGCGCGCCTTCACTGTAGCATCCAAAGATATGCTCGTCCCATGCATATATAGTCTAGCAAGCCTCTCCGGCTCTCCGTCTCCCGTTTCAGTGTCGGCGGAAGCTCGTTGGGTTGGCATGTTTGTGTGTTGCATCTTTCCTTTGTTAGGGGCGAGCATCTGTGTGTGGTATTTTGAGTTCGGTCATCTAGGTTTACTTACGGTAAAAATAGGGTTTGTCTTCATTGCTAGAAGTAGACTTGCTATCGATATGGCCGGACACATATAGAAGAAAAATGAGTTTTATTATGAAACAGTGGTATCTCGAAGAAGGCAATTATCAGACCCGAGAAAGTATCGACCAACGTCATATCAGCAACACCCATGGTAGAAAAGAAAATAGTGGAGCAGACTTGCGTGCAAAAACAAATCGGCAACGCTATTTATATACAGAGTATAATTAGGAAATGAACCGAGCATGTACCACTCAATGGTTCCTCCCACTCCACGGCTTGAAGAAAAATACAGTTCATACTGAGAAATTTAGTTGGGCCGATTGTATTGGCCCAAACTCATTGTATATAATACTTGGTCCAAAGTCCAAACGCGTTGCTGGGAACTAGAGGAAATAACCTTCACGTCCAGCCATTCCTATCGCCGCCGCCTCTGTCTCCATCTCCCACGATTTCTTTCACTGCGCCGCCGCCGCTTGGTCTCCACGCCAAGATCGGCCAGCCGCCTCCCTCCAAATCTCCATGGCGGTAAGGAGAGCATTGGGCAAGGATCCTCGCGTAGGTTCATTCTACTAGCAGCACGCCTTGGAGTCTGGGTTCGATGAGCATCACGCCATCGACGCTGTTTCTCACCAGATTGATGCGGCGCTCCACGAGCAGGCGCGCGGGAGCTCCTTAGGCAGTCCCGGGGATGGAGATGGAGGAGCTCCTCCACGCCTAGGAGACCGTCAGCGGCGAGCTCACCCGATCTCCATTGGGATTTGATGTGCCCTTTGACATCGCGCCGGAGACCCTCTGCAATACTGTGCTCTAACCCTGAATCTGAACCAATGAAAAAAATAGCGCACTAACTTAAATAGCGTGGGCTTCAAGAAAACGCTACGAACGCTATAGCGCGCTTGACCAAAAGTTATGAAAAATCAGGATTTTAGTAACTATAAAAATCATAGATATAGCATTATGCAGCTATAAAACCACACATATAGCATTATGCAGCCAAACATCAACTAGAGATAGTTCACATAGTCCATAACTCCATATCACATAGCCGAAATGCCATATCTCTAAATAATCAACTGACGTTCTGGGTGTTATCCTGTTAGGGTTAGATGGATTAGGATAGGCCACCAGGCCAAAATAGGCCAAAATGGGGAATGGGCTACTAAAAATTAACGAAAAAAATAGCGCCGCTACAACGTAACGTCAAATAGCGCGAATAGTGCCGTACTTAGCACGCGTAGCGCCATAGCGCCCCTCGAATGCATAGCATAACGTCCAGCTCCTGAACTATAGCGGTGCTAATAGCGTTAAATAGCACGCTATTTTTTTCGTTGATCTGAACCCTCTTCCCCCTAACTAAATGAATCGATTTTGTTGCCGAGCAGCCAGAGAGATGGACCCTATTGGACAGATAGGTGGAGATAATGCGCAACTTCTTGGAGCGGTATGCCTGCTGCCCCAACACCTTTGATCTTCTGATCCATCGTAATCAAGGTCACCCCCATCCTACTCTTGTACATATCCAATTTCCTTAAACCCATCAATGTTGGTACACGAAAATAGAATCAGCGAGTACAAATTATTTGGGATTACCTGACGTTGTGTGTTTTGAGAAGCACCTCTACTGTTCTAATAACCTGATTTGCGCTTGCAGGCATCTCATACGACAGAGATGATGACAAGAGCCTTGGGTATGGCCAAGTCATGTGAGGCAGCATGTTTCCGTCTTGTTTCTCACTTTCATATGGATAACAATATGGATCCGTGTATATGTGGACAATCACCCCCGTCTCTTTTTGTTCAGCCAATGCAATTACTAGTTCCTTGACCTACACTTCAGAGGAGAAGGATAGAGGTGCTGTTACTAGGACAGATGGGAAGGCGTGTCACGTTTTATCCGCCAAACCGTTCGGACTTGGCATGTCAGATACTGGTGCACTCATTTTATTCTTATCCAGTTCTTCTTATAGCTTAGTAGCCATGAATGTATCATCAAAATATGGTCTCCATGTGGTATGTTGTGTACTCCCTCCGTTTCAAAATATAAGACGTTTTAGCTTTGTGAATGAAATGAAATGTATCTAGACCACTTTTAGTATCTAGGTTCATTAAATTTGAAGTGAACCTAGACACTAAAAGGAGTCTAGATACACTACTTTCACAAAGCTAAAACATCTTATATTTTGAAACAGAGGGAGTAATTTCTTGGAAGCTACATGAACTTGTGGTTCCTAAGATGGACTTCTGATTCTATAGCTTGCACTGATATGTTGTGCTTTTGTAGATTGTCATGTCTGGAGTTGAGTTAGTGGGCTACTGTAGCACAGTTGGCACTTATATCATCCAACCAAATAAAGAGAAAATGTTCTTTGTTAGTTTTGTACTAGAAAATGCTATTTTCTCTTACTTGAATGTTCAGTTGGTGGTTTAGTTCATCTTCTGAACAGTTTACGTACTAGTAACGTGCATTTAATTTTAAAATTTGGCTAGTTATATCATTTCCGATCACAAGAAGCTACTGCATTCATGTGATAATTTTGATAATGTCCTTCATGCTGGATTACTAGACCTTTTCATAATTCACACTAGTAATGCATCGTTCAAATATTTCCTAGGATGTATCGTGACTAGAGACCCAGGTGAACTGTGGTCTTTCACTGAAAATCACTACTAAAATTGCAGTACCTTTTTCCCATTGCACACCACTATTTTCGGTTATCCTAGTTAGTATCGATCAATGAAGCCAGATCAAGTTTTTGACATTGTCGGTGCTGCATATTCTATCCTGTTGTGTTGTATAGGGAATAGTAAATCAAGCTTGACTCCGGGTACGTGGCCAGGGACACCACCACCGTCGAACGGATCACCATTTTCTCGATGGCCTTGCGTCTCTGCTCGTAGCAGTGTACGTCTTCTCATGTTCTGATTATACTTGGTTGACACCCACCAACAACCTCTCTATTTATTTTGTAGTAGGAATAGACTTTTTTGTGGTCAAGTTTTTTGTTGTCCTCCAGTTAGCTTTTGTTACTTTGTTCATGAAACTCAGTAATATATGGACTGAATTAAGAAATTTTACAGTTTGATGTTGTATTTTATGTAAGTATACACAATTTGATGTGACCGTGCAACATAATAGAGCATATGTGTAGATTGTGGTGTTATTTATGCTCGGAATTGCAAGTTTTGTAAGTCTAGTGCTTTATATTTGCATGATAAGATAGTGCAATGTCCACAAGTTACAGAGTAAATGAATAAATGGAGTTTGTTTGCTTGTGCTTCCTTGTCTACAGTTTCTTGCTCAAATTCAGCTTTTCAGCACCGTGTTCTCTTCTACTGATTGAGTTTTACATCACCTTGTTCTCTTCTGTTGTGTAGGAAAGGAAGGAGTATAGCAAGGGCAACTCCTAGAACACCACCACCCTTAAGGTATCACGGTTCTGCTTGAAGGCCATGTGTCATTGTTCGCAATGTATAACTTCTCGTCTTATCTATGATCTTTGAGATCTTGATAAACAACATCTTGCTATGTTTCTTGTGTCATTATAGTAATCTTTGGAGTGCATTTCCATACTTTGTGTTTCATGTCATTGTTCTCCAGTTAGCTTTCCCTAGTGACTCGTTTAAACATGGTTCTTTCATGGCGTTAATAATCGAGCCTTGTTAGGGATTCTTACTTTGTTTTTGAACCCCTTTCTTCCACTGTCATGTGATGCCTTGGTCTCCATAATGGAGCATTGTCCTCTGAATTAAAATTCATGGAAGTTCAAAATTTAGTGGTGTTAATCCATGGAAGTTAATACTTTCATATAATGATAGATGTGTTAAAACTGCTAATTGTGTGTTCTCATGTATTAACATTCGTGTATGGATCTACGTTACATGTTTGCTGATTACATGTAGAAGCAAACAATTTAGTACCTTCTATGTTTCTAGTTTGTCCCAATTAAAGTCGATTTAGTAGCACTATTCCTAAATATTTTCAGTATGCAATTTCAATCCACCGCTTGTAATAGTTGGTGCCTTGGTAAGTGGCTTTCAATGTAGTGCTTCTTCTTTTTTGCAAGATTTATAGTGAATCTTAGAAACTAGCTAGTTTAGATTCAGTTTCTGTACCCGATAGGTGCTTATGCAAACTAGAAACTAGCTAGTGTTTTCTAAAGCGGAACAAAGACCTTTTAATCATCCATATGTTATTGTGTTACTCATGGCTGGTGTCATCTGGCAATTATACTATTTAAAACATTTTACCTTCTTTTTTTTTTTCCTAAAATGATGTGTGGTTGGGGATGATAAAATGTTCTTCTTACTGTAGTGTCACCGTCAAGTTTGATGTTGAACACTAAAATGATATATTTTCTGTAGCATTAACACAGTGCACTACATTGCACCCTTTGCCACCCTGATTCTACTTGGAGATCGGCGGGACAACCAGGACTTCCTCGAGCACAAGTGTCCTAGGATGGACACGCTCGCTGGCATCATGAGGTAATTTCACTCTCTCCAGTCCCTTCTAGTTTGGTATGGTTGGTTGTTGTCGATGGTGTGCATTATGTATGTTCTTTCCAGATGTGTTTAGTAGTCTAGGGACCTGGGTCAGAAATTTTTCTTGGGAATTTGGAAGGTCTTGAAGGACATGTGGATGTACTCTGCATAACAGAAGAGAGCCCTTGTTTGCAATAATTTACACATGTTTTATCTAATTTGCACCTGCTTGGAGTTGTAGTGTGGTATAGCCTTTGTGTTGTGAGATGTGCCCTTCATATTTTATTTTTTGATATATTTGTCTAGTGCTATGCAAAGCACCAAGTTAACATAAAGGAACAATTGGTGATTTGGAAATCATATAAGTCAAGTAACTGGATTACTCACATTCTTCCAAATCTGCAAATGATTTGGACCATGATTGTGCTTGCAGTTTTCCATTTTGATTGGTTAGCCTACCTATCAGTCATTTATGTGAGAACTAGGCAGTGGCCTAGTGGTAGGATCACAGTGGTGCATCGCTGCTGACTAGATTTCGTATACTTTGAGGAATGAATTTCTAGTATCTCACCTTCGGTGGGCTTCTTCTATAATAATATATCGCCAAGGGCTAGTCCTGGAAGGTCTCCCTTTTTTATTTCTGTGAAAAGTTTGTTATCGGCTACCACTAAATGCTCTCTGTAGATAATTGATATCAAAAGTACGAAATAAATTCTTCATAATGTTTGTCCACCTGAGGTTTAAAGGTTAGGTCATGGCATCTCATTATGTTTATTTCTACCGCTTACATACTTAATAAATAATGCAGGAACATTAAAAAATCGGATAAACACTTATTTTGCTCTTTGTCCATTGCAAAGATTTTGTATATGCAGGACATAACTGATTATTGGTGAATACATCTTTCTCTATATAAATTTGCTAGGTGACGTACAAACATAGGTTTGGAATTCTTTGTAATTTGGGAATTATTATCTGTCAATCTTTAAAGTGCAACATAAGAGAGATGTGCATTTACCAGATTTTGATCTGTATTGGCCATCTTATTATTCTAACAATCACTCATATTTGGTATAATATTAACGTAGGTCAATGGATATCTGCTCATGTCGCCCAAGAGGCCTCCCACTGCCAATGGCATCTTGCTACTTGACTGTGGAGGACCAGGACTTCCTCGAGCGGGACATGCTCGCCCTGCATCACCATCAAGTATGGCGTCGAGGTAATCTCACTCGCTCCAACCCTGGTGGTCTAGTAGCTGTAGATGGTGTGCATTATGTATATTCTTGCAAAATGTGATGAATAGGTTAGTGGATCCGTGAGAACTTCTGCTAGGAAATTTTTGTGTCTCGAGGCAAGTGTGGATAGATATGTACTCTTCAGAACACAAGAGAACACTTGTCTATCCAAATCAAAATACTCTGTGAGTTGTGCCCGGCCCTTCTTATTTTTTACCATGCAATCCCGTATTGGGATGCAAAACAATGAGTGTTGGCATTAGGTGCTTTCTATGGGAGTTCAGTGCAAGTTGATTTCTGTTAATGCTGCAAGACCATATATTTTATCTTTTTGTATGGTTAACTTTATCAGTTATCCCCATGTTAGTTGATCTTAGCATTTAAGATTTAGGCATGCTCACAATAGAACTTCTGGGAACTTATTCTCATCAAGCTATGTAAGCATCTCATGTTAGTCGTACCTGGATCTTTCGTATATCCACATATATGCATCTTCTGTCTTTTATAGATGAGTCATGAATGTCATTTTGCTGTTTTCCATGCACTATCAATTGTTGATTAACTCGCAGTTTATGAATTTTAATGTGTATAGGTTCTTCACAAGTTTTGATTTATTTTAGCATGTCTTTTCTGATTGGCAACGAATGCATATCCAGCTTAAAAGAATGCACTGCCACTTGGTTGGGTGCCACACCACTGAAAAAAACTACTTGGTTCATCACCAAGAAGGTAACATATATACCCAGGAATTGAAATATTCAGAACAACTCATCTATACTAATTGTGTTCACGATTCAGATCGGGTTGCCCAAAGTTTAGTAGTAATATCATAAATGCTTTCACTATCCTTGTTCTGAACCTCTTATCATGCATGTTAAACATTGCATTCCAATGGCATAAATAGGAACTTGGATCAACCTTTCTTTGTTCATTACTCCATACAGGTCATTTAATTATTGAACCTTAATGTAAGCATGTTGTTTACTTACAGTTCATTCCCTATATGGATGAAAGGCGTCATCTTTCAGCACCATTTTACTTTCACTAGGATACATATTTAGAGCATGGTTGCATTACTTTTAGTTGATATTGTATTATTCATATTTATTAGAGCCTAGTTGCATTACATTGCACTCTAAGCCCTGCATGGTGAGAGTCTGCATCACCTCCTTGTTGTGCATAGCATAAAACCTTCATTATACTTGTCATAAACCTCAGATCTTGATATTGGTTGTTGTTTGTATTGATGGCATTACAGGCAAGTTGCGGGTTTCGGTTGGTCACCATCCCTGTGTTCCAGGACAATGAAGCGAGAGTGAAGTGGGGCAGGTATATATGTCACCATTTAGCGCTATTGCAAATTGTAATTTTCTGTAAAATAAATGGTGATGTTAATTTCAATGTTGTAGTAACAATTGTCAGTACACCCGTGTTGGAACCTTGTTATATTGGTGCTGGTATCTAGCTTACATGTCAAATAAATTTGTTTCTCTGGATGAAATGAATGTTGTTTCTTGGAATTGTAGGCTAAAACGATAGTTCTGTCAAAGTTAAAAAGAATCTTTTGTCTAGTGGTTTTATATCCGACTTGCACATGGCCCATCTTATATGCACCTCAATCCATGTTCTTTGTAAAGCCATTATTGTATTATTATTGATATTTTCTAGAGCTTAGGTGTGTTACATCACATTTTGTGCGTGTATGATGAGAGTTCCATCTTTTCCACATCATAAACGCCTTCACTATATATCCTTCTAAACCTCTCATCCTGTATTTTTAGGGATCCCAGTGGAACTTTACTTAGTGGCTGGTTGCATATATTGAAAATGGTAGTTGCAAGTGAAAAGCACAATATCTCTTGAATTTTCTTTCAAGAAAGCAGATATCCAAGCATTTTTACTTTGGACTAGTATTATTAGCGTAAAGGTGTAGATATATGAAAAAAATAGTTGAAAACAATACCCATAGGTAGTAGTTTGTTCCATTTCTTGACATATTATTGTTAAAGCAAGTTCTGAAGAATGGTCTCAAGGTGAACCTGTAGAGAAATGCTTTGAGTGTCTTAAGCTCGAACATGTAGCAGCTTCTGTAGCAGGTTTGACATGGGAGAGAAAGACATGTAATATTGTAAGAACATGCCATGTTTTGCAGTGTAGCCAGTAAATGCTTTAAACTGCCAATAGTTCAACCGACTAAACATTTTTGTCATGTTTCAGGAGCAGAAAAATGGAGTGCCAGAAACCGACAAAGCCAATGGTTTTGTACACAAGGCCATGGTCCTCTTGTAGACGCCCATCTCCCGAGGAGGCAACTTCCACTTGAGTTCTAAGATGCGAGCGGTAATCACTGTCACTATCTCACTGCGATCCTACATTACATGTAATTTACCTTTGAGAGGTCAGATTGGGCAATATTAGCCACTGTGACCTTAGGATCACATAGTTTGGTAGGATATGTCATTGTCTCCATTTATGTGGCATTATTGTAAGAACCTAATGACACTTCACTTGATAATGGCATAGTGTTATATTTGTTTGTGCCTTAAGATGCGATGAGTCCAGTTCGGCCCACCGACCCGCTGGATCAGACCTGGTTTTGGTTACCATTAGGGGAAGGGGCCAGCCCGCAAAAAAGAAGGTCCAACAGAAACCTTACATGTTCGAACCTAGGGCCTAACCGGACCCCTCCTCCCCTACAGCGACCAGACGGACGCCACCGCCGCGCCGCAACAGTTGGCAGGCCTGAGCTCACGGAGTTGGCACCGAAACGCTGTGAGAGCTCGCAGACGGGGAGCGCCCTGAGCTCACGGAGCACGCCGTCCCCTACTCTTGTTCTCGAGTAGGGGCTCTCCCACGCTGGCCTCTCCACCGTGCTGCAGGAGCTTCGGGATAGAGATGCCGTCGATTTCTCCGCTGACTCTCAGCTCCCTGCCTGCTCGACCTTCGTAGGTAAGTCCTCCTTGCGCATCCCTCAACTCCCTCCCCACGTAGGATTTGGTACTAGTATTAGACCTGGGGATTCAACCTTAGTATTGTGGTACTAGTATTATCCAGCTACACATACAGTACAAGCAAGAAAAGATATGGTACAGTGAGATTAGAGCTAGCCCGCTCTGTCCCGAGCAGCAGCATGGAGATCTAGGATCTTGCCTATCGTGCAAAATTAGTTCTAAACATACATGTGCACTGCGAACAACAATGATGAGTCCAGGTCGTGAGATAAATTTAGGATCCATAATCATTTTTCTTTTGGGGATTGGATGCCAATCTAGATTGCCTAATTTTCTTGCTCCGTTGGGTATCATATTTCTGTCTAGTAGCACACTGCTTGCCTTCATATCTCTATGTATGATCCTGACCCTTGAGTCCTCATGGAGAATGGAGATACAGCAGGCCCTGTGCAATTCTCATATTTCTGTCTAGTAGTTCAAAGTTGTTTCTGAAGATACGAGCATGTGTCTAGGCTGTTGTTATGCATGAACTCGTAGACAAGCATTCTCTCCCGTCGATGTACCACCTGCTAGTGTGATCGCTAGCAGGATCGGATGATCTCCGTGCGGAAGAAGTAAGAACTAGAGAGGGAGAGGGAGAGGAGGAAAACGTTCTCACGTTTCTTTCTTCATTCACATCATACTCGTCTCATTACAACTCATGGGTTAAATACCTAGACACACGCACGCGACGCATGCTGGCACGCAGGCCCCTTTGTCACACACCCCCTTCCCTTAGGCGCCACCTCACACCTACGTCCTTGGTGACACCGCTTCTAGCTAAGGCGTGACAATGGTCATGACAGTCGATGCAGCAGCCTCATGAGGTTCCGGTGCTGAAGCTTTGCTATCAGTTTTACCTCACTCTTGAACTCCCCAATCCCTTGTACTGATTTCTTAGGTAGCCTCTTTATCGCTACTTGTCCATCCTCAAGTTTTGCCTGTTCACGAAATTTGCATTTTTTTAAATCTACCGTGCATAAAAAATAGTTTTTCATATTGTTATGAGATTGTTATTATCCTACCATGTTAATGGATCCAAATCCACCTTGTTACATGTACTGCTCTGAGCAGTCTGCTCAGCAGAAACTGCTTCTACTCTTCATGTATTAGCTAGGCATCTTACACGTATTAATTATCTTGCTGCTTATTTGCTTCAAGTCATGGAGCATGCATTTTAATTATGCTGACGGATGTGAGCATACTGTTGAGGACGACTCTTTGGTGTTAGCTGCCTCGTACTATAGATGGTTGGAGAGTTGAAATCTAGCTTGTTAAATACTCCCTCCCTCCCAAAATAAGTGATGTAGCTTTGTCTAGATTCACATGTATCTAGACGTGTTTTGTATCTAGATACATACTCCCTCCGTCCCAAAATGTAAGGCGCCTAAGCTTTAGCCAAAAATCAACATGTTTTAAGTTTGACCAAGTTTATACGAAAAAATATGAATACATAAAATATCAAATGGACATTTTGAGAAACTATAGTTTCTGGTGAATCTATTGATATTGATTTGGTATTGTGAATGTTTATATTTTTATGTATAAATTTGGTCAAACTTAAAATATGTTGACTTTTGACTAGAGCTTAGGCGCCTTACATTTTGGGATGGAGGGAGTACATATGTAGGCAAGGCCACGTCACTTATTTTGGAATGGAGGGAGTAGTATATTTGGTACTCCAACCCTAGCTAAAAAGCACTGAATTTAAGAAGTATCAAATGTTTGCACTGGTCACTCACAAGTTGGTCTTTGGTCACATTTCGCATTAACTGTCTTTCATCTTTCGAAGCTTGTTTATAAATCTTGAACTGTGAGTTTTGAGTACTTCATGCCGATCTTGAAAGAAAAGTGCCCCTTTTCTGAGTTTACTAATATGCTTTTTTTCTCTTCTTTACAGAGGAAGTACCATCCAGAAGGTCCGAGTTAAATGGTTTTATTCAGGCATGTATGCAAGGAACTTACCAAGTTGGGTTATTTAAACATTTGTACTTCTATCGATTCTGAAACACATGCAAAAAAATTGTACTTATATTCAATCTGATGATCGATGTTTCAGCTTTTTGATACTTGTATCCAAAGGTCTTGAAGATTTTCCTTTTTTTTAAGTAAAATATTTAAGATTATAGTTTTATTATATTTACGATTAATGTATTCTACATGGAGTATATATGGAACAATCATCATATTCTCTTTTAAACTACATGGAAGTTCTATACAAAAACTGTCAGGTATGGAGCTAGTAGTGTTATGCAGCTAGTAAATCTACCGAGAGACACACAATTATCAAACCAAGTTACCCGTTTCCCTAAATAGAGTAGGTGCGGGCTGGCCCTTTAACCTCAAAATTTCATACAAGTGCAGTGGTCAAATAATAGGTCCGGACCGGACCTATCCCATCTTGATTTGTGCCATCGTCCTATTGTTCAAAGTCTAGCTCTTAGAGCCTTCTTCATTGCTCACACATTATATTGTGCATCATGTTATTGTTCTAGTTGCTTCACAAGTATGGTCTTGCATTACACAATCATCCTATTGTGTTTTATTTCTCTAAACAGTCTTTAGTACACGAGAGAATATAGCCGTAGAAATTTTGTACTTGTAGAATTAGTTGACATCTCTAGTTTCTATCATGAATCTAATTGGAAAATAGTGAAAGGAAACAACACTTTATTTTAATTGGTCCTAGGAATAAATCCATAGATGTAGGACTAGTGCAAAAATACTTGGCTCTGTTACGCTCATATGAAGTCATGACTCATGAACACTCGTAATTGGCACTATTTCCTTGTGCCCGTGCTGATGCTTGGCCTATCCTACCACATCTTTTTTGTGTGTTGAGTAAGAGTTTGTTGTGCCGTACGTGGAGGTGACTCTTGGTCTGTTTTTGTGCAGGAGATGGTTGGCCCGAGCGACGTTGGAGCACTACACTGAGCTGCAGTCTGCCATGGCGATCATGTACGGGAGAGGTGACTTCTTCTTCGGCTTTATGGTGTTGGTGAGTTTCTTCTTATCCCATTCTCCCCTGTTGTACACCCCCTTGCTCACAACTGTCTATATCATATTTATGTCTTTTTATAGTCGTTGGTTCCAGTATGCTTGAAAATGCAAGTACTTGATTTGATTCTGACCATATCATTTTTTTTCGTGAGAGGCTGTCGTCTGGAATGTGGAGTGGCTAGACTAGAGAGCATGGAGCGACTAGAGCATCTCCAAGATCAGATCCAAGGTCATTGGGTACTATAACAAGCACGTCCATGACACCATATTCAACCTCAAGCTGGAGAAGTTCAGCGACCTCCAGCATCGACAAATCCCTGTCCATGATGCCACTTATGTCTCTGGCATTGCTGCTTGTGGCCTTCTTCGTCTCGTGCGCGTTTGTAGTCCTGGCCGCCTCTCGGCTTCGTCTCCGCCCTAGCTGCACGATTTAGGTGTGTATAGCTTCTTCCTTCGTCTCCTCAAAGAGTCACCCTGTGAATGTTTCGGTGCATGATTAAATTTCGTAAATGGCCTCATTCATGAGTATGCCGGTTTCTCCATTATTACTTCGTATGTGAGCAATTGGCCGCTTATTCTTTTTTTGTTTCCTCTAAAATTTGCATACAACCAGAGAATTCAAAGCCACCGATTCGCTTTTGAGTTTAATACATGCCTTTTTTTTGCACTTTTACTCATACAAGGTGGCCATAATTTTTGCCACTAGAATCTTTGGAGACTGCTTCCTTGTATGGGTGCTGTATAAAATTTAGCATTCCAGTATGTTGCATGATTCTTAGACCGTGAAGTGTCGTTTTTATTGCCTGGTTGTTTTCTTCAGTTCCCTGGTTACTATAATTAAAGATTCTCGTGGCCTTTGATATTCAATTCAATAGTTGGGTCAGTAATATATGGTCTCTTCTTCATCTTTATATCTTGAAACGATTCATATGCCTTTCTGTTTTGAGTTTCCAAGCACTAGACCAAGATGACAACGTTATGAACTTTGGAAACTAATTGGTCTTTGTCGTTGCTTATATAATTCATTAGACATATTCCTGGTGCTCGCTTCAGAAACAGAATCAGCTTGGGCTTTATTCTAGCCGCAACTCACCTAGGAGTTAAGAAGCAACCAGCCGAAGGGAGGTGGCAATTCGGCTCGCGGGTGCAAATGCACCCATTATGGAAAAACATTTTTGAAATATCAAAAAATTTGAAAAAAAAATTCTACATATATATTCAAACATTTTATGTTGGTTCACAAGTTTTTGGGATGAAACGATATTTTATGTATCGTGTATAAAAAAGACAAAAAATGTCATGTGAATAGTCATATTCGTGTGAGATATTTCGCCTTTTTTATACACGATACATAAAATGCTCTTTGATCCCGAAAACATGTGAACCAACATAAAATGTTCGAACGTATATGCGAATATTTTTTTCGAATTTTTTGACATTTCGTAAAATGTTTTCTCACAATGGGTGCATTTGCACCTGCGAGCCGGAGTGAATATCCGCCAGCCGAAGCTTAATCTTGTATGCAAGCAAAATCTATGCTGACTAGTTGTTCCACTAGCGATTTATGCCCACACTAGTTCTGAACCTGTTTAAATTGTCGTGAACCAAGAACTAGATGTTTAGTCCATTAATATGAATGGAATGGATCTGCATCTCATAGAGAATTTTGAATGTTTTTTAGATTCGCCATTTTAATTTGTCTTCACCTGCCTAGAACGAACTGCAGATTTGTGTGTCCTTGTTCGGTCTGGTGCCTTTTAGTTAAGTCAGCAGCTCGTAAACTATTATCTATAATTGAATGCACGAGGCATGTGGACATGTAATTACATGTTTTGTAATAATATTTTTCTTGCTTGTAGGTTCTAACCATAAAACGAGGAACGAAAGGCTTCAATATGATAAGGTACTATAATCACATCAGCTTTTTGTTTTGTTTTGAAAAGAGTATATATTAATATCATGAGATATCAATTACACCCTGCCTTTGCAACAAGCCGTCACACCAGCTGCTTTGTAATCTTAGTTGTGGCCCTATTATACTAAGAGTTCTTACTGATGCCTTTCCTTGTGCATTGCCCTAGTGTCTAAGGTAGTGGAAGCAAACATGGACAGAAAGTTAATGAGCTAAAGGAGCGGGATGAGAGGCGGAAATCATTCAGCAGCCCACCAGCATAAATTTAATGAAGAGAAGCACACTGGCTCGATCATTGACTGGAATGAACACTTGAACAAGAAGATCTAAAGGGCAGATACACGCTAGAGATCAAGAACAACTTGGAAAACCTTGCCAGATCTATGTTATGCATTTGTAGTTTATCCACTCAGCTTGCATGTAGCTTGTGGTCACAAGCTTTTTACTCAACTGATGTAAGGTAATGATGCTGAGATTTATAACATGTACATACAGTTCACTTCACTGCTCACTGGCCGTCTGTCATTCAGAATGCGGGTTGGTGGTCCAGTCAAGCAGAATAATTTAATGGCAACATATCCTATGCATCCGTGGAGTGGTGTACCCTCTGTTTTGATCCGAATCACGTGCTTAGCATCAAAAGTGACTATTTTGCATTTACGCCTTGGACACCTAAGTCTCTACATCTTTGCAACTAAACTGTACTCCCTCCGTTTCAAAATATAAGATGTTTTAGTTTTATGAAAGAAATGTATCTAGACTACTTTTAGTATCTAGGTTTACTTTAAATCTAGATGAACCTAGACACTAAAAGAAGTCTAGATACACTTTATTCACAAAGCTAAAACGTCTTATATTTTGAAACGGAGGGAGTATTTGAGTATTTCTCTTCTCCATCTTTGTAAACAAACTCCCTTTGAGTATTTCTCTCTCGATTCTGTACTAGACAAGGTTGATTAGACCATGTGGAACGGATCGATTAGACCATGTCGGCGCATCTTCTAACTTGACGTTGCAATCGCTCTCAGAGTCCATCCATATGGGAGTAATAGACAGACGCCCGCCGTTGATTACAAAGGACTGAGTGTAGATTGTAAAACTGAAATGAAACACAAGGCACGAGCTTGGTAGTTGAGGCTGGATATAGAAAGAAACCAAGGTCCTCTGTAAATTACGGGTTGAGGTAGCATGGAAAATAAAGATTTGCGGGTAATGATTAACTATTGGCCGGTAACCCAGGGATTGACTACCACCGAAGCATGACCCAGTAAACAGGAGAGGACATCTCGACTATCAATTGAGAGGCTTTTAGTTCCACAAATCACGGCAAGTAATAATCCCCTAAATTAATAGCGTGATTCGTGGGCGGACTGTTTCTAGTTTTGTTCTGCAAGAGAGAGTCAGCTGTTTCGGTTGTTGTGGATTTCCAGTAAACAAAGCAAGTTGAAAAAAGAAAGAAGCGGGAAATGGAAAAGTGGCGCGTGTGGCTTTATCGGAATTTGAACGAAAAACTGACATTAACCTTGGTCTCCCGTCTAGTCTATATATACCAAGAGGGGTGAAGGCACCGCGTGCGGCTGGCGCATGCGACCGACTTAGACTTTGACTCTTCCTCGAGGGCGAGGGGAGGGGATGGGATGGCCCGTGTGAAGGAGCGGTCGCTTGGTTCTTCGACCAGATCGGTAGCCGGCCGGCCGGCCCTCATCGAGCTCTTCTGTAGGTCCCTCCGCTTCTTGTCCATATTATTTTATTGACTCTTCACTCCATAAACCTGAGGTCATGTTTATTGAGTTCAGTTTAGCTTGGGGCAAAGTCTAAGCTTGGGGGGAGTTGATACGTCCATTTTGCATCACTATTCTATACCATAATTTACTGTTATTCATTGATATATTTCATATTAAAAGATGATACTTATGTTATTTCATCTATTTTTGCATGGTTGATGACTTTTCGAGCATGGACCGCTGCAGTCAGGATTCTGATGAAAAATGTGCTGTTTGGAGGCAAAATTCGCGAAGATCAGAAAATCCAGGAAAATACATGGAAAAGCTTATTTTTCAGAAGACGAAGAATGCTAGAAGGGGTAGTGGAGATGGGCTACAAGGGCCCACACCACCCCCGGGCGCGGGCCACCCCAGACCACGCCACCAGGTGCTGTGGCCTCCCTGGTCCACTCCAGCCTCTCCCCTCTGGCGTATATTATCCTCCCAAAACCCTAAGACTCGGCGAGCGACCACAGAAAGATTATGCCGCCTCTGCGGGGTGGAAAATACCGAGAGAGAAAGATCTCCCCGGCAGACAGAATTCTGCCTAGGGGAATTCCTTCCCGGAGAGGGGAGATCGTCCCCATCAACACCACCATCAAGCTGGACCTCATCGGGATCATCATCATCATCACCACCATCATCTCCACCAGCACCATCATCACCACTCCATACCGCTGTAACAATTGGGTTAAATCTTGCATAGTTCTTAGGGGAAACTTTCCCGGTGTTGACTCCTTATATTGATGCTATTGAGTGAACCGTTGAATTATCGTTTATGTTCAGATTGTTACTTATCATTATTTCATCTTTGATCATGATCCATATGATGTCTTGTGAGTAGTTTGTTTTGTTCTTGAGGACATGAGAGAAGTCATGTTGTTAGTAGTGGAATTGTGCTGAGAAAGATTCAATAGTTTGATATTTAAGTTGTGGTGTACTTCTTCTAGTGGTGTCATGTGAACGTCGACTACATGACACTTCACCTATATGGGCCTAGGGGAATGCATTGTGTATTTGGCTACTAATCGTAGGAGTTGCCGGAGTGACAGAAACCTGAACCCCCGTTAGGAAACCATTGCACAAGGGACGTCAGGGTCTTAGAGTTTAAAGTTGTGGTTAGGTTTCTACCTTAATTACTTTCTTGTACTTGCGGATGCTTGCAAGAGGTATAATCACAAGTGTGGATTAGTCCTAGGAAGGTCGGTACATTAGCACAGGTTCACCCACACAACACTTAGCAAACTAAAGAAGATTAATCAACTATATGAAGCAAAAGCACTTGATGATATTCCCATATGTCCTCGAGAAAGTTTGGTCATCTTAAGTAATACAACTGGCTTGTCCTTTACTAAAGAAAGGATTAGGCCACTTGCTGCATTTATTCTTATTGTCTTTTATTTACTCGTACTTTATTTACCTGCGTTAGAAAACCCCTAAAAATCCGTTTGCTAAGTATTTACAGAGAATTCCTGCTCCAAGCCATTCGCCAACACCTTCTGCTCCTCGTTGGGTTCGACACTCTTACTTATCTAAAATACTGCGATACACCCCATATACTTTTGGGTCATCAGTCTCCATCTTGTATCTTTATGCACCTATTGAGAGAGCATAGTGGCCATTCTTAGTTTAATGTGCATTGTCCCAAGACTTGTTGATTGATGCATAACTTTGATATTGCTTGTTCTTAAACTATTTGTATCTAGTCACCCTTATGAACTTTGAAGGTGTCCTATGCATTTATGTTTTGCTACACTATGAGGGACAAGCTTAATTCCATTCTCATTATGCTTTCTTTATGTGAAACAAACAAACGTCTTGCAAAGCATTGTTATTCATGAATCTTTTGTTTGTACCTTTTCATGTTACAACATAGTTGCTATGTCTTATTATTAGAACTATATCTTTCATGCTATGTTGAAGTACTATGATCCCACCTATCAATGTTTTACAAATACTTTGATCAAGTTTATGATGGTGCATGTCACCTCAAAAATTATTCTTTCTTTTTATCACTTACCTACTAGAGGACGAGCATGAGTTAAGCTTAGGGATGTTGATACGTTGCAAACATATCTATAATTTTTGATGTTCCATGCTTGTTTTATATCTACTTTCTTATGTTTTGTCCACACTTTGGAGTATTTTTATACACTTTCTTAGACTAACCTATTAGCAAGATGTCACAGTGCCAGTTGCCTGCTTTCTGCTATTTTTGGTTCCAGGAAAGTCAGAAAATGAATATTCTCGGAACTGGACAGGACAAAAGACAAAGTCAATATTTTACCGGAAGACACATGGAGTCGAAGGAGAGACGAAGGGGGGGCCCTAGGGTGGCCACACCCCCCTTGGCGCGGGCAGCCCTAGGCCGCGCTAGGGCATGGTGTGGGCCCCTTGGCCGGCGACCGACCTTGCCTCTTCGCTATAAAAAGCCTCCCGATCCAGAAACCCTAAAGAATCGAGCCTCCAGCCACGAAAAGTTCCGCAGCGCCCCCGCCAGTGAAGGGGTGATTCAGGGGATAGAAAGTCTCTGTTTTGGCACCCTTCCAGGACGGGGAAGTGCCCCCGGAGCCATCTCCATCGACTCCACCACCATCTCCATTATCGTTGCTGATTCCCATGATGATGAGGGAGTAGTTCTCTCTCGAGGCTAAGGGTTCTACCGGTAGCTATGTGTTCATCTCTCTCTCTCTCTATGCATGATCATATTGTGATCATGAGCTTTGTAATCAAGTAGAGCTATTCTGCTACTCAATTGCTTTAACAGATCTCTGCTCTTCCCATGTGTGTGAAAGTGACAGCGTGCACACCATGGTGGCACTTAGGCTAGAGATTACAAATACTCGTTATGAGTTATATTTGGAGTTGGATGTTTTCTATGAAATTGTAGTGTTTGTTGGAACCATCTAGAGCTCAAGGTGACAGTGTAGGGTTATCTAGATGGGGAAATCGAACTTTGAGGAGTGCTGTTATAGCCCTACCATGGATTAGAGTGTCCAATCGGAGAGTAGTACAAACTAGTATCATGAAGATAAGATATTTATATGAGAGTGTTCACTAGGGAAAGTATGATCCCTAAGCCTTGTTTCTAAGCATTGAAACACCGTTTGCAACTAGATCTGTTACATGTTTGCTTGTTGCTATCTTTATTTCAGTTTTCCTTTAGTCTCTTCCACACCATCAAGCTATTTTCTGGCACCGTTGTCTTATATCCATACCACTTGTATTTCAGTATATCTTTGCCGAACTAGTGCACCTATACACCTGACAAGTGTATTGGGTGTGTTGGGGACATAAGAGACTTCTTGTATCTTGATTGCAGGGTTGTTTGAGAGGGGATACCTTTGACCACTTCCTCCCTGAGTTCGATAAACCTTGGGTAATCCACTTAAGGGAAACTTGCTGCTGTTCTACAAACCTCTGCACTTGGAGTCCCAACAACTATCTACAAGAATAGAAGTGCGTAGACATCAATATGTCAGCCTTCACGGGTTGTACATGACTTCATGGACCGTTTCCAAATTGCGTTCATAGTTCTTTCCTAGAACAGTGACTAACATGTTACATTTATACACTCTCGAGAGGTGCGCTGCTTTACAAACAAACATCTTTAGCCTTATCACACAACCAGAATGCATGGCCGTGTATATTCTAGTTCAGACATCCATGGACTGAGGCCCAGCCTAAAGGCTACCCAATCACTACCCTTCTCCATGAATTCGTTGCCCACCCTTTGTAACGAGCTTTGGTCCTATATACCTACGTTCAATTACCAATCCTTCAAATATATAAGTCATTATCCTGCAGCAAGGTAGGGATGATACAGGCTCCCATCCGATGTAATCACTTGGGATCACATCCCGACTTAGTATATGAGGACAATGAAAGGAAGAAGATTTAGCTGACTTGCCTATCCCATAATAGGATATGTAGTTAGCATGGTTTATACGGCGCTTAGAATCACTGACTATAGTTATTGTTTAGTCCTTTAACCATGATTCCATTGTCCACTAGTGCACATTTTATTTCGTTCCTAAAAAGATATTTTGCTTTGATGTAGATAAGAAAGTTTTCGAAAAGGTTTTTGCAAAATAATTTAAAAGACATGCTGCACTTGCAAATGGTCTCACAAGATATGTGGAAGAGTAAACTTGCCTTCTGACTGATGGTTATGCAATCAACTTCTTCTACCATCATAAGATCCAGATTTGAAGAATAACATCATCGGTCCGTTAAGGACTAATGTTTAAAGATGTCAAATATGTCGGGATGCATAATATATGAGATGTAAGCATTCTAATCCCTTGATACTAAATCCTTATTGTTTTCGTTTATGGATTAAACTCCCATTTAATAAAGTTTAAGCATTTCAATTATTTTATTCTAAGGACAACATAACATTCATTATCACAAGACATCACATGTTTACTTCTAGCTGAGGATTATTCTTGTTAATACATTCTTTTAAGTGGTTAAAGGTTTTTATGTAAATAGTTCATTTTCACTTTCTTTCTTTAAAAAAATAACTTTTGAAGAAAATTCTTTTATACGATCATGTTATTATCATTTTACTTTTACTTATGATAATTATTGGTTCAAATTAAAACATCTTAGTTGCTTTTAATTTCTCTTCATTTTGTATATTGGTGAAGGCATTTTTTAGAGAGAATAATCATATCATTTTATTATAAGTGAGGATTTCAATTATATTTCTTTCAGTATCTGAGTTTTATTCAAATTTCTCTACTTGATACTTGGGAGAATATGTTTTTCGAGATTATTATTAAATGGAAAATAACTAATCCAAAACATTTATTCATTTCCACAATTTTCTCTTAATGTTTTATATTTATGAAGAGCATGGAATTTTTTATTATTTCTTGTTTTTAAATAATCATTTTGAGAGTCAATATGGTCTATTAATATTATTTCAAACAAGAATAATATTTCTATGTAGAAAATAATATTCTCAAGCATTCCACACAATTTCCTTTTAGAGTTGCTTTTGAGTTATAAATAGTATTTTATTAGTTAAAGAATTTTGATATATTTCTTGGAATACATATATCAAAAGAAATAAATTGGTGATTTGATTTTATTAAGGAATACAAAGTTTTATTTGATTCCCATTTAAAATTTTCATTTTTTATTTTTAATCTCCCTGTTACTTCAATAGGAAGAAAGTGTAAGTGAAAGTTTTATTCATTATCGCATTTCTATTCCACATTATTGTCTTGTATTATGGTGTATTTTGATATACCTTATTTTTCTGAACATTTTGATATATTATATGTATTTTTAGGATTTAGGATGAATTAGTTATGATTTTCAGAAGATCTAATAATTTTCTGGATTTTTCTAAGTGGATAATGTAAGATACACATGTGGATACTAGACGACACTAACGTGCGGGTCCAGTGCTAAGTCATCGTCCACGTGCGAGACTCAAACGTTTTGTACCGTGGCATTATTTAACCTGAGTAACTGACTAGCGGGGTCATGTCCATGATGTTAGGCATGCAATCAAGGACTAGGGTCAATGGACCTGCTGGTCCAACCTCCACTAGCGGTTGAACGCCATCGAGACGGAACACGACGGCAATGCCATTTTATGGCACGTTGGGAAACGAGGCACGAACCATTCGATGTGCGAGAAGGTGGTGATTTGAATGAGCTAAAATAGTATCCTAGTGGTGGGCAGAGATATCAATGACAACCATCACGTGACTGTGCTCCGGCAGTCGATCATCGAACTAACGACATAGAGCTCGCCGAGTCGAAATCATGGTGCCTTGAGCTACACATGAACACTGCAAATTAACCTAATGCCCTACTCTCCGTGGCCCTGTCGTCACCGGAGATGATGGATACTATAGCCTACTATGGAGGCGCCCTCCAGTGAACCTCCGCTAGGTACCCTACGGCCTATCGTACGATGAAATAATGGCTCTAGAGGTTGTGCAAGCCTACAATGAGGCTCCTAGCCTAGCTATTGAAGTTCATATACTATTGTCTTAGAAGATGATTCCGGCCAGGCTAGTTGGAGAATAATCTTCGATTCGCTTGATTCCAGTCCTCCAATCAAGCGAGCTTCGGTTAAAATTCGATTAGAAACCTACTGGAGCGGCAAAGCTTTGCAGCAGTAGAGAACGAGCACTCTCGCGGTGGCTTGCCGACGTTCCTTTTTTATGGTTTTGCTAGCAGAGCTCAAAGGTGTAGAATGAGTAGTGAGGCTCGGGGGGTGGCGTCCACGGCTATTTATAGTGTTCCAAGGTCAGTTTGGTTGCTTCGGAACCACACGACTATGGGGGTATCGTGACAGCGACGGCTCAGCGCCAGAGAAGATGACACACTGGTCATGTTTGCACTTTTGCTAAATTAACCCTGGTGCACGTGTACTTATGTGCGAGTGTGGGAGTGAGATGGGTTGTGTTCTAGTTGGGTCGTGGGCAAGCTTATAGTCCAGCGACTGTTTTTGTTATTTTTTCTTCATCTATCTTTTTATCTTTTTTGTTTTCTGTTTCCAAGTTTAATTTTCCTATTTGAATTTTGTTTAGAGTTTAGTTCTGGTTTGAAAATTTCAAACATAAGGATAACTATAGGTAGGACAGAGATACGTTTCATCTCTAAATCTTGTTTTGGAAAAACTATTTTGTGTAATTTTTTCCTCACATATTAATAGGTTATTTTCAACTCTACCTTAACCATTTGAAAAGAATTTGTTCCAAGAAATAGTTTCAGAATTTGAAATATTATCCTGTATCTGAATATTGTGTATAGGTAAAAGTTTTGTATCATGTGCTTGTCATAAATTGGTTTTGAGTTGATTCCTTCTCATACAACCATATGTGATTTTCAAATATCACTCTACTAATTTAAATGGAATTTCCCTCTATGAATGTTTTGATCTTTCAAAGTTATTCCCTTGGAACTTGGGAGTTTTTACAAATAGTATTCGAAGATTTTTGTATTAATTTTCTTGAGTGTAATATTTATTATTGAACACTCTGTTATTAGGAAAGATTTTGACATGTGAGGAAAGTATATGCAACTTTCAAATGAATATTTTGTTCAAAATGATTTATTTTGAACATTTCAAGGATTCCATGGTTGGATTATATTTTATTTCCTTTATTTTCTCAACACATAATTTCTACTCTCTTCTCTAGTCATAAAAGTGTGGAATAACAACTAGAGTTTCCTCTTTAAGAGAAATCTCAAATGGTTGTCCATATGTTGGAAAGTACTTTATAAGATCATGTGCATCTCAATGTTGACTGAAGATACTTATTAAGAATTTCTATAAGTGATTTCAGTAGATTCACTACTAACAGATAGAAATGGTTTTGCGTAATTATTCTTATGATGAAAATCATAACATATTCTTTGTGTGTTTTACCCAAGAAAATTATTTGTCTTCATTAATAATTTTCATTAGTGGGACATGGCTTATGTTTTACTCTAACTCTAATGCATGTGATCATCTTGTTAGTATAACATCAGGGTTTAGTGTTTTAGGAATGGCCTTGATTCACCGGTGTGTGAGGTATAGATCATTTCTACACTTGTGTTGGAAAGTGTGATCAAGAGTGAGTGATTAACTGCCAATACTCGAAAATTCCTATCAACTTTCAGGTGCTACGTACGTACACCAAAATGGAGAAGGGGCGCCTTTCCTTCCACTGCAGGCCAGCGAGGCGCTTTTTTTGGAAATAGGTGCTTTATTATGAGTAGTAATGTTTACACCCGGTCTTTGCATAACCATGACGCACACAACCGATAAAACCAGTCAAAAACTAGGAAATCATTACAATATAGTATGATTATCCAAATGCCTATAAGGATGGAAGCTCAATTCTTAGATCATGCTGCTACCCAAGTCAGGAAAAAATATCCCTCGCAATATCCTCCAATCGTGTACACCCCTCCGTAAACATATCGCGGAACTTGACACATTGTAGAGGTGACCACAAACTGAGAGTATCCGTACTCCCGTAGATAACTTTCAGATAAGAAGGCACAATATTATTAAAAACCTTGTCATTTCTACATAGTCATAGCAACCAAATAATAGAAAGAGCCCCCACCCTAAACAAAATCTTGTACTTATTTATCCCATGTAACCATTTACCAAAAACATTGGCAACGGATTGAGGGGGAGATAAACTAGATGCTACTTGGATGATTGACCATATAGACTAGAAATTTTGCATTGGAAGAATAAGTGCGTAATCGTCTCATCGTGATGACAGCAAACACACTTTCTACTTCCTTGCTAATTTTATTTAATGAGGTTATATTTAGTAAGGATAAAATCACGACGCAAATACCATGCGAATATTTTCGTTTTTAGAGGTATATTCATCTACCAAATTTTGTTATTATGATTATCGCCTGGAATATCATGTTGCATCAAAGCCCTATAAATGGAGTCTACTGTGAATTTTCTATTCTCGAGTAGTTTCCATTGAAACTAATCATGACGATAGCGTCACAACATCACTCAGCGTCTATCGCTGCCAAGAGAACCTATTATTGGAGCATTGCCCTAACCCTGCCAGAACTGGCTACCAACCGAAAGGTTTGCCGGCATAGTACATCTCGTTAAGAAGTTGACAATTGCTATCCAGAGTTAGGCTGGCCTCTCCGCAAGCAGGTACATGGATGGGCGCTGCAGCTTGTATTGTATCACTCTATTTTATGATATAAAACATTTTGCTAATTTTTTTTGACAACTGTTCGATCATTCAGTCGAGACATCTTTGTCATACACATACAAAACATAGCTACACAGACAAGTTGAGACAATATGGTCAACTGGTTATGACTTTACTAGGCAAGTTAGCATGGAGATAAGCCATGCCCCTGAAGTCTACTCATTTGTGTACATGGCTAAGTTCGACGTTGACCTGATATTGAGTGGTTGTTAGACGTTACCCAATGTGCAATATATAAGATAAGTAGCAGATATATTTTGATTGTTATAATGCATCTTTGGATGGTATTACATGTTACATGTTTTTTAAGATGTTATCCATAAGGAAGCACTAAGGAACACTATGATCTCATCCACCTATGTCCTAACCAGTTTTTATATACCATAAAAAACAATGAACTCAGACAATAATGATAAATCACATGTTATGGTTTCCTCAAGATAGCATAATGAACATTTATATTACAGTCCCATTGAACCTTCCGAGGACTTCTTAAGGACAATCACTGTCCCATGGCCAATACACACAAAATAAATAAATATGCAATGATCCCATCCTCTTGAGTATATACAGTAATGCTCTTGAACCTATACATATTCTTCGTCACAACCAAACGTCACAAACAGTGGAATTCCCATTGGTAACATCATATCTTGTTATCAGTTCCTACTTGTTCATTGTTCTTCTTATGAGTTATGACGCACCTCACATATCCTTCTCTTCATTGATGGTTTTCAGCTTGGCAAGCCAAGAATCCATGCGATCCATTGCTATATTTTTATCAGCCTGCTAAATGTGCTCAACGTCCTGGATCTCATTCAACATTTTTTATTGGAATGAAAATATCTAAAAAGGAGGTGTACATTTAAAGATCAAAATGGCTGGGTTACTCAGAGAAATTGTTATCCTAATGAGTAGAGTGTAAATTATATAGATACTTCCTCTCCTAAAAAATCTAGAAGCATGAAACAGTTTACTGAATTGTGCAACTTTATCAGCCGGAACGAAATAAAAAACCTGCAAAATACTTATCAACACTAACTGAAGATAGAAGATCCAATCCAAGGAAACGGCCTAAACTGTGTGCATGCCTTCTATCCAGAAAAGGAAAAACATCACTTGCATGTCATCCAAAATAGGAACGTGGTCAACAGCACACACACATGCACTCACTCACTCACTCATTTAGTAGTAGTAAGTAGTAAGTAGTAAGTACCCTCACAAACACAAGAACGTCACAGTTTTCAGTTCAAATATAACATTTATGTGGTTGGATTGTTGATAAGCGCTAACATATGGGCGTTTTTCACTTGTTGCTTTCAGGTATAGTATAACCACATTTGCATCAAACTTCGATTCGTCCTGAAGAAGTTTGTATGAATAAGCTCAGATAGCGTAGGAATCTAGCATAATGACCCAACTTCATTATCATTGGAAAGTAAAGCTAAGGATACATTTTTACTAAATATAAATTCATCTCATGAATTCGTGTTTTGAGACCAGGAAGCAAAGTGAAATGTACATAGTTACCACGTGCTGTAATCTGAATATCTGGAGGAGAAGAAATTCTGACATGTTTTTATGCTATCCAGACAAATAATTTCTTTCATGGTTCTGATGTGGCATTTAGGCATAGTTAACCCCCTTTTAGCAGGAGTGGACTCTAAGTTTCTTCAAATATCAGTTTTTTAATGCACCTATACCTTTTGAACTCAATCCTCAAGCATATGTTAGATTTCAAACACAAAAAGGTTTGTTAGTGCGATCTACCATGCTGTAGATCCAGAAAAAATTGTTGTAAGAAACTAGTCTGACTAGTGGCTCCTAATGGTCAGGCGAAGATACATAAACCACCTTCGAGGAGTGTCATCTTGACGCCAGCCAGAGAAAATGTCAGAGATAAGCGTCTCCGTTCAACACGTAGCTCGAAAATGGCAGAACAAACCTATCAAAGAAGGTATCAGAGTACCCTTCCTTTCTGCAAGCTAAGGCTAAATTTGTACTTCCCGACACCTACTTATCCTGAGGCCTCCCAAGCAAATCAAATGGATATGGAAATGAGCTAGGAGAAGAAAACACCAATTCACGTTGTGGTTCTGAGTAAAGCTAGGTTCGACAGGCCGAGCAACTAAAGTATCTATCTTAGGACTACCATGTGATTATTGCATGGAATGAGAGGAATAGAGCCTTGTATAAATAACAAGAGCAAGCAGAAGGTACGCCAATAAAAAGCGGTAGTTAATTAATACTTCAAGTGTAGTCCATATAAAATTGATATGTGGTGAAGAGGAGTGAAGGCAATAGCAAAAAGAAATACGGAGTAAGGTGCACGAACCAACGCTGCCTTGAAGTGAAGTCACACAAATAATTGTAGTTGTACGTTTGTTCATAAAACTTTCACTCTTGCTTCGGTAACCCCCCCCCCCCCCCCCACACACACACACACACAAAAGCACTTTTTGTCTGATAACAGGTTCAGGTTTGTTTTCAGTGGTTCCGGGTGAGAGGTTGACTCCTATGGAAGCGTATGTACGTAAAGTTGTACAATGTATTTTAGACGGATAAGGTGGAGACCAATCGGTCGATTGAAGAAAATACCCGTCCTATAGTCCTATTTCCATCTGCTCCCATCGGTTTTGTCCCAGACAAACTCCCAGTCGGCCACCACCGTTCCCGGAGAGCTTCCGGTGAACTCAGGCGAATTCCCCGCCGGCCACCACTGCTCCTGGAGAGCTTCCGGCGAACTCCCAGTCGGCCACCACCGCTCCCAGAGAGCTTCCGGCGAACTCCACCACCGGCCGTTGGTGGAGGCGATGTAAGGAACTACGTCCTCGCAGCCTACCGTATAAAAGAGATGGCGTCGTCGGTCGTGGAGAAATGTTGGAGGATGGATAGGGCCCAAGCCAGGCGGGCGGAGGGCGACGCGGGCGAGAGTGCGTCCAGCAATGGCGGCCAAGAGAGATCTACATGATCGAGCTGCTTCCCTGGACCAGTACATACGCTACACGAACGATTAGCAGATCTTTTTTTTTGCGTGGACGATCAGCAGAGCTGTACAAACAATATACAACTTGACCCCGATCCGGCTGTATGCGCGATTGTTGTATACGGGGCTAGTACGCGACTAGATCTCACCCGGATCCCGCCCGATGCACGCTATCGGGTTGGAAAATTTGTATGGGGGGGGGGGGGGGGTGGGGTACCGAAGCAAGGCTCAAAAACTTTA
Source organism: Avena eriantha (assembly GCA_910589775.1). Classification (NCBI taxonomy): domain Eukaryota; kingdom Viridiplantae; phylum Streptophyta; class Magnoliopsida; order Poales; family Poaceae; genus Avena; species Avena eriantha. Next base: position 25,694,223 of record OU342744.1, on the reverse strand, counting down.
GGTAGGAGTACAAAACATGTACTACTTATAGAAGTCGCTCCTCTCCGTGGCCACAAGTACCAGCTATATACTACTGTGTGTAAATTATAGTTGGAAATCATCAGGTCACTGTTTAGACAAACATCTCAGCCACTCAACTGACTAATTAAGGGCAACAATTTCTGAATAAGATAGTTAATAGACCTTCAAGATAGATGAGATTCGTTTTATTTTTTTACAGATCATTGCGTTGATCTTACTTGGCCATGATAGGTATCGGGATTTAGGATAGTAATGAAGGTCCACTAGTAGAAAACAGACCTTTGGTCCAGGGGTATTAGCCCCGGTTTTGTTACAAACCGGGACTAATGCCCCGGTCCAACGGCTAGAACTGGCCCCAGGGGGTGGCAGACACTAGCCCCGGTTCGAACAGGACCTTTAGCCCCGGGTCGTGTAACAAACCGAGGCTAAAGGGTTTCAGGCAGGCCAGGTCGGACGCCATACCCTTTAGTCCCGGTTTGTTATACGACCCGGGGCTAAAGGTGGACCTTTTAGCCCCGGTTCTAGACACGAACCGGGGCTAAAGGTCTGGCTATATCTTCTTCCCCTGCCCGAGCCACCATTCAAGTTGGTGGCTCTCCTCTCTCTCTCTCTCTTTCTTACTTCAAGCTCGAGTTCATGCCCTTTTTTCCTCAAGATTTGTCTATATTTTGTGGTGCCCCATCTATCCAAAGGTTTTAAAAGGTGAGCAACTTCATCCTTTAAACTCTCATTGCTATATTAGCTCATTTAATGCTCTATCTTATAGATGGATTTGTGGATTTAGTTTGGTAGTAATTTTTGCAATGATAGCATGAGATCGATGTTTAGATTCTATCTATCTTGTATTAATGTAAGGAACTCTAAGGTAAATATCACAATATGTGGATTCTATCTATATATATCTTGTTTTGGCACATAGTCTCGAAATTTGATTTTAAAGCACACACATGCGTGAGTTCATCATTCTAACTAGCTAGCTGGGCAAAATATCCTTCTTCGTCTACCTGCGTTCAACAAACTGAAAAAATTGTAACAAAGATAGGGTTAATTCATAAAAGCTTGATAAGAAGACATCACAATTCACATATTAGGGAGTGCCTCTATGGCGAGCTCCTCGAATATGTCTAAGGACGGGATCCTAAGACATCTTCGAGAAGCTCTGCAGTAGTGGTGTCCCTGCTCTCCCACACCATCTTTTGGTTTATATCTTCTCTAGCTAAATCAGTATGCTGGTGGAGCTAACTAATTTCACATATTAGAGAGTGCCTCTACGGCGAACTCCTCGAAGATGTCTGAGGACGAGGTCCTAAGACATCTTAGAGAAGCTCTGCCGTAGTGGTGTCCCTGGTCTCACACACCATCTTGCAGTTCTTCACAAGAATGCATACCTATTTATAGATTAAGCAGCACAACATAGTGTCGGGCACTGATGACATAATTTCGACACACTCACCCTGGCATAGTGCTGCCACCCACCCAAAATAGTGTCGGCATTTAATTTACTGGCTTAGTGCTGCCCACTGAGGACATAGTGTCGATATGTTGTCTCCACATCCACATTTATTCCCGGTTGGTGCCTCCAACTGGGACTAAAGGTTCATCATATCTTTAGTCCCGGTTGCTGGTTTTAGATTAGTACTAATTAATTATGATTATGTTTGATGTACTTAATTAATTATATATTGCAGATGAGCCGGCAATGGATGTATGCTGACCGACTCTCTAACGAGTTCATTAAAGGCGTGCATTCTTTTGTTCTTGTGGCCGAGGCAAACAAGCGGAATGGTTTTATGTCTTGTCCATGTGGTGTCTGTCGGAATCATAAAGAACACTCTTCCTCAAGAGTCCTTCACAACCACCTGTTTCGGTCCAGTTTCATGACCGGCTATAATTGTTGGACCAAGCACAGAGAAAGAGGGGTTATGATGGAAGACAACGAAGAAGAAAAGAATGACAACGACTTCCCTGAATACGATGGTACTACAATGGAAGACATTGATGAAGAAAAAGATAAAGAACGGGCATCAGATCTACCCGATGATGATCTTAGTCGGGCCATTGCTGATGTCCAGGAAGAATGCGTAACTGAAAGGGAGAGGTTGAAGTTCAAGAAGATGTTAGAGGATCACAACAAATTGTTGTACCCAAATTGTGAAGATGGGCACAAAAAACTGGGTAGCACACTGGAATTGCTGCAATGGAAGGCAGAGAACGGTGTGACTGACAAAAGATTTAAAAGTTGCTGAAAATAATGAAAAAGTTGCTTCCAAAGGATAACGAACTGCCCGCAAGTACCTACGAAGCAAAGAAGGTTGTCTGCCCTCTAGGATTAGAGGTGCAGAAGATACATGCATGCATTAATGACTGCATCCTATACCGCGGCAAGGAGTATGAGAATTTGGAGGCATGCCTAGTATGCACTGCATTGCGGTATAACATAAGACGAGATGACCCTGGTGATGTTGAGGTCGAGCACCGCATGAAGAGGGTTCCTGCCAAGGTGATGTGGTATGCTCCTATAATACCACGGTTGAAACGTTTATTCAGGAACAAAGAGCATGCCAAGTTGTTGCGATGACACATGGAAGACCGTAAGAAAGACGAGATGTTGAGACACCCCGCTGATGGGTCGCAGTGGAGAAAAATCGAGAGAGAGTTTCTGGACTTTGCAAGTGATGCGAGGAACTTATGGTTTGGTCTAAGTACAGATGACATGAATCCTTTTAGGGAGCAGAGCTGCAGTCATAGCACCTGGCCTGTGACTATGTGTATTTATAACCTTCCTTCTTGGTTGTGCATGAAGCGGAAGTTCATTATGATGCCAGTGCTCATCCAAGGCCCGAAGCAATCCGGCAACGACATTGATGTGTATCTAAGGCCATTAGTTGAAGAACTCTTACAGTTGGGGCACGGACAAGGTGTACGTGTGTGGGATGAGAACAAGCAGGAGGAATTTGACCTACGAGCGTTGTTGTTCATAACAATCAATGATTGTCCTGCTCTTAGTAACATTTCAGGACAGACAAACAAGGGATACAATGCATGCACACACTGTTTAAACGATACTGAAAGTATATATTTGGATAAATGTAAGAAGAATGTATACCCGGGGAATCGTCATTTTCTTCCGCCCTCGCACATCCTAAGAAAGAAAGGTAAGCATTTTAATGGTGAGGCAGACAGCCGGTGTAAGCCTATCCGCCGTACTGGTGATGATGTATTTGACATGGTGAAGGATTTAAAACTAATCTTTGGAAAGGGTCCTGATCTGTTCCGAAGGACGATGTCGGACACGCACCCATGTGGAAAAAGAAATCTATATTTTGGGAGCTACCCTATTGGAAAGTCCTAGAGGTCCGCTCTGCAATTGACGTGATGCACCTGACGAAGAATCTTTGCGTGACGCTGCTAGGCTTCTTGGGCGTGTATGGGAAGAGCAAAGATACACCTGAAGCACGACATGACCAACAACATATAAAAGACCGAGACGGCATGCATCCAGAGCTGTTTGAAGGTACTGCTAGCTACGCTCTTACCAAAGAAGAGAAGGAAATCTTTTTTGAAGTCCTTTACAGTATGAAGGTCCCGTCTGGTTTCTCATCGAACATAAAGGGAATAATAAATATGGCAGAGAAAAAATTTCAAAACCTAAAGTCTCATGACTGCCACGTGCTTGTGACCCAGCTGCTTCCGATTGCATTGAGGGGACTCCTACCGGAAAATGTTCGAGTACCCACTGTGAAGCTACTTCTCAATGCAATTTCTCAGAAGGTAATTAGTCTAGATAGTCTACTAAGGTTATAGAAAGATGTGGTCCCATGTCTTGTCAGCTTCGAGTTGGTGTTCCCACCATCCTTCTTCAATATTATGACTCACCTCCTAGTTCACCTAGTCGATGGGATTAACATTCTTGGTCCTGTATTTCTACACAATATGTTCCTCTTTGAGAGGTTCATGGGAGTGTTAAAGAAATATGTTCATAACCGTGCTAGGACAGAAGGAAGCATCTCAAAGGGATATGGAACATAGGAGGTCATTGAGTTTTGTGTTGACTTTATTCCTGACCTTAAACCCATCGGTGTTCCTGAATCACGACATGAGGGTAGAATTAGTGGAAAAGGCACGACAGGAAAGAAAGCAAGGATATGTATGGACGGACATTCTCTCACTAAAGCACACTACACAGTTCGGCAAAGTCCACCTTAGTGGCTCCGTATATCGAGGAACGCAAGAATATTGTACACTCCAACAACCCGGGGAAGCCTGGCTCCTAGATTAGAGATGAACATATGAGGACTTTCGGTGGTTGGTTGCAGACACATCTCATGAATGACATAAATGTTGGAGAGCAGTTGTACTTGTTGGCCAGGTCACCATCTTCGACTATATTGACTTTCCAAGGGTACGAGATAAATGAGAATACATTTTACACGATCGCCCAAGATAAAAAGAGCACCAATCAAAATAGTGGTGTCCGATTTGATGCAACAGATGAGAATGGGCAAAAGGATACATATTATGGTTACATAGAGGAGATATGGGAACTTGACTATGGACCTTTTTTAAGGTTCCTTTGTTTCAGTGCAAATGGGTCAAGCTGACAGGAGGCGGGGTTGAGGTAGACAAGAAATACGGAATGACAACAGTGGATCTCAACAACCTTGCGTATAGAGATGAACCATTTGTCCTAGCCAATGATGTGGCTCAGGTTTTTTATGTGAAGGACATGTCTACCAAACCGAGAAAAAGAAAAGATAAGCAAAAGAATACATCATCCGATGAGCCAAAGCGCCACATAGTTCTTTCAGGAAAAAAACATCGTGGGGTGGAGGATAAGACAGACATGTCAGACGATTATGATAAGTTTCATGAAATTCCGCCCTTCGCTGTGAAGGATGATCCAAGCATCCCGTTAAGTAAGGAAGATGCTCCATGGTTACGGATTAGAAGAAAACCCTAACATGTGTGGATGTTGGTGATGTACAATATTATTAAACCTTTATTTTTAATAATCTTCTTATATGTATATGGATATGAACTATCTCGATCTCAATAGGTAGTATTGCAACTTGTTGTGGCCAGACATTTATTAATATTAAAACGTAAAAATTAGTCATAATCATATCTAGCCCTGTAGTACACAACTTCTGGGTCGTCTTCGGAATCGTCATCGTCATCGTCGTCGCTCGTAGCACGCGGATGGATCCTTAGCCCTTTCTCGTAGCATGCGGATGGATCCTCTGGCCTTGGATTCACGACGCGCGGGGGAGGGGGCTCCCGGATGACGACCCCAATACGCCCTAGGCCTTCACCACCACCACCATTCTTGTGGCTATGTTGCTGGTGAAAGTGCGGGTACCTCAAGCGATGATGGTCTCCCATGGCGATGTAGCGCATCACACAGACGATAGTCCGGTTCGCCCACCACAAGCGGTGACCAGCCTCGTTGTGGTTCACTGGGGGCGGGCCGTCACCCTCGTACCTGGCGAGCTCCCTTTCTTGCCGGTTTACGAAGAAGGCATTCCAGGTGTCGAGGTTGTCGGGATCCCAATGGGGATCCATCCGCTGCTCCGGCGTGAGCTCGAGGTGTTGGAGATATGCCCAAGAGGCAATAATAAAGTGGTTATTATTATATCTTTATGTTTATGATAAATGTTTACATCCCATGCTATAATTGTATTAACCGGAAACATTAATACTTGTGTGTTTTGTAAACATAAAAGAGTCCCTAGTAAGCCTCTTGTTAAACTAGCTTGTTGATTAATGGATGATCATGGTTTCCTGATCATGGACATTGGATGTCGTTAATAACAAGATCATAACATTAGGAGAATGATGTGATGGACACACACCCGTAGTAAGCATAGCATAAGATCAAGTCATTAAGTTCATTTGCTATAAGCTTTAAAATACATAGTAACCTAATCCTTCGACCATGAGGTTATGTTAATCACCATCACCGGATGGGTACTTTGATGACATCAAACACCGCTTCGTAACTGGGTGGTCATAAAGGTGTCATTGGGTATTCTGAAAGTATGTGTTGAAGCTCATGGACCAAGATTGGGATTTGTCCATCCATATGACGGATAGATATGCTCTGGGCCCTCTCGGTGGAATGTCATCTAGTTAGCTTGCAAGCATGTGACTGGGTCACAAGGGATGACATAACATGGAACGAGTAAAGAGTACTTATCAGTAACGAGGTAGAACTAGGTGTGGAGATATCGACGATCAAACCTCGGATAAGTATAGTATCGCGTTACAAAGGGAATTGGTTTCGTATGTAAATGGTTCTATCGATCACGAAGTCATCGTTGAGTATGTGGGAGCCATTATGGATCTCCAGGTCCCGCTGATGGTTATTGATAGGAGATGTGTGTCTGTCATGTCTACATATTCACAAACCGTAGGGTGACACACTTAAGGTTCGAAGTTGTTTTGAGTAGATATGGAATGTGCGTTGGAGACCGAATGTTGTTCGGAGTCTCGGATTGGATCCGGGACATCACGAGGAGATCCGGAATTGTTCGGAGAATAAGTTTCATATATTGGGGATCATTTTCTAAGTTAGGAAATGTTCTGGAGTATTTGTATGAGGATTCTAGAAGGTTTCGGAATGTTCCGGAAGGTTCTGGAAGATTTCTTGGAGTTTGCTTGAAAACCAAGAAAGGATCAAGGAGTCCTTGTGGGGCTAGACAAGGAGTCGTGGGGGAGGAGGACTCCTCCCCCCCTCCCAATCCGCCGGCCAAGGGAGAGGGGAGTCCTACAAGGACTCCACCTCCCCATGGCGCCTCCGTCCTTTAAATAGAGGGGTGGAGGCGCCACCCCCTGGCCCTCCTCTACTACTCCAATCCTAGCCGCCTCTCTCCTCCTCCTTTCTTCTGCTCAGGCTTAGGCGAAGCCCTGCAGAATTCTCTACTCCACCACCACCACCACGCCGTCGTGCTGCTGGGATTCCGTGGAGAAGATCTACTACCTCCGCTGCTCGCTGGAACGGGGAGAGGAAGGTATGCTTCGACTCCGTACGTGTGACCGACTGCGGTAGCGCTGCCGGAAGGATTGTCCACTCGATCTTGAGATCGGCAAGTGATCGACTACATCAACCACGAGATCCAATCTCGTAACGCTTTCGGATCTACAAGGGTTAGTACAGATCTATCTCGTTGCACATGTCTAATAGATTAGATCTTGGTTTTTATCTAGATTAGATCTGGGTTTTGCTCGTTCTTGCGGTAGAAATTTTTTGTTTTCCATGCTACGAACCCATCACGAGGTAGAAGTGGTTCGTGATGGCCGCCTGGCGGGCCGAACCTTGAGGCACATGAGGAACAAGAACCCCTCCAGCGCTCAGCATCCAGCCAGCGAGCAGCCGGTACCCCGGCGGGCATGGGTAGCTGGAGGCGCACAGCGCCTCGGTCTCCTCAAGCGTCAGAAAAGCCCAGTAACCGGTGTCCATTATTGTGAGAGAGAAGGTGTGGATGTGTGGATGGACATGGCGGTCGGCCTACATATAGAGGGACATGGCGGGAGAACATGACAGGAAGCGGGGGAAATGACTCCCTTTCCCGCCGGTTTGCGAAGAAGGCATTACAGGTGTCGAGGTTGTCGGGATCCCAATGGGGATCCATCCGCTGCTCCGGCGTGAGCTCGAGGTAGAAGTGGTTCGTGATGGCCGCATAGCGGGCCGAACCTTGAGGCACAGGAGGAACAGGAACCCCTCTAGCGCTCAGCATCCAGCCAGCGGGCAGCCGGTACCCCGGCGGGCATGGGTAGCTGGAGGTGCACAGCGCCTCGGTCTCCTCGAGCGTCAGAAAAGCCCAGTAAGCGGTGTCCATTATTGTGAGAGAGAAGGTGTGGATGTGTGGATGGACATGGCGGTCGGCTTAGATATAGAGGCACATGGCGGGAAGTGGGGGAAATGGCGGGAGAACATGACGGAAAGCGGGGGAAATGGCGGGAAGCGAGGGAAAACTATATTTTTATTATTTTTTGTGAACATCTATTATATACTAAAAACAATATAAGGGTGTTTTTCGAGGCACCATGTCGAGCCACATCATCTAAATTATTTCAATAGTTAGATCTAAAATTTACGGTTATGATTTAATAATAGATTAGCGTAACTGTGTAGTCTGTTTGACGCTGCCACGTTTGCATCCCAGAACGTAAATTCATAGGGCTATAGCGTCCGGCCTCATCCGGAAAAATAGGAAAGGAGAGCCTCCGGTACAAGGAAAAAAGTCTAGCCAAACGTGTCAAACTAGGAAACACAGGCTGTAGGTATATCCATCAATGCATATCTCATGTAGACGTGATCAAATTGGACTCATCACAACCAAAAAGTATGATCAGTTCTAGGAGGCGTACGTCCTTCAACATATTATTACACTCCATCCCGGTCCTTTTTTTGGGGAAATTCCCCATATAAGTTTCACTATAGACTGAAAAAAATAAGGATTCCATTTCTTAGGGAAATTCCCCATATAAGTTGTTTGATCTGATTTCATTTGAGATTTAAATCCACTCAAATCTTTTAGGAAAAATCAAATGGGTTTTCTGTACACAATCAAATACGATTCTAATCATGTTGTATTTATTTCCATGAAATCACTTTTTTTCCTTTTAAATTATTACTGCCGCCATCAACTCCATCCGTTCAATAGACGGTGATAGCAAATTACCAACATCCTATCGCAACTCACAAACCTTTCGGGCACTACATGATGTCCGCCTTTTTGCATTCGTCTTGGTCTGGACCGTGCTAAGCTACCAAGCATGAAGCCATGAAATGCATAATAATTGTTCCCGTACCAAAATTCCAATGAATCTGTATACCCGTTGGAATGTTGTTTCTGATGCGTTGCAAGCTTTCTAGGACCATATAAACTAATTACTTGGTAAAAAATGTAGATTCATCCAGAGACTCTCACGTGCGCTAACATTGTTCTCAATGGAATGAGTGTGTCAAGAGACAACACTACTGAGACGTTGGCTTTGCCCCCATCCATGTTAGACATAGAAGAAAAAAAGATACAACTAAGGACACAGAAAGATTCACCTATGATGAGTTGTCGTGTTCCACAACATGCTTACACATGGAATATCTAGATTAGAATACATACATATATGGGAAAATATCACGTAAAAGAAACAGGATCTAGGTTCTCAAATAATGTACCTCTTTTTAACCATCAGTTCTGATGCATGTGAATTGTCATACATGATCATTGTATCAAAAAAACTGGCATGGTACAATATGGACGAAAGTCCTAGGTTATTTTTCTAGGTTCTAGCTCTTTTGTAAGGTGCTTTATAATATTTTGTAAGGTGCTTCATAATATTTTGGAAGGTTTTTCATAGAGTCAAAAGTGGTAGAAAGTTTAGAGACTATTTAATATGGGGCAAGTAAACAGGACAAAAATTGAAAGATAATGCAGGTTTTATAAATTTGATTTGTTGGATTACTATGTTTTAAAGGAAATATGTGTTTGAGCTTAACCTTTTAGAAAATATACTACAGCTCATGATATCCTTTGTTTTTCCTGTGATGTAATCAAACTCGATTTTTTATCTTCCCAGGTGCTTTCTAATCCTATAAATCCGAATAAAGACATGTGATTCTGTTGGTATGACGACACTCCTGAGAATTTTTGAATAACATATGTTGTGGAAATTGTGTCCTACGGTTGGAAAAATGTTGCGTTTCTCAAATATGCATAGGCCAACTTATGTTTCAAATAATAGACAAATGCTTTCCAAGGTGGCACCGCCATGTTACATGACCAAACAATATAATTGTATCATAGAGTATATATTAAAGTAACTTGATCTAGAGGGAACACCATTGAGATAGTTAAAGAAAAATATAAAAATAAGACTAGAGGTGTTTCAAAGTAGATGAATCTGGAACTCTTGTACTCAAATTTCACCAACTTTGATAATCACTTGTAGAAAAAGTATTAATATGGTAAGTAGAAAATAATACAATTCGGTTTTGTGGACAATTATTTTCATAATTTGTGAAATATATCCATATATGAAACCATTGCCAAAGTTCTATATTCAGAAAACATGCATGTATATGTCCAAACCATCACGTATTTTATATAAGAGGGGAAATAATAATAATGTAAGTGAAAATTGTTGTTTTTATGCTAGCTAACGGTGGTCGCGCCGCCCCTTATTGGCCATCGGAGCATCGTCTGCGACGGCGGCCGACGGCGGCGGACAGTGGCGCTCGGCGACAAACGGTGGTGGAGCGAGAGAGAGAGAGAGAAAGGAGAGGTCCCGGAGGACCAGCGGCTCACCACGAAGACGATGGACGGGTCGACGAGGCCGGAGGAGCTCAGAAGCAGCGACAACCGCGACGACCGGAGTCGGAGCAAACGGTGACCATGGCGTCGATTTCCAGCGTGCGCGGTCGATTCCTCAGACGGTGGTGGCGCGGCGGCGGTGGGCTTCGACGGCGTGAAGCGGCCGCTCTGGATTTGGGCAGCCTGCCGACGTGATTTTGCTCCGCCGCAAATTTTCCTTAGCCGCGCGTCGATGTGCTCTGTGAATTGGGGGAGTTGGAGAGGAGGAAGGCCGGGGCTGTTAACTGTACAGACCACTGGTCCCGGGTCATACCAATAACCGGGACCAAAGGACCAACGGTCTCGGTTCGTGCCACCAACCGGCACCAAAGGTCTGGGGCACGAGCGTTGCTGTGCTGCCACGTGCACGGCCGTTGGTCCCGGTTAGTCCTACCACCCGGGACCAAAGGATCAACGGTCCCGGTTCGTGCCACAACCGAGACCAAAGGCGTGTTAATGGCAGCGCGTGCATCCAAGGATCATCGGTCCCGGTTCATGGGACGAACCGGGATCGTTGACCCATTTTTTTTCAGATTTTAGCAAACCTTTTGGTCTTCCCGCCATTTTTAAATTTGTTTTTTATTTAATTAATAAGATGTTTCAATTTAAGATGATTATTTATTTTGAATTTTAAAAAACTTTTAACAAGAAAAGTGCTTCAATTTAAATAACTAATCAAAAACCATTTTCTGTTTTCAAATATTTTTATTTAAACTATACAATTGTACTATTTACAATTAAAATTGCATTAACAAAATATTTATTGCATAATTTGGAATTTTAAAAAACTTTTAACAGGAAAAGTGTTTCAATTTAAATAACTAATCAAAAACCATTTTCTGTTTTCAAATAATTTTATTTGAACTATACAATTGTACTATTTACAATTAAAATTGCATTAACAAAATATTTATTGCATAATTTAGAATTTTAAAAAACTTTTAACAGGAAAAGTGCTTCAATTTAAATAACTAATCAAAAACCATTTTCTGTTTTTAAATATTTTTATTTGAACTATACAATTGTACTATTTACAAATAAAATTGCATTAACAAAATATTTATTGCATAATTTGGCAGGAGGTTGCCAAGATTTGAACTACAAGTACATGATATAATGCTTGTGAATTTTTAAAAAAATCATTTATAGGTTCACAACATGCTATTTCATCACAGATCAACTTCAAGTTCAGCGAGGCTCAGCCCCGGGCTAAGAAGCTTCATGCCCGCCGTTTTGAATATAGTTTGAAACGGGAATAAGAAATTCAAAAATGATCCAAACAATGTGAAACCTTCACGTGGTGTCATATTATGTGTCACAGCTGCAAGGAAAAATATTGAACTTGAAAAATTGCAAACATCATAAAACATCCTTCACAAAATAACGTATCATGTTCGAGGTTTCATGGCATTTAGGTCAAACCACCAATGTTATGGCTAGAATCAGGGCATAGTTTGTGATAATGTGCCCATATTGTGCACACATGTGCATCTTGGGATGGCTTACGATGTTGCAGGAGGAAGTTTTCCCTTTCGACACACGAAAAAGCCAATTTCCATTTTTGAGGTGCCGAAATCGGGGTGTTCTCTGAAGGAACCACCAAATTAAAGTTTGGCATTGGTACCAAACCATTTTTCAAAAATACTATACCACCTTATATGGACAATTTCCCAACCGGTGTATCTGGAACCTTTCTGTCCATCCCTCATGAAAAAGACAAATTCCTGCCAAATCGGCTGGAGGTTGCCAAGATTTGAACTACAAGTACATGATATAATGCTTGTGAATTTTTTAAAAAAATCATTTATAGGTTCACAACATGATATTTCACCAGAGATCCACTTCAAGTTCAGCGAGGCTCAGCCCCGGGCTAAGGATCTTCATGCCCGCCGTTTTGAATATAGTTTGAAACGGGCATAAGAAATTCAAAAATGATCCAAACAATGTGAAACCTTCGTGTGGTGTCATATTATGTGTCATATTATGGCTCAGTCCCGGCTGGTGGGTGATGGGTTCGTAGCATGGAAAACAAAAAAATTCTACCGCGAGAACGAACAAAAACCCAGATCTAATCTAGATAAAAGCCAAGATCTAATCTATTAGACATGAGCAACGAGATAGATAGGAACTAACCCTCGTAGATCCCAAAGCGTTAACGAGATTAGATCTCGTGGATGATGTAGTTGATCATTGCCGATCTCAAGATCGTGTGGACGATCCTTCCGGCGTCGCGTTCCGGCAGCGCTTCCGCCGTCGGTCAAGTTGACGATCCTTCTGGCTCCGCGATTCGGCAGCGCTTCCGCAGTCGGTCACACGTGCGGAGTCGAAGCAGACCTTCCTCTCCCCTTTCCAGCGAGCAGCGGAGGTAGTAGATCTTCTCCACGGAATCCTAGCAGCACGACGGCGTGGTGGTGGTGGTGGAGTAGAGAATTCTGCAGGGCTTCGCCTATGCCTGTGCAGAAGAAAGGTGGAGGAGAGAGGCGGCAGAGATTGGGAGTTATGGGAGAGAGCTAGGAGGGGGCGCCCCTGCCCTTCTATTTAAGGGAGGGAGGGCACGCCTGGGGAGGGGGAGTCCTTGTAGGACTCCCCTCCTATGGCCGGCGGTGGGAAGGGGGGAGGAGTCCTCCTCCCCCACGAATCCGTGTCTTGCCCCACCAAGACTCCTTTGATCCTTTCTTGGTTTTCAAGCAAACTCCAAGAAATCCTCTAGAACCTTCCAGAACATTCCGAAACCTTCTAGAATCTCCATACAAACACTCCGGAACATTTCCTAACTTAGAAAATGATCCCCAATATATGAATCTTATTCTCTGGACCATTCCGGATCTCCTCGTGATGTCCCTGATCCATTCCGAGACTCCGAACAACATTCGGTCTCCAACGCAAATTCCATATCTACTTAAAACAACTTCGAACCTTAAGTGTGTCACCCTACGGTTCGTGAATATGTAGACATGATAGAGACACATCTCCTATCAATAACCATCAGCGGGACCTGGAGATCCATAATGGCTCCCACATACTCAACGATGACTTCGTTATCGATTGAACCATTTACATACGAAACTAATTCCCTTTGTCACGCGATACTATACTTATCCGAGGTTTGATCGTCAGCATCTCCATACCCAGTTCTACCTCGTTACTGATAAGTACTCTTTACTCGTTCCGTGATATGTCATCCCTTGTGACCCAGTCACATGCTTGCAAGCTAACTAGATGACATTCCACCGAGAGGGCCCAGAGCATATCTATCTGTCATATGGATGGACAAATCCCAATCTTGGTCCATGCGCTTCAACACATACTTTCAGAATACCCAATGACACCTTTATGACCACCCAGTTACGAAGCGGTGTTTGATGTCATCAAAGTATCCATCCGGTGATGGTGATTAACATAACCTCATGGTCGAAGGATTAGGTTACTATGTATTTGAAAGCTTACAGCAATACGAACTTAATGACTTGATCTTATGCTACGCTTACTATGGGTGTGTGTCCATTACATCATTCTCCTAATGATATAACCTTGTTATTAATCACATCCAAATGTCCATAATCAGGAAACCATGATCATCAATTAATCAACAAGCTAGTTCAACAAGAGGCTTACTAGGGACTCTCTTATGTTTACAAAACACACAAGTATTAATGTTTCCGGTTAATAAAATTATAGCATGGGATGTAAACATTTATCATAAACATAAAGATATAATAATAACCACTTTTATTATTGCCTCTTAGGCATATCTCCAACAGTCTCCCACTTGCACTAGAGTCAATAATCTAGTTCAAAACTTGTGCATTCAACACCTATGGCTTTCTTGGTGTTGTATAGACACTACTGCTAGTGGTAAACATAATCTTCGGATCTGACACTTCCAGGTCCGTGTGTATTTGCATGTCCTTGCGTCTCTACGCATTACTCATTCTCCAATGAGATGGCATTGTATAAATTTGGTCCTTTGGTGAGACCTTTAGTTCCTTGGGATTAAATCATGTTGATACAATTGTCATACAATGTATATTTATAGTATTAGCCCACTTTGAACCACACCTAGTTTGATAACAAACTACTTAACACAAATGCCCTCCTTTGCTGCTACTATAGTAGTTATATACTTAGCCTTTTGTTGTAGTATCCGTCACAATGTCTCAACTTTGGAACTCATCCAAATCCATCACGGAACATCCTTTCCATTACATTGTGCCACCCATAGTTTAAATTGAGATAAACTTAATTTGTATCTTGTGACAAAACTAGTATCAATGTAACACTTTACAATGAACTACCTTTAACTATTTGTCACTTATACATGGTATATTCTTAGTTCTTCCAAAGCTCATAAGAATATCTTTACTATTGTCCAATGATCATCTTATGAATCATTCTGGTATATGCTCATAACATTTAGAGCATAGGACATATCTGGATGTGTACATCTCAAAGAATGATTGATCAAAATATTCTTGTGATTTCACCAAGTGTCAAAACACTTGAATCTCATGTCAATACACTCGAATCTTGATTCAGTCCTTTCCGTGCGTCAAGAACCTTTCTTGTTGTTTCCATATTGAACTCATTCAACATCTTATCTATGTACATTTGGCAAAACCATATTAGCGCCTCAATCTATTCATATAGACATTAATGCCTAATTCTTGGGTTATGCCTAAGTCTTTCATCGAAATGAAATTCTTAACCTGTGTTAATACAAGATACATCATTTCCAATCAACAATATGTCCTCTACATAATGTATTTAGAAATTTTTCTCAGCGCTCCCATTTAATTTCTTGCAAATGCAAGAATCTTCATCATCTCCGATGAATTTAAACTCTTTTAACAGTTTCATCATGGTGAAGATTCCAACTCCGCTATGCTTACTTCAACCATTGAAGTTTTGCATACTCTTTTAGCATCCTTTGAATTAACAAAACCCTTTGGATCGTGTCATGTACACGTCCTAGGTAACCATTCTATTAGAAGAACTTGTTTTGTTTGTTCAACTACCATATACCAAAATATATGTAGTGGTTGCTACATTAATCCATCCAGACTAAATATCGCTATGAAAGATCAAATCTTATCATAGTCAATTCCTTGAACATTGTCGTAAACTCTTTCCGACATGTCGACTATTTCATAGATTTGAAACATCCATGTCTATTTCTTTATAGATCCAAACACGACCGATAGGCTTCACGCCTTTCCGGAGGGTCTTCAAAGTTCAGAAACTTGATTTCTCGTGTATGGATGCTATCTCGGATTCCATGACTTCTAGTCATTTTATGGAGTCAGGGCCCATCATCGCTTCTTTGCATGTAGTCGGTTCATCATTGTCAAAACAATAACGACTTGCTTATCAAATCTTACTATTTGATTCTTACCGACCCACACGGTTCTATAGGAACTCTAATCTTCGAGATCACACCTTTTGTAATCACGAGAACCATGAGCATTATGGCCGTCACCGGGACACTTTCCGGCGCTGCGCTACTTAGCACATATAGCTAAGGTTCAACAACCTTATCAAAGTTCTATTGTCCTCCCACTTAACTTTTCACGAAAAATTCCTTCTCAAGAAACTTGACGTTCCAAGTAACAAAACTCTTTTGTCCTCGGTGTTATGGAGAAATTCCCAACAAATTCTTTGGGATAACCTACAAAGAATTGTTTATCCGACTTTGGTTGTAAACATTTTACTTATGCATAACATACCAAAATTTAAGAAAAGAAAATTCGGGTTTTATCCCAAATCATAACTCATATGGTGTCATTTCAACGGATCACGATGGAGCTCTTTTTAGTGTAAAAGCGGTAGTCACTAAAGCTTTAATCTTTAATATATAATGACAGTTTTATAAATGACACCTTTGATCTTACCATGTCAAACAAGGTTTCATTACATATCTTGAACACTCCATACTCCTATGGTGTTTTGGGAAATGCAAATCCATGGAACGATTCCTCAAATCTTAGGTGTTTTGCTAAACTTGTAACTCAAACATCTTTCTTTATGATCGAATCATAAACTCTTTATTTTCTTGTTACAATGATTTTCAACTTCATCTTGAAAGTCTTTGAACAATTTTCAAATGTTTTCATAATTTCTCCTTATTAAGTAAATATACAGATATATTCACTCAAATTCTCGGAGAAAGCATATGAAGCAAAAAGATCCATCACATATGGCTACTCATAATGGACTATGCACATCAGCATGCTCAATTTCCAATAAGCTAGTCATCCGTTCCTCTCTGGCCCATGGACGGAGTTTCAATTATCTCGAGGAAAGTCTCACATGCGTCAATTGATCAAAATCAAAAGACTCCAAAATTCCATCAACATGGAGTTTCTTCATGTTTTCTTTCAAATATAATTTAAACAGCGATGTCACTTCATAAGTGATCTTTCAATCATTTGTCTTGCGACATTTTAGCAATAGTGTTTATGGATGTGATTTCTCCCACCAGACTTGTAAAAATTCATCCATCCTTTATGGAATACGGTAATTATTTGAACAACCATTGTTCTCGTAATACCGGAACAAAATAAAAACAAATCTTGAAGGCTAGGTTTGATGTTAACGAGCAACACAACAACCCTTTGTTTGTTTTCGATCACATTTTCTCTTGCTAGTTACTTAGGCCATTGTAGTTCATGAATTGTGCTGTCCTATATGACACTTCATACCAACCAATTCGGTATCCAATACCGGAGAACCACATTGTTTAACAAGCAAGGAATACAACTATAACATGTATATCTTCTATATGCCTAAGTTGGACATCTCCAACCTTTTATTTTCTGCCAAATATTTTATAGATTCTTTTTCAGCAATTCCTTTTCTTTTAAAAAAATCGATCAACATCAATAGTGGTGTCATCAACATGACACATGGTACAAAGCGTATATAGTCAACCACTAATACCTTTGGACTTGCACTTTGAGGTGGATCACCATCATCAAATGATTGGTGTTCTTTCAAAAATCCATTCTTTAGTAATCTTTTAGTGTAGTAAACATTTTACTTACATCTTCTATTCATCCTTATCATGACAACTTTCATGATCAAGCTGCTATAGCTTATAAAGGTGAATTGCGAGTATAATGTTTCTTTTTCAAAACCTTTGGAGAATTAGGACGACTAGCGTCTCCAACCTTCACAAATTCTCATCAAATATGAGGACGTATACTCTATCATGTTGTAACCAACACATTGTTTTAGATATCGCAATACCTTTCACATATGATGGTTTCTGAAACATTGATTTCAGCTCTTAGATAAACTTGATATTAAAAACAATCTTTTGAGTATCAAGAATCATGGAGGCAAACATGATACATTAGATACTAACACTATAATTGTTACTCTTGATTTAATACTACTTATTAAACTTCATGGAGTAAATGGAGTTTGCTGAAAGTTTGCAATAGGACTTATAAACTTTAAATTGTCATTCAAAACAATACGATACCAGTTCGTAAAGTAAATATCCAGAATTTCTATAGTTCCACTATCTCAACTATAACTAAGCGTAAGGTGGTGAACGGATGCCAATGACTACAACAAATTATGCAAATTCACTTTGATTGTGTTTATGATAAATTGAGTTCGACTAATCCAAATTACAAATGAACTCCCACTCAAAACAACATCCCTCGAGTTGTTTTAGTGATTACACGAACCAAATCCACTACACCAAGTCCGATCATCACGTGAGATTATGTAGCTTTAAAGGCGAACAATCAACATGTTCATCATATCATCCATATGACTCATGCTTTACCTTTCGGTATTCTGTGTTCCGAGACCATGTCTGTACATGCCAGGCTCGTCAAGGTTAACCTTAGTTTCCACATGTGCAAATCTGGCTTGCACCCGTTGTATGCACACGTAGAGTCTATCACACCCGATCATCACGAGATGCTTCGAAACGACGAGTCTTAGCAACACTGCCAACTAAGGACGAACACTTTATTACTTGATATTTAGTGAGAGGGATCATCTTATAATGCTACCGTCGCGATCTAAGCAATACAAGATGCATAAAGGATTAACATCACAGGCAATTCATAATAAGTGTGATATGATATGGCCCTTTCTTCTTGCGCCTTTGATCTCCATCTCCAAAGCACGAACATGATCTCCATCATCACCAGCATTGCGTCAAGGTCAGTGGTGCCGCTTCATGGTTGTCCATCATCACCAGCAACTATTACAACTACTTGGAATAAAGCTCTTACAAGATGAATAGACACGCAAGTCTTAACAGAATTAAAGACAACCATTAGGCTCCTGCCGGTTGCCATATTACAACAAGGATCATTGCATACATCAAATACAATCACAATCACATGATGGCTATATCACATCACAAAACCCCTGCAAAAACAAGTTAGACGCCTCTAATTTTCTTTGCAATTTTTACGTGTTTGGGGCTTTCGCATAAGACCGATCTTACCTACGAACAAGGACCACAACGTTGATACAAGTGTTGTCAAGATGCTCATTGTAAATTGAATCTTAACTATGGTGGGAGAGACAGACACCTGCAAAGCCACTTGTGCAAAGCAAGTTGCACGTCAAGCGTGGAGCAAGTCTCATGTGCGATGACATGTAATGTTAGCCCGAGCCGCTTCATCCCACCATGCCGCAAGATGCAAAGTACACGCTAAGACACCGACAACAAAAGCATCAACGCCCAAAAAAACATTGTGTTCTACTCGTGCAACAGATCTACGCATAGATACGGCTCTGATACCACTGATGGGTTCGTAGCATGGAAAACAAAAATTTTCTACCGCGAGAACGAACAAAAACCCAGATCTAATCTAGATAAAAGCCAAGATCTAATCTATTAGACATGAGCAACGAGATAGATAGGAACTAACCCTCGTAGATCCCAAAGCGTTAACGAGATTAGATCTCGTGGATGATGTAGTTGATCATTGCCGATCTCAAGATCGTGTGGACGATCCTTCCGGCGTCGCGTTCCGGCAGCGCTTCCACCGTCGGTCAAGTTGACGATCCTTCTGGCTCCGCGATTCGGCAGCGCTTCCGCAGTCGGTCACACGTGCGGAGTCGAAGCAGACCTTCCTCTCCCCTTTCCAGCGAGCAGCGGAGGTAGTAGATCTTCTCCACGGAATCCTAGCAGCACGACGGCGTGGTGGTGGTGGTGGAGTAGAGAATTCTGCAAGGCTTCGCCTATGCCTGTGCAGAAGAAAGGTGGAGGAGAGAGGCGGCAGAGATTGGGAGTTATGGGAGAGAGCTAGGAGGGGGCGCCCCTGCCCTTCTATTTAAGGGAGGGAGGGCACGCCTGGGGAGGGGGAGTCCTTGTAGGACTCCCCTCCTATGGCCGGCGGTGGGAAGGGGGGAGGAGTCCTCCTCCCCCACGAATCCGTGTCTTGCCCCACCAGGACTCCTTTGATCCTTTCTTGGTTTTCAAGCAAACTCCAAGAAATCCTCTAGAACCTTCCAGAACATTCCGAAACCTTCTAGAATCTCCATACAAACACTCCGGAACATTTCCTAACTTAGAAAATGATCCCCAATATATGAATCTTATTCTACGGACCATTCCGGATCTCCTCGTGATGTCCCCGATCCATTCCGAGACTCCGAACAACATTCGGTCTCCAACGCAAATTCCATATCTACTTAAAACAACTTCGAACCTTAAGTGTGTCACCCTACGGTTCGTGAATATGTAGACATGATAGAGACACATCTCCTATCAATAACCATCAGCGGGACCTGGAGATCCATAATGGCTCCCACATACTCAACGATGACTTCGTGATCGATTGAACCATTTACATACGAAACTAATTCCCTTTGTCACGCGATACTATACTTATCCGAGGTTTGATCATCAGCATCTCCATACCCAGTTCTACCTCGTTACTGATAAGTACTCTTTACTCGTTCCGTGATATGTCATCCCTTGTGACCCAGTCACATGCTTGCAAGCTAACTAGATGACATTCCACCGAGAGGGCCCAGAGCATATCTATCTGTCATATGGATGGACAAATCCCAATCTTGGTCCATGCGCTTCAACACATACTTTCAGAATACCCAATGACACCTTTATGACCACCCAGTTACGAAGCGGTGTTTGATGTCATCAAAGTATCCATCCGGTGATGGTGATTAACATAACCTCATGGTCGAAGGATTAGGTTACTATGTATTTTAAAGCTTACAGCAATACGAACTTAATGACTTGATCTTATGCTACGCTTACTATGGGTGTGTGTCCATTACATCATTCTCCTAATGATATAACCTTGTTATTAATCACATCCAAATGTCCATAATCAGGAAACCATGATCATCAATTAATCAACAAGCTAGTTCAACAAGAGGCTTACTAGGGACTCTCTTATGTTTACAAAACACACAAGTATTAATGTTTCCGGTTAATAAAATTATAGCATGGGATGTAAACATTTATCATAAACATAAAGATATAATAATAACCACTTTTATTATTGCCTATTGGGCATATCTCGAATAGTGGGTGCAACAGAGACTAAAGATGCCGGTGGGATAAGGACGCGTGGGTAACCTTTAGTCCCGGCTGGTGGGTGCAACCAAGACTAAAGCTGTCGGTGGGATAAGGACGCGTGGGTAACCTTTAGTACCGGCTGGTGGGTGCAACCGAGACTAAAGCTGTCCGTGGGATAAGGAAGCATGGGTAACCTTTAGTCCCGGTTGGTGGGTGCAACCTAGACTAAAGCTGTCGGCGGGATAAGGACGCGTGGGTAACCTTTAGTCCCGGCTGGTGGGTGCAACCGAGACTAAAGCTGTCGGCAGAATAAGGACGTGTGGGTGGACGCACTGCTCGATGAGATAAAGCATGTAGCGCACGATGCCCTATCGGAGGAACAAGACAAAGTAGAAGCGGCGCCGTGCCTATAAAAGGACCATCGATACGCCATGGCAAGCAGCTCAACAAGCCAACATAGGTAGAGAGATTTTCATCCCCATGGATGGAGGGTTGGGAAATCTCCCGTGGCGGAGCTTCTCGAAGATGTCGTTGGTGCACACGCCCTACGGCATCTTCGGAAGCTCCGCCTCAGAAAAATTTCCCTGCAAGCCCGTGAAAGACTCCATCTCCTCTAACATTGTTGGGGAAAGGGTTGAGAAATCTCCCGTGGCGGAGCTTCTCGAAGATGTCGTTGGTGCACATGCCCTACGGCATCTTCGGAAGCTCCGCCTCGGAAAAAATTCCCTGTAAGCCCGTGAAAGACTCCATCTCCTCTAACAGTGTTGGGGAAAGGGTTGAGAAATCTCCAGTGGTGGAGCTTCTCGAAGATGTCGTTGGTGCACACGCCCTACGACATCTTCGGAAGCTCCGCCTCGGAAAATTTTCCCTACAAGCCCGTGAAAGACTCCATTACATAAAGTTTCGATACATCACATAAAGTTTCCATACATTACATAGATTTACATAGGGTTTAGGGTTTAGGATATGAATCCTTTGTTGCGTATGTCGATCCCTTGCCTATGATCGCTTCTTAGTCCGTAACCATGGAGCATCTTCTTTGCTAAACGGGATGCTTGGGTCAATTTTCACGGTGAAGGGCGGAATTTCATCAAACTTATCATAATCTGCTGACATGTCTGTCTTGTCCTCGACTCCCGCGATGTTTCTTTTCCCTGAAAGAACTATGTGACGCAGGGCTCATCGTCTGATGTATTCGTTTCCTTATTTTTTCTTTTTTGCGGTCTAGAGGACATGTCCTTCACATAAAAAACCTGAGCCACATCATTGGCTAGGACGAATGGTTCGTCTCTGTAACCAAGATTCTTGAGATCCACTGTTGTCATTCCGTACAGCTGGTCTACCTTTACCCCTTCTCCATTCATGTTGACCCAACTGCACCGAAACAATGGGACCTTAAAAGTAGGTCCATAGTCAAGTTCCCATATCTCCTCTATGTAACCATAGTATGTGTCCTTTTTCCCATTCTCGCATGTTGCATCAAAGCGGACACCACTATTTTGGTTGGTGCTCTTTTTATCTTGGGCAATCGTGTCAAATGTATTCCCATTTATCTCGTACCCTTGGAAAGTCAATACAGTCGCAGATGGTGTCGCGGCCAACAAGTAGAGCTGATCTCCAATAGTGGTGTCATTCATGAGATGTAACTGCAACCAAGTGCCGAAAGTCTCCATGTGATTTTTTTTAATCCAGTAGTCATCCTTCCCCGGGAACTTGGAGCGTACAACGTTCATGTGTTCCTCGATATACGGAGCCACGAAGGTAAAACTTTGGAGAACTATGTAGTGTGCTTGATTCAAAGAATGTCCGTCCCTAAATATCATTGCTTTCTTTCCTAGCGTGCCTTTTCCACTCAGTCTCCCCTCATACCGTGATTCAGGAACACCAATCGGCTTAAGGTCAGGAAGAAAGTCTACACATAACCCAATGACCTCCTCTGTTCCATAGCCCTTGGAGATGCTTCCTTCTGGCCTAGCACGGTTACGAACATATTTCTTTAAGACTCCCATGAACCTCTCGAAGGGGAACATATTGTGCAGAAATACAGGATCGAGAATGTAAATCTCATCGATTAGGTGAACTAAGAGATGCGTCATAATATTGAAGAAGGATGGGGGGAACACCAACTCAAAACTGACAAGACATTGGACCACATCCTTCTGTAGCCTTTCCAGACTTTCTCGATCGATTACCTTCTGAGATATTGCATTGAGGAATTCACATAGCTTCACAATGACTAATCGAACATTTTCCAGTAGAAGCCCTGTCAATGCAACCAGAAGCAACTGTGTCATAATCACGTGGCAATCATGAGACTTCAGGTTCTGAAAATTTATCTCTGCCATATATATTATTCCCTTTATATTTGACGAGAAGCCAGCCGGGACCTTGATACTATAAAGGACTTCAAAAAAGATTTCCTTCTCTGCTTTGGTAAGAGCGTAGCTACTTAAGTATTTACGTCCTTTATCAGTATGCTTGTTGTGTGGGTCTTTGATACGTTGCTGGTCCTCCCGTGCTTCTGGTGTATCTTTTGTCTTCCCATACACGCCCTGGAAGCCTAGCATGTTCACGTAAAGATTCTTCGTCACGTGCATCACGTCGATTGAAGAACGGACCTCTAGGTCTTTCCAATACTCAAGCTCCCAAAATATAGATTTCTTTTTCCACATGGCCGTGTTTCCGGTAATGGGGTCTTTCGAAACAGATTGACCGCCAGAACCCTTTCCACAGATTACTTCTAGGTCCTTCACCATACCAAATACATCAACACCTTTAGGGAGCTTAGGCTTCTTTCGGTAATCTGCCTCACCGTTGAAATTCTTTCCTTTCTTTCTTACTTGATGATTGGTTAGAAGAAATTTGCGACACCCCAGGTACACAACCTTCTTACATTTATCCAAATATGTACCTTTAGTATTATCTAAATAGTGCGTGCATGCATTGTATCCCTTGTTTGCCTGTCCTAAAATGTTACTAAGAGCAGGCCAATCATTGATGGTTACAAACAACAACGCTCGTAGGTCAAATGGCTCCTGTTTGTGCTCATCCCACACCTTTACACCTGGTTCTGCCCACAACTGCAAAAGTTCATCGACTAATGGCCTTAGGTACACATCAATGTCGTTGCCGGGTTGCTTCGGTCCTTGGATGAGCACTGTCATCATAATGAACTTCCGCTTCATGCACAACCAAGGAGGAAGGTTGTAGATACATAGAGTCACTGGCCAGGTGCGGTGACTACAGCTCTGCTCCCCAAAAGGATTCATGCCGTCTGTACTTAGACCAAACCATAAGTTCCTCGCGTCACCTACAAAGTTCGAGTACTTTCTCTCGATGTTTCTCCACTTCGACCCATCGGCAGGGTGTCTCAGTTTCCCGTCTTTCTTACGCTCTTCTTTGCGCCATCGCAACAACCTAGCATGCTCTTTATTTCTGAACAGACGTTTCAACCGTGGTATTATAGGAGCATACCACATAACCTTAGCAGGAACCCTCTTCCTGGAGGGCTCGTCATCGCCCTCAACATCACCAGGGTCATCTTGTCTGATCTTGTATCGACATGCATTGCATACCGGGCATTTATCCATATTCTCGTACTTCTCACCGCGGTACAGGATGCAGTCATTAATGCATGCATGTATCTTCTCCACATATAATCCTAGAGGACAGATAGTCTTCTTTGCTTCGTACATTGTCTCGGGCAGCTCGTTATCCTTTGGAAGCTTCGGCTTCATTATTTTCAGTAACTTCTCAAATCCCTTGTCAGATAAGCCAGTCTCTGCCTTCCATTTTAGCAGTTCAAGTGTGGTACCGAGCTTTGTGCTGTCATCTTCGCAATTTGGGTACAACAACTTTTTGTGATCCTTTTGCATGGCCTCCAACTTAAGCTTCTCCCTTTCTGTATCACATTGTTGCTTTGCATCAGAAATGACCCGACCAAGACCATCAGCGGGCTCATCTGATGCCAGTTGTTCTTCTTCATTGCCGCCTCCCTCTTCTTCATGTCTTCCATTGCAGTATCACCGTATTTTTCAGGGGACATAGGATAGTTGTCATCATCGTCCTCTTCTTCATTTTCTTCTAGCCTAACCCCTCTTTCTCCGTGCATGGCCCAACAATAATATCCGGGCATGAAACCTCTCCGAAGCAGATGGCTTTGAAGGATTCTCGGGGCAGAGTGCTCCGCCACGTTCCGACAGTCGACGCAGGGACAAGGCATAAAATTATCCACTTTGTTTGCCTTAGCCAAATCGATAAATTTATGGAGGCCTGCAATAAAATCGGAATGGCGTCGGTCGCCATACATCCATCGCATCCGTGCATCGATCTGTGTCATAATAATTAATCATTATAATAACATCGTGAATAGTAAAATGACCACCCTACATGGACAGATGCAATATTTTTGTATCAGTTAGAGATAAAGAAGATAAGGTTGCTAACCTCAGCCGAGGATACCGTGTTGTGCGAACTAAAGTGTGGCTCAGACATTTCGTCGAACACCTTGTGTGCAATCAAAGAAAAAAAAGCTAGCACCCACTCCTCACACACAATCCAGCAAAATTTGGTGGGCAAAGGGTTGGGCTTATATATAGCCCGGGGAGGGTTTTTGGTCCCGGTTATTGCCATGACCCGGGAGCAAAGCCCCTCCCGCGCGACACGTGGCGGCCCAGCAGCTCGCACCCCACCCAGGCCATTGGTCCCGGTTGATGGCACGACCCGGGACCAATGACTTCAGTGGGGGCGCGCTGCTGGGCCGCCACGTGTCGCGCGGGAGGGGATTTGGTCCCGGGTCGTGGCAATAACCGGGACCAATGCCTCCGTCGCTTCGTCGTCCCCGTGCATAAATATGAGGCCACATCGCTCGCTTTCGCCATCGCCTCTGCCTCTCTGCAGTCCCTCTCCACCCCACCACTTTGCCTCTCCACCGCACCGTCGTTTCGCCTCCCCTCCCTCTCCAATCTCTACCGCGCCGTCATGGAGGTGCCCACGCTCAACCACTACGAGGCGGCGCAGTTTGCGATCTACGGCATCCTCGCACCGCCGCGCGCAACCCTTCCCGCCGGATTTCACATCAGCGAGGGGGGTGTGCCGGTGGCTCCGCTCCTCAACCCCCGTGGATACGAGATGGAGTACGTCATCGCGGAGCGTCGCCGCCAACTGCTCGCGTGCATTAGGGCATTGCCCCGGTACGCGGCGGGCAGCGAGTATTGGCCCCGGCTGTTCAAGAAGGAGCGAAAGGCCAAGCTTGGCAACCGTTTCGTGGACGGGCACCTGGTGCACCCAGATTGCCGCAACCAAGAAGGGCGGGAGTTGTTCTGGTCCGTCCCTGGACGGACCATCTACACCGCCATCGACGCCGCTATGCGCGCAGACGAGCTCCGTCTCCCGAACAACGCCGAAATCGTGGAGATTTCGTCCGACGACGACGAGGAAGCCGGCGACACGGAGGACAACGGCTCGGAGGACAGAAGCAACAGAAGTGTTGTCGACTAGAAATTTATAAAGTCGCATCTTTATTTGTATGGAAAAATTTGTGGTCGAATAATAAGATGTCTCAATTTAGACCTTTGTCTCGATTAATTCGTGAAAGATTTGTTCAAAATAGTGATCAATTCAATTTCTACCTCGAATTAATTTCTGTCTCGAATTAATTTCTGCGCCGAATTAATTTATATTAATTCCTTACCCGCAAAAAAAATTACATTAAATCCTGGACTGCTGACCGTCGCGGGGTTTTTGGTCCTGGTTCTTGGCATAAACCGGGACCAATGCCTCGCAGAGAACCACGTGTGCGTCGCGGGGTCATTGGTCCCGGTTCGTGCCACAAACCGGGACCAATGCTTACAGATGAACCGGGACCAATGCCCTGGCGGCATGAACCGGGACCGGTGCCTGGCATTGGTCCCGATTACTCAAACGAGCCGGGACCAATGGAATTTGGGTGCTGGACCAAAGGCCCTCTTTCTACTAGTGTGAGGAGTTGCGTTTGGTGGGTCTTTAGTAAATCAATGGAGCAGTTCAACTCTGCACAACACAACTGAAGTAGTAGCTAGCACGGGAGGGAGCCATAGCCGAGCTGGGGAGTACTGGACTGAGACACTATTAGACGTCTGTTTGACTAGTGGAAACTTGGACTAGAAGAAGCAAATAAGTAGCAAATGGCGTAGGGCTCGACCGTTAAGAGCAAGATTAATGATATAGTCAGACGTTGTCTATAAGAAAGTACCATGTCATCTATAGCCAGCTTTATAGTCCACTTGTACAATAGTTAGCAAAAAAATCTAATATGTAATCCACATTTCACTCTCACAACCTGCTTGAGAACACCTGTTAGAGCTGGCTCTTAACTTATAACCCGCTTACAATATCTCTCTTCTTCTCTCTCCTCCACATCACTAAAACTACAATATTTTATCTCTTATAGCCAGCTTACTGTATCCTATTGTACTTGCTCTAATCCGTAAAGAGTACTAGGCTAGTCAGCAGAGCAGTCGTGCCTATCGAGTTCACACCGTGCCGTCGATGTGCGCGCGTGCCCATTCCCCTTTGGAAAATGATACCCTGCCCCCGAGGATGTCACGTTCCCATCCTCTGGGTCGTCACCGGCGCACATGGTGTGGACCCCACCTACGATCGGTCCCTCCACTCCCTTATCCCATTATTCTTTCCAAACGTCCATCCTGAGCACGCGTGCCTCCACCGCCACGCGCCCATAGCCTCGCTCTTTGTCGGCCGGAGCTCACTGCCAGGGCCCAGGGGAACGACGGTAAGTGATGCAGGACAGCGCAACCTTGCTACATGTCGCCCCAGTGGCCATCCGCGTCCATATCCAATGTCTCCGACGCACACGAGCTCCGGCACCCACCCGTCAGCGTCTTCACGAGGCGCCCGACGATAAGGAGGCCACGACGGTGGTGCTCCCCGTTGTCGCCGGAGATGGACTTTAGCGTGGAGGTGCTCCCTGTGGGTGGAGTGGCCATGGGTGTTGCGACCACGACACGGTCATATGCAGCCATGGCCCCAGCAACGACAATGCTACACATGGCATCCGTTGTTGCTACCACAATTTAGAGCGCTTGCTACTCTAGTTGGTCGGTGTTGCTACTTTTGTGCTGTCTTTGCTACAAGCATTTTGCTACCTTAGCATGTTATCTTTGCTATATATTTATATATTTTTTGCTACTTTCGCACAATTTTTTTCTATAACCAATATCTACGGTTTTGCTACTAAGTCTCCATCGATATCAGCTTTCCTACATTAGAAATAATCATTTCTACAACCGTTTTGTGATTTTGCTACAATAGTATAATTTTTTTGCTACGAGGTCTTCGACTAGGTTTTTTCCGGCGAGTCTCCCGCGATATTTTTTGGCGAAGTCAGTTTTGCTAAATTAGTATTTTTTGCTACAAAATCTCTGGAGGTCTCCAGGCGGTCTTGTATTTTTATTATTTTTTGGACGGAACCGTGTTTTGGTACATGTAGCAAAAGAGGAACTTTTTTTTAACAAAACCGAAAATTTATAAACAAAAGCAGAATTTAAAGACAGAGCCAGAGGAGACGCGGGATCCGGGGGAAATATCCCCCGGGGATGCCTAGCACTCCCCTTTCCCGTTTGGGGTTGCTTACCACATATATCACGTGGTGCGCATGCCCAATCTCTATTCGTTTACTGCTCTTTTCATCCCTACATCTTAACTGGGCCAGAGGAGTTGGTCTGCTACACTACACCATGGGCCAAATTTAAAAACTATATAGGTAGTAGGCTTGAAAATTTTCTACGCCCCGGCAACCTAGGCCTGGCTCCGCTTATTCACATTTTGCCTGATAAAATACTGAAGACTGCATACGTCGTGAACCCTACAACCATTTTCTCACAAACACAAGTGCCAACCGCTGATGAGGGGATGGAGGCACATACGCAGCCGGGGGTGAGGCTGTGGCCTAGCCACGTCGATCTCCTGCGGTTGTTGCCCTCTCCTCCTCTATTGGTGCTGCACGGAGATGACGGGTGGCATGGGGGCTTGCTCGTCTGCTGCAAATAATGGCGGCGGTCCTAGGATTCCTCTCGCACCAAGATGATGATCTACTTGTTGCTTGCCCTCTTTAATCTGGTCGGAGTGGCGAGTTGTGGAAGGTTTCGCCGCCGAACTCCCATGGGCAAATAATGCCTAGAGATTGCCGGATTGGAGGGATTTGGTCATGCGCACCCATATTTTCTCTGACCGTTTGGGTTCAGAGGGAGCGCTTCGAAGCAATCCGAGTTGTTAATATCATGGGCATGTTATCATTCCATGGTGCCGAGGGAGGATGTCATGGAGACCGAGACCCGAGGACTGACAGTGGTGGTTCGAGTCTGGGTGGTGATGAGGAATTGGCTTGGTGACTCGTTACTTGGAGCAGTGGCATGCAAGTGGGGGCGACTGCACAGGAGAGTTTCACGGTCCTACCTTTCAGGGTGAAAACTCAGGGTGTGGCCTTAATTGGTTGTGCCTGGAAATGGCCTTCTTGAGGTATTGTTTTGAGAGCGTGGACTTTCTTCAGGGTGAAAACCTAAGATTTATGGTCGGTCGATGATGGTATTTGTGCACTGTTCCATTCTTGGAGGTGTCACTTTTGGAGAAGATGGACTTCTAGTGCTGTCTTGGTGGTGGTAGTACCACTATTTCAACAAATGGGTCACTATAGCGAGACTTTTCTTTCTTGTAATTCTTCTTTTTTTGGCTATGTGCATCCATATGGCCACTAGAATAATGCGTTGTGGCAGAGGCTAGGTGTAATTGGTATCTTATGATATTAATATATCTCCTTTCGAAGAAAAAAGTGCCAAACTATTTTGTGCTTGTTTATTACTGGGAATAGTGCAATTAAACAGCAGCTTGGTAGCTATAGCTCATTTACACGCCTCCTCCGGTGATCTAGACAACTACATTGATGGATTTTTTTTGGAAATAAGCATATATTAATATCACACGGATACCAATTACACACAGCCTCTGCAATAACGCATACCCTAATGGCAATATGGATGCACACAGCCGAAAAAAAGAAGACGAATTACAAAAAAGAAAAGTCCCGCTGCAAGAATCCGATCCTTAGCAGCAGCGACACTACCACCACCAAAACAACACCAGAAGTCTAAACCCTCCAAAAGTGACGCTTCCAAGAAGGAAACAGTGGACAAGTGTTGTCATCGCCCGATCAAAGATCTAGGTTTTCACCCTAGAGAAAGTCCTCGCTCGCAAAGCAATGCCTTCCGCAAGGCCATTGTCAGGCACAACCAATGAAGGCTAGGCCTTGGGTTTTCACCTACAAGGTAAGACTGTGAACTCCTCCTGTGATATCACCCCCTCTAACAGACGCTGCTATGAGTAACAGATAACCAAGCCAGATCCTCATCACCATAAAGACTCAATCCACCATAGCTCACCCACATGTCTCTGCCTTCATGACATTCTCTGCATCTGACTTCACCATGTGTTATACAGGTTAGCCACCTTCACTCCTCTTGTGTTATACATGGTATCAGAGCAAGGTTCGATTGTGATGGTGGCCAAGACTGCTGCTACTGGGAGGTGCGCCTCTCTGGTGGAGTGAAGAAGGGAAGGGAAAGTTCAGATCTACTGCAAGGGGAAGTGGATTTGGAGGAGCTGGTGAAGTTTAGATCTGCTACAAGGGCAGTGGATTTGGAGGAGCTGGTGAAGTTTAGATCTGCTGCAGGGGCAGCGGATTTGGAGGAGCTGGTGGTAGTGCTGGAAGGAGCAGATGGGGAGAACGGCAACAACCAATAGCTAGCTCGGGCCTTGGAGAAACTGACAGAGTTCCTCATCGCCAAGTAGGAGGATGGTGTTGGCTAGTCCGGTGTAGTTCCTCAACAGGTAGAGCTAATTCAAAAGATCGATCTCATGCCAAATGAGATCAAACTAGAAGGTGTGGGAAACTACCTGAGCTGGTCAACAAGGGCTCTTCTAATCCTAAAGACCAAGAATTTGGAGGGGTATGTCTTTCGTCAGGTCGATGAGCCAGGGGACAAGACAAGTTCAGAGTGGAAGAAATGGAGTACCACCAATTATGTGGTGATGCATGGCTGCTTAACTTGTTAGTTCATATGATTACTTCATCAGTGGAAGCTCTCTCTACTACATAAGAGGTATGGAGTACACTATCAAATTTGTACTCAGGGAAGGGAAATGTCATGCTGATGGCACAAATTGAGGATACGGTGCATGATTTAAAGGAAGGTAAAAAACCATTCACGAAGTACGTGGCTGAACTGCGGCGTTTGTGGTCTGATCTGGATGACTGTGATCCACTTGATCTTGCACATGCTAAGTGCATTGTCTCTACAAACAGTGGATAGAGCGCAAGCGTGTAATCAAGCTCATGAAGGGACTGAACCCATGTTTTTAAGGAAGGAGGGCAAATCTCTTTCACCAAACTAAACTACTATCTATTGGAGAGATTATTGCAGCTATGTCACAAGAGGAGATGAGACTAAAACATGGAAAAGGAGGTGAACATGCCTCTAATCCTGCCTTCTTTGTGACAGAGAGGCAGGAGACAAGGGACTGTTACAATTGTGGAAAACCAGGCCACCTGAGATACGATTGCACAACTCCAAGGCAGGGTAGAGGAAGAGGTTAAAACAGGGGGTTCAACCGTGGAGGTAGAGGTCGAGGTGGCCACAACAACTCAGGGCCACCGAGAGCACATGTTGCTGTTTCTAAAGACGGTCAGGTAAGTGCAGCCATCCATGAAGAGAACAACGGAGGACATGAGGATGCCACCTTTGGAATCTTTGCACATTTTGCCTACGCAAATGAAGGTATTAATGGAAAAGCATCTATAGCTACCCATAAAATTGATCCACAATCGATTCTTGACTCGGGGGAATCTAAACATGTGACCAGCAACACTAGAGAATTTGAATCCTATGATAAATATCCTATCTCTCAGTTTGAAACCATACAAACTGCTGATGGCACATCATAACCCATCAAAGGTGTAGGGACTATTCAGTGCACTCCCTTCATAAAACTATCTTCAGTGTTACATGTTCCAGTATTCCCTGTCAATTTGATATCTCTAAGTGCTCTAAATGATCAATTGGACTGCATAATATATCTTGATAAGAAAATGTGTGTGATTCAAGAGAGGCTGACCGGCAGGAGGATTGGGACAGGAACCAGGCATAGAGGACTATGGTATATGGATCGTGGAGGTTCGGTGTTTGCTGTTGTTCCTGATGAAAGGGAGAATATTGCCATGATTCATCATTGTAGAATGGGTCATATGTCTTTTGATAAGATGATCAAAGTCTTCCCTGATGTAATGCATGGCGTTGATAAGAACAAATTAAAATGTGATGCTTGTGAGTATGCCAAGCACACACAAACCATTTATGTGAGTAAGGGAATTCAAAGTATATTCCCATTTATGCTTATTCATTTAGATGTGTGGACATGTCAAGTTGTATCTGTGAGTGGAATGAAGTATTTTGTGACCTTTAGTGATTGCCATACTCATATGACTTGGGTTTATCTGATGTAACACAAGGATGAAGTAATCAAATGTTTCTAGAGCTTCTATTCTTATGTGAAAACCCAGTTCAATATGCAGGTACAGATGATCAGGACTGATAATAGAACAGAGTATGTCAACAAAGGATTCAGAACTTTCTTGTCAGAGCATGGCATCCTACATCAGACCTCTTGTCCGGACACACCTCCACAGAATGGAGTAGCAGAAAGGAAGAATCGACATATTTTAGAAGTTGCAAGATCTCTTATGTTTACTATGAATGTGCCTAAGTTCCTATGGAGTGAAACGGTGATGACTGCTATCTACTTGATAAATGGAATTCCTTCAAGAGTTATGGACATGAAGTCACCTTGTGAGATGTTAATGGGTGAGAATACATTTCTAGTGCCACCAAAATTATTTGGTTGTACTTGTTTTGTTAGAGATCACATACCATTTCTTCGTAAACCTGACCCAAAAGCAGTAAAATGCATTTTATTGGATATGCATCGGGGAAGCGTGGCTACAAGTGTTGGAGTCCATCAGAACGACGTACCTTTGTAATTATGGATGTCACTTTTCGAGAATCTGAGCCCTTCTATGGTGAAAATACTGATACAAGTATGTTGTTTGAGGAGCTTGACCAACAGAAGAATAATGAGGTTGGCCAAGAGGGGGAAGAGTATTGTTGAAAGTCTAGAACAACATGCCCCACAACCAATTATGGTTTCAGTACCTATTTCTATAGCTGCTACACCATCTAATGTCCATGTTGAACCACCTATCCATGTTGAACCACATGTTGTACAATCT
Organism: Avena eriantha; assembly: GCA_910589775.1. Taxonomy (NCBI): domain Eukaryota; kingdom Viridiplantae; phylum Streptophyta; class Magnoliopsida; order Poales; family Poaceae; genus Avena; species Avena eriantha. The sequence goes on along the minus strand of OU342744.1, from coordinate 25,660,991 downwards.
AAAAACATACAAAGGTGGAGGGACAATATGCTGGTGTATTCACGACGACCTCGACAGGGAGTACAATAGGAGCAACATGTGCAGGGGGAGCAACCGGTGCATGGGGAACAACAAATGCAGGGGGAGCAAAAGGAGGATGATGTTGATGAGAGTACGTCTAGTAGTAGCACTCAGTCCCGAAATGAGCCTGTAGCCATAGATGAGTCACTGAATTTGCCAATTGCTTTGAGGAAGGGCAAACATGGAGTTAATCATGGCATTAGCAACTATGTGTCTTATGAGTGCTTGTCTCCCTCGTACAGAGCATTTGTTGCTTCTTTACAATCTATCTCAATTCCAGCTAACTGGAAAGCAGCTAAACAAGATCCAAATTGGAGGCAGGCTATGATGGAGGACCTGAATGCTTTGAGGAAGAACAAAACATGGGAACTTGCACATCTTCTAGAAGGAAAGAAGACAGTGTCTTGCAAGTGGATTTATACAATTAAACAAAATTCAAAAGGCAAGATCGACCGATACAAGACAAGACTAGTGGCGAGGGGATATAGTCAGACCTATGGCATATATTACAATGAAACATTTGCTCCAGTTGTGTTGTGAGGATTTTGGTTTCTTGTGCTGCTAATTTTGGGTGGCCTTTACACCAACTAGATGTTAAAATTTCTTTCCTGCATGGTGATCTAAAAGAAGTACATGGAACTCCCACCAGGCTTTGCTACATCAGAAACTGCCGGCAAGGTATGCAGATTGAAAAAGTCTCTTTACGGCTTAAAACAATCTCCAAGGGCATGCTATGGTCTGACAGATTCAGGCGCGCAGTTTGTGATATGGGCTACATGCAATGTAATGGAGATCAAACTGACTTTTATAGACATCAAAACCAAAAAATCACTATACTCGCAGTTTATGTTGATGACATCATAATTAAAAGGCTTAGTGTAGCCTGGGTGCCATTACGAAACTTCAAATTTGAATTTTTTTTCGTATTTTCCGAATCTTCAAATTTGAATTTTTTGTATTTTTCGAATCTTCAGTGTAGACTGGGTGCCATTACCAAACGTAATTTTTTTCCTATTTTTTGAATCTTCAAATTTGAATTTTTCAAAGTTTTAAAGAAAAATAATTAAAAGGCTCAGTGTAGCGTGCCATTACGCCTGCGCTCGACTGACAAGCCATTGGCCATCCCAGAAAGAGAAAAGAACATCGGGCTAAGACTATGTTTGTGCTTTCTCGGATTTGTTTTTCCTGTAGTCTCCCAAGCCGAACTAATGTGCAATGTAACGGGCTACGGAAACATATCACTAGTATCATCATCTTGTTTACCAATGGAGCTGACCAACTGAATTATATGTGTTAGAACTACTACTATGTGGTTGGAGATTATATGGAAAGGTAGAAAGGATAACTTGCATAAATAGGCAAGTAGAGGGTAGGCAAATAAAGAAAGGTGAGTTAATTCATACATCAAGTATAAGACATAAATCGAATGTACAAAGAAGTGAGGAGGGAGTGATGGAAATAGTGGTACGAATGCAGAGCAAAGATGTATGGACAATCGCTCCACTACAGAGTGTCCCAACTTTAAACGAGAACGTGTCCCAATTTTTAGTGATGTACAAAGAAGTGAGGAGGGAGTGATGGAAATAGTGGTACGAATACAAGTAAAGTCTAACACATAACTGATGTGGTTCCGTTAATAAAAGAGACAGAGCACACATGAATACTTTCTTCTACTACAGAGTGTCCCAACTTTAAACGAGAACGTGAATAGTTAAAAGCAAATGAGGACGGGTAAAAGAAAAGACCTGTGAAGATTTTTCTTTAACAATAAAAGGGGTCTAGAAGACCCTGGAAGCTGGATTAGTCACCATGTGGCAGGTACATTTACAAGGAAGTCCTTTGCATTAGGCACACTAGGAACCCTAGAAATAAAAGACAAGGACCTCCTAATAACAAAAAACACCCCAGGACTAAAAGATAAAACACAATCAAGTCCTTGGGCGCCTCTGCCACCATTCTTCGGCGACCTCTAGACGACGGAGTCGACGAGATCGTGGTGGTTTCTTGCTCGTGACACTCTCCAGCCGGAGAAAGAAGCATCGCCGGCGGCCGTCTTGCTCTCTTCGTGGACGAACCACTTGTCGAGGGCGAGACGTCGAGCTCCGGCGCGGCACTTCGAGAAAGCGCATCCAAAGGAGGTTGAAACCCTGAGTCGCCATTTGAACAGAACGGACAGCGGCCCGGCAACTTCACTACCAAAGTAGCACTGCGAAGAGGAACCTGTGGGTGCAGCTTCAACGGACCTCAGCTTCGTCTTCAGCTTCAAGCTTCTTTTCCTACTATCCCTCGCCACCACGGCAGGCCGAGAGAAGCGCAAAGAACGAGAAGCCATCGACGCAACACAGAGGACCATGGGCTTTATTCCTGAGCCGCCAAAGCCATCCCTCCCGCCGCAGGCTCCAACCACTGGAGCATGAAGAAGGAGGAGGCAAGATGACCTCCCGACGCCGCTCACACGCGCCGCGAAGTAACTCTCAGGTGCTCCGTCTTGCAGACGCCCACCAAGCTCCACCCAACTCCCCCCGCCACCCCGGCCGGCCAGAGAAGGGACAAGAGCTCGCCGCCGCTGCTCAGCAATAGCACCCGAGCCAAAACTCACCGCCGCCTCCTCCCATCCACCATGGAAAAGAAGAAGCCCGATGAAAAGGAGCCTTATTGAGGGAGAGGGAGGAGAACACCACCGCCACCAACGCCTGAAGAGCGCAAGGCAGAGGAGAGCACCACCGTCGTGATGACTGGCCGGGTACGTGCGGACTCCCATGGCACCGGGGAAGCTTCCCCAAACAAACCTACTCTACTACCTAATCTACAGGGCCCACACCCTCAGCCCCGCTCAGCCGGCGACGCCGGCGAGCAAGGCCTCGGGGCGGCACGGCCCAAGGAGGAGGAGGAGCGGTTACTGTTGAACGGGGGGAGGAGGAGAGGATAAGGGTCGTTTGACAAATTTGGGTTTGGGGTGACCTGTGAAGATGAATTCGTCATTTTTAATGTACACAGAAAGCATGACTTCAGCTTTACAAATTACAAAAAGTTACATGAACGGGGAATGTGTCCATAGTCCATACATGATCAGTTGCAACGCAAAGAAGAAGATGTGATGCGACCGCACATGTCTTCTCCACCTATTCGTCCTTGCTTGCCGTTGTCGTGGCACGGACCAGCACGAACGCATGGCTTCGCCGAGTACTTGGCATGCTTAATGCAACACCTCCCACCACCATTCACTCCCGCCGGCTTACCTCACTGCCTTATAAAATGTCCAAGATCTTTAGTGCGAACCTTACAGCCATTTTTCCGATGACCACAAGTCAACTTCTGACGCGCGCAATACTCGTGGGCGCAAGTATGATGACATTGAAAATGGCCAGTAGTAGTAGTACTACTAGTCTGCCAAATTGGTCTGTGCAACATCTAGAAATAGTGTAAACAGCAGTTGCTGCTTCTTGTTAATTAGCGCATGAACACGCGCCTTTGTGATGATTTGGACGGCCAATGGAATACATTGATGGATTCGTGCTTCCATCTGTTTCTTGTTATTGGTTGGTCGGCCCATGTTTCATCCTGTCATGATCCTGCATGTTACATGCCAGATTACATTGATCCATGGTTGAATGTAGGGATGGCACCCGCAGGGTATGGGTACGGATGGAACCATCCCATACCCTTACCTGTCCCCTTCGATCTTACCCATCACCCGTACCCATACCCATCAACGGGTATAAGTTTTCCCATACCCGTCACCCAGCATGGTAAATGGGTACCCACAGGTAAAAATACCCGTGTTTATAACACAACAAATCAAGAAAAATAGTAGAAGATATAAACATCGACACCGTGTAAACATCGGCCAAACCTAGAATAGAGGCACCGATAGTCTGGCGGTAACCCTGGCAGCGACTTATGAAGTTGCGATCGGTAGGAGAAATACGAGATCGATACTAATCGCTCGAAAATTAGGGTCTGATCACATAAGTAAGATATTGACTTCAGTATTCATGTGGTGGGAGGTGAAGCGATACTAACTAACCTACAGACCATCGTGAGACTAGGAAGCGCGAGACGACCTTTCTCGTGTCAAAGCATAATTCAGAGAAAATTAAGTACGACTAGATATTACAAAAGACCCACTTGTCATATTTAGATGGGTTGATGGGTACACGGGTTTGGGTTCTACAATCCCATACCCATACCCATTCTACCCGATGGGTATGGAATTTTCACATTTACACACCCATGGGTAATATTTTATCCCATTCCCGTATCTCTAATGAATTTTTATCTGGCGGGTACATGGGTCATGGGTACCCATTGCCATCCCTAGTTGAATGGCCGATGGATGACCAAGACTTGATCCGGTGGACCAGTTGATGATCATTTTCTCTCCGTAGTTAAGTCAGCTGAAAAGGCCAAGTCTGAAGCTACTTTGCATTTGACTCGATTGCTGCCCTCGTATCTGGAATGAACGCGCTGGATGTTGAGGGTCGAGCCACAACGTGACTTGCCTCTGTCACTAGGCCATGGCAGCTCTTTTAGGGCACTTTGGTAGGGGTAGTTCTACTAAGTGCCCTAAAATCTCCAATTAACGGCAGTTTGAGTAAAATGCCCTTAATTCACTTACAATTTAATGCAATGTTCGAAAGTGCCATAAACTGTAAGGATTTAGAGACACTTTTTAAAGTGCTCCAAAAGGTTTGTACTTTGGAGGCACTTTCAGGGCACTTTCAAAAATTATTCCTGAGTTCAAATCTTTCAGGGTACTTTCCAAAGTGCCTCTAAATTTCAAATGACACAAAAGAACATATTATATATTAATATAAACACGATACATTACATATAACACCTAGTCTTAAACTTACATACTACCTATAATTCCTCGAAACATGTTTTCGTCCTTCTATATTAATACTCTTAATATAGCAACCACCAGATATAACGATACAACTGTTGGGGCCTCAACACAATCAAACCTAAATGAAACAGAGAGAAACAAAAGAGGAAACAAACCAACAACGATAGATCGACTACACAAAGATGGCTCGCAACCGCTGCGTCCTCCAGATATGTCCAACCATGAACCTAGATTCTGAAATGCCGCATATCAAGCAACACGTTTTAAGAAGGAAAGCGGCGATGATGGTGTTGGTGCCCGGACCATGCCTGGGGTTTCCCCGTACGCTGCAGCAGGCTGGCTGAGCACCACCACCTCGAACTTGCCACCTCCATGTCCATATCAAGGAATTACTACCGCTGCACGAGTTGGCTTAATCCTTTTGTACTCATGATTTGTTCCACGCTCCCTAATTTCTGTTCCGCATAGATACGATTTGTTCCTTTCTGTGCTATAATTTATTTCTCGTCAGAAGTCATTATTTGAGCCTTATGGGTCAAAATGGTTTGTTCCGATTGGTCTAAATATTTGTTCCGCGTGTATATATAATTTTGTTAATTTGGAAATGTGATGTGTTCCTTTGTTCCAAATACTCTAAATAATTAGTTTATTTTAAAATTCTAGAGAAGGTTCTCTTACAACTTTTTGTCGTTCAGTCTAAAATTCTGTCGCGCGATTTTGTTCCTTTTTCCAAGAATTATGGTCCTATTTTTCAGTTCCACTTGCATATGTTTTTTCCATATGGTCAAAGATTTTTTTTCGCAAAAGGTCGCATTTTGTTCCATGATAGATTTTTTTTATCTTGGCTGGTTTCTTTTTTACAATTTTTTGAATCATGATTTTATTTCCTGTTATACAGGACAATTACAGCCAAATATATATATCACTTAACAACTCAATGGAATCTGGATGTGAGTTACTTGTACGTATCAGTGTGGCAACATGCACCTTTTTGCTAGCTCAATCGAACCTGCAGTTCTGCACCTCGCTAGCTCAACTGCACCTGACTTACTAGTACTACTAGCGTGGCAACATGTATTGACGTATGTGGACTCAGAGCAGCAGTTCAGTGGCGGGTATGCAAAACAGGGAGCGCAGTAGCCAGCGCGTCTACCGCGAGAGCGCGCGATCACTGCATGTGTTTTTAGTCCCACCTCGGAACATTAGCAAGAAACAGAGCGATTTATATAGCGAACTCCGTCGTTGTAAGTTTTTTTTTGGTTTTGTTTTGAGGAAACAGCCGGACTCCGTCCTGACATGAGCTTTATTGATAATCAAATAATGGTTACATCCTCAAAAAGAGAGTTCAGCAAAAAGCCCAGGGGATCATTGTCCCAATTACAATGATTACCATTTGTGAAACCAAATCTAGCTAACTCATCAGCTACTTTAAGTATCTCGTGAGGAATGCGCAGCAGTATAGCACGAGCGCGCAGGAAACAATGTTGCCCTTATTCTCTTAAGATAAGATAGGCCAAGATAGGCCGGCCCGACAGTAAACGCTCTCCAGCGAAACCAGAGCATTATAGCACGAGGGCGAAAGGGAGGACGACCCGATGGAAAGGGGGGGGGGGGACCCGGTGAATAACAGATGATACTACATGGGCCACTAAGATTGGCCGGCCCAACAGTGAACGCTCTCCAGCCAAACCAAAGCACTGTAGCGCGAGGACGACCCGATGAAAGGGGGACCCGACGAATAAAAGATGATACTACATGGGCCGCTATCTCCATGGCCCAACAAGTGGGCTCAAACGGGTTGTTGCAGTGTAGCCAAAATTCTAAAATGCATGACTATTTGAATCAGATCATATTTAGGGCACTTTTTAAAACTGTCCTTAATACTATTAGGGCACTGTGGACAAATGCCCTCATATCAATTTAGTGGTGCTCAGAAAAATGCCTCTAAATGTTAATCTATTAGGCGATTTTTTTTAAACTACTCTTAATACTTTTAGAGACACCAGTAAAATTGGCACATTTAGAAGTATCCTAAAAAGTAATTAAGAGCATATTTTAGACATTTAAAGGCGTGCCCTTAAAACTCTATTGTGACGTAGTGTGTCGAGCCACTGAATCCCAGTCCAGCAAACATAGTGAAGACAGTGGGGAGAGCACGAGAGAGAGAGAAAGAGATAGGTTTGATATTGTGCAACAAGACAACGTAACATTTTCTGGTTCCACTGATCCTTTAGAGACTACAGAGCTACAGTGGAAAGTAGAACATACATCGTACACAGTAGCAGCGATACGACAGCGTCGCGCCATCTGACGACTGCATGTCGTGCTAGCTAATATGATAGATCTATCTATTATATACCTACTAATAAAATAAGGAGTGTTTCTTACATGATTCTTTTATCGAACGGTTCTATCCTCCCAATTTGACGATATTACCCACTATACCATGCATAAGTAAAAAAAGGTTCCGACTCAAGAAAAAAAGAGCAAATAGCACATAACACTACATGTTCATGATTTTATCACGTAGAACCACATGCTGTCCTTTATTTTGCACAAAACGCCCTATATTTCTGTAATTTTTATACCTAATACATAAATAGTCATTAGCCTCCTTGATACCTAATACATAAATAGTGATTGGAAAAATAAGTGCATAAAGATCAAGGAATTAACATGTTTCGTCTACACTGATCTCATAACAGTCTTGGATATACTATTGAGAACTCTAATAACCGTAACTTAACAGTAATATATTTATTGGTGTTCAGTTCACTTGAGCTGAATGACAATGGAGATACCGCTTCAAAATGAATTTTGAGGTAACTTTTATCTGTTCTTAGTACATTCAAATAAAAAAATTCTTCTATTAGGTATGCTTAGTAGTTATGCATCATTATCAAATGTAGTTTTTCTCAGATATTTGATTTTGTAAATGATGGCATTGTCAATCTCTGTTGAGACATATCAGTTGGTGCATTAATATTGTGTACTTCTTATAAGACAAGGTAAGCTTCTCCTTATTCAACGTTATGATTTATTGCATTATTGAACTTGACACTTATAGATATCTTTTGTTTTATTTTCAGCTATGGAGCTGAGGAATTATTAGTGTGCGCTCTAGCAGTGATCTTGCTTCCCAAGCTTGATACTTACTTTGCATCTCTATTTGATGTATGTGAGTTTTTTTAACAGATTGTGCATGTGCACCAATCATGTTTTTGCAGATATTGTTATGAATTTCCTTCAAGGAGTGGATACATAAGGAAGAGTTGCATCATTATGGGATGCACATTCTCTCAACTTGTACAACTATAAATAAAAGGTTTTCCTTGCAATCTATATTAAGTGAGAGAGATTGAATATAGACTAGGTCCTTTTACTTTGGTAAGGATGCCCACGGCCAGAAGTCTCCATACTAGCACATGCAATCCCTAATGCAAGTTTAAGTGTTAGTACAACCGGCTTGTGTGTTTTTCATAATATTTATGAAGTCATTGTTATGTTCGTTGTCTACTATTTTCTTTCCGCCTTTTCTGTCGTATTGTCTATGGTTGTCAAGAGGTTTGTTCTTTATTGCCCCGGGGAAACAATTGCATATACTCTTATGCATATTAACTTTAATTTGCACTGAAACAGACATGCAATATATCTATAGACCTGCAAAATCTGGAAAATGTAATATTGGTATGACAATTTGTCTAGTATTGGTATGAAAATTTGTTAAGTCTGGTCCTATTCAAGTCCCACACAGTCCCCCGCGGCTAACCCTAGTGTCGGCTCCGCTGGTGCGGCCTTGGACAATTCATATTTATCCATGATATCTGAAACCATAAAAGTAAATCTTGTAAGTTTGTTAGATGAGGCTTGTTCTCTTAAATGTATCGGTTGGAACCCTCCTAGCAGCCCCGTCGATGGGGGTGTTCCAAGAGATCGATCGCACAGGCCCCCAAATTCCTGGGGCCCCCGATTACCTTGTACCCGTAGTGGTGCAGCCCAACCCAGTACTACTTGATTCCGCTGTCGTGCGTGTGGCGTAGTACTCGATGAGTAATTACCGTCTCCATGCGCGATCTTTAGACGATCTGATCGCGATCATCACAATCGCTCGACGCCTCGGTCTCGCGTTCCGTTTGACCGGTCTGCTCTCCTCTAGTATTCTTGCTCCTCCATGTCTCCTTGCAGTTGCTGTAAGCTCCATCGATGGTCAAAGGGTAGCAGATCTGCAGCTGTAGTCTGCCATATACTGGGTGAGCTGGTACCATGGTTACCTCCAAATTTGATTGATCTGAAAGATTGTATCGTATCAGTCTTCCAAGCATGAAAGGACAGTGTTTGGTACATGTTCCCTAGAATCTTGGCAGACAATTTTTGCCGTATTTAAGATTCCATGGTGAGGTTGTGAAATAATGTTTCACTCCTTTTTGGGTTATAAATTAAATAATTGTTTGTCAGTTAAATCAATTGACAAAGTGGATGTTCTACTTCTGCCGGAGAAGTATTGTGAAGGATTATAGCTCCTGACAATGTCCTGCAAGGTGATCTGTTGTTTTAGTCACTCCATTTATTGTGTTTCTTCTATCATCATTTGGTACTGCTTCTCAACTTTGCAACAATTGCTCATTACCTGAGATGATCGGATTGAGCAATTTCATTCGCATCTTACATTTGATTTTCTAAGCGTGCCTAGATAACACCTGAAAAGTGAAAATGTAATTATTATTATTTGGCTATGGTAGTTAAGAGAAGTTCTTATTTCTTCATCAACAATATTACCTTATGTTTCCGCTTTGAGGTTTCTAACATGATACTGAAAGTCTTGTGCTTTCCATATTAGACTTATTTTTAGAATATACTTTGACTATTTTGTCCATTTTTCTTATTAGCACGGTTTTCTACATTGTTTTGTCTACGCAGGTGTCATCTAGTTATTTTAGTGCTATATTTACTCTTTTGAAATGAATACTTGATATATTTCTAAACATTGTATGGAATAACACATTCAATTGTTACACAACTAAGTAAGCTTATTATTTCATTCTATTAATTATTATTGAGTTAGAAAAAAGTTAGGCCTACATTAGTCGCACCAGGGCCCGCAAATCCTAGAGACGGAGTTGCCTCCTAGATATTTATAACCATAAAGTGGCATATGTCTGTTTGCACTAATCATGCAGTAACTGGGACAATGGGACATGTTCATTTTACCTGATTTTGTTTCCTTTGCTTCTTAGTTTACCAAGGAATTAATTTTTTTTATACTCCCTCCATCCCAAAAAGGATGTTGATTTGTCTAATTTGCACGTATGTATACACTAAAATGTATCTAGATACATGCGAATCTAGACAAATCTGTGACATCCTTTTTGGGACCGAGGGAGTATTCATTTTTCTTGAACTGCAGGGAAAGAAGAACCTAGATAATGACCAAAGAAGCACCGAAATCATTCCTCTGGCTTGTGATGTTACTAGAACATATTGTTTTATTGGAATAAAGACCTAATCATCAAGTGCAGTGCAAGTCTTGGTGGTACTAAGAGATTTATATTGTGCCTTGTAATTCATTATTTATTTTATTACTCATGCTTGATTTACTATCAAAAGATGAGGTTTTGTTGCCATTATCCATTATACTATCAAAAGTGCCATTATATTTTGTTAATTCCATTACTTGTGACTGCAAATTGTGATCTATGCTCAATTATGAAATCAATATCATATACATTCTTTTTGTTTTTAGGTATGTTTGTTAGTGCTCAAGAAGTACTATAATAAGTTACTGGGGGCATTTTTACTTACCGCCTTTATTAGGGCGCCTATCCAAAGTCCCTAATAGGTTATTGGGCCATTTTTTACTTAGTGCAACCAAATACATATCATTGCACTTTAGATAAGTCCCCTAATAGGTTATTGAGGCATTTTTACTTAGTGCCACCAAATACATGCACGAGCAGTTGTGCAAATTGCCCTAACGGGTTATCGAGGGCATTTTTTGTTAGTATCTCAAATGGTTTTTAGGGCACTTTCAAAAAATGCCTTCATATGCATTTGGTGGTACTTACACAAATGACATGGCTCCGGTTGTCCTCAGCGGCACGCAGTGCTAATATTTGTATTGACATGGTGGGTGTATTCGTCTGACATAAATGTCACCACGCAAATGCAAGGATCGAATACTCTATACGTGTGAGTTGTGTTCCTGTGGCATGTGAATATTGGAATCCATAAAAAAAATCCCTTTTATCTAAGGCTATGTTTTGTTTCTTCCTCATATTTGTTTTTTATGTCTCTCAAGCCAAACTGGCGGGCAGCGCAACGTGCTAGCAAAATATCACTAGTCCCATCTTCGTGTTTGTCAATCAAGCTGACATAACTGTATTATATGTGTTAGAGCAAGTACCGTGTTGTTGGAGATTACAGGGAGGATGAGAAAGCAGAACTTGCATAAATAGGGAAGTAGAGGGCGGCCAAATAAGGAAGGGTAAGTCAATTCATACTTCGAGCATAAGACCTTAATCGAGTATGCAAAAAAGGTGGAGGGAGTGAATGCAATAGTGTTAGGAACACATAGCTATTGATGTGGCGGAAACGATAACCCTTTGGGGTCTCGTGTTACGTGTTTATATAGGGTAGAAACAGCCTCTACTGTGGCATGTACAAAGAGATATACGTATACATGAGTGGCGTACTACACCATATTCATAGGTATATAAGCTTTGTCTAACAGCCCCCTTAATCTAAACTTCTTTGAAGATTTAGATTACGCCTAAACTCTTGAAGATTTACAACTGGAAGAGCTTTGGTAAAACCATCAGCTATTTGATCTTTACTAGATATGAACTTGATCTCAAGTTGTTTGCTAGCCACTCTTTCACGTACATAATGAAAGTCAATCTCAATGTGTTTTGTACGAGCATGAAAAACTGGATTTGCAGATAAATAGGTAGCACATAGGTTGTCACACCATAGACATGGTCTTTCCTTTAGTTTAACACCAAGTTCTTCGAGAAGGGCTTCAACCCAAATAAGTTCAGTCGTAGCATTAGCAAGAGCCTTGTATTCAGCTTCAGTACTAGATCGAGAAACTGTGGGCTGCTTGCGAGAACTCCATGAGACCAAGTTTGGTCCAACAAATATCGCAAAGCCTCCTGTAGAACGTCTATCATCTAAACATCCAGCCCAATCTGCATCTTAAAAAGCACTTACCAGGGTAGAAGTGGATTTATGAAAGGTAATACCAAGATTAATAGTATCACAGACATAGCGTAAGATGCATTTGACTGCAGTCCAATGAGTGGTTGTAGGGGCATGGAGATACTGGCAAACCTTGTTTACTGAAAATGACAGATCAGGCCGAGTCAGGGTGAGGTATTGAAGAGCCCCCACAATACTTCGATACTGTGTGATGTCTTCTGTGCTAAGTAGCTCCCCCTCAGTCAGAGACAGCTTGTCCACCGAGGACAGGGGTGTAGGCGTGGCCTTGCATCCAGTCATGCCGACTTTGGCAAGGAGATTAGAGGCATATTTTTATTGAGTGAGAACAATGCCATTAGGAATTTTCTTAACCTCAATACCTAGAAAGAAGTGCAAATCACCAAGATCCTTAATGGCAAAGGGAACATTGAGATCCTTGAGTAATGCAGAAATAGCCTAGTCTGAAGAGCTTGTAACAATGATATCATCAACATAAATGAGAACATACATAGTGACACCTGTCTTGTGATAAAGAAACAGAGATGTGTCAGCCTATGGGGAAATAAACCCAAGTACATGAAGCTTGGAACTAAGACGAGAGAACCAAGCACGGGAAGCTTGCTTGAGACCATATAAAGCTTTGTCAAGTTTGCAAAAATGATGTGGAGCATCAGGATCCTCAAAACCTGGGGGTTGGCGCATGTAAACTTCCTCCTCCAGAACACCATGTAAAAACGCGTTTTTAACATCTAGCTGCCGAAGACTCCAACCTCGAGACACAGAAACTGCTAGGACAGTTCTAATAGTAGCAGCTTTAACAAGTGGACTGAAAGTATCCTCATAATCAATACCATACCTTTGCTTGAATTCTTTTGCAACAAGACGAGCCTTGAACCTGTCAATTGTACCATCAACTTGCTTCTTGGTATGATAGACCCATTTGCAGTCAATCAAATTCGTGTTGGAACTAGGAGGAACAAGATGCCATGTTTGGTTGTGTTGTAGTACCTTGTATTCTTCTTCCATAGCACTTCTCCATTGAGGATGATCAAGAGCATCGGAAAGAGTACGTGGTTCACCTGTAGACGTAAGAAGACCATAGCGTATAGTACCATCAGTATGAATCTTTGGTTGACGAATACCTTGTTGGAGACGAGTGCGAACGGTAGACACAGGATGTCCAACAGTTGCCGGTGCCATAGGTGATCCATCAGGTGTTGTAGAGGGCACGGAACCCGTGGCAGATTCTGGCGGGACCGGGGGCAGGTCGTTGTCGGCCACGTGCCCCGAGTCACCGCGGGCCACGGTGGGCACCAGCGGGGAACTGGGCGACGACGCGCGGGGGTTCACCTGGGGCGCGACGCGTCGCGACACGAGAGGGGAGCCAGGCGGTGTCCGCGTGGCGTTCGGCGCAGGAGAAGACGGCGCCGTATCTACACCGCGGGATCCCGAGGGCGCACGATCCAAGGTGGATGGCGTGCTCATGTTGTCGTGTAGCGGCGACGTAGGGGAGTCAGCTGATTGCTCGGTTGGCTCCATGTCATCATCATTTTGCATGGAATTTTCAGCAGTGTACTCAGAGTCCGTTGTAGCTAGAGCAGCTATTGTTGTTTCCTGGTCATGGTTAGTCACAATTGGTATAATAGGCAAAGGCATGTGGTCATTAGTTTGTGCATCTTCAATAGTAGATAATCAGAGGGTGTATCATGTGGAAGTAGAATAATGTCATGACGTAGACGACGACCTGCATTGGGATGAAGGTCGGCAAAAGGAAAAACATGCTCATCAAAAACAACATCACGTGAGACATAAACACGGCCAGTGGAAACATCAAGACATTTGACCCCTTTATGAAGAGGACTATAGCCAGGAAACACACATCTGGTGGATCGAAAGGCTAGTTTGCGTTTGTTGTAGGGCTGAAGATTTGGCCAACATGCACAGCCAAAAACACGAAGGGACTCATAGTTGGGTTTAGTATGCATAAGATGTTCTAAGGGAGTGTCAAACTTAATGACTTTGCTAGGTAGCAGATTTATGAGGAATGTAGCGGTGAGGAAAGCTTCATTCCAGAATTTGAGAGGCATTGATGCATTTGCAAGGAGGGAGAGGCCAACTTCAACTATGTGACGATGTTTCCGTTCAGCAGAACCATTTTGTTGATGAGCATGGGGACAGGACACATGATGAACAATCCCAACTTTTTGGAAGAAGCTATTGAGTTTTTCATATTCACCACCCCAGTCGGTTTGCATAGTTTTTATCTTTCTATCAAACTTGCATTCTACAAACTGTTGGAAGTTAAGAAAGACCTGATAAACTTCAGAGCGTTTCTTAAGCAAATAGATCCAAGTGAACTTGCTAAAATCATCCATAAAACTTACCTAATATGCATGTTTGCCAACAGAAAGAGGAGCTGGACCCCAGACATCAGAGAACACTTGTTCCAAAGGAATAGTGAAAACACTAGTAGAAAGGGGATATGGCAATTGATGACTCTTTGCTAACTGACATGCATCACAGACATATGGGTTTATTTCTGGTGAATACGAGAGTTCATTTTTCCTAATTATTTGCTGAACCACAAACGAAGAAGGGTGGCCTAGACGACGAGGCCATGTGGAGGATGACGGCTTTATTGTGATGAAGACTTCCTTGCGTGACCCACTAGGAGTAGGAACTAGTGGGTAGAGGCCACCATGACACGGACCCTTAAACAGAACCTCCCTGGTGGCCTAATCCTTGATCAAAAAGAAATAAGGGTGAAACTCAAGAAAGACACCGTTGTCAAGAGTGAGTTTATGAACATATAATAATTTTTTGGAGGCAGTAGGAACATGCAAGATATCATTAAGATGCAAGGAACTATGTGGGGTATGCAAAACTGAATGACCAACATGGGAGATTTGCATACCATGACCATTTGCCGTATGAACATGATCATGGCCGGTGTACCTCTCATGGACAGAGAGCTTGCTCAGTTTTCCAGCGACATGATTTGTAGCTCTAGTGTCAGGGTACCAGTTGGTGTCCACGCCATAGGAGGCAACGTGGGCAGCCTTGTCCTTGCGATCTCCATCATCATCAGAGTCCCCCTTGTCCTTGTCTTGATACCTCCACCAGCAATCACTGGCAGGATGCCCGTGGATCTTGCAGATTTGACAGTGGACATGGACAAAGCGAGTGGGGGCACTATCATCACGGAGGCGATAGTCTTCACGATGGGGTTCATCGCGGCGACGCATGTAGCCGCCGTCATCGTGGCGCTCATCACCACGGCCGCGCAGAGCACGGTCATCATCACAGGCACAATAACCGCGGTCGTCATCGTGGCGGGTGCCACGGTCATCATCACAGCAAGGTGCTCGATCATCACGCGGGCGAGGTGGAGGTTGTCGGCGAGCAAGATTTGCCGTCGTGGTGAAGACATCACCGGTGTCCTGTAACATAGTCTAACGAAGATCATGAGCAGAAATTTGATCAAAAAGTCATCAAGTGTGGTATTAGGGTTCCCGTTGACGGTGGAGACGGCATCGTTGTAGGAGCCGTCGAGCCTGTTGAGGATGTAGCTGATCAGCTCACTTTCATCTAGGGTTTTCCCTAGAGCCACCAGCTCCGAGGCAAACCGCTTCATCTTGGCGAAGTATTGGGCGATGGTGAGGGAGTTCTTCTTTGTGTTGGTGAGGGCGCCCCGGATCGCATTGATCTTCAATGGGGACTGCGTGGAGAACATGCGGTTGATGGTCGCCCATACCGCTGCAGACGTGTCGAGGTTGAACACATGAGGCAAGAGCTCGGGCGATAGGGAGTTCAGGAGGTAGCCCAGAACAGCCTGATCGCGAGCGACCCACGCAGCATAGGCGGGGTTCACCACCGTAGTCTTCTTTTGGGCTTCATCAGTGACCTCGACCACCTAAGGCAGGGCCGCGTCGGTGCCATCCAGGAGTCCGAGCGCAAGGGCGCCGCAGATCGGAGGGAGAACCAGCGTCTTCCAGAACAGGAAGTTGGAGCGCGTGAGCTTCGTTGTCGGTGGAGTGCCGAGCGCGCTGTCGATGAGGGCCATCGATGCAGCGGCGGAGAAAGACGCGGCGGCAGTGGAGAGAGCCATGGATGTCGTCGTGGTGGCGGTCGTAGTTGAGACTAGGGCGGCGGCGGGTTTTATTGTCGTGGCGGCGGCCCTTAGATAGGACTAGGGCGGCGGCGATTTTTCTGTCGTGGCGTCGTGGCGGCGGCCGTAGATGGAGCTAGGGTGGCGGCAGAGGTTGTATCGTGTCGTGGCGGCGGCCGTAGATGAGGCTAGGGCGGCGGCGGATTTGTCTCATGGTGGCGGTCGAGGACGATGCTAGGGCGGCGGCAGGTGTCTTTGGTCGTGGGTTTTGAGGCGGCGGCAGGGCAGGAGCTGCGGCGGCGGCCAGAGAGCCTGGCGGCGGCGGCGGATGTGGGAGCCTGGCGGCGGCTAGGTTTTAGGGGGAGATAGGCTCTGATACCATATTGATGTGGCGGAAACGATAACCCTTTGGGGTCTCGTGTTACGTGTTTATATAGAGTAGAAACAGCCCCTACCATGGCATGTACATAGAGATATACGTATACAGGAGTGGTGTACTACACCATATCCATAGGTATATAAGCTTTGTCTAACAATAGCAAACATTCACGGACAATCGCTCCACTCTAGTAAAGTCTAACACCTAACCAGATCATTTTCCTTTCATAAAAAACAGAGCTCTCTTAGTCTCTTATGCTATAGAGTATCCCGATGACAAGAGGGTTTTAGGTTAGTGTGAAAAGTGCTAAGTTGAAATTTGCTAGATGTGTATTACTAGAACTCCGAAGGAAAACATGAATAGTTCAAAGCAATTAAGGTCTGAGAAATGATATGGGTGGTACAGATGAAATCGTCATTTTCAAACTATGCAGAAATCATGACTTTAGTTTTACAAATTACAAAAGTTGCATGACTGGGAAATGTGTCCATATTGTGCATGATCAATTACAACAAGAGGAAGAAGAAGTAACACGACCACACATATCTTTCCCATCTATTCGTCCTCACGATTGAGGCCTGATCGGTGCACATCGTTCCGTTGCGTACATGCCATGCTTAGTGCAACACTGCCCACCATGATTCACTACCACTGGCTCAGCCTTACTCACTAACCAAAAAATTGTTGTAAACCATCTCTTGGTGTCAACCCTACAAATAGTTTATGACTACCAGTACTAGTAATCATGCACGCACGTCTCTACAATTAGTCTGTCATAATTTACTCTATGGTAGAAGTCTTATTTTCATATGAGAAGATAGAACATGTTCAAACCTCTTCCATCATTTGAATTTGAAACTCTTCATTATGGTGCTCCAATCGCCCTTACCAAAGTAAGACCTATCACACCGGTGGCCTAAGCACCATTCTAGCCATCATCAATCCTAGTGTATCTTCACGACAGTACTGACAGTGAGATGCGGGAACTACACATGATTTTGTTCACAATAACAATGTACTGTTAAAGAATTAGTGATATAACTTGTCGCCAATAAGGATCCAATGAGTCGAGGGAAAAAATGAACGGAACAAGCCATTACCAAAGCTCCACTTCTAAAGACATGTGTGAGATTTGTTGTCTAGAATTCTAAAATGAAGTGCAACAATCGTTCCCAGTTTAATTTCCGTACATTTTTTCCTAAGCTATGTGTGGAGAAGAGAGCTGTCTTTTAATGGAACTGCAACTTGGAAAAGAGAACTTATAGGCCTATAGCTATTCTCTAAGGTGGAGCAAAGTTGTAAACGTATAAATTTCTAGAATTCTGCACTACTGAACCAGTGCCAAACAATCCAGTGCTATAAGCATATACTCCCTCCGTTTCAAAATATAAGATGTTTTAGATTTTTGAAAGGAGTGTATCTAGACTTCTTTTAGTGTCTAGGTTCACTTCAAACTTAGATGAACCTAGATTCACTAAAAAAGGTCTAGATACACTTCATTCACAAAGCTAAAACATCTTATATTTTGAAACGGAGGGAGTACTAAACAACAGTCCATGGTTAGAGCAAAGCATACACAACTAATGAACATCTGTGTACCCAAATACCCAACAACAATATATTTCCAGACAGCACATATAATCCTCCGGAGTTAAAGAAGAGGGGTAGCCTGACAGAAGAGCCATCACACAAAAAAATAATGACATTAATCAACACTAAGCCTTCCAAAATTCCTCTAGATTTTCTGCATGCAAAGCAAATTGTTTAGACATAATCATTCATCATCATAATCATTTTTCTATTATCTTAACTATCCCTTAACTTTCATTGAGGATATACATAATTACCTGGCGATTATCAGGTTGTCACTACAGTGAAGACATCAGAATTGTCGTGCTCTTATTCTCTCAACAAGGCCAAACAATAAAATTGGGCAAAAGAAAAGGTTAGCACAATTGATTCCAAAATGCACCTCCAGTGCTGGAAATTGCTCCGGAGACCACATTATCCGCACTTCTGCAGTAGTCTTCGATGTAACGGAGCTTGTACGGTGGCTCTAGCTTATGCAACAACCAGAGATTATAGAGACAAGCTTGGGTGTATAGACAAATGTACAAGTATAATAAAGAGAAGGCCCTTACTCCATTGCAACCATTACCAACATTGTCGGAAAGTAAACAAACTTCGCTTCATCCAATTGAAGAAAAATTATCTATTTTTAATGTAACAGATAATTGCAGTTATAGGAGAGGACAAGATACATACTCCTGTTCTTGATAAATTAGAAATTGCAACTATAATTTCCCGCATAACACTTTTAAGAAGAAAGGATAGAATTTGGTAACTTGGAATAGCTCATTGTGCTGTACTATACAAGTTCTATATGTTATCGTACAAAAAATAACTTCATGTCCGACTACTCAGAGGTTTTTCATTGTAGTGTATGTAACACTACTCCCTAGAGATATATAGCAGATTGCACACTGAACTGATTCTATAAAACTGACAGGTCAAAATGCTTAAAAAATGTGAAATTTGGTCTGTGCAACCACAAGTGCTGATAGTAAAAATGCAGCTTACCTTGACATTGTCAGATAACGAGTTCAATATCTATTGCGTGTCGCTCAATAATCTTGTTGAGAAGCAGTGCGGACATATGTTCTGGTGTTCTTACTCATGCATGCATTGTGGGGAGAGAATTCTGCGTTGGTGACAGTCAACTTCATGGCCCCTTGCCCATCCTCTGATCATACTGGATCGATCTATTCTCTCTTGCCATATTCAGGTATCTGCATACACATATACACTTTCAGAACCTCAAGCTATTAGGACCGATCACCAGTTAAAAAATGACATCGTTGATTAACCATTACCCTTACTAACAAAGCTATCTGCTTAATCGTCAAAAAACAGCGAACACCTACCATGCAAGCACACACCATTATTAACGCACCTAGGACAGAGGAAGGACGCCACGACGCGGATACAGCATCAGCGACGCCCGATGAACATTCTGCAGACTTGGGTCTTGTAGCCATGTTGGCAAATGATTGGGCTGATCTCCGCGATGTCGTGTGCGAACTGGTCGCCATACCAAAACACCCCGCTCTCCTCCTCTTAGTGCACACCTCTGTATTGAACTTGTCCTGGTTGTACACCTTGAACTCCAGCCCTCCCGTGGCCTTGACCACCTGACCCCTCTCCTTTTGACGCCACCTCTACCCTTCGCGCCCGTGCCCTCAAACAGCAAATCATCAAACATGTAAACAGCATGGATCGGATTGGCATAGCACAACAAGATTGATGTGTGGGGAAGTGGTTGGCTTTGATCTAACCTAGCCGACGTTGCCCCTTCCCCCCTTCTCACGTTCATCTTCAGGTAGCTGGTCCAGTGGATGAGAATGTTGTTCAACAACGTCAGTATTTCTTGGTCAGGGAGGCCGAGCGTGCCATAGGCAGCATTGTTTACCATTACTACATATTATATCTATGGAAGATTTGTACTCGCAAGCTAAAAAATATACCCCTCAGTCCCAAAATAAGTGACGTGGGTTTGTCTAGATTCGAATGTATCTAATCTTAAATTGTTTCTAGATACATGTGAATTTAAACAAACCAAGTCACTTATTTTGGTACGAAGGGAGTAGCAATAATTAAATCATAGGGATTTCCAGGCCGAGTAACAGAAGTAATAAATTAAACATGCGATTTGAATACACTGCGAAGAACACGCAATCGACATCCCTCGCCTCTAGCATCTGCAAGAAGAAGATCGTAGGCAACAGTGCTACGACCCATAGAGGTTCAAATCATCGATCCCCCAGGGAAGGCGTTTGTGTCCTGGCGCAGAGGAAAGCCGGCACCGTCTGCATACGTCTCTAGCCACATAGAGGAACACCGGAGCTGCAACGCCGTCCCTCGGCCGCACGGAGAAACAAATGCAGGGTCCGCGTGTCCGGCCACATGGAGTAGGATGGGAGGAGGCGGCGCGTCCCCAGCCATGCGGAGACGGTGCGGGCGGCACGGACGGCGGCGGCGGCGACGGCGACGTGGGCGCGTGGCGAGCTCCTCTAGGAACGAAGAAGGTGAAATCGGGCTCTCCGGGTCGTGGTATGACCCGGGGTGGGGGTGGGGTATTTATACCCACCTTTAGCCCCAGGTTGTAATACAAACCGGGGTTAAAGGTCCTTTAGCCCCGGGTTGTAACCTTTAGCCCCGGTTTGTATTACAACCCGGGACTAAAGGTGAATTTTGGTGCCAAAAAGTAAATGGTTTATATGTATTATATATCAAAATTTTCAGAAAAAGAAGATCTATAATTTAAATCTATTATCATATTTTATTATACAACTTAAATGAAATTATCTATTATTTAACAAGTATTATATTTAGTACAAATGTTGGAAAAATATAGTTTATTATCTCTACTTACCAAAAAAGACAAAGAGTTCCGTGTTCAGCCAGCCCTGCGTTTCGCTCCCAGGCTTCGTCGCTGTCGCTCCCGTCCCGCGATGAGAAAAAAATCTGGACAGACGCATACAGGAGTCATCCCCGCCCCTCCCCCGAACCCCACGTTCTCATCTCCCTCCGTCCCTAGACCGCCCCCGGCGGCGCGCTCCCTTCCCGCCCCTCACCTGCACTCGTCGGCTGCCCATTCCCAGATCGACGGCCGCGGCTTCATCGGCCAACTCCGCCACTTCAATCTCTCGCCTCCAGAACGATGACTGCTGGAAGGTGTGAATGCAGACGAGTTCACCCGATTATCTCCCCCCATCGAGTCCTCCTGATCTCCAACTACCGCTGCCTCAAACCCTTAATCTGAGTTGTGCTACCTTCCTGATCCTTAGACTAGGCTTTTGAAACCGCGTCAGATCTCAAAAGGTTGCCGTCGACTGGGTCACGACACCCTCGGTCGCGCCTCACAGCCGGATATACGTGCAACAGATGCAACCTGAGGGTTGAGGCTTTGCCCTATGGGACGGACGTATCAGGAGGTGCATCAGTGGATCCACGTGCACGAGCGTCCGCCTACATCGTCGAGCATGCCGTGTCCTTCCTTGACAGGGGAAAGGTCCCTTTGTCGGCTCCTACTGCACTAAGCTACTGCTCGTCAAGACTTCCAGGTACAGATTAATCAAGTTTCACATATGATTATGGTGATAAAGATGTGGTCATGAATTCTTAATATACTCACTTATCAGGCTGGATTTGATTCACGTTCATGGCTCTGTGTTCACTTCTGTCATTTGATCGGTTTATGGCCAAGGAGTTGACGAATTTTTATTTTTATTATACATTGCAATATCTTCTCTATCTCTACTTATCCATCCAGATGTTGTCGTCGAGCTCAAGGCGTTGATACTCTTCCATCCAGATAAGACGTAAAAGAAACAACTCAAGGCTCTTAGGTTTGTCACAAATGGTCAAGCACCTGATGCAAATAAGATTACACATGCCTTTGTGTCTATCTAAGAGGGACCAAGGATCTTAGGTTCGGCCACCAAACTTCAAGGATAAAATATTGATTTGATCTTACATTCACAGCTCAATACCCGACCACACTGCGTACTCCATCTCTGAACTTAGTTCACTGTCCACTCTGAACTTAGTTCGCTATCCACCCACCACACCAGCCTGGACTGCAGGCACACATCCAACGAGAATGCGAGTTATTAGTGTAGTGCGGACGTCTGCGAGCGGTGTCTAGCGGCGTAGTTCAAACGGGAGCAACGTCCATGTGCGTTCAGTTGTGAAGGTCTGCATCTTCATGATTCTTCCCCCTATATATCATGGTAAACATCTATAAGCCAAACTCTCTATGCAGAACTGTTTGAATCAAGCGATAGGTGCCAATTAACTTCTTATGATGATAGATTCATGTTACAGGGCATACAAATTTAAAACCAACTTAAAATTTTACAGTGGATACATAAAGTGTAAAGCAAGGTAACGTTCTGGTCTTCTTTCTAGCATGAATTCAAATATCATCTTATTGCTTTGCGAGTTGAAGGTCCATCATGTTGCCTACCTCGTGATTTGCACTGCAAAAGGGGAACTCTTCTGCCTATCATATATACTGAAAAACAATGAACCGTGATCCAGAAGCCACAATTGGTTGTCAAGTTTGAATAATGATGCACTGATTATAAATAGAAACTAGATGTCCTTGATTCTACCACATGATTTGAAGTACCTTATCGATCCTTAGCCGGCATACTGACTGATGATTACTAATCAATGCTCCATTCGGAGTTTTGGATACAAATATTTTTTTGAGCGAGGAAAAAGAGCCGAGAGCAGTATTGGTTAAAGAATCAAGGGAAGAAAGTTGTATTTGATAAGGGAAAATCATGCCAAACTTGAGTTCAGATCCTTGCACTTGCTTTCCATATTCTTCTGGTCTTTGAATTACTTCTCAAATATTGCAGAAATTCGGGTGATAGTGACAAATATCATGTTATTTATTAGGATAAACTTGTAATTAGCATTAGCGATGTTTTCTTCATGTGTTCCAATTATACTGAATTTGGAATTGCAACACAACCAACAATAACATGGTTAGGAGATATTTGGGTTGTATGTAAGAATGTATATTAAGTGATCAATGGAGCATTGTCGTGGTCAAGTGGAGCATGCGACAGGACTACCTAGCTGCAACGGACAACTAAATCATGTAGGCGATTGGCAACTCGACGTGGCTGATCGACGCCATGATGGGAGACATACACGAGCTGAGGCAGGCAGTCTTAAAGAAAGGTATGTGTAACGCAAAAACTGAATATCATCTACATCCTTGACAAAATCCCTTCTCTGAATCAATGAAAGCCTAGTTTTGTAAGATAGAGACTCAGTTCAGCCGACCAAATGTAAAAATATCGAATAGGATTTTGCTTGGCAGGGTGGTAGACTGGTAATATAGGGATTTGTGGGAGGGTAAAATCGTCTAAAAAAGTGTTGGACCGGAAGAAATAATCCGTCCTTCATTATTAGGGAATGTGCCCGTTCATTGCAACGGGATTTTTGCAGAGACATACATAGTTAGTTTTCATAGGCTATGTTCAGGTGCGCCTCCAACTTCCTCGTTGTTGATGTCTTGCATGTCACTTCGGACCTAGGTCAGTGCCCCCAAGGTGATGGTAGTCGTCGTCACGTCATGCCCTTGCATGTGATTTCTGAATTCCTTCTTTGGATGACTCAGTAAGACAATAGGTGTGTTCTTTTAGGTGTGTTCTTTTCCTAGACGGCTGTTTGATATTTCAGAAACAATTCGGTAGAAAAGCCATGGGTCGCTGTGCATAAGACAAAATTTGAATTGTGGCTCATGGTCCAATATTGCTGCAATTTGATGCGGAGCTCAGGAATTCGATAGAAAAGCCATGGGTCGCTGTGCATAAGACAAAATTTGAATTGTGGCTCATGGTCCAATATTGCTGCAATTTGATGCGGAGCTCAGGACACGGAGCATACCCATCACCGCGGGTATGTCAGACAGCCTGATCGATCGACGGGTGAATCAACGCCGGTTTTCGAGATGTCTAAGAGCCATTTGTAAATATAAAACAATGTATTGCATCGAAATTGGAATTGGTATCATAAAAAACATTCATATTTGAAATGTGAATTCTCTTTAATAATCCAAGGAGAACCGTTTGCAAAGATTGCACACATGTTCAAATTGGCCGGCAATACACGAATATGATTTTTACTTAAATTCCATTAAATATATGTAGCAACACCAAATAATCTCATTTTTTATCAGTCAAGCAATCGGCTAACCCATAATATTTTTGCCTAAAGTCGCAGCAAAAAGAGCAGCAACACAGCGCCTCATCCCATCCATGAACCTATATGCTTCTATCGAGAAGTAGCTAGTTGATTTCCTACTACTCCAGACTCTTATCTCACTGGAATGACCAGGAGGAGGCCAAAATCGCTGGCAGTAGTCCATCCACAACTTGCAAGTGCTTGAAATTGGCCGCGTCTCCTCATCCAGGATCTCTAGGCGGGAAGAATCAAGAGATCTCCATCGTCCCTGAGCCCCCCATCTTCTTCGTCCCTGAGACACATCTGGCCCTCCCCAGGTGCAGGGCCGGCCCCGTCAGCTCCTTCCCAGGTGCGGTTACCCGCCCCATCACCATCCGAAAGCGGGCCCGTAGGTCGCCGACCTTCTGGCCTCGCACGCCGAGCTGGACAGCAACGGTCTACCAGGCTGGCGGTTGCGATCTACCTGACTGGATCAGACAGGTAACAGGGGAAAAGAATTGGGGACAGAGGCAGAAAGAGAAAGAGCAGACATCTCTGAGCTCGCCTGCAAGCGGCAGCGCTCTTGCACCTCCTCCGTGCCTTGACACGAGCCCCCTCAGCACAAGTCCGATGCCGCCCGTGGCCTCCTCCTCTACACCGCCACCTTCGTCCAGCTCGTCGGCCAAGCCTTATTCGAGCTCCTGTCGGGGTGTCTGACCACTGAGGTGCAAGGAAAGACCAAACATAATATAAACGAACCGGTTTTTCATTTTCATTTACGGGTGGTATTGAGGGTAATTATAAGTTTTCTGGAAGGGTAAAACGGTCTAAAAAAGAGTTGGACCGGAAAAACAATCCGTCCTTTATTATTATATATATATATATTATATATATATATAAATAGGAAAAATACTTCTTACTCCCGGGTGTAACTAAAATTAGTACGTGTGAGAAATAAATTAAAATTTTGTTCTCAATGGACGCGATAATCAGATTTTGAGTGTTTTAGTGCATAATGTAATAAGATTGGGGGCTCAAGCGACAAATGCTGAATCTTTTGTGTAATATAATAGGTGCATGGACTAAGATGAAAACTTGGCATCCTCTTCGTGGGACAAATCAACTCATTTGCTAACTCCCTAAAAAAATAATTTGCTCACCGCCTGGGTGGTTCGAGCAGCACCGGACGGGCGCCATGGCACAGAGTGGGCCATTGGCGGCCTTCCCATCGAGATCCTTGGCATGAGGAGCCACTCCGGTTGGACTTCTTCGTGGGTGCAAAACCCGGCTCCTCGTTTCGTCCGGCCGCCGCCACGCACGCACACACAGGCCACATGCACAACCTCGCCTTCCTCTGCCATTCCCCTCGTCCTCTTCCTCTCAAGCTAGCTATGGTACATCCCCGTCTAGGCGATTTTGCACCATGCAAGGTGTTGTGCGCATGTGCCTCTCTCTTTTCAATCTCTCATTGTCTCCATTAAATTCTAGACATTTAATATGTGTGGCTCTCTTTCCCGCTACATGTTGGCCGACACGGCTGCACACAGGAGACATGCTCCGACATTGCCACCTCACCCTACTCCAAGGCCTTCGCCTCCCACGGAGCTGGGGAGTAGATGAAGTAGAGGATATCGAATAAATAATTGGGATATGAATTGGGATGCAGATACCTGTTCAGCGATGCCAAGGCCTTTGTTAAAGAATTCCCATCAATGTCAACCTATGTCAATGTGGGTTTAATATCGGAATGATCGATATTTTCTAAAGAAATCCAGCTTTACCCACCGATTTATTTTTTGAAACGGAAACAAAAGTTTTGCCCCATTCATTAATTAAAAAGAAGGTGCCCAGTTTTTTAGGAGAAAACCAGGCAAAAACCTGCAATTATGGGTGGGCGTATGGACCAACCCGAAGTGACCGGAACCGAGATATTCGGTACTCAGCTCGGTCATTGATTCTCAGAAATTGAATTAAGTTCGGTGTGTACCGTCCGTGCACCGAACAGACCGAAGCACCGAGATCCTTCTCTAATCCCCCGATTCTCCTCCACCACAGAACAACAGAACTGGTGCGACCGCTTCTCAAAATTCCAACCAATACTACACGCTGCCCAAAATCCCCTTGCAGAAATCGCGGCTCTGAGGGATCGATATTTCCCTTTCCCAATCCCTCAAATCTCGCGTGAGTTCCTGCCGGCCCGATTGATATTTGCCTCCCCAAATCCTTATACGAGCCGTGAGTTCCTGCCGCCTAGATGCATAACCTCATCGCTCCTTCAGGCCATAGTTGTGCGCGATAGACGTCGTCCTGCTGAACAACAACGGCCGCTGCAAGCCACGGTAGGTGACTGGACATATTCCGCTCCAAAAAGTGAGTTCTAGCTCTTGATTCAATCCAATTTCTTATTTATATGCCGAGCCTAGTTTCCATTTTCTTTAGATTTTGGATGTCGTCAGACATAGGAGTCCCATGTCTTGTGGATGTCTGCGTGTCTCGCTGAACACGATGTCCTACGCTTCTGTCTTTGTAAGCTCCGCCCAGCCCAGCCCTAGGGTGGAGACCATGCACGTTCTCCTGTAATTCTCGTTCGCTTAGTTACAAGCGCAAATCCGTTTGTACTCAAAGCCCATTAATCTCGCTCTGTAAAGAGATCCCCCCGTTGGGAGATGTGGAATATAATTCCTTTCAATCGTTTATAATTTCATATCAACCAATCGGTGGTGATGCTTGCTGATTCTAGGGACCTTGCAAACATATATAAGCTGGTGGGATTCGGTATAAAGGAGCGAGGTGGGACTATTTGACATTATAAAATATCCATCCGTTATCTCATCGATGCCTACAGAATCGTATTCGTTTTTAATCAACTTTGGGCCGCAGTACCCGTGCTAGCAACTTTGGGCCGTAGTACCCGTCCTAGCCCAAGCGACCGTAAGGAGCAAAGCAGCGATGCGTGTAGTACATAAGCGATGGCAGTTGAGGTAACATGTGATTTTGTAGGAGGATAAAAGAGTCTAAAAAAGTGTTGGACCGGAAAAAACAATCCGTCCTTTATTCGTATTAGGTATATATATATATATATATATATAGGTATAGGTATAGACTAGCACAAATACCCGTGCGCTGCAACGGAAATAAAAAACGATTCATGTCTTACTCCGACTATAACACGTGCCGATAGCAAGAAATATGTAAATTCACAAAAAAAAATGTGTGATCCTCTATTCCACCCATGCGAGCACGATGGCCAATAAAAAGGGCATACAACTAAACAACTTCATTGCCACAAAAATAATTCAATTAGCAATTGGCCATGCTTTGGTGCAAAAAATTATGCAAAATCGATCAGGCCTCCTAGGCTCTGCTGGCCATCTCCTGGCCTCGTGCTCCCTGCCACCTTACAACTGACTTCTTATGCTCGACCTTGTTGACGACGCCATAGCCGGTCCGCTTAGCCAACATCTTGTGCTCGATGCTGGCCAGGGAGCCACGACCATAGAGAAGGAGAGGCGACACTTGTCGGCGGCCCCAGATACTGCTCATGATCGCCTCCAACTCCTACGCCATCTGCACCATCTATGCCATATTTTTTAGCATCATCCCTCACCCATCGGCCTTTGCTGCTCCTGTTATTGTCAAGACACCAAACATGGACAGAGAATCGATCCTCCCCGGCAAGGCAGCTCTGCCCCCGTACTCCCGCTGCCGTCGGTCCCGGCCGACCGTCGCATCCGTGCACGCCTCGGCCTCCTATCGCCATCTCTCTGGGACCGGTGAAGATGCGGCCATCTCCAATCGTCTTCAAGTGTGCGCTACTGCTGGAGATGCAGCCGGATCTTGTGCCTGGCGCATGCTTGTGTTGCGCCGTCGGGGATCAATGATTTTCTCATTCAAGAGATTGAATTAGCTGATCTCGGTCGCTTTTTGACATAGCTCCAATTTCTCGCGTTCACGATTAATGTGCAAACCTAAGAAAAAAGGATTCAAAGTTCCATCTTATCAAGGAAGCTGGTTTTGTCATACCGGTACACCATAAAGGAAATCTATAATGCGGATGACAGCTAATTTCGAACAATGATGAACAAGATAGAGCATAAGAGCACTCACAAGTCTCGTGCATCTTGAAAAAAGGTAGAACGGATGAATACAATATCACAAGATAACTGGTGTGCGTGTGTGTAACAATGGGGCAGCAAAAAATTCAGCGATAACGGATTAGAAAAGAACCGTACCCTCTGGAATATTCAAGATTTAGATCATATGAAAAGGAGGAATAGAAACAGCCAGGACACACCGCTGACAACAGCCAGATCAATCTCCCCTCCATCCTAGGTAGAATGTATAGAGATCTCTACAGAAGTCAACACATGACAATGAATTGCAATCTGGCTGGTTGAGAAGTTCCACGTTCAGGATCAGGCCAGCGGCCGAGCTATTCCACCATAACGTGCACACGCTTGAGCACTTCAGCATCAAGCGAGTTGATTGAGACAATATACCTCCCTTCGAAGCTCCCAACCCGATCGCCATGGCCATCACTAGGAGAAGCTGATCCGAAGGCGCATGTGGCAGAAGCGTGCCCCAGCAGCAGATAGATGGGGACCCCAACAGGGCGTGGCTCGAGATCCATTCTCTGTAGGAGGTGGCGGTCAAAGTCATAGTTGGTCAGGTCCTGGCGCGACTCTAGACTGTGGCGCTGGTCGATTTGAGGCGTGGAGCTCTGACAAAATTCCGGCGGCGTCGCATGCTTCGGGACCATCGGGGTCTCGACGGAAAGCTCGATTTGGAGCTTCGATGCGGAGAGAACTCTGGCTTGCGCCCACGCGGCTTGGCTTTGGGGGCGTGTTCGTTCGGATTTTATGGAACCAATTGAGGGAAGATGATCGATTATGTGAAGTACGGGAACCAATCGTCAGCATATACGACTCATGCTAGAAGTGTCGTGCACGTTTATGATAGGGCTTTGTATAGAACTCGTCCAACTGATAAAAACGTGTAAGACTGATCCAAAGGCAGGACAATTTCTCTCCCGGGTGTACGTATGAGCCGGGTGGACATACAGGCACGCCTATTTTTTACTTACCGGTGACGCTGGTGGTAATACGTGATTTGGTGGGAGGACAAAACAGTCCAAAATAGTGTTGGACCGGAAGAAACAATCCATCATTTATTATTAGGTATAGATTAGGTACTAGCACAACACCTGCACATGGCTGCGAAAGAACAAGTTTGTTGACTAAATTGAAGAAAAAAAAGATCGTCTTATCTGTTTGTTTCCCAATCGTATCGCTACTTTGTTAGTAAATCACAGGTTGTTCAAAATTGTATATTACCAGCCGGAGACACCAGATAGTGTGGAAGGGGCATGCCAGCTCCGCGTGCTTCTTCCATAGTATGTAGCATACATATGTAACTCCTTGTAGGCTGCCATGCACACACACACGAGGACCACCCGCACGCATGGAACCGCCTAAAACACGATAGATCCCCATTGCCCCAACCACCACCAACACACCCCCACGCGTTCGGTCTCCACCCCCGGATCCCATCGATCCTGTCCCCGCCGCTCTCGGCTCTCTCTCCTGCAGACCGAGCTCCCGCGCCACCGCCATCCCAGCCGACGAGCCCCTTCCTCTCGCGGTTCCCCGTCGTCTCCAAGCTCGCGCCGTGGCCACCGCTCTGCTCTCTCTTTCGCAGACCCCTGCGCCCCCTGCCCTCCCGGCCAGCGATCCCCTTCCTCCCGGTTCCCGTTATCTCCAAGCTCGCGTCGTGGCCGCCTCTCGGCTCTCTCTCCCACAGTAGCACCGAGCTCCCTGCACCGACCTTTTCTCTCTCGATCTGGAGCCGCGATGTGTTCTGTCCTGGCCAGCGAGAGCCCTCCCAAGCTTGGGCCGCGGCAAGGACACCTCCGCCCCAGTTACCCTCTCGTCCTCGCTGCTCGGGTTACTTCCTTGATTTTCGCAGTTATTACTCGAGCGCGCTAAGGCAACCCGATGTGCGTGCATGAGTGGCTATCGTGACTTTCACACTTCCAGATAGCCACTCACGCACGCACGTCGGGTTTCACCAGAAGCATAGCAAGACACGCATATACACGCATCTCTCTTTCCTTTTTTTCAGCTGGCACCGTTCGACCGTGAGATGCGGGGTGTCGCGCCGCCGCTCGCGGCCCCCTGCGCGCGATCTGCTCCCGGCCTTTTTACCGCCGCTCGGTTCCCCCGCGGGAAAATCTCTCTTGTTCTTTTCCCCGGGAAAATCCACCGCCGTGCCGCGCTCCCCCGGCCCCGGCTGCTGCCGGTCATCTCTTTTCTGAATCGGCGAGGTGGAGAGCCTCTGTCCGGCGGGGATTCTATGGTATGGATCGGCCTTTTTTTACCATCTTCTTCCATTGATTTTTGGAATTCCAAGCCCCTACCCTCTCTCTACGGGTTCAAATCCGTCGATTGGCCTCTTTTTTTACCATCTTCTTCCATTGATTTTTGGAATTTCAAGCCCCTACCCTTTCTCTACGGGTTCAAATATGTCGATTGGCCTCTTTTTTTACCATCTTCTTCCATTGATTTTTGGAATTCCAAGCCCCTACCCTCTCTCTATGGGCTCAAATCCGTCGATCGATGCTATTGCCTGTTGACATCAGAGGTTGTTGTCGATATTTGAAGGCAACTCGTGCACGCATATAAACAGGTCTGACTCGTTATAACAGAGCGAGGTGGGACTATATTTTGCATCAACGTGGATAGTAACCAATCGGTCAGTTTCGTGGGCCACTTCACTGCTTGGGCCGGAGAGGGGAATTCACCCTGGAGGTCTTCTTCATCACCATGCAAGCCTCCGGTGTGATGCGTGAGTAGTTCATCCTTAGACTACGGATCCATGTAGTAGCTAGATGGCTGGTGTCTCCTCTTTTGTGCTTTCATGTTTAGATCTTGTGAGCTCCATTCATGATCAAGATCATCTTTTTTTAATCCATACATGTTGTGTTTGCGGGGATCTGATGGATATTGAGATGCTATATCAGATTGATTATTGATTCTATCATGTCTTTGTTATTTGAGATCTTGTATGCTTTCCGTTGTTAGTAGCTAGCTTGGCCAAGTAGATGCTAGCAACTCCAAGAGTTAGTATTTATGCTCGATAGTGGGTTCATGCTTCTGGTAATCTGGGGAAGTGACATAAATCTCTAAGGTACTAGATGTGCTGTTGCTACTAGGGAGAAAACAACAATCCTTTGTTCATAGAACAATCGTATTGTTTACTTTACACGCAGTTCGTAAAGCAATAATCTATTGCTTGCAACTTAATACTAGAGGGGGTTCGGATGATAACCTGAAGGTGGATTATTAGTCATAGATGCAGTTGGATGGCGGTCTATGTATTATGTTGTAATGCCCAATCAAGTCTCAGAGGAGTCAAGATGACTAGTATATGCATGTATTTCTTTCTCGGTGTTTGTCAATTGCCTCGCTGTAATTTGTTCACCCAGCATGTTATCTATCTAAGGAGAGCCACCTCTAGTGAACTATGGATCCCGGTCCTTTTACTTTACATACAATCTACAATCTTTTACTGCTTTGTGTTTACTTTCTACAAATTTTTACTTCTTTCCATTCGATACGTTTAATCCTTTGTTTTCCGCAAAACACGGTGAGATTGACAACCTTATCGTAAGTTGGGGACAAAGTTCTGTGGTTGTGTTGTGCAGGTCTCCACGTTGCTACTAGCACCGGTAGTGCGCCCTGTCAAAGCTCAGCTAGTAACACCTTTGGGGTATTTCCTTGCTCCTACTGGTTCGATTAAACCTTGGTCTCATAACTGAAGGAAAACTTGCTGCTGTGCTCATCATATCTTCCTCTTGGGGTTCCCAATGAGCTCTACATTAATCACGAGCCAGCAAAGATTTGTCTGGCGCCGTTGCCGGGGAGTCAAGGACATCTTCACAAGGGGAGTCCCTCATAACCAATCTCTTTACTTTATTGTTTTTCTTTTGCTTAGTTTTCTTTTTGCTTTGTTTGCTTGTTTTGTTCTTCAAAAACCCAAAAAAATTAGTTTTACTTGTTTGCTTTCTTTATCAAAAACACACAAAAAATTAGTTCCTATCTCATTATGTCTAGCCTTGCTCCTGTTACTATGTCACCCGAGGAAATTATTTTCACTTTTAAATAAGGAATTGAGGAAAGTTTTAAGGAAGCTTGGTCTAGAATCTCTGATCTACATGAAAAAACTGATCCTAAAATGACTCAAAGCTTGTTCCTTAGCAGTTTTTACCTTGAGATTGCTCTTTGCTATAGATATGCTCTAGATGCTGTTGTGGGAGGAGATTTCCTCCAATGTAATAAGGATGATGCTATTAATGCTATAAATAAATTGATCCTCACTTACAACATGCCTAGCCAAACTGATACTTCTTTCGCGAAAATATTTGCTAGGTTGGATACTCTTGAGGCTAGCACTACTAATTAGAAGGGTGCTATAATACGCTTAGGGAACATCACGATTATGTTCCAATAAACTCTGAACCATCAAAGTGGTTCCCTGGAGTAAAGATTGAGATAAACGCTGAAACTTTTCAAGCTCGCTGTGATATCATGTCTGAATCTTGCCTTATGGCCAAAGATATTTATAAATCTCTGAATACTTGGGGGCTCACTAAGGGAGGAAAGGAAATATCTCTTGCTAATAATACTAAGTTGCAAGCAACAGATTATTGCTTTACGAACTGCGTGTAAAGTAAACAATATGATTTTTCTATGAACAAAAGATTGTTGTTTTCTCCCTAGTAGCAACTGCACATCTAATACCTTAGAGATTTATGTCACTTCCCCAGATTACCAGAGGAATGAACCCACTATCGAGCATAAAAACTAACTCTTGGAGTTGCTAGCATCTACTTGGCCAAGATAGCTACTAACAAAGGAAAGCATGCAAGATCTCAAATAACAAAGACATGATAGAATCAATAATCAATCTAAAATAGCATATCAATATCCATCGGATCCCCGCAAACACAACATGTATGGATTACAAAAAGATGATCTTGATCATGAACGGATCTCACAAGATCTAAACATGAAAGCACAAAGGAGGACAAACCAGCCATCTAGCTACTACATGGATTCGTAGTCCAAGGATGAACTACTCACGCATCACACCGGAGGCTTGCATGGTGATGAAGAAGGCCTTCAGGGTGAATTCCCCTCTCCGGCAGGGTGCCAGGAAGAGCTTCAGACCCCTCCCGATCTAGGGATGGAGATGACAGCGGCTACAGACTCTTTCGTGGATTTTTGATTGGGTACGTAGGGTTTTCGTCCCGAGGGCAACTTATGGCAGAAGGAAAGGCCGAGGGGGTGCCGAGAGCCTACACACCACCCCCTGGCGCGGGCCCAGCCTGGCCACGTGGCCAGGTGGTGTGGCCGGCCCTTGGCCCTTCTCCGTCTCGTATTCTGGCACTTGATCCCTTTCGAAAAAATAGGCACTTTGGCTTTTGTCCCGTCCAATTCCGAGAATATTCTTTTTTTGACTTTCCTGGAACCAAAAATAGCAGAAAACAGGCAACTGGCACTGTGGCTCTTGTTAATAGGTTAGTCCAAGAAATCATATGAAAAGTACTCCAAAGTTGGAACAAAACACAAGAAAGTGGATAAAACCAAGCATGGAACATCAAAAATTATAGATACATTTGCAATGTGTCAACATCCCCAAGCTTAACTCCTGCTCGTCCTCGAGTAGGTAAGTGATAAAAAGAAATAATTTTTGAGGTGACATGCACCATCAAAGACTTGATCAAAGTTTTTGCAAAACTCAAAGCTGGGATCATAGTACTTCAATCATAACATGAAAGACAAGGTTCTAGCAATAAGCAAAGAAACTATGATGCAACATGAAAAGGCACAAACAAAAGATTCATGAATAACAATGCTTTGCAAGACGTTTGTTTGTTTCACATAAAGAAAACATAGCATAATAGTATTCAGCTTGTCCCTCAATAGAGTAGCAAATATAAATGCATGGGACACCTTCAAAGTTGATAAGAGTGACTAGATACAAATAGTTTCAAACAAGCAATATCAAAGTATGCATCAATCAACTAGTCTTGGGACAATGCACATAGAACTAAGAATGGCCACTATGCTCTCAAAGTAAGTGCATAAAGATAGAAGGTGGAGACTCAATGTAATGGTGGAAGAAAATCCTTTGTAAAAGGAAGTAGGGATTCAAGTCTCATAAAGAGATTCCAAAAATGATGGTACTTGTAGCTTTCAGCTCTCATTGCCCCTATCATAAGCATCTTGAAGTGGTTAAGGTTAAAGTGAAACAAGTAAGAGGATATGCTTGACAAGTTATAAGCCGAAATCTCATGCCCCTTACTTACGAAGACCGAACCTCATGCTACTCAACTTTAGTCATGAGTAAGCTCTCGTCATTGTAAGTACATGTGTATCATAAAGAACCACCAACGGGGTACCCCTTGCACATGATACGGGAGCTTTCCCATAAACAAAATGACAAGGCAAGCAGACAATGAGCATCTCAGCGATCTTTTTATTTGCTATTTGCATAGGTTTTTATTGAGGATACTTCAGAGAGTGCTCATTATGGTGATGCTGCAAGTTTCCACCATGATTAGGCATGGCTTAGGCTAGCGGCCCAGGCGTTTCTCTAACACACATACAAACTCCATGATCTTACAAGTTCCACTTTTATTTCACACCGCCAGGATCTGTAAGCAAAACAACATGATGTCAACGGGGTACAAAGTACAAGTGCAATGTTGAAAGCGTTCCCCATGAAACATGGTTCTGCTAATTTCAACTTATAAAGCGCAAGCATATACGCAACAAAGAAGGACCCAATGGTTCAAGTTTATTAGAGGCAATAAAGTAAAGTGTGCCATCAAGGTCGTGAGAGCTTTAATCACTAGTTTTCTCATAACAAGTGGAAGGTAAACAAAAGCATGAATATACTTGGAATAGCATAAGCTAATAGGTAGGTATGGTGGACTCTTTGGAAAAACTTGGTTTAGGGAGTTGGATGCATGATTGGAACTCATACTTTGTTGTGGAGGCTAGCAAAAGACCGGGAGCGACAAAGTAAGAGAGCAATAATGACCATAATCATGCAGAGCGACAAAACATCATTGATCAAAGCATAAAGTGAAACTACAAGTTGAAATTTGAAGGATCATAAAGGCTATAGTGACTTTGGATAGTCATAACATGGTGTGAGCACTGCCAAGTCAACCCAAATAAAGCATCAAAGGAGAATACCACTATACTATGCTTTAATATGCTAAAACAACGCATGATTCATCCAAGGCACATTAAGCAATCTCAATTGTTTATAACAAGTCATGCTACAACAAAGAATACTAAGCATAAAGCCAAAACAATATCAAGCATGGCATGACAAAGCATAGGCCACAGTCAAAAACAAGCTCTTTTTACCACATAAGTATGAACTTTCCTACTCTTCTCCAAACCAAACCAAACTAATTGCAAACCAAAGGTATGAAAGAGGGGGTCCAACCAATTTATTCAGAAAACTAAGAAAACCAAGAAAACTAAAAACCTAAACGAAAATGAAAAAGAAGACGCTCCAAGAAAAACACAACTGTGCATGAAACAATAAAATGAAGCGTTTGGAAGAAACCAGGAATTTTTATTGATGAAGAAGGGGGATGCCATGGGCATCCCCAAGCTTTGACGCTTGTACTTCTTGGATATTTCTTGGGGTGACATGCGTGGCATCTCCAAGCTTGACCTTTAGTCCATCTTTCATCTCATTACTCATTCCTTCCATACACCTTAAATTTTTCCTTCATACAAAACTTCACACAATCTCATTAGCAACATTAGTGCACTTTAAGATAAATAAGTCTCAAGGTTCATTTCTAACACTAAATAAACTTCCATTAGAACACTAGCTACTGTAGCACTTCCCTAAAAAATCTTAATTCCCCAAAGGAACTCAAGAAGAAACTAATAAGAAGCAAATGCAGAAAATGGCAGAAATCTGTCAAAACAGACCAGCAGGTAAAGACGAATTTTTTCGAATACCTTCTGTTACTCAAATCAAAAATTGTTGAACTAACTAAAGTTTGATAACAACCTGGGTCATAAGCACGAACAATTACAGCTCAATCCGACGTACAGAGCTCTCTCAGGAATTTTTACGGTGAAGCACAGAAATCTGTTTCGGGACAACAACATTCCTAATCATTAGTTCACTCTCATTAGAGGTTACTCTTGGCACCAAAAGCAAATAAAAAGGATAAGGAGAGGTTATTACAGAGGTAATAACTTCCAATACTCAACTAAAACTCTTGGGTTATCTCTCAACAAGTACTTTTCTTTAGCGCTTTTAAGTTAGGCATAAGAAGCAAAGAAAGAATCAAGTGTTCTCAAATGAAGAAGCATTAAAACCAACTTTCTTGCCCTTACCTCTCTTATTTTTATTCTTAACCTTTGGGAAAATATGATTGTTTGGTGGAGAAGAAAGGTGCATGGTCCCCTTTCCCACATCTATTATTGCTCCAAGAAGTTCTAATAGGGACCTTCCAAGTGTAATTTGTCCTTTTCCTACACATTCAATAACAAGATAATCAATAGAAATCGTTTTCCCAAGGATCTTTGTAAACACTCCTTCAGCTATTCCAAGAGGTAATAAAGTAGTATTATTAGCAAGAGATATTTCCTTTCCTCCCTTAGTGAGCCCCCAAGTATTCAGAGATTTATAAATATCTTTGGGCATAAGGCAAGATTCAGACATGATATCACATCGAGCTTGAAAAGTTTCAGCGTTTATCTCAATCTTTACTGTAGGGAACCACTTTGATGGTTAGAGTTTATTGGAACATAATCGTGATGTTCCCTAAGCGTATTATAGCACCCTTCTAATCTAGTAGTGCTAGCCTCAAGAGTATCCAACCTAGCAAATATTTTCGCGAAAGAAGTATCAGTTTGGCTAGGCATGTTGTAAGTGAGGATCAATTTCTTTATAGCATTAATAGCATCATCCTCATTACATTGGAGGAAATCTCCTCCCACAACAACATATAGAGCATATCTATAGCAAAGAGCAATCCCAAGGTAAAAACTGCTAAGGAACAAGCTTTGAGTCATTTTAGGATCAGTTTTTTCATGTAGATCAGAGATTCTAGACCAAGCTTCCTTAAAACTTTCCTCAATTCCTTGTTTAAAAGTGAAAATAATTTCCTCGGGTGACATAGTAATAGGAGCAAGGCTAGACATAATGAGATAGGATCTAATTTTTTGTGTGTTTTTGATAAAGAAAGCAAACAAGTAAAACTAATTTTTTTGGGTTTTTGAAGAACAAAATAAGCAAACAAAGCAAAAAGAAAACTAAGAAAAAGAAAAACAATAAAGTAAAGAGATTGGTTATGAGGGACTCCCCTTGTGAAGATGTCCTTGACTCCCCGGCAATGGCGCCAGAAAAATCTTTGCTGGCTCGTGATTAATGTAGAGCTCGTTGGGAACCCCAAGAGGAAGCTATGATGAGTACAGCAGCAAGTATTCCCTTAGTTATGAGACCAAGGTTTAATCGAACCAGTAGGATCAAGGAAACACCCCAAAGGTGTTACTAGCTGAGCTTTGGCAGGGCGCACTATCGAATGGAAAGAAGTAAAAGTTTGCAGAAAGTAAACACAAAGCAGTAAAAGATTGTAGATTGTATGTAAAGTAAAAGGACCGGGATCCATAGTTCAGTAGAGGTGGCTCTCCTTAGATAGATAACATGCTGGGTGATCAAATTACAGCGGGGCAATTGACAAACACCGAGAAAGCAATACATGCATATACTAATCATCTTGACTCCTCTAAGACTTGATTGGGCATTACAACATAATACATAGACCGCCATCCAACTGCATCTATGACTAATAATCCACCTTCAGGTTATCATCCGAACCCCCTCCAGTATTAAGTTGCAAGCAACAGATTATTGCTTTACGAACTGCGTGTAAAGTAAACAATACGATTGTTCTATGAACAAAGGATTGTTGTTTTCTCCCTAGTAGCAACAACACATCTAGTACCTTAGAGATTTCTGTCACTTCCCCAGATTACCAGAGGCATGAACCCACTATCGAGCATAAATACTAACTCTTGGAGTTGCTAGCATCTACTTGGCCAAGATAGCTACTAACAACGGAAAGCATGCAAGACCTCAAATAACAAAGACATGATAGAATCAATAATCAATCTGAAATAGCATCTCAATATCCATCGGATCCCCGCAAACACAACATGTATGGATTACAAAAAGATGATCTTGATCATGAACGGAGCTCACAAGATCCAAACATGAAAGCACAAAGGAGGAGAAACCAGCCATCTAGCTACTACATGGATCCGTAGTCCAAGGATGAACTACTCACGCATCACACCGGAGGCTTGCATGGTGATGAAGAAGGCCTCCAGGGTGAATTCCCCTCTCCGGCAGGGTGCCGGGAAGAGCTTCAGATCCCTCCCGATCTAGGGATGGAGATGACGGCGGCTATAGACTCTTTTGTGGATTTTTTGATCGGGTACTTAGGGTTTTCGTCCCGAGGGCAACTTATAGGCGGAAGGAGAGGCCGAGGGGGTGCCGGGAGCGGCCACACCACCCCCTGGCGCGGGACAGGCCTGGCCGCGCGGCCAGGTGGTATGGTGGCTCCCTGGCCCTTCTCCGTCTCGTATTCTGGCACTTGATCCCTTCTAGAAAATTAGGCACTTTGGCTTTTGTCCCGTCCAATTCCGAGAATATTCATTTTGTGACTTTCCTGGAACCAAAAAAAGCAGAAAACAGGCAGCTGACACTGTGGATCTTGTTAATAGGTTAGTCTAAGAAATCATATGAAAAGTACTCCAAAGTTGGAACAAAACACAAGAAAGTGGATAAAACCAAGCATGGAATATCAAAATTATAGATACATTTGCAATGAATCAGTTCCGCGTATAAAAAACAATAAATTTTACTCTACGCCCCTGAACCCCTGAAGCTGCCAGGACCTATCTATTAGTAATACAGTAACGGGAGGGGCTTTTCGCGAACTTACTCTTGAAGACCGAAAAGCATTGTCAACGCTCAGGAGAGCGTGGTTGATGTAGACGAGCCGAAGACGACCTCAAGGTCGTGATGAAGTCCTTGCGCTCCTTCTGGCTCCAACGACTTGAGTGCCTCAAGTGCGACACCTCGCGGGGAGTTACACACGTCCGGTGCCTGACGATGACTCCCGCTTCCCCGATCCAGTAGCAGTTACGGAAGTAGAGCTCCCAGATCAGAATCCCGCAGCGCGACGGCGCTCCGCGGTGAAGATGTCTCTCGCTCGCACAGTCCAGACTTGGGACCACGGTCACGAGAGAGAGAGGGGGAGAGAGCAAATATCAATTAGAGGTCCTCCCAAAAGTGGGCAGACCTTTATTGATTATTCGGTTGTATTTTCTAGGCTGAATACCCCACTTTATATAGGGGGAGGGGAGGTACTACCTCCCCTCAAGTCCAGGGGTGGGACTAAAGGAGAGGAGGGGGGAGGAGGTGGCCGCCGGCCACCTAGTGGGCCCCGCATGGGGGGGGGGGGGGGGGGCTAGGCCCAGCCAGCCTCCCCCTTGCCCCTTCTCCCTCTCTCCTTTCCCCTAATGGGCCCTCTCCCTTCGAAATTGGCCCATTAAGCCTTTTTGACCTTTTAATTGATTTTCTCTTTATTAAATAATTATGAATAAATGATTAAATCAACATTTAACATTCATTCACATATTATTCAATCTCTGTGGCCATGGAACACCTTCCACCTCCACTCCGGACATCCTCCGGACTTACCGAAACCCTTCCGGTTTTCTCCCTTCTTTTCTTCGGCGATTCTACCGATCCTATAAACACTCTCTAAGCATCATCAAGCCCTTAAGCGTGATACCCCATGGTTCGGGAACACTCCAGACATGGTCGGGACACTCCCGCACCATTGATCGACAGAGGGACCTGGATGGCCATGTGACCCCTGTACGTTCCACGAAGATCTTTCGTCGTTTGAACTGGGACAGTCGTGTCTTATTCCCTTTGTCATTCGATACTTGCATTGCCCAAGATCTGATCAATGACATCACCATGCCCTGTTCAATCTCGTTACTGAACAATGCTACTTAACTCGTTCCGACAAGTGATATCCCCGTGATCTAATCACACGCTGCGCAGCTATTGGATATAACTTCTCCGAGTGGGCCCTTGAGTATCTTCCCGTCACATGGACGGACAAATCCCGCTCTTGACATATATTGCCTCTACGGTTTCCTCCGAATACCTGAACACACCTTTATAACCACCGTTTTACCAGATGGCGTTTGATGCTAACTAAGCACTCTCGGGAGACAGTGATTGATATAGCCTCACGGTCTAAGGAATAGTCTACGAGGATCCATTTCTAATCATCATAACTTGAACTTCGTGACATGATCGGGTCACGATGTTTAGGTTGGGTATTGGTTCCTCATCTCATTCTCTGAATGAGATGACCTCATTTCCAACTGGCATAAATGCCACATGATCAGGAAACATGATCATCCGTTGACCAATGAACCAGTGACTAGAGTTTCACTTGGAACCCCTGGTTGTTTGTATATCACACATGTATTGATGTTTACACTCAATACAGTTATAGCATGATATAAAACTTAATCATAAACTATATGAAAGATGATAATAGTCCTTACTACTCTTTGTCTCTAGGGCATATTTCCAAAAGTCTCCCACTTGCACTAGAGGACAAATACATTAGCTGCATTTGTTCTAAATCATTGGCACCATATATCCGGTACCCTGAACATGCTTGCTCGTGGAGGAGGGTGAGTCTTGGGTGTGTACTTTACAGTCCCAAATCCTTTGCAACTTACTAATGTCACCTTGATTGACATCAATACTTTATCATCACATGATAGCATCTGTGTGTATGCATCATCGCTATGGCAGTAGAACGAGGCCTGATTCCAGGAGCCTACAGTGACGTTAGATCAACCTCGAGGGCTTTCTCATGGGCACTGTGCCCTGGGACACAACATTCTACGTTAAAAGCGAACTAGCCCCGCCATAACATTATACAACACTTTAGATGGTACCCTTATCTATTATTATAAATGTATTCATCGAAACACTAGTGCACTCTGTGCAACTTTCAATGTTTTTGTTCACCTCGCTTCCTACTTGACTTTAATTGGTATCTACAGAACTTTCCAACATATTTCCTTATAACATAACCCTTTATGTTTTAAGATATGTTATCCTTTATGGATTTGGAAAATATATCCACAGTTCTCTACTAGACATCGCGGACAAACTTAGCTCAACGTTCTGTGATTCGGACTTAATCACTTTTAAACGTTCTTTATTTGGATTACATATTATGCTAAGTTATCATCATGGTTTCTAAGATAGAACCTATGTCTCAACATAGTGGATGACGAACATCATTTTCTTTCTTTCAACCATTGATGCTAAACTTAATGCTATTCCTAATTTGAGTTATTAAGGACTAGTTCCTTAATTAACTTC
This sequence comes from Avena eriantha, assembly GCA_910589775.1. Classification (NCBI taxonomy): domain Eukaryota; kingdom Viridiplantae; phylum Streptophyta; class Magnoliopsida; order Poales; family Poaceae; genus Avena; species Avena eriantha. The sequence goes on along the minus strand of OU342744.1, from coordinate 25,619,123 downwards.
TCTTCCGAAACCCCTCTCAGAATCCCTTAAGGAATACTACATAATATCATAATACACCTATTATCAACTTCTACATCTTATAAATCATTATTTATAAGTATTTGCACTTTCATCCTTAACATATTTAAGAATTACTCCTATAAGCTCCCACTCAAAATATGTTCCTACATATTTGAGTTTGAGACTCATATGGCTCTCACTTAAAAATATGTCAATCACATATTGTTTTTGGAAGACTTTCATAGATCCCACTCAATTTTATGCAAATTGCATATCTCCTTACTACTTTGAACAACTTCAAAATCTTTTGATCAAATATCAAACTTGGAGATTTATTATGAGATACTAGTGCTTTACTAGTTTTTAAATCCACTAGACATTTAGCACATATGAATCAAATTCATTTGAATTCATCCAATACTTGAAAAATTGTGCTTTTGTCATTCACCCCTTTTTCCTACTATGTCTTTGCAGTCATTTGGGAAAATTCCAAGTAACTCCTTTTACTTGTGAGATTCAGCAACGAATTGCTTTCTAATCTCAAGGGAATTTTTCCTTTAGGATTTCTCATAATTTAGTTTACCATCATTTCCTTTGTAGTTCGTAGGTATGTCATGTTTCAAAAATCATGACAAGTGATTCACAAATGTCTCCATACAAGATATGAATTTACATTTTGAATCCTACTTCATATAGTGAAAACAATAGTGGAAGGGAAAAACACAATGATTAAAATCATTGATTGTTTCCTTCCGTGAAGGGAATCGTTCAGGAACACTGTCTGTTGTGCTTCTCAACACTCTGATGCAGGGTTTTGAATTCTCATCGTGTTTTACACTATTTGCCAGTTGCTTCATAATTGAGAAACATCACTAGAAGTGAGCTTTCTCAAGAATGCACCAAAATCCAAGCAATACGAATCTTGCTTTCCTTTTGGTCTCAGCTATGGATTTCGTATTCAAAGTTTCCTATGAACACTCTACAAGGACTTATTTGCTATTGTTTTGGTTATATCGAATAACCCCAAAACTTTCATGAATTCAAATGGTTTACTAATTCTAATTGAGTGCTAACTATTTCTAAGCTAATGGTCTCTTCACATACACTACAACGATTTATTTGGTGCCTTCTATTCAACCCCCTTTGATATATAATATCACATTGTGATGCTTTGCATTTTGACGTTTCAAAACGCTTTGCATTTCACAATTTCTTTTATGCCATTCTTATAAAGTCGAATTTCATTACTATTGATCAAATCATAGTAATTAGATTCTCTTTTATACTTATACCCTTTTATTGATGAAACACTTTGATCAAATCAAATAGTTTCATTTTCATGTTTCCTTTGGTAAACTACTTTACACATTTAAACAATCATATAATGATAATTACCATTTTCATTAAAACACAATACATCGAATATGTATTTACTTTTAACAATTCTTTAAACACTTTGTATTCAAGTAATACACTGTGTTCAAGTTATTTTGCCGAACTTAGGCATGATTTATGTGTGAAAATAAATTGAATGACTTTCACATATTATCACATAACTTTGAATTCAAACAATGGTTTCATTCATAAATGAAATATCATTAAGTTGGGTATTTTAAACAAGGCATTTTAATGTTTTACAAATGTTCATGTATTATCAATTAGTTTCAAACAATAAGGACGATTCACAAGTAATCAAAACAAGATATGAACACGAGTAGAAATCATTCGTAAAAGCAGAACAACTGTTTGTTACAAACTCATATGAATAACCATCTCATGAAGTGTGAGACACGCTAAAGAAGTTCAAATATCTCGATTACAATAATCATCCTAAAACACAAAACTAAATGATAAATGTCGAGGGAGTGTGTCGTCGGCCATCATCATCATGCTCGCCATCAACACGCAATGTCACCTCCTCTCCAGCAAGCACATCTCATGCAGAAGGACCTGTTTTTAGTAAAACAGAACAAGTATCAGATATACTTAACACTGCAATGTGTTTGCAAGATTATAACATTTATAAAACTGTAAATCAAATATATACCTTGGTCGTTGACGACTCTAGCGACGTTGGGTTCATCTATCACATTTCTGAAATGTGATATGAACTCAAGGAAATCCAGTGTTTCCGTGTCGCCTCTCATAACGCAGATCCGGACTTGTGCTTGGAAGCTTGGAGAAAGCGACCGAAGCACAACTCCCATCGCAAATGAGCTTGAGTACCAGTTGTCTAGGTAGTATGCCAGACTCATATACGCATCGTAGAGGCGCAATAAGTGCTCATCCAGTGAGGAGCCCTCCTCCATCTTTATGGAGAGGAAGTCCCCCATCAGCTCATACTCCCACATGCGCACTTGTTCCATGAAATGTGCTCTCCGATGTGCCATGACCATTCGGGGCTTGAGACTCCCCACCATTGGCCATAGCCCATCATCCATTCCGAGGCGCATGGTCACTGATATAAACGTGGCCATCACACGATGACGATAACGCAGATCCCGCTGCTCCTGGGTCTCATGAGAATAGGGTGGCTCCAGATACATCTCGCAGGTCAGGTAGTCAGCTGTGGCATCCCACTAAAATCACTACTAGAAAATCACTGTGTTTTGTGCATTGCATCATCATGACCGCATGCTTATGTCATCATGCCACATTGCATTTGGGCATCGTCATCATAGTGCATATTATTTGCCTAAAACTATTTTCGAAAAGCCTACCTTTGTTTTCTAAATACACCGTCTTCATTTCAAATTAAAACCCCGGCCTCTTCCGGATATTTTCTTTTGTCTAAAAAATATTTACAAAAGTCTATTTCAGACAAAACAAAAATAAATAAAACTATTTCTCTTCAGACCGGGGAGACCGCCAGCCTGCCAGGCCAAAAGCCCAGCAAGCCAGCAGTCTACTACCCGGCCAAACTAGACAACCCCAAACCCTAACCAGCCCCGCCATTCCCTCGCAGCTGCCACACACTGCAGCACAGCGACCCACCCCGCCGTGCCAACGTGCGCATGCTCATGACCACCTGCCCTCACCCGCGCGCTGCACGCGGTGCACAACCAACGCGACACACGACATCGTACACCACGCCCGCACCCCGGTCCCACTTGCCCACCTACCGTGCGGACATGACCCGCATGCACCAACCCCTCCCACACCTGTCCACCCCGCTCCTCACCTGGCCCCACCCTGCAGCCCCGCTACCGACACCACCCCACACCCAGGCCTCGATCCCCTCACCCTTCCCACCAACCCCGCCTCTCCTCGATCCCCACCCTGCACGTGCCCCTCGTCCTCGCCCCGATCCCGCAACCGCCGCCGCCTTCCTGCTGCTTCCACGCGGCCCCTCTCTCACAAGCTCGACCGAAAACCCCCGCCGCCATGGACGCCAGCGGCCCGAGCTCGCCTCGTCTTGTAGCCCTACGGCGTTCTTCCTCGTCGATCTCCTTCCGCCGCCCCTGCGGACTCCCTCTTGATATCCACCGTTGCCACGGGCCTTCTCCGCCAGAGCTCCTCCCTGCGAGCCCTGCCGCCACCGCGTCAGCCTCCGTCGTCAAGCTCCAACCGTCTCCGCTCTGCGTGCCTGCCTCTGCAGCGGCCGCCAGCGAGCCTGCCCTTCCCGCATGCGTCGTCCTGGCCTCCCTCTTCCCTGGCCGCGACGCCCGTGCCCCTGGCCGCCTCGCCCTCTGCCCAGGCCTCCTCTCTGCCTCGCCGTCGGGAGCACACCCATTCCATTCCGCCGCCAGTGGCCGAGCTCGCCGTCCCCCTCCGCCAAGACGAGCGCCTCTGCATCCCCAGGCTCCGCCATGGGATCCGCCCTCGTAGCCCATCTGAGCTTCACCGCCACGACCGACCTCGCCTCTACACCGACACCGCAGAGTCCGTCTCCTCCTACGGCCGTCCTCCGCCCCGACCACTTCTACGCCCTGCTCGCCCTACCTCACGCCGCATCCCTCTTCAGCGGGCCACCGTCGCCCTGCCTCGCAGGACCCGCGTCGGCCTCGCCGTCCCCGCCGCCAGGAGATCCGCTCCTCATTAGCCGCGCCGCTCCACCGCGGGCCCCCTCGCTGTCTCGCTTCTCCCATCACCTTGCGCTGTTGCTTAAGCGCGAGCCGGCTCCGCGCCTCCTGTACCAGCCTCGTCGCCATGTTCCTCTCGTTCCTTTGCTCTCCAAGCCGTGCGTAACATCTGCCCCACACGAGCCTCCTGCAAGGCCTCTTCCTGTCAAAGCCATGTCCAAGAGATGTTTGTCTTTTTGTCTGAAAGGAAACACCTCCCAGGAAATAATCTGAACCAGAGGCCCGCTTTTTGTTCTGTTGATGTTTGGATGCTTCACTGCGTCTGCCTCGCCCTCTGTTCTTGGACAAGTGCTGCCGCTGTTGGTGCGCTGTAACACCCTCGAATCGACCCTATGCAAGTTTTAGCCCTTTCCGCCAAACCCGCATAGAAACGATTCAAGGACGCCCACCAGGCACTTTCGTGCGGGTGGAAAACGAAGTAATACCATTACACAACAGTCCTTATTGGGACCCACAGAACAGATATATATACGACATGACTCCAAGAGTCAAGATTATAGATATACACTACAAAGATCCAAATCACCTTGAAAACGATACATCGTCCGAGTACGGACAAGATGCAAATGGGGCTAAGAGCCCTGAAGAATAACCAATGGCATCCATAACCCTTCCTAGACCAGGCCGGAAGGGTAACCCTGCTAACGACGTCGATCTCGAACCTGCTAAAATAAAAGGGGTGCCGACAAAGGGCAAAGGAAAAAGAGGAGCGTCAGTACTGAGGCCAGTACACGGCGAGGCTAGAATTCGGAGGTCCTCGCCTACATAGGTATGGTGGACTGATGCGGCAGCGCAACAGCACCAAACAACCTATAGAGACTCAGTAAAACTGGCGGCTATTAGAGAGGGATAAGAAAGAGCTATTCGGATCCAACCTGATTCTAACACCAATCATACCCATCCTGGCATTTCCCCTTCGAGACCAAACAAGAAAGTCAAACCGAGGAACTCACACAGTTGGTAGTTTTATTCATTCCATTATAGTTGAAGCACTTACTAGTCAGATATAGATAGCATGAGTCATCCTGAAGCATAAGTAGTGGGCAGTTTTAATCACCATTCCGTTATAGTTGGAACATTTACTAGTCAGATCTAATTGTCCTGAGGAATCCCAAAACCCAGCAAATTGTTGGCACTTTTATCACATTCCATTGGAGTTGCAATACTTACTAGGCAGGTACAACATGTCACAAAACAACCCTAGATCCACCAGTTGTTGGCATTGTATTATCCATTCCGTGATAGTTGAATCTGATTACTAGTCATATATTAAGTCAAGTTTATAACACTACTTTAGTTATGCTTGTCTATGATCAAGATAGTGTGCTCCAAGTCGTCCATAACCACGGACACGGTTTTCAGAAAGATTTACCCTGCAGGGGTGCACAAATAGCAACACACACACGATCAACCTCAGAAAAACCAACTCAAAACCCAATGAGGCTTTCATGACAAAGCAATCACAGGATTCATAAAATATTTCAGGGGGCCACCCCATTAAGCTACCCGCAACGAAGTTGGCCGGCTCCGAGACGGACCCAAGGTTTGTGTCAATGGCTGTAAACGACTGGGAACCCGAAAGTGTGACTGGGCTTGTCGATACCGCGAAAACACTCCGCATCCTAAACAGTACAGGTGCTCCACGCACAATCGTAAATAAAGCAGTAAAGCATGGCATAAGTACATGATAGTAATAAAGCCCTAAACTACTTTGTGGCCCCAAGAAATAAGAATGAATCAAGCTCTGGCTAAGGGGATTCATGGTCCCATATGCGGATAGTGCGATAGTCAAGGAAGAGGTATCAAGTACTCGGGGTCCTACGGGACACAAGTGAGCGTGGAAGAACCAAATAATATCTATTGCCCACCGATGCCTCTGCATTAGTTATATCTATTACCAACAATTTAATAGTTGTATTTAAAGTCATGATCATCTCCACCATAAACATCTGCCAGCATTCCAACAACTGTGGTACTTGACAACACGAGATCGCACCTGAGCAAGCAACTACGACTTGCAAGGCCAGCTATCTACCAAACACATGTAATAGGAGGTGTCCAAGGCAATATAGAGGCTGCACGGGGTATAACTGGTGTACGGAAACTAAAGCATCGGGACACGGATAACAATAGACCAACAGGAGGAAATAAAGACTGTAAATGCAAAATAGGTAGAAGGGGGAGAGATGCTCGCCTGGGAAACACTGTCGGAGATTCATAGCCGGAGAACTTGTTGATACTCGCATCAACTCATCGGCCTAATCCGTGAAGAAGCAAACACTAGAAGAAACACCGGATGCAATATTTAATACTACGGCAGAAGATCCGGCATGCTTATGATATGATGCATGGCATGGCACAGATACGGTGCAATTAGGCAATATTAAGCGGAACCGGGGTCCCGACAATTAATTAGATGGTTCATGTTGTCTAGGTACCCCGCAATTTAAATGTTTTAATAACAAGACAAAACATGGCATCGGTTCGCTACACCAATTTAAATGGAGTCCGGAATAAGACTAAGATATCCCGCATAAACACTCCATATTTAATTATGAGGTGAATCGGCATAATGCCCCCAACCCACATGATATGCGTGCAAGTATGACAATTTAAATACAGCAGATTTTATATATAGCATTTATAAAAATAGGGATCAGAAAAGGGGTCACAAATGTGGTTCCGAAGATCTTGGGTTCCGAGGGTTCGACAGGGTTCGGGCTTGGCGGGATCGGTCTTCGGGGTTCGGATCGTCGGGATCAAGCTTCAGGGTCTTGGCCATCGGGTCCTGGAAGGCGATCTTGGGGTACCGTGTCTTCAGTTCCATGTAGAAGGCCTCGGGGTTTCCGTGACGGAGTTCCTGGGACTTCCTTCTTCTCGAGCATCGACAACTCGCTTGATGGAGCCTCTCGAGCTACGGGTGGCGAACTTGGATCGGTGTCGGTGGTCACGTCGAGATGGGTCTTGAACAACAGACCCAACATCACCACTTCTACTCGCAGCAACAACATCACCACAGCAGGATCTAACGGAGGGAGCAGGACAGTCGTGCAGCAGCAAATCGAGGGTGGCTACGCGCTTCTCGGTAGCATCCCAGGAGTGTCAACGCTACACTGCAGGGAACAACACGTAATAAAAATAACACGGACGCGCACGAGCAGACTACAGTCCCCAGAGGTGGATGGTAACCAGGGCAACTACCTGAACAAAGTGAGGCACCAAATGACGCCAGGTCAACGGGGAGCCGACGGTGTCCACTGAAGGGCGACTTGGGGGCAGAGCCTGCAGGCGGCGAGCGCGTGGGGACGGAAGCAGATGGCGATGGTGCGAGCTCTAGGTGGTGGCGCCGGGCCCAGCGAGGAGGAGGGCATGGCGAGCAGGGTCGGTCGGCACAGCTTGCCTGCGGCAGGTGGTGCTATGCGCAGGGAGGCTCGCTGGAGGGCGCCGAAGCAGCGACGACATAGCTCGGGACCGGCAAGGCAGCGACCGACGAAGGAGGGGTGGCTCGCCGTCCAGGAGGAGGAGAGGGGGCAGGGGAGATTGCGCTAGGAGAGAGGGGCCTGAGCGGCGGCGGCATGATGGTGGCGGCTTGGAGGTCGACGGCGGGAGCTCTGGTACGGGGGCGAGGTGTGGCGGCCCAGCTCGGGAGGAGGAGGGGTACCAGTGGCAGGGAGTGGTAGGCGCTGGCGGGGACGGGCTCGCGATGGTGCGGTGGCGGGGTTGGTGGGCGCTAGGAGCAGGGAAAGGAGACTGCAGGTGGGCCGGGTCGAGATGAGGGCAGGTGGTGGGGAGCTGGCCCGGGCGTGTCAGGTGGGGTGGAGAAACGCGCCAGGGGGGATTGTCGGGGGAAAACCATGCGGGAGGGAGCTCTCTCGCGTGGGAGAGGAAAACGGGAGATGGCGATGTGGGGAAAGGCGTCCAGGTGGGCGGGGATCCCGAGGTGGGGGAGGTGGACCTAGCCAGGGGAGCGGGGAGGGTGAGGTGGCACGGGATCGAGGTGGCCGGGGTGAGGTGGCTGGGAGAGATTGGCAGAAGGATGTGGCTATGGCGCATGGGGTGCGTGTGTGGCGTGTGTGTGCGTGTTGTGTGTGTAAGGGTAGGGGTAGGTGGCTGAGTGGATTAGGGTTAGGGTAGGGCGTTTTAGATAGGGTTTGGGGGTGGCCGGCTGGGCTTTCGGGCCTGGCAGGCTGCCCCCTAAAAATAATGTAAGCTTTTATTTTATTTTTAAATAGACTTTTGTAAATAGTTTTTAGACAAACAAAATATCCAGGAGAGATCAGGGTTTTGATTTGAATAAAGATGGGGGATATTTTAGAAAACAAAACTAGGCTTTTAGAAAATAGTTTTAGACAAAACATATGCATGATGATGACGATGCTGAAATGCAATGTGGCATGATGACATGAGCATGCAGTCATGATGATGTAATGCACAAAAAACACAGCGATTTTCTAGTAGTGGTTTTAGCGGGATGCCACATGCGCCTCCATGATGACCACTTCGGCATTGGTGAAAGCATTATGGAGAAGTTGCGGTGTCAAGAGTGTGAAGATTGCGGTGCAACCGAAACAACCGACGGAGGTCTATCACAAGCTCTACCCCGACAAGGATGTCGAGCCCAAGATCTCCAATCGGAATTCGAGGACGCCGAGACCCTGGACGACAAGTCTCCTTCCCGTAAGCGTCCACACCGGTACGACAAGACCTTCTTCCCGCACCGATGCCCGAGGACCCGGACGCCAAGGTCGCCGACACGGAACGCCAAGTTCTTAATCCCGGACGCCATAACCGTCTACTCATATCCGAAGACCGCACCCTGGTGCGCCAAGTTCTCCGACCCTGAGGACCGATCCATCGGAACGCCAAGACCTCCTTCTGTACCCGAGTTCTTCATCATAGGCGTCAAGATCTCCTACATGGATCCGAAGACCCCGGTACCCGACCAGGGCGAGTCCGATGAGCCGCCGACGCCACACCAAGACCTGCGACGACCTCCGAAGACTGATCCCGTCGAACCCTGAACCCTGAGACCCAGACCCGAACCCCCAGAACCCAAGATCTTCCGAACCCAGATGTGTGCCCCTAAGCCCCTATTTTTATAATATGACATATACCTGTCGCATAATTAAAATCATCATGCTTGCATACATGTCATCTGGTGGGTTGGGTTAAATAGTCGATTCACCTAAATTAAATATGGAGTCTATATGTGGGCTATTCTAGTCTTATTCCAGACTCCATTTAAATTTGTGTAGCGAACCGATACCATGTTTTGCCTTGTGAAGACAACATTTAAATTGCGGGGTTTCTAAATAACTTGAATCGCCTAATTAATTGTCGGGACCCCGGTTCCGCTTAATATTGCCTAATTGCACCGCATCTGTGCCATGCCATGCATCATATCATAATCATGCCGGATCTTATGCTGTAGTTTTAAATAGTGCATCTGGTGCTGCTTCTAGTGTTTGCTTCTTCGCGGATTAGGCCGATGAGTTGACGCGAGTGTCGACAAGTTCTCCGGATATGAACCTTCGACAGTGTTTCCCAGGCGAGCATCCTCCCCCTTTCTACCTATTTTGCATTTATAGTCTTTATTTCCTCCTTTGATCTATTGCTATCCGTGTCGTGATGCTTTAGTTTCCGTGCACCAGTTATATCCCGTGCAGCCTCTATATTGCCATGGACACCTCCTAATACCTGTTGTTTGGTAGATAGCTGGCCTTGCGAGTCGTAGTTGCTTGCTCAGGTGCGATCTCGTGTTGTCGAGTACCACAGTTGTTGGAATGCTGGCAGATGTTTATGGTGGAAATGATCATGACTTTAAATACAACTATTAAATTGCCGGGACAACTAATGAAAGAGGCACCGGTGGGCAATATATGCTACTTGGTTTTTCATGTCCACTTGTGTCCCGTAGGCCCCGAGTACTTGATACCTGTTCCTTGACTATTCGCACTATCCACATCCGGGAGACTCTATGAATCCCCCTTAGCTAGAGCTTGATTCATTTCTTATTTCCTGGGGCACAAGTAGTTTGGGGCTTTATTACTATCCTGTACTTATGCCATGCTTACTGCTTTATTTACGATTGTGCGTGGAGCACCTGTACTATTTTGGATCGCGGCACGATTTCGCGGTATCGACAAGCCCAGTCACATTTTCGGGTTCCCAGTCGTTTACAGCCGTTCTCACAAACCCTAGGTCCGTTCCTGAGCCAGCCAACTTCGTTGCGGGTAGCTTAGTGGGGTGGCCCCCTGAAATATTTTATGAATCATGTGATTGCTTTGTCGTGAAAGCCTCGTTGGGTTTTGATTTGGTTTTTCCGTGGTTGATCGTGTGTGTGTTGCTATTTGTGCACCCCTGCAGGGTAAATCTTTCTGAAAGTCGTGTCCATGGTTATGGACGTCTTGGAGCACAATATCTCGATCATAGACAAACATAACTATAGTGTTATAAATTTGACTTAATATGTGACTAGTAATCAACTTCACTACAATGGAATGGATAATAAAAGTGCCAACAACTGGTGGAACTGGGGTGTATCGTGTCATGATATACCTGCCTAGTAAGTATTGCAACTCCAATGGAATGTGATAAAAGTGCCAACAATTGCTGGGTTTTGGGATTCCTCAGGACAATTATATCTGACTAGTAAATGTTTCAACTATAACGGAATGGTGATTAAAACTGCCCACTACTTATGCTCCAGGATGACTCATGCTATCTATATCTGATTAGTAAGAGCTTCAACTATAATGGAATGAATAAAACTACCAACTGTGTGAGTTCCTCGGTTTGACTTCCTCGTTTGGTCTCGTGGGGGAATAACAGGATAGGTATGATTGGTGTTAGTATAATGTTGGTTCCGAATAGGTCTTTCCTATCTTTCTCTAATAGCCGACAGTTTATCGAGTCTCTATAGGTTGTTTAGTGCATGCTGCGCTGCCGCTTCAGTCCACCATACCTATGTAGGCGAGGACCGCCGAATTCTAGCCTCACCGTGTACTGGCCTCATTACTGACGCTCCTCTTTTTCCTTTGCCCTTCGTCGGCACCCCTTTTGTTTTAGCAGGTTTGAGATCGACGTCGTTAGTAGGGTTACCCTTCCGGCTTGGCCTGGGCAGGGTTATGGACGCCATTGGTTATTCTTCAGGGCTCTTAGCCCCATTTGCATCTTGTCCGTACTCGGATGTTGTATTGGTTTCAAGGTGATTTGGATCTTGTACTGTATATCTGTATTCTTGACTCATGGAGTCGTGTTGTATATATCTGTTCTGTGGGTTCCATCGTGGACTATTGTGTAATGGTATTACTTCGTTTTCCACCCACACAAAAGTGCCTAGTGGGCGTCCTTGAATCGTTTCTATGCGGGTTTGGCAGGAAGCGCTGAAATCTGCATAGGTTCGATTCGAGGGTGTTACAGAGTGGTATCACAGCCCAGTAGTTGCGATACCCCACTGGTCCAGCCTGTAGGATAACCTAGCTAACGGCCGAAGTAGAGTGTCAAAACTATTTTGCAAAATCGGTTGGATAGATCTGATTAGTTCTGCTTTTACTCCTTATCCCTCTACTGTTCTCCTCTTACCTCTGTGTGTTTTGGATCTGCTCTCTTATCTTTTCTTCAAGTCCAAGAATTCTCGTGGTTGGGTTTCTGTCGTACCTTCAGGGTTTCGCTTCCTCCTTTGGTAACGTTCTTCTACATCCAGTCTTCATGCTATCTGAGGAATCCTTCATCTGTTGGACTTCTCTTTGCTCCTTCTTATGCCTTTCGGTATTTCCAATACGACAACATCATCTACGTTAGATCTAATGAAGAGTCTGCATCATTTCTTTGTTCTCCGGACATCGCTTATCGAGATCTTCGGTCTGAATTTCGAGAGTTGGTTGCATAATTCTTCTATTCATGTACGGAGTAATGCTTTGAGTGCGGGATGGAGTAGCTACCATACCACTACTCTTATCATTCGCTCTTGTACATTGAATCGGTGGATCAAGCAATTGTACTCCTTCCACTGAAGTTCGAGGTAGCCTTGTGACCTCTTTCTCCGCCTTTGTTTCTACGGAGTGTTCTCTCGACGAATGCGAGCAACAATCTCTTGTTTGTGGTGTCGATATCAAGATGAAGAAAGAATCCTTGTTAGTGGTGTCGCGAGGATCTACACGAAGCGAGAAGAGTCAGATCGTCGGCCTTCTTCCGGTACCATGAGGCGGATCTCGAGGGCGAGACCCATTGTTAGTGGTGTCGAATTGTGGCATCCCGCTAAAATCACTACTAGAAAATCGCTGTGTTTTGTGCATTGCATCATCATGACCGCATGCTCATGTCATCATGCCACATTGCATTTGAGCATCGTCATCATCATGCATATTATTTCCCTAAAACTATTTTCGAAAAGCCTACCTTTGTTTTCTAAATACCCCGTCTTCATTTCAAATTAAACCCCGGCCTCTTCCGGATATTTTTTTGTCTACAAAATATTTACAAAAGTCTATTTCAGACAAAACAAAAATAAATAAAACTATTTCTCTTCAGACCGGGGAGACCGCTAGCCTGCCAGCCAAAAGCTCAGCAAGCCAGCAGTCTACTACCCGGCCAAACTAGACAACCCCAAACCCTAACCAGCCCCGCCATTCCCTCCCAGCCGCCACACACTGCAGCGCAGCGACCCACCCCACCGTGCCAACGTGCGCATGCTCGCGACCACCTGGCCTCACCCGCGCGCTGCACGCGATGCACAACCAACGCGACGCACGGCATCGTACACCACGCCTGCACCCCGGTCCCACTTTCCCACCTACCGCGCGGACACGAACCGCATGCACCAACCCCTCCCGCACCTGTCCACCCTGCTCCTCACCTGGCCCCACCCTACAGCCCCGCGACCGACACCACCCCACACCCTGGCCTCGATCCCCTCACCCTTCCCACCAACCCCGCCTCTCCTTGATCCCCACCCTGCACGCGCCCCTCGTCCTCGCCCTGATCCCGCAACCGCCGTCGCCTTCCTGCTGCTTCCACGGCGGCCCCTCTCTCGCAAGCCCGATCGAAAAGCCCCGCCGCCATGGACGCCTGCGGCCCGAGCTCGCCTCGTCTTGTAGCCCTACGGTGTTCTTCCCCGTCGATCTCCTTCCGCCGCCCCTGCGGACTCCCTCTCGATCTCCACCATTGCCACGGGCCTTCTCCGCCAGAGCTCCTCCCTGCGAGCCCCGCCGCCACCGCGTCCGCCCCCGTCGTCAAGCTCCAACCGTCGGCGCTCTGTGCGCCTGCCTCTACAGCGGCCGCCAGCGAGCCTGTCCTTCCCGCGTGTGTCGTCCTGGCCTCCCTCTGCTCTGGCCGCGACGCCCGTGCCCCTAGCCGCCTCGCCCTGTGCCTAGGCCTCCTCTCTGCCTCACCGTCGGGAGCAGACCCGCTCCATTCCGCCGCCAGCGGCCGAGCTCGCCGTTCCCCACCGCCAAGACGAGCGCCTCTGCGTCCCCGGGCGTCGCCGTGGGATCCTTCCTCGTAGCCCATCTGAGCTTCGCCGCCCCGGCCGCCCTCGCCTCTCCACCGACACCGCCGAGTTCGTCTCCTCCTACGGCCGTCCTCCGCCCCGACCACGTCTACGCCCTGCTTGCCCTACCTCACGCCGCATCCCTCTTCACCAGGCCGTCGTTGCCCCGCCTCGTAGGACCCGCGTCGGCCTCGCCGTCCCTGCCGCCAGGAGCTCCGCCTCCTCATTAGCCGCGCCGCTCCACCGCGGGCCCCTCGCTGTCTCGCTTCTGCCGTCACCTCGCGCTGTTGCTTAAGAGCGAGCCGGCTCCACACCTCCTGTACCAGCCTCGTCGCCATGCTCCTCTCGCTCCTTTGCTCTCCAAGCCATGTGTATCGTCTGCCCCACACGAGCCTCGTGCCAAGCCTCTTCCTGTCACAGCCATGTCCAAGAGATGTTTGTGTTTTTGTTTGAAAGGAAACACCTCCCAGGAAATAATCTGAACCAGAGGCTCGCTTTTTGTTCTGTTGATGTTTGGATGCTTCACTGCGTGTGCCTCGCCCTTTGTTCTTGGACAAGTGCTGCCGCTGTTGGTGCGCCTCCATGATGACCACTTCGGCATTGGTGAAAGCATTATGGAGAAGTTGTGGTGTCAAGAGTGTGAAGATTGCTGTGCAACTGGAACAACCGATGGAGGTCTATCACAAGCTCTACCCCGACAAGGATGTCGAGCCCAAGATCTCCAATCGGAATCCGAGGACGCCGAGACCCTGGACGACAAGTCTCCTTCCTGTAAGCGTCGACACCGGTACGACAAGACCTTCTTACCGCACCGATGCCCGAGGACCCGGACGCCAAGGTCGTCGACACAGAACACCAAGTTCTTCATCCCGGACGCCATAACCGTCTACTCGGATTCGAAGACCGCACCCTGGCGCGCCAAGTTCTTCGACCCCGAGGACCGATCCATCGGAACGCCAAGACCTCCTTCCGTACCCGAGTTCTTCGTCACAGGCGTCAAGATCTCCTACACGCATCCGAAGACCTCGGTACCCGACCAGGGCGAGTCCGATGAGCCACCAACGCCACACCAAGACCTGTGACGACCTCCGAAGACCGATCCCGTCGAACCTTGAACCCTGAGACGCCGACCCGAACCCCCGGAACCCAAGATCTTCCCAACCCAGATGTGTGCCCCTAAGCCCCTATTTTTATAATATGACATATACCTGTCGCATAATTAAAATCATCATGCTTGCATACATGTCATCTGGTGGGTTGGGTTAAATAGTCGATTCACCTAAAGTAAATATGGAGTCTATATGCGGGCTATTCTAGTCTTATTCCGGACTCCATTTAAATTTGTGTAGCGAACCGATACCATGTTTTGCCTTGTTAAGACAACATTTAAATTGCAGGGTTTCTAAATAACTTGAATCGCCTATTTAATTGTCGGGACCCCGGTTCCGCTTAATATTGCCTAATTGCACCGCATCTGTGCCATGCCATGCATCATATCATAATCATGCCGGATCTTCTACTGTAGTATTAAATAGTGCATCCGGTGCTTCTTCTAGTGTTTGCTTCTTAGTAGATTAGGCCGATGAGTTGATGCGAGTGTCGACAAGTTCTCCGGATATGAACCTTCGACAGTGTTTCCCAGGCGAGCATCCTCCCCCTTCTACCTATTTTGCATTTAGAGTCTTTATTTCCTCCTGTTGATCTATTGCTATCCGTGTCGCGATGCTTTAGTTTCCGAGCACTAGTTATATCCCGTGTAGCCTCTATATTGCCATGGACACCTCCTAATACCTATTGTTTGGTAGATAGCTGTCCTTGCGAGTCGTAGTTGCTTGCTCAGGTGCGATCTCGTGTTGTCGAGTACCACAATTGTTGGAATGCTAGCAGATGTTTATGGTGGAAATGATCATGACTTTAAATACAACTATTAAATTGCCGGGACAACTAATGAAAGAGGTACCGGTGGGCAATATATGCTATTTGGTTTTTCATGTCCACTTGTGTCCCGTAGGCCCCGAGTACTTGATACCTGTTCCTTGACTATTCGCACTATCCACACCCGGGAGACTCTATGAATCCCCCTTAGCTAGAGCTTGATTCATTTCTTATTTCCTAGGGCACAAGTAGTTTGGGGCTTTATTACTATCCTGTACTTATGCCATGCTTACTGCTTTATTTATGATTGTGCGTGGAGCACCTGTACTGTTTTGGATCGCGGCACGATTTCGCGATATCGACAAGCCCAGTCACATTTTCGGGTTCCCAGTCGTTTACAGCCGTTCTCACAAACCCTGGTTCTGTTCCGGAGCCGGCCAACTTCGTTGCGGGTAGCTTAGTGGGGTGGCCCCCTGAAATATTTTATGAATCATGTGATTGCTTTGTCGTGAAAGCCTCGTTGGGTTTTGATTTGGTTTTTCCGAGGCTGATCGTGTGTGTGTTGCTATTTGTGCACCCCTGCAGGGTAAATCTTTCTGAAAGTCGTGTCCACGGTTATGGACGACTTGGAGCACAGTATCTCGATCATAGACAAGCATAACTAAAGTAGTGCTATAAATTTGACTTAATATGTGACTAGTAATCAACTTCACTACAATGGAATGGATAATAAAAGTGCCAACAACTGGTGGAACTGGGGTGTATCGTGTCATGATATACCTGCCTAGTAAGTATCGCAACTCCAATGGAATGTGATAAAAGTGCCAACAATTCCTGGGTTTTGGGATTCCTCGGGACAATTATATCTGACTAGTAGTTGTTTCAACTATAACGGAATGGTGATTAAAACTGCCCACTACTTATGCTTCAGGATGACTCATGCTATCTATATCTGATTAGTAAGAGCTTCAACTATAATGGAATGAATTAAACTGCCAATTGTGTGAGTTCCTCGGTTTGACTTCCTTGTTTGGTCTCGAGGGGGAATACTAGGATAGGTATGATTGGTGTTAGTATAATGTTGGTTCCGAATAGGTCTTTCCTATCTTTCTCTAATAGCCGACAGTTTATCGAGTCTCTATAGGTTGTTTAGTGCATGCTGCGCTGCCGCTTCAGTCCACCATACCTATGTAGGCGAGGACCACCAAATTCTAGCCTTGCCGTGTACTAGCCTCAGTACTGACGCTCCTCTTTTTCGTTTGCCCTTCGTCGGCACCCCTTTTGTTTTAGCAGGTTTGAGATCGACGTTGTTAGCAGGGTTACCCTTCCGGCTTGGCCTGGGCAGGATTATGGACGCCATTGGTTATCCTTCAGGGCTCTTAGCCCCATTTTCATCTTGTCTGTACCCGGACGTTGTATTGGTTTGAAGGTGATTTGGATCTTGTACTATATATCTGTATTCTTGAGTCATGGAGTCGTGTCGTATATATATGTTCTGTGAGTTCCATCATGGACTATTGTGTAATGGTATTACTTCATTTTCCACCCGCACGGAAGTGCCTAGTGGGCGTCCTTGAATCGTTTCTATGTGGGTTTGGTGGGATGTGCTGAAATCTACATAGGGCCGATTCGAGGGTGTTACATCAGCTACATTGTTCTCCCCAAGGAGATCAAATAGGCATATGATCCATGCAGAAAAGTTGGATCCATCTAACTTGAGCTTTTCTCCTTTTAACCAATCGTCGATAGGAAAAGTAATCTCGGGAAGAACCATTTTCTACATTTATAATTGCAAAAGGAATTTAGACTAAGTTTATAATTAAATGAGTTAATAATAACTCCACTCAGAAACACCTATCCCCAAAAGGGTTCCTAGTCATAACACGACCCCTATCAGCCACATCTCCCCCGATCATCACGGCCATCAATGTGGGTTCAAGGTTGGACGCTAAACGTCGGTCACATCATTCATGCGACTCGTACTCGATCTTTCGACCATCCGCGTTCCGAGGCCATGTATGTACATGCTAGGCTCGCCAACTCAACCTTAGTGTTTTCGCTGTGCAACATGGCGTGCACCCACTGTATGCGAACGTAGATATGTCTGACACCCGATCATCACGGCCTGCCTCATACCGAAGAACTTTCTTGGTGGTGCACACTAAGGGGGAACACAATCGTTGGTTATTTTAATAGGGATCATCTTATTAGGCTACCGTCGAGTATCTAATACTTGCACACAATAAGACATACAAACAATAATATTGAATGTAAATGCTATGTGATATGGTCCTTCATGTCGTGATCTCCATCCGTCGTCACCGGGTTCCGGCGCCAGGGTACCGGCGCCGTAGACACCAGGGTACCAGTGTCATTCCGGCGTGGTAGTTCGTCACCCTCGTGACTATCTACTACTACGTAACAAAAGATAATCACTTTACCTTTGCCACAACCATATCACAAAGCAACGCCCTCCTGCAAAACAAAGTCAGACACCTCTACTTTATCTTTGCATGTTTTACGTGGCTGAATGGGCTTTCACACAAGAACCGTTCTTACCTACGAACTTCTAGCACAACGTTGATCAAGTAGTTGTCTATACTACACCCCTTTCGGGGCCCTCCGTTGCAAATGGTATACCAACTAATGCGAGAGAGACAGACACCCCCGTAAGCCACTTTATACGGTACAAGCCGTATGTCAAGCGTGGACCAGTCTCGCGAATGAACGCGTAAAGTTGGTTGGGGGCCGCTTCATCAAGCATTACTGCGGTATACACTAGTACACGTGAGAGGGTAACAACTAAAAGATCAACGCCCACACGCTACATCTCGTGTGTTCTATCCGTACTAGCATTACTACGCATAGATCTAGCTCTGATACCACTGTAGGGGTTCCGCGTATAAAAAACAATAAATTTTACTCTACGCTCCTGAACCCCTAAAGCTGCCAGGACCTATCTATTAGTAATACAGTAACGGGAGGGGCTTTTTGCGAACTTACCCTTGAAGACCGAAAATCGTTGTCAACGCTTAGGAGAGCGTGGTTGATGTAGACGAGCCGAAGCCGATCTCAAGGTCGTGATGAAGTCCTTGCGCTCCTTCTGGCTCCAATGACTTGAGTGCCTCAAGTGCGACACCTCGCGGGGAGTTACACACGTCCAGTGCCTGACGATGACTCCCCCTTCCCCGATCCAGCAGCAATTGAGGAAGTAGAGCTCCCGGATCCGAATCCCGCAGCGCGACGGCGCTACGCGGTGAAGATGTCTCTCACTCGCGCAGTCCAGACTTGGGACCACGATCACGAGAGAGAGAGGGGGAGAGAGAAAATATCAATTAGAGATCCTCCCAAAAGTGGGGAGACCTTTATTGATTATTCGGTTGTATTTTCTAGGCCAAATACCCCCACTTTATATAGGGAGGGGAGGTACTACCTCCCCTCAAGTCCCGGGGTGGGACTAAAGGAGAGGAGGAGGGAGGAGGTGGCCGCCGGCCACCTAATGGGCCCTCTCCCTTCGAAATTGGCCCATTAAGCCTTTTTGACCTTTTAATTGATTTTCTCTTTATTAAATAATTATGAATAAATGATTAAATCAACATTTAACATTCATTCACATATTATTCAATCTCCGTGGCCATGGAACACCTTCCACCTCCACTCCGAACATCCTCCGGACTTACCGAAACCCTTCCGGTTTTCTCCCTTCTTTTCTTCGGCGATTCTACCGATCCTATAAACACTCTCTAAGCATCATCAAGCCCTTAAGCGTGATACCCCATGGTTCAGGAACACTCCAGACATGGTCGGGACACTCCCGCACCATTGATCGACAGAGGGACCTGGATGGCCATGTGACCCCTGTACGTTCCACGAAGATCTTTCGTCGTTTGAACTGGGACAGTCGTGTCTTATTCCCTTTGTCATTCGATACTTGCACTGCCCAAGATCTGATCAATGACATCACCATGCCCTGTTCAATCTCGTTACTGAACAATGCTACTTAACTCGTTCCGACAAGTGATATCCCCGTGATCTAATCACACGCTGCGCAGCTATTGGATATAACTTCTCCGAGTGGGCCCTTGAGTATCTTCCCGTCACATGGACGGACAAATCCCGCTCTTGACATATATTGCCTCTACGGTTTCCTCCGAATACCTGAACACACCTTTATAACCACCGTTTTACCAGATGGCGTTTGATGCTATCTAAGCACTCTCGGGAGACAGTGATTGATATAGCCTCACGGTCTAAGGAATAGTCTACGAGGATCCATTTCTAATCATCATAACTTGAACTTCGTGACATGATCGAGTCACGATGTTTAGGTTGGGTATTGGTTCATTATCTCATTCTCCGAATGATATGACCTCATTTCCAACTGGCATAAATGCCACATGATCAGGAAACATGATCATCTGTTGACTAATGAACCAGTGACTAGAGTTTCACTGGGAACCCCTGGTTGTTTGTATATCACACATGTATTGATGTTTCCACTCAATATGGTTATAGCATGATATACAACTTAATCATAAACTATATGAAATATAACAATAGTCCTTACTACTATTTGTCTCTAGGGCATATTTCCAACACAGGTATGGTGGCCGACGGCGGTTTGGGAAAGAGAGGGAGGCGGCGGTGGCAACGCGCAGGGAATTTCTAGCTAGGCGGTTGTAGTGCGTGTTTGAGTTTTTGGCATGCCGGTAGTGGTGCGGATATTTACAGAGCCGGTGTCGACCTTTATTTTGCATGCATTGGAAAAAATAGAACACGATAGAAAAAGGGCATCATGATTTTTTTTTGGCGCCGGTGCCCTATGAAAACGGTTATTGGGTACATGTGCCTTTCAAGGAGGCGAGAGGCGGCGGCTGCTCAAGGCCCATCTGGGGTTCCCTTCCCTCCATAGGCGACGTCGCCGGTACGTTCCGCCTCCGGTGGCCTTATGGCCTTGGAGGTGTGGCGGACCACGGCTCTCGCTGGAGGGAGGTTTTTATTCTTTGTTTTGACTATTTTTTCGTTTCTTTTTTTAGGATGGTGAGGCGATGACTACATATTGAAGTTAGAATAAGGTCCTCCCGTCCTATCCTCGCTCCGGTGGTGCGTCTAGCTCTGACAGAGGGTGCGGGGAGTCGTGTGCCCGACGGATCTCCTAGGATCTGGTCGGTTTTCATGTTTGTTGGTGTAATTTCAGGTCAGTCTTTTCCAAACTACGGATGTCATCATTGGCGACGGTTGCTGCTCTAGTGCGCCGGTTCTTTGTGGCCTTAGCACGACGGCTTCGTGTCTATCTACTACAACAAGCTCAACTATGACATGCTTTGCCCGGCTCAGATGATGGAGGGGCGAGGACGACGGTGCACCTTCGGCTCGTGCTAGTGTTTGTAGTCGTCGCTAGGTGGTCCATCGACCTATTTGTAATTTGTATTGCTTTAATCCTTCTTTATACTACTATTGATGATTATTACTAATAGGTTGGTGGAATTTCGCATAACAAACTTTTTATTGGGCAGCTGTTGCTCTTGTAATAAATTATAGCCCAAGTCATGATGACTCATAGGATAAAAAAAAAGTCATGATGACTCAAAGCTGTGATTATACGATGTAATCTCTTGCACATCATCGGTTTTCATACAAACCTAGTCATACACGACGCGTTGAAACAGAGCAATATATGTGTGACACGTACGAGCTTGCACCTCCTGATATGCCTGCCGCACATATACCTATATCTCGAGGCCGCGGTTATCGATCGTGATCTCCTTCCTACACGTAGTACGCGCTGCTCCGATCTGGCATCATGTCGATGTCCGCGTTCTTGTCCGCCCTGCGCGCCGCCGGCCGGCACCACCTCACCGCCTCAACCATCTCCGCGACGCCGGTGACCCGTTCCCACCTGCTCCGGTTCGACGGGTACACGCAAATCAGCAAGATGCTGCCCAACGGCCAGCCGATCAGATCAGGCACGTTCAGCGTCGGCGGCCACGACTGGCGTATCAACTGCTACCCAAACGGCCTTAACGAGGAGCACCAGGGCTCCATCTCCCTCTTCCTCGAGCATTGGAGTCACGAAAAGACCGGGGATACCACGGCCAAGATCGGACTGAGTATACTACCTGACATGGCCTCCTCGAAGCCAACGCACAACCGAGTCACGGACCATCGCTTCTCCAAGTCCACTTCGCTAACCTGGGGCTGGAGAGACTTCATCAAGCACGAGGATCTTGCCAAGGAGAAGCTTCTCAAGGACGACTGCCTCACCGTCCTGTGCGATGTCACCACCACCGGGCCCGGTACGGACGACTACATCGACGTTGCCGCACCGGAGCCAGAACCTAGCAGGGTCGTGGCAGTGCCCGCACCGCCACCGTTCGACTTGCGTGGGCAACTCGAGAAAGCCATCTGGAACAACAAGGAAGTGGACGTGAAGATCGAGGTCGGCGGGAAGACGTTCCCGGCGCACCGGTGGATGCTCGAGGCCCGGTCACCCGTCTTCAAGGCGGATCTATCGCTTGCCTCAACATCCACGGGCACAGCCGAACTGCGCATCGAGGACATGGATGCCCAAGTGTTCAAGCCTCTGCTCAAGTTCATCTACACGAATTCGCCCCCCGTGCTCGATTCAGCACCGACGGCAGAGAGGATGCTCGTCGCCGCGGATAGGTACGAGCTGGAAGAGTTGAAACTCATCTGTGAGGAGGCACTGTGCCGGCACATCGACATGGGCTCTGTGGATTCCTCTCTAGCATTTGCCGAGCGGCATCGTTGCTCCCTGTTGTGGAAGGCGTGCATGCAGTTCCTCTCTTCTCCTGGCAATTTCGAAATATTCATGGCAACAGATGGGATTGGACGTCTAAAGACAGTTTGCCCCTCCGCTCTATTGGAGCTGTTCGTGAACAAGCAGATGGCCGACACGACAGGAACGAAAATGTAATGCAACGGCTACGAACTAGCTAATTTGTTACAGAGCGAAAGTGCAAGACCATTATGATACTCAATATTAGCAAGACAGTTATGTATTAAGCGACCTTGGTAATTTGTTACTCCTCATAGTATTATTCAAGGATACCCATATTAGAGATATTATGATACATGTGCGATTGGTTAGATGAAATATGGTCGACTAAATTGAGGACTTGGTTCAATGTGTTCTTTTTCAAATATATGGAAGATTGCATTACCTCTAGATGCACACAACCTAGCTTTATTATCTACTCCATCCGATCCGTTTCTATTATGGAACAGAGTGATACTAGTTTGTTACCTAAAGAAAAAAAAAACCTGTAAAATAGTGCTACATATAGTCTAGTATGTGTCTCCTGTCGCACAGTCCATGTTAGTTCTAATAAACGGAAATTCTTTTTTATATGACGCATTTACACTTTTTTTTGCGAAACACTCATTTAAACTTCGAGTAGTGATGGCCATGAAGGTTAGGATGCGAGGTGTTTGGTTTTACGGTGTGTGGGTGGGGAAGGGAGCATAGAAGAAATTTGAGGGTCGGAGGTCCGAGAGAAAAAAGCAAGGCGGATTGTAGTTGGTATTGTATGGATGTTGCTTTATTTATAAAACTCGGCGGAAGCCTGTTTCGAGGAGGAGGAACAAAAAGGTAGTTAGAATTTTTCTTTCTCTCATAATTTTTCTTTCGCGGAGGCCGATTCCTAAAAATTCTTCTCCTCTAAGACCATTGAGGGTTCGGATAGGTGCGGTTTCGGCCATTAAAGGACTATATTTGCTCCTCTAAGCCTTTTTTGAGATCGATTAGAGATGCTCTAAGATGTGCATCGCCGCGTTCATTTTTTCTGTCATGTCAGACATCCTTATGTGCATTCCTCTATTTTGAACCAACGTCCTTTTCTTTGCATTCTTGCAAAATATTCGACCAAAGGTGGCCCAAAATATCTTCACTCTCCTGTCCCGTTCTTATATATATTTCTTTTTACAGGTTACGCGCATCCCTTTTTCAGAAGTAAAAGTAGGAGTAAGAAAAAATTTGCGTCGTCCAAGATCGACCAGCCCGACCAGAACACGCGCTCACAGCCAGCTAGCGCACCCTTTGCCCTGCCTCCCGCCCCAAGTTTCTCCTCTCAGAAACGGCTGTCTTCCTTGTTCCTTACCAAGCACACAACACTCTTTTCCCTATAAATTCACCCAAGGAACCACACCGCCGCCTTCTCCGAGTCAATACTTGGAGACTTAGCTCTTGTGTGCTTACACACACAGCCGAGTAATTAAGAGCAAGTCACCGGGGCTCACCTCCATTACTAGCCAAGGACTTACAATGGAGGTATGTATGGTTCCCTGGGTATCAAGAACTGATGCTGCGTTTGTTTGCCATGGCTGAGCGACACATGTTGATGCTGAAATGTGCCCCGATCTATTTCGATCGTAGGATGCGAGAGAGCTTATGCAGTACCCGCGGAGGATACCGGCTTTCGGGGAATGGAACTACGACCATGGCGTGGACGACTGGTCCGTGCTCACCCAGCGCTTCGACTCCGTGAGGATGATGCAGATCCCCTTTCCGGTACACAAACAACCCTGCCGGAAGGTATATATCGACTTATTGAGCTAACTAGCCAGAAATTAATTTCTTCGGTTTTTTGCAAATTTATTGCGCATTTTTACAGATGATGCAGATTTCCATTCCGGTTGAGCCAAATATCTTCTAACTTAAGATCGCTTATAATTACGAGTATAATATACATATCAAATTAGCATTATGTTCAGTTTCATATGATCTACGATGCTACATATATACTCTCTTCGTTTTAAAATAAATGGCTTGGATTTATCTATATTCGCATGTATCTAAATGTATTTTATTATATAGATATATAAGAATCTACACAAATCCATGACACTTATTTCAGAACGGATAAGAGAACTATCTACTTTAGCTACATGATTAATATTTTTATGCGGAGAGTTACATGATTAATTAATCAATACTGTTGGGTTCAACCATAGCATTTCTCTGGCTAGAATCCGCTCGATCCTTGCTCTGGGAGCTAAAGAAAATTAATCGTAGGCTCTCTAGTCAACCATGGTCACCGGCGGCCAGCAGTCCTGTCACTACTGCACACTAGTGCATTGGGCCCACGGATGCACAGGCACAGAGCTCTAGCTTTTGTGCGGGGCCCCACCTTGCATTCCTTGCCGAGCACACTGGCAGAGACCTGCCCTTCATATGGGCCTCGAACTCTCGATCTTGATGAAAACGTACGTGTGCAGAGGGCGAGTGCAAGCCGCCGGAGGCGCGTCCCGAGGTTCGGAGAGTGGAACAACGACCACCGCAACGGCCATGGCGAGGGCGGCTGGACGGCGGCAGTGAACAAGTGCTTCGAGCCTGCCGTGGGCAAACAAACAGTGCTAGTACTTTGCTACTACGAGGTACAGCAACTCTTTCTGTTTGAAATCTATGTGGCTTCATGCATGAGTGCTTCTGCGGCAGGTCAGGGACGACAACAATGGCGTCGTCGTCTCCATGGGGATGCAGCAGCACAAGGCCTGGGTGGTGGACTCTGGGCCCCATGTGGTCGAAGCTGTTGACGACGACCTGTACGAGGTCCCAGCGGACATGCTCTGCAGCAAGTCAATGCGACGGGTATGTAATTTTGAGCACGCACGCTCCAGCAAGTTTACAACTCATGAAATTAAGTAGTCATGAATATGATCGATGCGCACTTCAGTAATGTAACATCTGGATTATAACTATTATAAACAGTTCTTGCTCCGATTAGAAACAAATTAAGTACTTACAGTAAAAAACATTACTAGTCATTTTATTTTGCATTCCTTGCACTGTAGTACTATAGAAAACTTTTCCTGTTGGTCAACTGCTGAAAATTCTCCTGCACGTTACGAGTCTTTGAAATACCGTTAATTTCAATTTTTATCAAACCGCCGCCTAATTTTCTTGTTCAATTCATTGCAGAGGGGTAGGACATGGCTGAGGACCCTGCTGAAGAGGTGCTTTGGCCTCAACTGCTTCGGCTAATTATAAGCTAGATGACCGGGACGATCCAATTATACACATCCATTGTCTTGTTCTCTGTGATGTGTAAAAGCAGCAGAGGTGCTCACATCTTGTATGCTTGTGCCGCCTATGACTCCCATCTGGAGCTTTCGGTACATGTTTGACGGACGGATAGAATGAAGTGGGTTTCCTCCCTTGAGAGTATGTACTGTATGCAAGATGATATTGCCGGGTTGATGACTATATATATATATAGGACATGTTTCTTGTTTTTCTTAATGTATGAGAAAAACACCCAAGCTAATCAATTTGAATTTCGAAAATTTTAGTACTCGAGTGTCCACCATATGTGATCGAATAAAGAAGCATAGTTGAATTATTAGAGAATGGTAGAGCGCATACAGATTAGAGGTGAACAGACGCTCGGTCCGCTCCCGCAAGCGGGCGCGAGCGAACCCTAGCTCGGCGCCGCCGCCAGCCCCCTCCTCCTCCCCTTCCCATCGCCGCCGCTGGAAGGCATCTCCAGGCAGGTCCGGCTTTATATTTTTCGGGGCCCTTGGGCGCAGTAAACAAAATGGCCCCTAATGACAATATATATATGTACGTATAACAGACGATATATGTGCCAATTTCACTTTGATTATCATCATCCACATTAACACCACTTGCTGTCGAAAAATACCTTTTTAAAGCACTTTTTTTGCGATTCAATAAGTTCAAACTTCCGCTTTCTCTTATTCCTTTTCGCAGCCCCAGACTTATGCTTAGGCGCCATATCACCTAAAATATATAGATAAAAAATTAAAAATAGAACCCTAAGTCCTAACACTTTTACATCATGTTACAATTAATTGAACTAGCTAACTTTTTTCTCTAGTGAGATGCTCCTACACGGACGGTGCTAATGCCAAACTAATTGAAGCTAGTTAGCTAGCCTAGTGATTGCAACAGATGGGATGGGATTGAGTGATTTACTGATTTAGAGACTGAGATATACCTACCGGGAGTCAGTAAAGAGCAAGGGAGACCAAGAACTGAAGGACGCACGCTGCGCACACGACGCGAGCAGGAGTGCAGGACAGCTTCAGGTGTACATCGGGTCATCGCCTTGTCAGCTTGTCGAAAACTGCCGTCTGTCGAATTGCGATCAGAAGTACCAACGAGGAGGCAGAGGCCAGGGAGATGGTCAGATCGATTGGAACCGAAGAAGGAGTCCAAGCGGCAACCAGCGTCGATCGCGCCATTTCGACTACGAGTCATTCTCGTTCGTGTCCGCTAGGGTTTCCTGGACAACCGCTTTGACCGTGTCTTTTTCTCCCAGAGATATGTAGGATTTATAGTTTAGAGAACTAGTAAATTATGGGGCCCGTCAGCATGGGCCCAGGTTGCCATGGGCCAGAGCCGGCCCTGTCTCCAGGCGAAGTCCCGGAGGCACACGCGACGGCGGGGCCATCTCTGCCTCTCGCGCAGGCGTGGCGGCGTGGGCGGCCACGCTGGCTGCGTACGGCGGGGGCACGGCGGCACGGCTTCCTAGGAGACGGTGTGGCGACTCGACGTTCGTGTGCAGTGTTGGTCTTGGACTTTTGTATCGCTCGATCACCTCCCATCAGCTCAAGATATACAGTACTACAAGAATTGTAGGGTTTTTTTCTTTGCACGTCGATCCGGAGCACGTAGGATCCGGTGGTGGCCTGCTGCTTCCTCCCGGCGCCGCGCAACGACATGGCCGTATGGGAATGGAACTACGACCATCAGCTCAAGATATACGGCGGAGGATACCGGCTTTTGGGGAATGGAACTACGACCATGGCGTGGACGACTGGTCCGTGCTCACCCAGCGCTTCGACTCCTTGAGGCTGATGCAGATCCCCTCTCCCGTACACAAACAACCCTGCCGGAAGGTATATATCGACTTGCTTATATAAGGTGTACAACTTTTATGGAACAATGTATTTTATTGTTGCATACAAGTGAAAATAGTAACTTGCTTACATGAATTTGTAGTGCGAGTTACATACTTGCGTGTAAAATCAAAATATAAATTATGTTATCTTATTTCCATGCATGAAATCAGTTCATCCATGTTATGCACATAAATGGTGGCCATAACTATCGAAGGTTGCGTGCATACACAACTAAGTGGTAGCTTATAATGTTTACAAATGTAAGTCAAAAATTCAGTATGTAACGGTTCAATCGAAGATTAAAAACTTACGAGCCCTAGGAACTTTTATATTTTTCCGATATGAAATGGGGTTAAAGTGAGATTTTAGGTCCTAGGCGGATAATATATTGCACATTATACTATGATCATAGCGCAATAAGTAAAACCAAAAGTGAAAAAAATATGTAGATATTGCAATATATTTTAAAAATTAGTCACTTCAGATACACACCCACGCATAAATCAGTTATGGTTTTTTTGGTTCATGCATGCAAGAAATTCATCCATATTTTACATATAGGTCATAACCAATTTCAATCTGTATCAATATAAGAAAACTTATTGAGATGAATGCCAATCACGTTTGAACCTTCTTCTTTTGTTAGTTTTTTGTTGGAAAAGATTTTGAGCTTGACCTGCTGACAGCGACATGCATGTATTCATATGCATGTCAACGATGACAGTGTGAACAGAGTTTTATTTGCAGCCAATTGAGGTGTGAACGGAATTTAGTTTGAGACAAGTGGTAACTAGACCGCCCATGCATGTTCCAAAGGACTGCAGAACAACAGACTAAGAAAATGTTACTCCCCGGTTCATATTAACAGTCTTAACTTTATCTAGATTGTTACGCATCTATTTTGTATTCGTACCTAGATAAAGTTGTGACCATTAATATGGACCGAATGGAGTATTTAGTAAAATACAAACAACTGCAGCTGCGTGATCAAAATAATACAGTACATAACCCAGTACAGGAGAATGCAGATTAATTCTTCGTACGACATGTGCAAGTGGAGCGATCTCCCCTAAGAACATGTGAAGAGCTTTCGACGTGCCCGTGATGGGGCTTGACCACGAAATTAGAAAGGAGGATGGCGACGGTGAAGGAAATAGACAAAAGATAGGAGAGCTAGTTTGAACATGCAGCTTCAAGCCGACTACCAAATGATTTAGGTTATTTTTCTTGAATAAGACCAAATGACGTATGATAAAAATACGAAGTTTTTTTTTTCTAAAGCAAGAAGACGAAGTTTAGTTTATCGTTCAGCTTCTAGGTGGACCTAAGCTAGAATATCACTTTTACCAAATATACGAAAATTAGCGCCTGACTAAATCCGGATTAGGCCCTGATATGATTTTTTTAACTGACGCGTGGAACATAATTTATGATGGCCAAGTTGCAAATTGGCTCGATCGATCTAGGACATTTTTGTACTGTTGTTGATGATTATTAATACTGTACATAGTAGATTGATAGTTACTATTTTTTTATCAAGAGATGTCGCACGTACAATGAGAAAATATTAATTAAGTTACACAATTAGGGACGTGCGCCCGTCAACTTGAAGAGCAAGACTAGTAAAACCTACCAAAATGGATTTCAGGGCGAGAAGGAAACAAACGGCCGTACTTGGTCCCAAAGAACAGTTCAAATGCCCCAAAGAACAGTTCAAATGCTCTTATAAGAAGCTCCTCGGCAACTTCTACAAGTCGACCAGGAGGACGTTATTTCGTACGTACGAATACCGCACCACCGTACGAACTCGATGCCGATAATTCACTTTTCCAGTAGAAAGTTGTAAATCCGGACGTAATTATACAGTACATCGTGACGGATTGCTTGGTGCGGTCCAGTCAATCTTGCGATCAGCGACTGGGGCGGCGCTCAGGTCAAGTCGCCGACTGACGCGTCGAGCACTACTACGGCCGTCCGGTGGCTCGAACCCCGACCAGAGCCATCGCCGCCCGCTTTAATCGCGTTAATCGGCTGGTCCAGTTCTTCGGTTACGACTAATTCCAGGCACACCCCTGCAACGCGGGAATGCATGCATGTGCATGCGACTGCACACCCTGTTTTTTCTGAAAATTATGGCATGTGGCTTTTTTGGACATGGCCAGCATTGGAGCAGAACACAACTTATCTGAATAGAGCTTCTTGTAGCAAACAAACGCGAAGTTATCACGTAAGACCGCAAAGGACGAACACACAAGAACAACAACCATCGCCATGGTCTGAAATTACAGCACAAACACAAATAAAGACACTAGTAGAAAACATTGCTTTCGTTTCGGAGCTGCCCAGCGATCAGTCCCGGTGACGTTACAAACCGGAACTAATGTGAGCGTTAGTCCCGGTTCGAACGGTCAAGACGCCACACGGGGCAGGGCCACAATCGGTTCCGGTTCAAGTGGGACCTAAAGGTCCATGTTACTGTATATAAACCCTCTAGCCCCACATGCTTGTGTGAGCTGGTTTATTTTTTCCCTCTCATGCACAATTGGGTATATTGCTTTATTTTTCCCCTCTATGCACAAGAGGTGCTCGATGAAATGCGTGATAGCATGATGCCACTTGAGTTCACAAAAAACATGATATGAAGTGCATGAGCCACATTTAAGCTTTCTCCTCTTTCTTTCCTCCTCGATCGAGGTTAGCAACTTCATCCTTTCATCTGTCATTGATACAATGCATGTGTCGATGTCCAATGTGAAGGGTTCCGCAGCAGAAAACAAAAAAATTCCTACGTTGGAACCGCCTAATACTACCAAGATCTATCTATGTAGTAATGCAGTAACGGCCGAGCATATAGAATACATACCCTTGTAGATCGTACGCGGTTAACGTTCCGAGGGGAACATGGTTGAAGTAGTCGAACTCGTAGCCAACCTCAAGGTCGTGAAGCTCCTCGCAGGTCACCGCTTGCTCCTTCTTCATCGCGCAGCAGCTCCGGCTCACGGCATCCAAGGTGCCTCAAGTGAGGCCCCTCCTGGTTTCGTACACATACGGTGTACGATGACAACCTCCGGCTCCTTGATCCCTGCCGGGAGTGCGGAAGTAGATCTCCGGCTTGGAATCCCTGCAACGCAATGGCGTGCTGCAGGTGCGGTCTCTCTTGCTCGGATAGTCCTTACTAGGGACCGTGCCAACGCATGGAGACAGAAGAGAGAGAGAGGGAAGGAGAAAGTAAACCAAAGGATTTCTCCAAATATTAGTGTGTCTATTCCCACCCATGGGCACCCCTTTATATAGGGGGAGGGGTGTGCCCTCCCCTTTTGGTTTCCCATGTGGGACTAAACAAGGGAGAGAGGGGAAGGCGCATGGGCCCTTAGGGCACCATGGGTCGGCCGGCCATGGGTGGGCCCCACCCCGCGCACAGCCCTAGGCTGGCCGGGTGGGCCCCCTTGAGGCGCCTAGGCTTTGGCCCTTTGGCCCTTGGCCCTTCTCTCCTTCAGTTTTCCCTCATGGGCCCTTTTTCCCTAGGAAGTTTGGCCCATTAGTGGAATACCCCTTCAAATTAGATTTTAATATTAATTACATAAATTAACATGTAAATACATATTACAAAATCCGACTTGACCCGAAACACCTTTCGGTTCCCTTTCGATTTCCTCCGAACAATTTTGGAACTTTCCCGGAACGATTCCGGTTCTCTCACGGAACTTTTCCAGTTTCCATTTCTGTTTCATATGGTGATTCCAACTTATAGAGGATCTCTAGCTCATCGTACCTTGATGGCTCAGTGTTGATGTAGAGCTCGTTGGGAACCCCAAGAGGAAGGTATGATGAGCACAGCAGCAAGTTTCCCTCAGTTATGAAACCAAGGTTTAATCGAACCAGTCGGAGCAAGGAAACACCCCAAAGGTGTTGCCAGCTGAGCCTTGGCAGGGCGCACTACCGGTGCTAGTAGCAACGTGGAGTCCTGCACAACACAACCACAGAACTCTGTCCCCAACTTGCGATGAGGTTGTCAATCTCAGAGTGTTTTGCTGAAAACAAAGAATTAAACGTATCGAATGGAAGGAAGTAATAGTTTGCAGAAACTAAACACAAAGCAGTAAACAGTTTGTAGATTGTATGTAAAAGAAAGGACCGGGATCCATAGTTCACTAGAGGTGGCTCTCCTTAAGATAGATAACATGTTGGGTGAACAAATTACAGCGGGGCAATTGAAAAACATCGAGAAAGCAATACCTGCATATACTAATCATCTTGACTCCTTTGAGACATGATTGGGCATTACAACATTATACAGAGACCGCCATCCAACTGCATCTATGACTAATAATCCACCTTCAGGTTACCATCCGAACCCCCTCCAGTATTAAGTTGCAAGCGACAGATTATTGCTTTATGAATTGCGTGTAATGTAAACAATACGATTGTTCTATGAACAAATGATTGTTGTTTTCTCCCTAGTAGCAACAACACATCTAGTACCTTAGAGATTCCTATCACTTCCCCAGATTACCAGAGGCATGAACCCACTATCGAGCATAAATACTAACTCTAGGAGTTGCTAGCATCTACTTGGCCAACATAGCTACTAACAACGGAAAGCATGCAAGATCACAAATAACAAAGACATGATAGAATCAATAATCAATCTGAAATAGCATCTCAATATCCATCGGATCCCCGCAAACACAACATATATGATTACAAATAGATGATCTTGATCATGAATGGAGCTCACAAGATCTAAACATGAAAGCACAAAGGAGGAGAACCAGCCATCTAGCTACTACATGGATCCGTAGTCCAAGGATGAACTACTCACGCATCACACCGGAGGCTTGCATGGTGATGAAGAAGGCCTCTAGGGTGAATTCCCCTCTCTGGCAGGGTGCCGGGAAGAGCTTCAGATCCCTCCCGATCTAGGGATGGAGATGACGGCGGCTACAGACTCTTTTGTGGATTTCTGATTCGGAAGGAGAGGCCGAGGGGGTGCTGGGGTTGGCCAGACCACCCCCTGGCACGGGCCAAGCCTGGCCGCACGGCCAGGTGGTGTGGCCAGCCCCCAGCCCTTCTCCGTCTCGTATTCTGGCATCTGATGACTTCCGGAAAAATAGGCACTTTGGCTTTTGTCCCGTCCAATTCCGAGAATATTCATTTTCTGACTTTCCTGGAACCAAAAACAGCAGAAAACAGGCATCTGGCACTGTGGCTCTTGTTAATAGGTTAGTCCAAGAAATCATATGAAAAGTACTCCAAAGTGTGGACAAAACACAAGAAAGTGGATAAAACCAAGCATGGAACATCAAAAATTATAGATACATTTGCAATGTATCATACCCTTAAGTTTATTTCCCCATGGCTCGGGAATGGCACAGACATGATCTCCATCAATGATCAATAGCTGGACCGGGATGCCCATAATGACCCCTGTGCATTCCATGATGATAATGTCGTTTGAACCGTAAACAGTTATTTCCCATTCCCTTTGCCACTTGATACCTAGTTCATCCGAGATTTGATGTACGGTATATCCATACATGCATTCGATCTTGTTACCGATGAACTTGTTTTCTCGTTCCTGTCTCGTTGCATTCCATGACCAAGTCACACGCTTGCAAGCTTCGTTAATGCCATGTCACTGAGATGGCAACATATGTATCTATCTGTTACATGGATTGGCAAATCCTGGTCTTGATATGTACTCCTCTACGCGCTCCTTTGGGAAACCCGAGTAGCACCTTTTCGATCACCCAGTCATGGTGTGAAACTTGATAACCATCTAAGCTCCCTCTAGAACGGTGATTTGCATTATCTTACAGTCTAAGGACAGGTTGCGAGGTTTCCTTAGTTTTATCATTAATGGTGAACTTTGTAACTAGATCTCATTAAGATACAACTGGTTGGGTTGTTTGTCTATCACATCATTCAACTAATGACGTGAACTCATTGTGAATTGGCATAAATGCCCATGATCTCGAAACCCTATATCATCCTCATGACCAATGAACTCGTTTGCTAGAGGTAACTAGAGACTTGGTTTGTTTACATACCACACATGTATTAATGTTTCGTATTAATACAGTTATAGCACAATATGAAACTATTATGAACTAATTGAGATATGACAATAAAACCCTATTTATTATTTGCCTCTAGGGCATATCTCCTTCAGTCTCCCACTTGCACTAGAGTACAAAAAATTTAGCTCGCATTTTACTCATCATAAACCATATCACATATGTGTTTATTGATCATGCATGCTTATGGAAAACGTCATGTCCATGTTCTGTTTTACCAGATCATTATGTCTTTGCAAATCGTTAATGTCTTCCTAACTTTGACATTCATACCATTATCTCATAATGGGTTGCAGTATTCGTTTGGCGACAAAATGATACTTTGTTTCTAGTGTTTATAATGACGGTAGTTTTCACTGTTTTCATCTAAACTTCGAAACACACTTTGCAATCCTTTATGTATATACGATAGTTATGGCAGTAGAACAAGGCCGCTTCCAGGAGCCTACAATGACTTTAGATCAACCTCAAGGGCTTTTTCATGGGCACTGTGCCCTGGGACACATCATTCTATGTTAAAAGCGAACTAGCCCTGCCATAACAATATACATCACATCAGATGGAGCCTTTATACTTCTATATCTATGTAGATCCTAGTGGATGAAATGCAACTTTACCACTTACTTTGCTTCTTGTCATTTAAGTACGAACTTAATTCTGGTTCAGTGATTAACTCAAGAATCACTTCAAGAAATGTTCTTACAGTTAAGAGCTTGTCCTTCCAACCAGAACTTTGGGTCACATTACATTGAGTATGCAATATGGTTGTATGAAAGAACCTATGACGGAGGCATAGGAGATGCAACACATCTCTTTCTTCCTTTTTAACCACAGTTGCAGTACTAACTCAATGCTTCATGTAGTAAGAACTTCTTTCTTATCTTGTTCCATTCCGAGCTACTTCAGAATCTTGTATAGGACATTCTAAACATCTTTCAGAATCAAGTCCAGGAAGCATTCGACATTCAGTGTTTATTAAACTCACTAATCTATCTCGATAGATTTTCTTGTTTAATAACTTCAACTTTATC
Organism: Avena eriantha; assembly: GCA_910589775.1. Lineage (NCBI taxonomy): Eukaryota > Viridiplantae > Streptophyta > Magnoliopsida > Poales > Poaceae > Avena > Avena eriantha. The sequence goes on along the minus strand of OU342744.1, from coordinate 25,584,682 downwards.
CTTATTTATCTATTTAAATGTTATTAACACCAATCACATCATTCACATATGTCGTCCACATATCCTATAATGATTTCACGCTCCCCCTCAAATATGGCATCCATATTTGAGATCTAGGGATTTCACTTAGCTCCCACTCAAAATATGTCTCATACATATTATGATTAAGCCAAGCTACTTAGTTCCCACTCAAAATATGTCTCTTACATATTAAGATTTGGTCAAGCTAATTATCTCCCACTCAAATGCAGGTCCTCTCGATAATCCTGGACATTCAAAAATTCTTTGATCATTATCAAATTGAGAATTCCAGCTACGAGACTTCAATATCCATATATTGATAATGTAAATCCAATAGACTCAAGCATCGCTACATTTGTAGTCAACTCCTTGAATTTGTCCATACTTTGTGACAAATCGAGCTTTTATGTCTCCATTAAGTTTCATTTCCATCTTATGACTTTGAAGTCATTTAGAAATATCAAGTAAACTTCTTTACTTAATAAGATCAAGTAACATATTACTTCGCAATCTTAAATGTAACTTAATATAGGATTTTATGACTCCTGGTCATTTCTCGCACTTAGGTCCATCACGCCTCTTTATAATTCGTAGGTATGTCTTGTTCATAAACATGACAAGTGAATGAATAATATATTTCCATGAACTTGCAGAGTATATATTGTTGAATCCTACTTTCTTTAGTAAAAGTATTCACTGAAGCTTTATGATCATTATCATCAGTTTCTCCTCTATTTGTAGAGTTCGGTTTCATGAAACAAATTCCGCTGCGCCACTCAACAATTCGGAGGCAAGGTCAAATACCTTGTTTTGATCTTTTACTTTCTTGCACATGTATCTTCATCAAGACACGTCAACTTTGGACAACAGTAGGTTTGCCCCTTTTTGGAAGATGTATTCATAGTTGCCTAAGAATACGCTACAAAGACTTGTTTATTTGCCATGATTTCGAATTGTCGAAACCTCTAGAAACTCGAACATGCCATAACTCTTATGGTGTTGTTTCCATGAATCCTTTTTACATGTTCCTTTGTATTTCAACCGAGTGTTTGCTCATTTCGGTCTCTAACCCTAAATGATAACTGTAACCCTGATAAGAGATAATACTATACCATATGTATCTAATACATAATGATTATGATATTTAGACATTTTAATACACTTTGAAATTGCCCTATTATCATAATTTGTGAAACCTCTTTCACATGTCCTTTTATGCCAAAATTAACTTCAATACTTTAGTCATGTCGATCAAATCGAAGAGACTTTTATATTTTGTTAATTCAATATCCTTCTTTACATTGAAATCTTTTGAGCAATTCAAAATAGTTTCAAACTTATGTTTCATTAAGCAAATGCTCATATTCACTTAAATCCACAATGAAGTGTGAAATAATAATTTCCACTATTTGTTGAAAATACGATACATCACTATGTATAAATTTCAACATTTCTTCGCATATCACCGTTTTACCAGAATGCGGAGTTTTAGTCATTCTGCCCAACGAGGCATGGTATTACAAAGTCTCTAGATAAAGCATCTAAGACCCCGATCTTCATTTAGAATGAAGAACATGCAATAACCAAAATGACTTAAACTATAGTCTCATGTCATTACTAAACCTTGGAAATCTTTTAGCATTCTAATCCTTTATAAATGTTTAAACTATTATCATTAACATAGTGTTGAGAGTAACTCATTTATAATCGTAATGTGACCATAAAGGTATTATTCATAAGAACAGTACAACTGGCTTGTAACTTATTCATATGAACAATCGTCTTGCTAAAATCAAGACACACAAACAAGGATTACAAAATTATATTCAAGTCCACTAATCCAAATGCTAATCTTTGAGGAAAGGGGTGATGTCGGCCATAAACTATTTTGATTGCCGTCATCTTGCCACATTGCCTCATTTCTAGCAATTCTTAAGCAAACCATCATGTTTTCACAAAACATGACAAGTATCCAATACTTATATAAACTGCAATGAGTTTTGCAAGAATTACATTTATAAATTTGTATATCTAACATATACCCTTTTTCATTCATGACTTCCATTGCAATCAAACCCTTCTAAGAGTTCATAACTCTAATGCAAGATTGCTAAGTGTTTCTCCAAATATTCCCTTTTTCATCCATCATGGAAGAAAACTCATCCAATGGCTCATACTTTATGTGCCTGATCTTGTAGAATACAAGATTGTAATCCAACTCTCCATCGAATGGAGAATGGCTTATTGGATGATGGAGAACACACAAACATTGTGGAGTTATCGGATTATCTCCTAATGGTCATTATATCAAGAAGAGAAGATCACATTTTATGATGATATCCCTCAGGCGTGGGTATTAATCTATGAAGTTGGACCCTTTTGCTAAGTTCCACATCAAGAAGTATATTCCCATGGTCGCAAAGGACCTCAATGTGATAGGCTATGATCTACTAAGACATTTGCAAATAGACATATCGACTAAGTTAATAATATGAGTTCAATCCTAATTGAGCTCCTACTAAAATTTTCATCCCCTGGACGATTTTAGTGATCACATTATCCCAATCCTCTACACCTCCCCCGATCTTCACGGCCATCAGTGCATCATCAGATGTAGACATTCCCTAATGTCAATCACATCAACCATGTGACTCATGCTCGACCTATCGGTCTCTTGTGTTCCGAGGCCATGTCTACACATGCTAGGCTCGCTAAATCTAACGTGTGTGTATTTGCTGTGCAACATGGCTTACACCCACTATATGCGAATGTAGATATGTCTAGCCCCCGATCGTCACGGCCGGCTTCATAACTGCAAACTTTCTTGGTGGTGCACACACAAGGGGAACACTATCATTGGAATTATATAGGGATTATCTTATTTCCTACCGTTGAGTATATAATACTAGCATATAATAAGATATAAAATAGGTATCAACATCACATGTAAATTTGTTATATGATATGGTCCTTCTCCTTGCGCCTTGATCTCATCGAGCGCTCCGGCATGATCTCCATCTTGCCCTGGTTTGACACCAACTCTACGACGCCACACCCGGTCGTCCATCGGAATGATGGCTATTACTACTTAACTTAGTAACATAAACGTAAACTACTTTACCTTCGTAAAGACCAATGCCATATCATAACAGAAGCCATCCTGCAAAATAAAGGTTGACGCCTCTACTTTATCTTTTGAAAGTTTTACGTGGTTGTTAGGGCTTTCGCAATAGAACCGTTTCTAATCTACGAACTTTCCAACCACAACATCGATCCAACAATTGCCTCTACTACACCCCTTTCGGGGCCCTCCGTTGTAAATGCTATATCAACTATTGAATGAGAGACAGACACCAGCTAGCCATTTATACGGAGGAAGCAGTATGTCGAGCGTGGAACCAGTCTCGCGTACGAATACGCGTAAGGTTGGTCCAGGTTGCTTCATCAAACAATACCACGATATAAACAAGTACACGTTAGAGGGTGATACATTGCAAATGTATCTATAATTTTTGATGTTCCATGCTTGGTTTTATCCACTTTCTTGTGTTTTGTCCACACTTTGGAGTACTTTTCATATGATTTCTTGGACTAACCTATTAACAAGAGCCACAGTGCCAGCTGCCTGTTTTCTGTTGTTTTTGATTCCAGGAAAGTCAGAAAATGAATATTCTCGGAATTGGACGGGACAAAAGCCAAAGTGCCTATTTTTCCGGAAGTCATCAGATGCCAAAATACGAGACGGAGAGGGGCCAGAGGCCGGCCACACCACCTGGCCGCGCGGCCAGGTTGGGCCCACTCTAGGGGGTGGTGTGGTGGCCTCTGGCACCCCCTCGGCCTCCCCTTCCGACTATAAGATGCCCTCGGGACGAAAACCCTAAGTGCCCGATCAAAAATCCACGAAAGAGTCTGTAGCCGCCGTCATCTCCATCCCTAGATCGGGAGGGATCTGAAGCTCTTCCTGGCACCCTGCCGGAGAGGGGAATTCACCCTGGAGGCCTTCTTCATCACCATGCAAGCGTCCGGTGTGATGCGTGAGTAGTTCATCCTTGGACTACGGATCCATGTAGTAGCTAGATGGCTGGTTCTCCTCCTTTGTGCTTTCATGTCTAGATCTTGTGAGCTCCGTTCATGATCAAGATCATCTATTTGTAATTCTGCATGTTGTGTTTGCGGGGATCCGATGGATATTGAGATGCTATTTCCGATTGATTATTCATTCTATCATGTCTTTGTTATTTGTGATCTTGCATGCTTTCCGTTGTTAGTAGCTATCTTGGCCAAGTAGATGCTAGCAACTCCAAGAGTTAGTATTTATGCTAGATAGTGGGTTCATGCCTCTGGTAATCTGGGGAAGTGACTGAAATCTCTAAGGTACTAGATGTGTTTTTGCTCCTAGGGAGAAAACAACAATCCTTTGTTCATAGAACAATCGTATTGTTTACTTTACACGCAGTTCGTAAAGCAATAATCTGTGGCTTGCAACTTAATACTGGAGGGGGTTCAGATGATAACCTGAAGGTGGATTATTAGGCATAGATGCAGTTGGATGGCGGTCTATGTATAATATTTTAATGCCCAATCAAGTTCAAAAGGAGTCAATATGATTAGTATATGCATGTATTGCTTTCTCGATGTTTGTCAATTGCCCCGCTGTAATTTGTTCACCCAGCATGTTATCTATCATAAGGAGAGCCACCTCTAGTGAACTATGGATCCGGTCCTTGTCTTTTACATACAATCTATAAATTGTTTTACTGCTTTGTGTTTACTTTCTGCAAACTATTACTTCTTTCCATTCGATACGTTTAATCCGTTGTTTTACACAAAACACGATGAGATTGACAACCTCATCGCAAGTTGGGGACAAAGTTCTGTGGTTGTGTTGTGCAGGTCTCCACGTTGCTACTAGCACCGGTAGTGCGCCCTGCCAAAGCTTAGCTAGTAACACCTTTTGGGTGTTTTCTTGATCCTACTGGTTCGATTAAACCTTGGTTTCATAACTGAGGGAAACTTACTGCTGTGCTCATCATACCTTCCTCTCGGGGTTCCCAACGAGCTCTACATCAACCACGCTCCAGCATTTTTCTGGGCGCCATACGCAGAGCCATCAGAGGGTAACAACTAATGGATCAATGCCCACACAATACTTGTGCGTACTGGCCGTACAACACTCCTACGCATAGAACGGCTCTGATAGCACTTAAGGGTTCCGCAGTAGAAAACAAAAAATTCCTACGTTGGAACCACCTAATACTGCTAAGATCTATCTATTTAGTAGTGCAGTAACGACCGAGCGTATAGAATACATACCCTTGTAGACCGTACGCGGTTAACGTTCCAAGGGGAACGTGGTTGAAGTAGTCGAACTCGTAGCCGACCTCAAGGTCGCGAAGCTCCATGCAGGTCACCGCTTGCTACTTCTTCATCGTACAGCAACTCTGGCTCACAACATCCAAGGTGCCTCAAGTGAGGCCCCTCGTGGTTTCATACACATACGGTGTACGATGACGACTTCCAGCTCCTTGTTCCCTGCCAGGAGTGCGGAAGTAGATCTCCGGCTTGGAATCCTTGTAGCGCAACAGCGTGCTGCAGGTGCAGTGTCTCTTGCTCGGAGAGTCCTTACTTGGGACCGTGCCAACGCATGGAGACGGGAGAGAGAGGGAAGGATAAAGTCAACCAAAGGACTTCTCCACATATTGGTGTGTCTATTCCCACCCATGGGCACCCCTTTATATAGGGGGAGGGGGTGTGCCCTCCCCTTTGGGTTTCCCATGTGGGAATAAACAAGGGAGAGAGGGGGAGGCACATGGGCCCTTAGGGCACCATGGGCCGGCCAGCCATGGGTGGGCCCCACCCTACGCACAGCTCTAGGCTGGCCGGGTGGCCCCCTTGAGGCGCCTGGGCCTTGGCCCTTTGGCTCTTGGCCCTTCACTCCTTCGGTTTTCCCTCATGGGCCCTTTTTCCCAAGGAAGTTTGGCCTATTAGTGGAATACCCCTTCAAATTAGATTTTAATATTATATTTAATATTAATTAAATTAATTAACATGTAAATACATATTACAAAATCCGACTTGACCCGAAACACCTTTCGGTTCCCTTTTGATTTCCTCCGAACGACTTCAGAACTTTCCTGGAATGATTCCAGTTCTCTCATGAAACCTTTCCGGTTTCCTTTTCTCTTTCATATCTTGATTACAACTTACAGAGGATCTTTAGATCATCATACTATTAAGTGTATTTCCCCACGGCTCGGGAATGGAATAGATATGATCTCCATCAATGATCAATAGCGGGACCGGGATGCCCATAATGACCCCTGTGCATTCCACGATGATAATGTCGTTTGAACCGTAAACAGTCGTTTCCCATTCCCTTTGCCACTTGATACCTAGTTCATCCGAGATTTGATCTACGGTATCTCCATACATTCGTTCGATCTCGTTATAAACTTGTTTTCTCGTTCCCGTGTCGTTGCATTCCGTGACCAAGTCACACGCTTGCAAGCTTCGTTAATGCAACGTCACTGAGATGGCCACATATGTATCTATCCGTTATATGGATTGGAAAATCCTGGTCTTGATATGTACTCCTCTACGCGCTCCTTTGGGAAACCTGAGTAGCACCTTTTCGATCACCCAGTCATGGTGTGATACTTGATAACCATCTAAGCTCCCTCCATAACGGTGATTTGCATTATCTCACAGTCTAAGGACAGGTTGCGAGGTTTCCTTAGTTTTATCATTAATGGTGAACTTTTAACTAGATCTCATTAAGATACAACTGGTTGGGTTGTTTGTCTATCACATCATTCAACTAATGATGTGACCTCATTGTCAATTGGCATAAATGCCCATGAACTCGAAACCCTAGATCATCCTCATGACCAATAAACTAGTTTGCTAGAGGTAACTAGAGACTTGGTTTGTTTACATACCACACGTGTATTAGCATTTCGTATTAATACAGTTATAGCACAGTATGAAACTATTACGAACTAATTGAGATATGACAATAAAAACCTATTTATTATTTGCCTCTAGTGCATATCTCCTTCACAATGGTCATTTTCTTTAGAGGTTCTTTAATGGTATTTGATAAACTTAATTATATAATGCAGATGAGCCGGCAATGGATGTACGATGACCGACGCACTGCCGAGTTCATTACGAGCCTGTATAATTTTGTCCGTGTGACTGAGGCAAACAGTGTGAATGGTTTTATGTGTTGCCCATGTGTCGCCTATCAGAATAAGAAGGATTACTCTTCCTCGAGGATCCTTCACACCCACATGCTTCGGTTTGGTTTCATGCCCAGCTAAAATTGTTGGACCAAGCACGGAGAAAGAGGGGTTATGATGGAAGACAATGAAGAAGAAGAGGATAATGACAACTATCCTATGTTCCCTGAATACGGTGATACTGCAATGAGGGAAGCTGAAGATGACGAGGCGCCAGATGAGCATGTTGATGATCTTCACCGGTCCATTGTTGATGCACAGAAAGAATGGGAAAGTGAAAATGATAAGTTGAAGTTGAAGCGCATCTTAGAGGATCACAAAAAACTATTGTACCCAAATTGCAAAGATGGCCACACAAAGCTCGGTACCACACTGGTATTGCTGCAATGGAAGACAGAGAATGGTTTATCTGAGAAGGGATTTCAGAAGCTACTGAAAATAATGAAGAAGAAGCTTCCAAAGGATAATGAATTGCCTACTAGTATGTACGAAGCAATGAAGGTTGCCTTCCCCCTAGGATTATAGGTGTAGAAGATACATGCATGCATTAATGACTGTATCCTATACCACGGTGAGGAGTACCAGAATGAGAATGAATGTCCGGTATGCGGTGTATTGCAGTATAAGATCAGACGAGATGACCGGGGTGATTTTGAGGACGAGTGCCCTAGGAAGAGGGTTCCTGCCAAGGTTATGTGGTATGCTCCTATAATACCACGGTTGAAACGTTTATTTAGAAACAAAGAGCATGCCAAGTTATTTGGATGGCACAAATAAGACCGCAAGAAATACTCGTTGTTGAGACATCCCGCTGATGGGTCGCAGTGGAGAAAAATCAAGAGAGATTACCCGGGCTTTGCAGATGACGGAAGGAACTTAATATTTGGTCGAAGTACGGATGGCATGAATCCTTTTGGGGAGCAGAGCTGCAGTCATAGCACCTGGCCTATAACTCTATGTATCTATAACCTTCCTCCTTGGTTGTGGATGAAGTAGAATTTCATTATGATGCCAGTGCTCATCCTGCTGCCCCTCGCGATATCCTCCGCAACACTCTCTTTGAAACCAAACGATCAGATAAAAATATGGTTATGCGCGATCGAAATCCATCCAATCTGGCAAACTCCGGCATGTCGTCGATTGAGGTTTACTAGCGAAATCTTCCAGAACATAACACTCTGACCAGATCGATGAAGTGATGGAACATGTAGATCTTCGTCATGGTGTGAGAGGGATCATAGGAACAAACCCCCTTTATTCGAAGCCAGACCGGAAGCCCCCGCACCACCAGACCCGCCGGATCTACGCCGGAAAATCGAGGATGACCCCAGCCGCATTTCCCACGAGCACCTCGAGAACCAGCACTTTGGTGGAGAACGGTGCAAGGAGGCATCGCCGCCACCATGCCCCGCTGCCCCATCTCTAGGCCATCCCACTACCGTGCCCTTGGAGACGGCACGCCGATCCGTGCACCCCGCCTCTTCGCGCAAAGCCTTGGGAGGCAGACGCGCCCACCTTGCCCTGCCGCCTTCGCAGCCGGGGCGCCGCCACCACCGCCGGCACCGGCGCCGGCCAGCAGGGACCGGGGCAGGGTTTTTTTGGGGGAGAGGGAGTTGCCCCGGGATCGCCAGAGTGACCCGAGCACGTTTATGGAAACACCTGGGAGTATGCCACTCGTTCATAATTGGTATGCAACTTGAAATAATATATTCCATGTATCAACCATATTATTGTGGAAGCTACCTATTTGCATAAAAATCCATAAAATGAGGTAAGTACAAAAGGTTTTACTCTGCTAAATACAAAATGTCATAAAGTAACCATTATGTTATGATGGATGCATAAGAAATACAAGTAAAAAATAAAAATAACACGCATTTACATATATATTATGATAGTTGGTTTGATAGACAAATCTAGCCATAAATCCAACTGCTCCATGTTATGGAGTATCATACATTTGATGCATGCAACAAGGTTAATATATGGGGGAAAAACAACAATTCACATGGAGCAATATACGGGGGAAGTTAGTTAAGCAATACACGATTGCACAGCATGCGCTCCCAATAATAATCTTATTTTCATGCATGCATGTTTTGCATGTAGCAGTATGCAAGACATGCACATACACAATGCAGCGCCTCGTAATTCGTAAATGCGATGCTAAATTATACAACTCGACACAAAAATAAGTCTAACTCAATAATCAAGAAATGAAAAAAACCGATTGGTCACATGTTCATCTTTGAACCTTGTTTTGTTTTTCCAAAATAGTTTGGCGTCGACATGCTGACCCCGACATGCGTCTACCTCATATGCATGTCAACGACGGCAGTGTGAAGTGTGAACAGAGCTTTGTTTCCTGCCAAGTGAAGTGTGAACGGATTTATTTTCATTTTTTTTTTTGCAGCCAGGTGGTAATCGGATCGCCCATGTTCCATTTCCATGGGAAAATATAAACAGTTGTAGATGTGCGGAATCAAAATGAAAAAAATATAGTCCAAGATAGGCAGAGTAATTCTTTGTACTCCCCCAAAAACATGTGCAGGAGCTTGCAAAGTATCTCACCGGAAATTGGAAGGAATCTCTACATACGGCAACCCAGCTTTCGAAGTGGCAGTCAACCTCAAAATAAGAGAGAGGGTAGACCATGAGTCCATGACCAAGCAAATTTAAACAGGCAACTTCAATCTGACAATGAAATAATAACCTGAGCTAAAATCTTACGTACCAAAATCAGTTTTGGGTACAATACTACAAGTACTATGCGGGCAGGGGACACAAGAGTACATGCAACACTTTTCTACAGATATTTTTGGTTTTATGTAGTAAACTGTATATAATAAGGTAGGTTGTATGCATCTAAGTTCATGCAATATTCAATATTTGATAAGAGCACACTTATTCAAGTCCTCTATTTGTTTGAGACAAACTAATCAACATATTTTATCTAACTAATCAAACATGTATTATAATCTCTCTAACATGAGAATCCAATAACCCAAGGCTAACAAACTAATAAAACCCTACTGTTTATCATGATCCTATCCGACCTAGATATCTAGGTTTCCTCCTCGCCTAACTTTTTTCCTCTCCGACCCACAAACTCAACTTCTCCTCTCTGCTTTCCCTGACCCATGTGGCCATGCCATCCTATGCCCTAAAACCGCAAGACTTACCCTCCTTACTATTGTAACCGTCATACTCGAATTGTCATAATGTAAACGGCATGAACAAGGAATTTGTTGGTAGAAGAATAAGATGTAGGAACTAAGGTTCAGTATATGAGCCACATGGACTATATGTAGAACTATTTTATAGGCTTTTTCGTTTGCTTGATGCAGATTTTTTTTATGCATCAATGGAGGACTGATTGGAAACCGCTCATGCGCCTCGCGTCGCTCCCCGCGAGCGGCCAGGGCGCCCTCCCCGTACCTCCCAACTCCGGCCTCCCGCCTCCCCTCCTCTCCTGCCGCCGCCGGCGGGCGCTGCCGGGCAAAGCCCGTGTGGTGCCGGCGGCGGAAGGCGCCCCTCTTCCCGTCCGTTTGGGGTCTGCGCGGGGCAGACTCGCTGGGGGCAGCGCACGGTGCGATGGGGGTCTCGGCCCGGCGGTGGGTCGTAGCGGCGGCGGTGCCCGGTGGTGGAGTGGTGGTTGGGCGCGGTGCAGCTGCAGAAACGGTGGCAGGCGGCTCGACCTGCAGCTTCCCATGGCACATGGCCGGATTTGGGCCTGTAGGGGCTTGATTTGGCCGTGCGGGCTTCGGCCAGCATGGGCAAGGCCGGACAGCAGGCGGCTCGCCTGGCTCGTGCCTCGCGTCGGGGTGCTGGGGTCTTCCCCATGGCCATGGGGCTTGGGGCACCAGATCTGGGCCAAGCGGTCCAGATCAGGTGGTTGCCTGGCAGTCCCCTTTAGGGTTCTGCGGGATGGGACTTGCGGGAGACACGGAGGCGACGTGACCTTCTTGCTCGTCCCTCCTCTGCCCCGAGTGTTGATGCGCTTTCTTCCCACCCTTCGAGTCGTGGTGTTCGTTGCAGCTGTGGTTCTGCTCGCGGGGTACGAAATCATGGATGCCGGGGTGGCGGCCCTGGAAGGTGGTCTGCGCAGGCGACTCTTCGACGGAGGCGGCTCCGGGAGGTGGCTTGCTATGGTGCTCCTCAGACCGACAGCGGTCCGGCGGCCCCGGGTGAGCACGATGGGGATGGCACTGCTACTTGGCAGCGTGGGGTCTGCGGTGGTGGCGGACTCTCTGGTGGACGGAGGAGTAGAGACTAGAGCTAGGGTTGATGGCGAAGGTGACACCCTTGCTGCAGGGCTTCACGAGTCCTTGTCGGCTCGACTGGGCCAGAGAGGGCTTGGTTTGCCCCTGCTGGTACATCTAGTCGGCTATCATCCTTCGGTGATGGAGGTAGTTCCCTCCCGTGTGTCACTGTACCGTCGACCTCTGCCGAAGTTGCTTCTTTTTGGTCGTACCAGTCTCACATCGTGTGTAACGGTGAGACGACGGTGGTGACTGCAAAACCGTGGTGGCGTGTGTTGGTGGGCGGCGAGCTTGGTGGAGCAATTCGAAGTGTCCGAGAATGTGGTTTTTTGAGGGGTCAGGAGAAATCCTTGTCGTCTAGACACCGACGTGGCGACGCCTGCGGGTGTCGTCGTCCTTATTGAAGGGTGTCGGGTGTATCTATTTCCCACCTCCCGTAGCGTATCGGGGGAAACCCTAGGACCAGTCCGGGCAGCAGCGCCGTTGTCGTCGCTATCCTTCTTGGAGGTGTTGCTTGGTACGCGGCACTTCGGAGCGCTAGGAGCGTGGTAGAAATTCTTCAGAGAGCGCAGCGGTTGCGGGTCATCCTCGTTTTCGTCGAGCCACTGTAGTCGGCTTTGTTTTCTTTTATTTTTCTTCTTCGTTTTCTTTCTTGTTTCTATTTGGGTGTTGTGCTGTCTGGCCCAACAACGGTCTCAAATGGTTGCTATATTAATATAGCTGGGCGAAAGCCTGATTCGAGGAGGTTTTATGCATCAATCAAGAGGTAAATATAATTTAATCTTCCACTAAAAAAGTGTGATGAATATATCCCGAACTCTTAATCTGAAGCAAGCTAATCCACACATGTATGATAACACTTCTGCTTCGGTGCCCCTCCCCCCTTCTTTTCAAACTTGGACAAAAAAACTCGATACCGATTCGTTTCGAAGACCGTATGGACCCACCCGAAGCCCATATGGTCCTCTTAGACGTATACTCATCATACACATATACTCACGTGCCTGCGGGAGGTGGAAATCGGGAGGTACATAGCAGCAGCAACAAAATTACAAAATATGGCATGCAAAGATGTAGATTGCGATAACGGGAGGTGGGATCAGCCGGTAAGAATATGGAGTATACCCAGCTCGACTAAGTATACCTATACGGAGATATACATAGCTTGAATATAGGTTTCAACTGGTCAAAATAAAACCGGCACATGGAAACTTAAGTTTTAGGGGAGACACTGAAGCAAACCTCGTATGATAATATCTCAAACATTCGTATCCTGCTTAATACTATGGTGCATGCCAAATTACTACTCCCTGCCTCCAGAAATAACTGAATTAGATTTATCTATTTTTAAATGTATCTAGACGTATTTTAAAATATATATACATTCGAATTTAGATAAACTGAAGTCAATCATTACCGTATGGAAGGAGCACGTACCTAGTGTAGCTAGCTAGTTGCCTGTTACGCGATGCTGACCGTAATGCTCGTATCGCTGTATCCTGTTCACCACAAGCTCCGACAGAGCAGATTGGCCACCTGCGGTCTTTAGCTGTTTGAACCCATCCGCCGCCGCGAATGCTTCCAGATTAGCTCGTGTTTATTTCTCTCGTATTTTCATTCACTACAGTTTTGGAATATATGGGGATAATTGTTCACCCAATAGTCTCAAATCTTCTAAGATACACTTCCCCAAAAATACATTACCTTGGAGGACAGTTTTCAATCTAAACAAAAACATGAACGATTTGCGGGGATATACTGGTATTATCCCCACCAAACTCGGCGAGGTAAATGGACACAAGATTATATGCACCACAATTCTACAGTTTTTTTTGTCTTTATGTAGTAAAGTATATATTCGATATTAGATATACTAGCGCAATGCCCGCGCGTTGCTGCGAAAGAACAAGTTTGTTTCCTAATCATATTCCTATTTGTTTATATTCCTATTTGTTTATATGTCGTTTTTCGTTCGATCTCTGTGTTGCCTCCCTGCACCGCCGCCCTCCCCCACCCTCCCTATTTGTTTATATGTCGTTTTTCGTTCGATCTCCGTGTCGCCTCCCCGCACCGCCGCACTCCCCCACCCTCCGAGAGTAGCCACATCATTTATCTTTCTCTATATCGGTCCATGCAAGTTAAGTCCATGCAGCCATCATTTATTTTTCTATATGTCGGTCACTGAGTCCAAGTTCAAGTCCGTCTAGCCAACATCTTATCCTTCTTGGCCATTATTTCCTTTTGTACCAAAAGCCGGTGCACGTTGCGGCGAAAGAAGTTAGTCTTTGTTGTGGCGGCGGTGAGTTCTTTTTAAAAAAATAGGGCACATCGCGGCATAGACATTTTTTTAACTTGCTCGGTGACATCCGCGCCTCGATCAATTAATTATTCCAATTCGCAAGCAAAATATTTTCTTTCTCCAAACCCTCTCTTCCTCTTTCTTGGCGTGCTTCCCTTTCATCTCCTTGTGAAGGCACCCCGCTACCGACTCTGACTGGAACCATCCTATTTAATTAGCCCACTCATTTAGTTCATTATCATCCCACACATCACGCCGCCCTACAAGCATTGGCGGAGCCAGGATTGGAGCAAACCCCGGGCAAAAAACCAAGCGCCAAAAAATTATTAAGAAATCATATGATAGCACAATTTTTTTTGTATGATTACAAAGATGATTATAAGTTACATAAGAAATGACGGAAAACTAGAAATAGTATGGGATACAAAAGATAGTACATCTGACAAGCTTTTTCGGTTAGAGGATTTGCTAATTGGTTTGGTGTGGAGATTAGTGGAAACAATTTCTTCATCTTCAAGAGTTAGAGGAATAATCCGAATTCAGAAATTTTTACCCTGCCTTCTTTTCTACTAGGGGAGCAACCGAGCAGAGTCGGAGGCGTGGAGAACAGCAGCCAGCAATACTGTAGAAGAATTGTGTAGGGGTGAGAGGGGAAACTGAGTGGGGAGGCGACGAGCGACGGCGGTCGGTGGACGGCCACGGCCCGACTCGACGAGACTGACCGGTAGGGCAGGCCGGCGGCCGCAATGCCGCACCGCAGCCTGCAACATAGCAGTAGCGTGGGGAGGCGGCGAACGGCGAAGGAAAGCAGTGCAGATGCAGGGTGAGCGATCCTTCAAGCAGGTTGTGGGGGAGGCGGCAAGCGGAGTGTCGGCGGCGGCGCTGTCTAGCACGACAGGAATGGGGGCGGTCCGGCGGTCGTTTAGATCGTGTGCCTCTATGCAATTCGTCGCTCGCAAAGTCGCAACTAGACAGACATGGGCGCTGACAGGATTTTCCTTTTGGGCTATAGCTGGGTTTCGGGCCACTTCCAGAATGTATGTAGGTTATAGGCCGAAACAACGCTGCGCCCCGGGCTACGGCCCTGGTTGCCCGGGGCCTGGATCCGCCCCTGCCTACAAGCACACCACCGGCGCACGGACAACACCTAGCCACCACACACGCACGCACTATGCTCCCAGAGACCCGAACACACACATAGACCACTCATGGATCATCATATTATATTGGGTTTATGGAATTTTTTCATAACCCTAAAATTATTTTTGCAAACCATATTTTAGATTGTTTGAAATTGTTTCTTTGGTTTAATATAAATCTCTCCCGTCTTTTTCTAGATTTGTTTTAAAAAGAAAATAAACAACTCGGCTTGGGTCGCCGAAACTTGTTTAACATTAAAAAAACAGAACTTAGTCCAGCCCAACCGGCCAAAAAAAACTGGCGTGTACGTGCACAATTATAAAGTAAATATTAGACAGAGTCACACAATGACTAATTAAGTAGTTAAGTTTATCCGTTTCACCAATTCACAATACAACAACCCAATTGATCCCAAGCACAGTCCCAATAATGACACACGTTTTATTCCGTCGACCTGTACCCATGTGTGCAGATTAGAGATTCTGATAGCAATGCTCCCATAGAAATGTGCAGACTAAGGATAAACTAATGAACAAATTAAACCTGAATACTACTAATTTCGTGGGCATGTAAGTCGAACTTAGCTTCTTTTTAAGTCACTACGACCAAGTAGTTATTCTTCTGAACTTTGACAGTCGACACCTTCTTTAGATAATTTGTATTTTCCATCTCCATTATCTTGTACAGTTCATCTTTTTGCACTGAGCGTGTAATGAGCTCTTTTTTCCCCCCTCAAAATATCTTCCAATTTCGTCTCAAAATCTGCAGCAAAATCCACCAAACCACCACACTTGAAGCCCAAATCCACCAATCCAATCATTTCCTCAGGTGTATTTGCTTGTATATTTGTATCACTTGGATTTATAGACGCTATAAAGGCCAAGAGAAGCAGCAAGACGACTTGTACCATGAGCAGATGGGCGTTCTCCGGTCTCAACATCATGAGCTGCCGCTGACGCTGCACACAATTGTGTGCCCGCCTGCAATGCACCATGGTCTCCTTGGTCTTCAGCACGATCTAGCATCCCTCTAATTAGTGCAGATCAGTAGCTGGATTCGGGGAACGGTGCCCCGTTCAACGACTCGGATTCGACGTCCCGGATATGGGGTGGAGTTGATGTGCAGGACGATGCAAGTCACCGAAACGCGTTCCCGGCAGTTTGTACTCTGACCCAGTTCAGCAAGCTCATACGTATCATCCTCGATCTGAAAGTAGCAATCAGGCAGGGAAATTGAATCAGGGGAGGCTTACCCGGCTTCCATTGCGTCTGTGATCCGCTTCCGCAGACCAAATTGTAAACTCCGGCCGCCGGCGAGAAGGCCCAGAATAAGTAGCGCGGCAGCGCCACGGCAGCCCACCGCAGTCTGCCACCGCGCACGGCAAAGACCAAACGAAGGAGCGCGGAGGTCCTGTTTGTTGCGCGTCGAGTTGGTGGACTGATTGGTCCGATCTGATTTTGAGAGGGGCGGCCTGGCTTGGTTTGTTTCAAGGAAGGAAGGAGGAAGGAGGAAGGAGGAGGCAGGTTGTGTCGCTCTCGTGGATCCCTTTTATCTCCTCCCGTGGTTGTTGGCGTGTTATATCGATCGATCGGCAGAGAAGAAAAAACAGCGTATCGTTTTTCCACTTAATAGTGCCATCGTGGGTAATAGCTGGTTTAATGGGAGGGTAAATCTATCTAAAAAAATATTGGACCAGAAGAAACAATCTGTCTTTATTATTACTAGCACCGCGAGGGCACATAGTCCTTAATTTATGTGTTTGAGAACAAAATTTGTGATGTCGTCGATACTTATATAAACATGTTATCAATTAAATTTGAAGGTACTATAGCCACTACAAATATTATGCTATATTAATAAAATTTGGAAATCATTGGGTTTATTTTATCTGAAAACAAACTTGATGCTAAATAACATCCTAGTTGTGTGATACAACTATAATCCTTTAATTTAGGGGCACATAATTATCATCTCAGTTCTAAAAAAACTACATATACGAGTTTAGACGTTCAGTCTATGATATCTATGTGAAGTCCACCAAAGCAATACCCAGAGCATAGGTAAATACACACTATTATAAAAAAACTACTTATTCCAGTCTATGGAAAATAAGGTAAAAAGAATATATAAAGCTAGAAAGATCAGCCAGACATGTGTAGGTACTTTCAGTGTCTTGCTTTGTCCCGGGGTTTTCAAATAAATATTTCCTTTCTTCTTATGTAAATTATAATAGATACAGTGTGCTATGAACGTTATATCAGAACACATTAAATAAGATATTAACACGATTAAAATTTGGGTGAATATTTTCTCAGTTTCTCAATGAAGTGGATAGAAAAAAAATGTGTTCAGATAGATAGGCTAGCAAAATATTATCAATTTTCTTTTACATTCCCCTCATTTATTCCAACTGTTATGATATACACGATGTTTTAAACATGGATATGCATGGTCTCCAAAGATGTGATAATTTGACCAATATTTGGTACATGGATATGTTTGTCAAGATTTTTTTGGAGCAACCAGTTAGAGCTTTGCCTTTTCAAGGTGCCAATGGGCTAGTTAATAAGGAACACTGGCCGAAAACATAGTCACTAGTAGAAAGAGGGCCTTTGGTCCAGCGCCCAAATTCCATTGGTCCCGGTTCGTTTCCGTAATCGGGACCAATGCCAGACACCGGTCCTGGTTCATACCGCCAGGGCATTGGTCCCGGTTTATCTGTAAGCATTGGTCCCGGTTTGTGGCACGAACCAAGACCAATGACCCCGCGACGCACACGTGGCTCTCTGCGAGGCATTGGTCTCGGTTCATGCCAAGCCGAGACCAAAAACCCCGGGACGGTCAGCAGTCCAGGATTTAATGTAAAAAAAATTTTGCGGGTAAGGAATTAACATAAATTTATTCGGCGCAGAAATTAATTCGAGGTAGAAATTGAATTGATCATTATTTTTGAACAAATCTTTCACGAATTAATCGAGACTTAGGTCTAAATTGAGACATTTTATTATTCGACCACAAATATTTCCATACAAATAAAGATGCGACTTCATAAATTTCTAGTCGACAACACTTTCGCTGCCGCTGTCCTCCGAGCCGTTGTCCTCCGTGCCGCCGGCTTCCTCGTCGTCGTCGAACGAAATCTCCACGATTTCGGAGTTGACCGGGAGACGGAGCTCGTCTGCGCGCATAGCGGCGTCGATGGCGGTGTAGATGGTCCGTCCAGGGACGACCAGAACAACTCCCGCCCTTCTTGGTTGCGGCGATCCGGGTGCACCAGGCGCCCGTCCACGAAACGGTTGCCAAGCTTGGCCTTCTGCTCCTTCTTGAACAGTCGGGGCCAATACTCGTTGCCCGCCGCGTACCGGGGCAACGCCCTAATACACGCGGGCAGTTGGCGGCGACGCTCCGTGATGACGTACTCCATCTCGTATCCGCGGGAGTTGAGGAGCGGAGCCACCGGCACACCCCCCTCGCTGATGCGAAATCCGGCGGGAAGGGTCGCACGCGGCGGTGCGAGGATGCCGTAGATCGCAAACTGCGCCGCCTCGTAGTGGTTGAGCGTGGGCACCTCCATGACGGCGCGGTGGAGATTGGAGAGGGAGGGGAGGCGAAACGACGGCGCGATGGAGAGGCAAAGTGGTGGGGTGGAGAGGGACTGCAGAGAGACAGAGGCGATGGCGAAAGCGAGCGATGTGGCCTCATATTTATGCGCGAGGACGACGAAGCGACGGAGGCATTGGTCCCGGTTATTGCCACGACCCGGGACCAAAGCCCCTCCCGAGCGACACGTGGCGGCCCAGCAGCGCGCCCCCCACCGAAGTCATTGGTCCCGGGTCGTACCATCAACCAGGACCAATGACCTGGGTTGGGTGCGAGCTGCTGGGCCGCCACGTGTCGCCCGGGAGGGGCTTTGGTCCCGGGTCGTGGCAATAACCGGGACCAAAAACCCTCCCCTGGCTATACATAAGCCCAGCCCTTTGCCCACCAAATTTTGATGGATTCTGTGTGAGGAGTGGGTGCTAGCTTTTTTTTCTTTGATTGCACACAAGGTGTTCGACGAAATGTCCGAGCCACACTTTAGTTCGCATAAAGATACACAAGAAGCACGGAAGGACCAGCAACGTATCAAAGACCCACACAACAAGCATACTGATAAATGACGTAAATACTTAAGTAGCTACGCTCTTACGAAAGTAGAGAAGGAAATCTTTTTTGAAGTCCTTTACAGTATCCAGGTCCTGGCTGGCTTCTCGTCAAATATAAAAGGAATAATAAATATGGCAGAGAAAAAATTTCAGAACCTGAAGTCTCATGATTGCCACGTGATTATGACACAGTTGCTTCCGGTTGCATTGAGAGGGCTTCTACCGGAAAATGTTCGATTAGCCATTGTGAAGCTATGTGCATTCCTCAATGCAATATCTCAGAAGGTAATCGATCGAGAAAGTCTGGAAAGGCTACAGAAGGATGTGGTCCAATGTCTTGTCAGTTTTGAGTTGATGTTCCCCCCGTCCTTCTTCAATATTATGACGCATCTCTTAGTTCACCTAGTCGATGAGATTTACATTCTCGGTCCTGTATTTCTGCACAATATGTTCCCCTTCGAGAGGTTCATCGGAGTCTTAAAGAAATATGTTTGTAACCGTGCTAGGCCAGAAGGAAGCATCTCCAAGGGCTATGGAACAAAGGAGGTCATTGGGTTCTGTGTAGACTTTCTTCCTGACCTTAAGCCGATTGGTGTTCCTGAATCATGGTATGAGGGGTGACTGAGTGGAAAAGGCACGCTAGGAAAGAAAACAATGATATTTAGGGACGGACATTCTTTGAATCAAGCGCACTACATAGTTCTCCAAAGTTCTACCTTCGTGGCTCCATATATCGAGGAACACATGAACGTTGTACGCTCCAAGTTCCCGGGGAAGGATGACTACTGGATTAAAAAAATCACATGGAGACTTTCGGCACTTGGTTGCAATTACATCTCATGAATGACACCACTATTGGAGATCAGCTCTACTTGTTGGCCGCGACACCATCTGCGACTGTATTGACTTTCCAAGGGTACGAGATGAATGGGAATACATTTTACACGATTTTCCAAGATAAAAAGAGCACCAACCAAAACAGTGGTGTCCGCTTTGATGCAACATGCGAGAATGGGAAAAAGGACACATACTATGGTTACATAGAGGAGATATGGGAACTTGACTATGGACCTACTTTTAAGGTCCCATTGTTTCGGTGCAGTTGGGTCAACATGAATGGAGAAGGGGTAAAGGTAGACCAGCTGTACAGAATGACAATTGTGGATCTCAAGAATATTGGTTACAGGGACGAACCATTCGTCCTAGCCAATGATGTGGCTCAGGTTTTTTATGTGAAGGACATGTCCTCTAGACCGCAAAAAAGAAAAAATAAGGAAACGAATACATCAGACGACGAGCCCCGGCGTCACATAGTTCTTTCAGGGAAAAGAAACATCGCGGGAGTCGAGGACAAGACAGACATGTCAGCAGATTATGATAAGTTCAATGAAATTCCGCCCTTCACCGTGAAAACTGACCCAAGCATCCCGTTAAGCAAAGAAGATGCTCCATGGTTATGGCCTAAGAAGCGATCATAGGCAAGGGATCGACATACGCAACGAAGGATTCATATCCTAAACCCTAAACCCTATGTAAATCTATGTAATGTATGGAAACTTTATGTGATGTATCGAAACTTTATGTAATGGAGTCTTTCACGGGCTTGCAGGGAAATTTTTCCGAGGTGGAGCTTCCGAAGATGCCGTAGGGCGTGTGCACCAACGACATCTTCGAGAAGCTCTACCACGGGAGATTTCTCAACCCTTTCCCCAACACTATTAGAGGAGATGGAGTCTTTCATGGGCTTGCAGGGAAATTTTTCCGAGGCGGAGCTTCCGAAGATGTCGTAGGGCGTGTGCACCAACGACATCTTCGAGAAGCTCCGCCACGAGAGATTTCTCAACCCTTTCCCCAACACTGTTAGAGGAGATGGAGTCTTTCACGGGCTTGCAGGGAAATTTTTCCGAGGCGGAGCTTCCGAAGATGTCGTAGGGCGTGTGCACCAACGACATCTTCAAGAAGCTCCACCACGGGAGATTTCCCAACCCTTTACCCAACACTGTTAGAGGAGATGGAGTCTTTCATGGGCTTGCAGGGAAATTTTTCCGAGGCGGAGCTTCCGAAGATGCCGTAGGGCGTGTGCACCAACGACATCTTCGAAAAGCTCCGCCACGGGAGATTTCCCAACCCTCCATCCATGGGGATGAAACTCTCTCCACCTATGTTGGCTTGTTGAGCTGCTTGCCATGGCGTATCGATGGTCCTTTTATAGGCACGGTGCCGCTTCTACTTTGTCTTGTTCCTCCAACAGGGCGTCGTGCGCTACATGCTTTATCTCATCGAGCAGTGCGTCCACCCACACGTCCTTATCCCGCCGACAGCTTTAGTCTCGGTTGCACCCACCAGCCGGGACTAAAGGTTACCCACGCGTCCTTATCCCACCGGCATCTTTAGTCTCGGTTGCACCCACCAGCCGGGACTAAAGGTTACCCACGCGTCCTTATCCCACCGACAGCTTTAGTCTCGGTTGTACCCACCAGCCGGGACTAAAGGTTACCCACGCGTCCTTATCCCACCGACAGCTTTAGTCTCGGTTGCACCCACCAGCCGGGACTAAAAGGTTACCCACGCGTCCTTATCCCACCGGGACTAAAGGTACCAATGCCAAACTTTAATTTGGTGGTTGCTTCACAGAACACCCCGATTTCGGCACCTCGAAAATGGAAATTGGCTTTTTCATGTGTCGAAAGGGAAAACTTCCTCCTGCAACATCGTAAGCCATCCCAAGATGCACATGTGTGCACAATATGGGCACATTATCACAAACTATGCCCTGATTCTAGCCATAACATTGGTGGTTTAACCTAAATGCCATGAAACCTCGAACATGATAGGTCATTTTGTGAAGGATTTTTTATGATGTTTGCAATTTTTCAAGTTCAATATTTTTACTTGCAACTGTGACACCACGCGAAGGTTTCACATTGTTTGGATCATTTTTGAATTTCTTATGCCCGTTTCAAACTATATTCAAAACGGCGGGCATGAAGCTTCTTAGCCCGGGGCTGAGCCTGGCTGAACTTGAAGTGGATCTCTGATGAAATAGCATGTTGTGAAACTATAAATGATTTTTTTTAAATTTCACAAGCATTATATCATGTACTTGTAGTTCAAATCTTGGCAACCTTCTGCCGATTCGGCAGGAATTTGTCTTTTTCATGAGGGATGGACAGAAAGGTTCCAGATACACCGGTTGGGAAATTGTCCATATAAGGTGGTATAGTATTTTTGAAAAATGGTTTGGTACCAATGCCAAACTTTAATTTGGTGGTTGCTTCAGAGAACACCCCGATTTCGGCACCTCAAAAATGGAAATTTGCTTTTTCGTGTGTCGAAAGGGAAAACTTCCTCCTGCAACATTGTAAGCCATCCCAATATGCACATGTGTGCACAATATGGGCACGTTATCACAAACTATGCCCTGATTCTAGCCATAACATTGGTATTTTGACCTAAATGCCATGAAACCTCGAACATGATAGGTCATTTTGTGAAGGATTTTTTATGATGTTTGCAATTTTTCAAGTTCAATATTTTTCCTTGCAACTGTGACACATAATATGACACCACGCGAAGATTTCACATTGTTTGGATCATTTTTAAATTTCTTATGCCCGTTTCAAACTATATTTAAAACGGCGGGCATGAAGCTTCTTAGCCCGGGGCTGAGCCTCGCTGAACTTGAAGTGGATATCTGATGAAATAGCATGTTGTGAACCTATAAATGATTTTTTTAAAAATTCACAAGCATTATATCATGTACTTGTAGTTCAAATCTTGGCAACCTCCTACCGATTCGGTAGGAATTTGTCTTTTTCATAAGGGATGGACAGAAAGGTTGCAGATACACCGGTTAGAAAATTGTCCATATAAGGTGGTATAGTATTTTTGAAAAATGGTTTGGTACCAATGCCAAACTTTAATTTGGTGGTTGCTTCACAGAGCACCCCGATTTCGGCACCTCAAAAATGGAAATTGGCTTTTTCGTGTGTTGAAAGGGAAAACTTCCTCCTGCAACATCGTAAGCCATCCCAAGATGCACATGTATGCACAATATAGGCACATTATCACAAACTATGCCCTGATTCTAGCCATAACATTGGTGGTTTGACCTAAATGCCATGAAACCTCGAACATGATAGGTCATTTTGTGAAGGATTTTTTATGATGTTTGTAATTTTTCAAGTTCAATATTTTTCCTTGCAACTGTGACACATAATATGACACCACGCGAAGATTTCACATTGTTTGGATCATTTTTAAATTTCTTATGCCCATCTTCGGCCTTCCTCCTCCCCAACTCTCCCAAGTTACAGAGCACATCGACGCGCGGCTAAGGAAAATTTGTGGCGGAGCAAAATCACGCCGGCAGGCTGCCCAAATCCAGAGCGGCCGCTTCACGTCGTCGACACCCGTCGCCGAGCGCCACTAGCCGCCGCCGCGAGCAGGCAAGGAAGCTACGCCTCGCTGCAATCGACCCCACCTTCCTCGACTCCGGCCGCCGCGTTCTCCACTGATTCCGGCAGTGCCCTGGCTCCTCCGGCCTCGCCGCACCCTCCATCGGCCTCCTGGTGAGCCACTGGTGCTCCAGCACCACTCCTACGTCTCCCTCCCTCACTGTATCGTCCTCCCCACGAGCACCTGCCGCCACCGGCCGCTGGCCCCCGTCAAACGGCTTGCTCCGGCGCACCTCCCGTAGCGGCGCCGCCCGTTTTAGGTAGCCCGCGACGCGCTGGTTCGAACCGTGACAGTGGAGTCACCCCGCGCACTTCTCTCCACCGTCTTCCACCATCGGCTGGCAGTTTGCCGGCGAGCCTACGTGGCGCCACGGTGGCGTCGACGTGGCGTCGCGTGTGCGTGACGTGGGCGCTGACCAAGCCCCGCCAGCATGGCATCTGAGGTGGCTTGGGCCCCCCGCGTCAGTCTCTATGGCTAGTTTAGCCGTGGAGAAAAAAAACCCCACCCCGAGCTGACGTCATAATGACGCAGTAAAAGTTTAATATTTGTTTAAATAATTACAGAAAAGAGTTTAGTCTTATAAATTCAATAACTAATTATTTCTAAGTCAGAAAAATATGTATAATATATCAAAATGTTCAGAAAAATGAGATCTACACAATAGACTCATAATCATGCATTGTTCAACAAATTTAATTACAAGTTTAATAAGAGATTGAAATCAACCCCTCGTAGGTGCTTTCGGGGTCTCTCCTGTACTAGGGTCTCGACCATTCGGATCCCACTTAAATTGCCAAGCATGCCTTAGGGTTAAATTTCAACTATGTTTAACTTGTCATATCATTATCGATGCCATGTGTTGATTGTTTAACTTGCAGATACTATGGATCCAACACATCAGGAAAACATCCTCTAAGGGATGATCTGCGAAAATGAAGATATCGATATCGATATCGATGTCACGAGTGAGTTTCTGAACGATTCCGGTCAGGGAGATGAGTCTCTCAACCGAGGAGACGGCTCCGGTGAGGTAGAAGCCGAAGCCTGGGATAGGGGAGAAGTCTATAAGGAAGAAGGCGACGGCTCCGGCGGAACCTTAAATCTCACAAACACCGGCGAGGTGTATATATGTATTTTTGTAATTAAAATGTTGTTGTCTATATATACATGCATATATTAACACTCTTTCTTCTTTTAGCCCTCCAGATCGAGAACTTCTTTCGTAAGAACGAAACGAGGCCCAACAAAAAAGTTGGATGACACTGTGAGGTATAGGATCGACGTGGTCGGTGTAGATGGCGAACCGCAAGCTCCCGTCAATGTCGCAAGAAAATTTGTCAAGCAAGATGGCCGATGCATTCAAGAACTGGAAGAAGAAACTGTACCATAACTTTGTCAAGGTAGAGAAGACTCTGAATTTCGATGAAGCCGGATATGCTAAGTTAAGACACCAGTGGGAGGATTTTGTGAACTACAAGACATCGGAGAAAGCTAAGGAAAGGTCTAGGATAAATACGGAGAACGCTGCTAAGAAACTATACCGTCATAACATGGGGCCTGCTGGCTACGCCGGTTGCATGCCTAAGTGGGATGCACTTGAGGTCAATTACATAGCTGTCGGGATCAGACCAGAGCCCGCAACATGGACACCACGGGCGAGAAACTGGTTTTACGGCCATGGGGGCACGTTGGACAAAGAAGGGAGTGCAATATATAATCAGAAACACAAAGATGATCCCCTACTGCCCATCGACGATATTAGAAATGCAATAGATGATGTTGCAGCGGGACGGTTCGTTCCCGATAGAGAGAACGACGAGCTCACACGGGCCCTTAAAAATCCTGAACACGACGGACGAGCATGAGGCACACCAGCTCCAAGCCGTGGAAGGTTGCCTTCCCCCCGGAAATGATGAGATATCCCGATAAAAGCCATTAGAGGGGAAAGGAAAGGGAGGCAGCTGAGAAAGCGGCCGTTGCAGACCGGCGGCGTAATGTAGAAGAAGCATTAAAGCGGCACCAAGATCAACTCGACATACTTAGCCAGCAAGGTACTAGCGGCCAATCTCGGCGGCACGTGGTAGAAGCTGCATTCGAGGGTACCGGCGCCCCATCGAATAATAAAAGCAGCGTCGCTTCCACGCAGCTCCATGATGTTGATGATGATGCACCGACGACATCTCCTCCTAAACGGTACCCAGTGGATGATATCACGGAGACAACAGCTTGTGAGCTAAAGGTGCGGGTTATGAACTTAAGGGTGATGGCGGCGATCGGCATGGCGGTACCAATTGGGCCTAACCCAATTTGGCATTGCAGACCGGTTCCAAAAGGGTACGCTGTCGTCACGGTGGATGAGGTGAAGGAAGATTTTGAGGAGCTGAAGCTAGACCACCCAGCAGGGGAAGATATGGAGCTGACTCAACTAGGAGAAGCCAAAGGGGGACTATTCTATGGCTAAAGGAGCGCATCATGCTTCCAAATTATGTGCCGCCAAGGCCACCCACTCCTCAGAGCAGCAATCCACCTTCGCCGCCACCTCACCATTCTCCAGCGCAACCGTCGCCTTCACCGCCTCACCGCTCAGCGCAACCGTCTCCATCGCCGCATCAGCCATCTCCACCGTCGCGTCAGCCGTCTCCGTCCCCTGAGCCTCGGAGACAAAAGTGGAAGTATACTAAGGGGGGCAGCACCACTAGCAACAGCAAGAGCACGTTCCGATCACCGAAACGTAAGCAATCGCCCCTCCCAAGAGTACCTCATCAGAATATGAAGAAGCTACCTTGTGAGAAGACAGATGAGGAAACTGATGCGGCCGCAGCTGCCCATTATGAAAAGTGGAAGATTGACATGGTTAACAAGAAAAGGCCGATAGAGGCATTTTTCCCGGTCACCATAGAAGATAAAGCCAAAGCAGCCGCGCTTAAGATTCAGCTTCACCAACCCATAGAGCTCACATCAGACTATAATCGCTCTATTACCAAGTCGGCTGAGGCAAAAGAGCAGAGAGTCGGGAAAGAAGTTTCCCAGCTCGGACAACAGAAAAATCAATCGATCGAATCGCTCAAAGTGTACGATACCAATGAGTAGATGATCCAGGAGCGGCATGATCCGAACATTGATCCGGAGTTTGTTCGACTGTACGGAGAAAAAGCCCAATTATATGGACTGTCTATTACTGAGTACATGAGCCGTATGCATTAGTTCGAGGGGTACCAAGAAACAGCATACGTGTACCAGTATGAGGCTCCTCTCGTCAAACCCGAGTTAGTCAAAGATCTACGAACAAAAATGCGAAGATTGCATAAATGGTACATCCAAGCCTGTGCTGATTCCAAAAACTGGATCTATGCTGCATATAAACACCACCATTACGGTCATGGAGATGGCTTCATACTGATTGAATTTTCAGAATTATTTCAGTTTTACCAACAAGACGCCCTCGACAAAGCTATCGCCAGTGCCTATTGTTTGTAATTAATTTCTGTAATTAAGTCTTTCTAGCTCATCTCATTCGTTGCTTGTATAATCTTACTAATCACTATACTAATTATATATGCAGAATGAAGATTCAAGAATGCAACAAAGGACAAATCTTTGACCTTGGGTTTGTTGACTGTAATTTCGTTCACGAAGTTACTCTAAAAACAAATCCCAAAGAGACACATGATAACTTGTTCAAAGCGTTGAAGTATTTCAGCAACATAAGGGAAATACTATTTCCTTACAACGCTGCGTGAGTGTTACTATCTTGTACACATTCTATTTTCGATTACTCGATGTAAACCGTATAATTGACTCGTGTTATATTTTGTTAGTGTGTCAAGCTTCCACTATATTCTTTTAATCATTTTTGTTGACACTGGAGTAGTAAAAGTCCTGGACTCGAAAAGCACACCATTAGAAAAGTGGGCGGACATGCAGGAATGCCTCCAGAGGGCTTGGAAACGGTTCACCGCCAAAACTAGGGGTGTTTGGAAGCCAGAGCTTACATTTCAACCATTGCCTGTAAGTACTACTTGCTAGATCCACGCATCTCTTTGATTCTAGTTTCAATACCACCATTATCATGCTTGATTATTGTTTTGATTGAACTCCGTTCTCGTAAAGTGCTTGAGGCAGGAAGCCGGAAATAACTTATGTGGATACTATGTCTGCGAGTTCATTCGCCAGACGACCAAAGAGAAGGGGGCAGACCGGAACATCAACAAATTGAAGTACGATAAACAATAATCACAACTTTATTTTATTACCACAAATTGTGTTTAGTTTCATTCATATATATTGATCCCCTTCTTTATATTAGATCGAACGAATGCGGGATTGTCTTCTATCACAAGAACGCGTGCAAGCAATTCAAGAGGAAATTGCCAGATTCTTGTTAGAACAAGTCATAGATCCGAAAGGAGAATACTATTACCCACTTCATTTGGAAGGGTGAAGTGTATAAAAGAAGTGTAAATTAGATCAAATTCGTGTGAGAGTATCGTTTGTAATTATAATATATATGTTTCGACCAAGAAGACGGATGAGACGGTGTATATATTTGTGATCATGCATGACGTGTAATATATATATCGTGGTTTCATTATTGTTGTATATATGTAGTACCATTAAATTTATAAAAAAAGCCTGCCGTGGCAGAAAAATAGCCCGAAATCCTGCCGCGGCACAAAACCCTGCCACGGCAGAAAAATAGCCCGAAAATCCTGCAGCGGCACAGAGACCAACGATCCCGGTTCGTGCCAAGAACCGGGACCAATGATCCACCCCCGCCCGTCTCTGGTGCTGCCACGTGGGGACCCACTGGTCCCGGTTTTTCCCACGAACCGGGACCAATGATCCACCCCCCCCCCCCCCCCCTCGTAGCTCGCCCGCCCACGTGGAGACCTATTACGAACCGGGACTAGCATTAGTCCCGAGTGATTGGTCCCGGTTCTGGAACCGAGACCAATGGCCCTTATGAACCGGGACTAGAGGCCATTTTTCCACCAGTGAGTGTCTCGATATTATAGGAGGAAATAATAGTAAATAAAAAATAATGATATATTTCTACTGGTCATTTTAGTGATATCAAATTAATTTAGAGAAGTTCGACTGCAAGCCTTCTATCTTTATTCATCAACTTTGAAATACCAATATTATTAGTTATATCTTTTCTTTAACTGTCTCCATGTATAGCCTTCTAGTCTAGTTGCTATATGCTATCGTTCTCATATAATTGTTGTATCATGTAACTTGACGATGTTGCTTTAGTAACAAAGCTCTAAATATGAATAGTTTGTCTTCACAGATGTAACATTTCCCAATTTTTACATTACGATCAAATTCTGCTCCAGGTAATCAAGAACTTAGGTGTGTCATCATAGCCCAAAATTTTAGGTATTTTTTTAATCTGATTCAAAAACATTGACAGAGACACAAAATTGTATTTGATTACGTCTTAGCAAAACCCTAGGACCACATGAGCCATAGTATATTTTCCAAAAGGTTAGGCTCAAACGTATATTTACTATGAAAATGGGTAGGGTCTACTATAAAGTTCCAATAATTCTGACCCTGTAAATAAAAATATATTATCAGAAGATATTTCTAATAAATAAATGAAATCCTGCAATATTTTTTAAAGTTTATTCTAGTAAAAACATCACGGGTTTAACCTAACTGTGGATTTCTCTAGCAACAACATGCTTGTTTGTCGGTCTGATAAAAAGAATTTGATCGAATGCATGTTAGATTAGTACATGCCATTTATCTTCTGATCACATGCATTGGAAGCGCTAGGAGCACTGACCAGTGATGTCATGCCTACATATTGACTTTGTAGTATACACGCAGGCAGAAAAGCAGATTGCACTTGAAAAAAACATGTGTATTTACGTGTGTTTGAGTCTTTATGTTTTGAACAGTATGGAATGTGTCCGAGTCAACTAATTATTGTTAGGTCAGTAAATATTTTGTTGTGTTTAAGTGCAGGATCAACTACACAAGACGAAATAGATGACATAAAATCAATAAGCACAATAAGAAACAAAAAATACTAACACTTTCTCGAACCTATCGAGTAGAATACCTTAATTTGTCGTTAAGCACCCTGCCGTTGGGAGATACCATCTACCGATTTCAGTTTCCACCGTGGTCAATTTTCCACCGTCGACCTACCGCCCATCGTCCTCCGTCATCCTCGACTCACCAGTGTCTGAGTTTCCTTCACATCCATTGGCTCCTTCACTGCTTGGTCCCGATTGATCCTTTGAGAACACATAAGGTCAAATCTTGCTTTAACTGATCATCGCCCCCTGTATCCTGCTATATGTCAGTCAAGTACACCATATTCCATGCCAGTACCATACTCGATACCGTATAAAGGAAAAGTGCAAAAAAATAGATATTTTCTAGCAAAGAATTTACCCTCTCAATCCAGAAATAAGTGACTTGGACTTGTCTAGATTTGCATGTATTTATACATTTTTAGTGTTAGATTCATGTAAATCTAGACAATACAAGTCACTTATTTCTGGACGGAGGGAGTAGTTTATTCCCCACTTGAAGCCTATGCACTTGGGCTATTCTTCAGAAACGGAAAATCATGAGAAACTAAAACTGGGAAAAGGGATGTATGTATGCAGATAGTTAGGATACGTGCTGCATAGATCAGGATCAGAGTGCGTGCTTGCTTTCACAATATCTATTACCTTGCTAATTTATTATCCCATGGGCAGCATGTTGAGAAAAAATTCAGACCTTCTAGAGGCATACCTGTTGAGAGCTTCGATCTGTGCCTGAGCTGAGCTTCAGATTTAAAAATAGCCATGTCCTCTCAATCTATCGGGAATTCAGCGTCTCAGCAGTGTGCCATCCGTGAAGTGGCACCTGGCCGAGGTTTTCATGGCGTAAGACCGTAGGGTGATTATGGAATCGTGAATAACCTCGCTCCAAACTGATCGTCTGCCGGTGGCGGTTGACCTAGGTATCGCGCTCGCATCCAGATGAGTCTGCCGAGAGTTCTGTTGCATAGGGAAGGTTTGTTTATGAAACGTTTTTCCTACGGAAAGAGTAAATGATTTATCATGACTACTATTAATAATCCCATATTAAATCACAGCCATCAATTTTAGATCTAATGGTCAATATAATTTGGATGATGTGGATTAACGTGGTGCCTCGAAACATCCCCTTATATTGCTTTTAGTATATAATAGATTAACACAAATGTCCGTACGTTGCTACGGGAGAGAAAATCTCGGTATATATCTTGTTCAGTGCACGGTTGCACCACTGTGACAATAGCCAGCCACGTGGAGTGAGTCCCTGATGACCTTTGGATCACCATAGTTGTTACGAGTTACCTCGTGGACACTGCAACGTCGGGGGGGCTTAGAAAATACATGCTAGTTTATTGATTCTCTAAGCAGGCCTCGGTCAGCATTGGTGGCTATGGTAATTTGACTGACTACCACCCACGTAAGATTGAAATGCAAAGAAAACACAAATCTTAACCTCGATGTATAGTTTTGTTGTGTGAAATTTGCTCAGCAAAACACTTTGAAGTTGAGCATGGCTGTGCTAATGCAATTCTAAGCTCTGGACGAATACTTGATCATCTCGTTAAGAATCAGAAATACATTGCTTATCTGAAACATAACAAACCCACCAGGCTTCTTATGCACAGAAGAAAACATTGACAAGAAAAGGTGAAACAAACAGTTGGAATTTATCATTTATGCGAAGATGATTCACCATGCTTTTGCCATAAAAATCAAAATTCATTAGGCATCGGCCAGCACTGGTAGCTGTGGTAATTTGACTTACTGCCACCCACGTACGCTTGCCCTCTCACTTTAGGAGGTTCTATGACCAGGGTAGTGCTATGATGTTCACGTGCGTGTTGCATTAAGCATGTAAATACTCCTTTCAAAGCATTGAATCAGATCTGTAGATATCATGTAGTGGCAAGTGAATGCTTTACGTATAATTCACAGCGTTCAAGGAACTTCTAGCAGTGTTCTAATTCCATGAATTTGCAAAGATCCAAGTTGGCCTTGGCCAGATAATTTTGCCTGGAATCCTCCACACTCTCGTTTTATCATGGCTGGTGAATGCTTGCACTAACTCTATGGATCGTGTTGTGGTTAGCAGGAAAGCTAGGCGTGCTAGCCTTTTAAACACGGGACTCTACTTCGGTCACGGGGCTCTCGTGCCAGAGGTTAAGTTTGTTTAGGAAGCGATCAAATCGTGGGCCAGCCCGATGCTGGAATTTGAGTCCGTTTAGGGAGCTCTCCTTGCTTCGTCTGCGACCGGTCTCTCGGTCGTTTTGTCGATCTGATCGGCCGACAACGAACGCGTCGATGTACCAACCTAACGGAACCAACAATTTCTTTTTCCAAATAAACAGTTTTTCCCACTAACCGGTGGCAATAGGGGTAATTCCTTCGTTGGTGGGAGGGCAAAACGGTTCAAAAAAATATTTGACCGGAAGAAACAATCCGTCATTTATTATTATTATTATTATTATTATTATTATTATTATATTATATTATTATTATATTATTATTATTATTACTAGGAAAAATGCCCGTTCGTCGCACCGGGAGAGAAAAAACTACGTCATGAAAACATAGAAAGTAACGTGCCATGTCGTAGAACCATCCGGCTACACAAAGTAACATGTGATGTCACGGAACCATTTCGCTTCAGTGTATCCACAATCTGCCACTATATATTCTTCCTGCCGCTTCAATCTGGCCATCTAATAAACATGTGCGAGCGGTAGCAAAGTCATGCACCGCCTGAGAAGCCCTTCGACTCCCTCGGGGCCGAGGATTGGAGGAAACGGAGGAGGACAATTAAATTTTGGGGAACCCTCCACTTGAAGGTAGAGGAGATAACCAAATGGAGTGTGTTAGGTAACTGAATCATAAGACCAAAAAAGGCTAGCACGTTGCAATCGGAGACAAATTATACATTTTAAATAATAGGAGCTGTAATGTAGAGTCAAAACTCTGCGTCCGGGGTGTAGGCACTACTCCCTCGGCAAGCCAAATCCAACTCACTTGTTTGGGGACATAGGGAGTAAGTTCACGTAATTAAAGTCATGACGCGTCTAAATCTTACACAAATAATTTTTATGTTTTTAATTTTTTTGGTTTAGCTTCGCTGAACAAAATTTCTAAAAAATTCGATGTGTCGTCTCGGTGCTAGTGCTGGATATTTGCATCGCGAAGAGCCGATATTCTTGACACAACGTTTTTTGGCACGATGGAATTCTTTGGCTCCCTACACATAACACACTTCTTTTTTGGCACGATGGAATTCTTTGGCTAGCTACACAAATACAGGAAACGCTTGTTTCTAGTATTTTCTTTCTGCAAAATAGGGGGTTAGGAAAGTAGCAGTTTCCTTAGGCATAGAGATAAAAGTCCTGGTAAGGAGGATTATAAGGCAGCCGCATCCAGATCCATCTCCTCACACCACACACACGCTTCGGATACGCATCTTCCCTCCCCCAGCCATTCCTCCTTTGCTCCCCATCCATCACCAGCAGCAGCGCCACTGAGGCCTCCTAGGAAGCTTCAGGGTCGGGAGCAGCAGCGGGGAGACGACCAGGAGTAAGGCAGGAGGTGGGCTCGCCCCCTGATGTGTAGACGACGCCCATCAAAGGTCAAACCGACCTCGTCGCGCGAGGAAGCGCCGGGCGTGTAGAAGCCGACTTAGCGACCCCGCTCTTCTCAGGTCCTTCAGAGTGCGCACACGCGCAGTCGCGGGCCCTCTCTTCTTCTCAGGTCCCGCTCTTCCACAACCTCTGCTCAACCTCTCTCTCTCCCCCGAGATGTGACATGAACATCTCCTTCCCTCGTCAGCTCGGCCAGATCCATTCGCCATCCTCTTTCTACATCTGTATCTCTCTCAAATTGTCCCAGGCAGCCATCAAATTCTGATTTCAAGGCGACTTGTTGATTTCGGTCGACTTCCAATTGTCCTAGGCGGCCATCAAATTCTGATTTCAAGGCGACTTGTTGATTTTGGTCGATCCATGAAGTATATAAATTGGTGAAACTTTGTTTAAGGGAGCAATGTGGGACTATTCTATAAAATTTTATTGGGAATTAAGGAGTTCAGGACGAATCGGTGCACTGAGTCAGGTTGCCGCGATGGGTTGGGACGCACAGAAAATAGTTCTATTGCGGATAAAACGATGCGGCGTTGGATTCCCCCCCCCACCCCCGACCGGTATAATGGTATTAGCGCTTTACCGCATGAAAGAAAAGAAAAGAAGACACGATCGACGTTTTTATTTTTTTAAACTTAGGAGTGGCATCGGTGGGTAATTATGTGCACGGTGGAAGGGTAAAACAGTCCAGAAAAATGTTGAACCGGAAGAAACAATATGTCCTTTATTATTAGGTATAGATTAGGTATAGAGTAAACAGTTTTTCCCACTAACCGGTGGCACTACGGGAAAGGAGTTCTTTGCCATGTGGTCAAACACACACGGCAAAGGGAACGTGGAACACGGTAAATATACACGGCAAATGCCACACGGCAGAGTAAACGACGGCAAAGGCCTTTGTCGTGTGTTCTGAGAACAATACACGGCAAAGCCTTTGCCGTGTGTCTTATTCGTAGACACGTCATAGTAAAGCGACTTGACGCTTCCGTCCGTTTAATGGAGCCAACGAGCCTTTGTCGTGTTCCTTCTTTGTCGTGTGCCTTTCGCGCTTCGCCGTGTGTCGTGCTGTTACCGTGTAGTCAGACTTTGCCGTGTGCCAGATGGGAGACACACACGACACAGTCTCCACCTTTGCTGTGTGCCTGTGGGAGACACACACAACACAGTCTCTTCCTTTGCTGTGTGCCTGTGGGCAGGCACATACCCGTGGGATGTGCCACACAGCAACGCAGCCCCCTTTGCCGTGTGTCATACCTAGAGGGCACACGACAAAGGCCCTTCGAGCCAACCCAGTAGCACACAGGTTGCTGCCACCTGTCGTACACACGGCAAAGGCCCTTTTATTTCCCTTTTTTATTTGTTTTTTCTGCATCCTGCATTTAAAACAACAGTTGATATATATGACAACAAATATATGATCCAAACAAGCAACTATGCTCCAAGAAAACATACACATGATCCAAACACTCATACACATCACGAACATATGATCCAAGCACTCATACACATCACATGATCCAAACATATGATCCAAGCAAATATATGATCCAAGCAAATATATGATCCAAACAATCACATATGATTCAAGCACGGCGAAGGTCGATGTCCTTGATGCACTCGATGGCCACCACATATCCACATCCTACACGGTCGAAAGAAAAATAGTGAGATTCGCATGACAAATTTTCACAAGTGTAGTAGTGGCAATGTAGCAACATAGAAATATACAACTTGGCAATAGCACACAAAACTAGTATTGATCAACTTTCAAGGCAAGTTGATTGGAAATGACAATTACATGTGATTTTGACAAGTCTCGTGGTAAGTTGATGAAAATGACAAGTAAATTTTGACAACTGTCATGGCAAGGCTAAATTTTTTACAAGTATCATGGCATGGCTAAATTTTCTACAAGTGTGATGGCATGGATAAATTTGACAAGTGTAGGAGAACTAACCATGATGCACACATGATAGCCACAACCTCAAAGCCCTCCTACAAGGTCAAAAGCACAATCATGAGACTCTCCAAGTGTATCGAGTACCGATATCGAGTGATGCACAAGGTCAAGTGTAGGAGAACTAACCAGGGGGGACTCTGATCCAGCCTGCGGACGACCGACGGATTGTTGACGGTGAAAGGCGACTGGTTGTTGGATCCACCGTCTGACCCACCAGGCAGCGCCTGGTTGTTCGACCCACCAGGCAGCATCAAATTGGCCAACTACACGATGGGAAATTGTGAGCATTAGATAATACGAAAATATTGAAAATTACGAGCATTAGACAATAACGACATGTGATCACTTACCCACGTGAAGGCGAAAGGAGAAGTAGGAAGAGACCCTGGTGGAGCAGTCATGAGCATTTGGTTTGCCATCCACTGCGTCATCTGCTGTTGCTGCTCTAGCATCGCCTGCTGCTGCCTAAGCTGCTGCTCCAGCTATAGCTGCCGCTGCTCGGCTGCATCTCTGCTTGCCCTCTCAACGGCCATCTCCTCCTACGTCGTGTAGCCGCGATATCATGAACATTGCAATGTAAAACATGTAGTAAACCAAAGATGACTGAGGAAGAAGAACATACCCGTAACTGGTCGACAGCTATAACCGAAGGCCGTGGACGGGTCTCTATGGCAGGCATGGAGCTCGTCCTGCCACGCCGGATCTGGCGCATAGACGGAACGGTCCTAGGGTCGACGGACCCGTCAGAAATCCATAGGCGACCATTCCTCTGGCCATGTTCCGCTAGCACGGCAACCTCAGGATCGAAGGGGGCAGTGTCAGGGTTGGAATCTTCGCCGTGCACCTGCTTGTACTTCTCGGGGTACTTCGTACCCCGGATCTTGGCTCCCTCATTGATCCACGGGGAGCCGTTCACAGGCTCGTCCAAGGTGCGCATCTTCTTCCAAATGGCAAACATGGACGGCTCCACACCTATCTTTACTTTCTACAAATGAGAGGACAAAGATAAGTGAAGGGGGACTCCCTTGTGGAGTAAAGAATAACATGAGAAGCAAAAATAAAGAAAGCATTTGCTCACCTCTTTTTGCCTGACAAGGGCGAGGGGGATGCTGCCTTGGCGGTGTGATCCACCCTTCATCTCCTCTCGCCGCTTCTTTGCGGCCTCGTGTCTCTTGAGGTACTCGGCGTGTGTCCACCACGCTACCATCGCCGTGTAACACCTTGCGTCATTACCGACAAACTGAGGAGGGTTCTACATCCACAAGGTACAGGTATTAGTACAACATGAAATAGATGAAGGTCAAGAAATCAGTAAAACAGAAAGACAACTACCTGCAGGTACTGCCATGGCTCGAAGAGCATGTCCCGGGCTTGACTCTTGTTCATCCAGATCTTACGATCGCCAAACCAGTTGCAGACAGTGTTCACGCGTGCCTCGTAGTGCATGTCTTGCACCTTCCTCTTGGCAAGCTCGTTCACGATCGCCATGCAGTCCCTTGAGTTCTCCCTGTGCATGTCGAAGTAATTCTACAAGTATGCACACAGGAAAAAAAGGAGTCAAAGCCACGCGTCAAAGCCACGGTGATTTAATTATGACAAGTGAAACAAACTTACCTAGAACAGAACTTGAATCTTCTCCGCCATGTGGTTGTACTTTTTAGTCGGGCCCGGGGCGTAGTGGTAATGCTTCCAAGTCCAAGCTACATCCTCCTGACCATTTGGGAGAGTGACAATCCCAGGAAAATACGCTCGAACCAGGGCTCCAAGGATGCTCGAGTAGCCACGATACGGCTTCATTCCATCCTCATATAGAAAGGAACTACAAAATGAAAAATCATAATCAGTATGTGATGAAAATTCCAATATATGGTTAGCGGGTCAAATAATGTACCTCTTCCCAGCGAGTACGAGAACCTTATCCGCATAGGCATAAGGTAGATCGGGGAGTCTCGCAACCCCACGCCGATACGGAGCCTTGCTCT
This sequence comes from Avena eriantha, assembly GCA_910589775.1. Lineage (NCBI taxonomy): Eukaryota > Viridiplantae > Streptophyta > Magnoliopsida > Poales > Poaceae > Avena > Avena eriantha. The sequence goes on along the minus strand of OU342744.1, from coordinate 25,547,504 downwards.
GTGGCGTAAGCCGCGGGTCCATGGCCGCGTACGCCTCAAGGTACGACGTATCATCCTCCCGAGGATCCCACCTCAAGGTCATGTCAAGATCGTAGGGTAAAGACCCCAACCCCTCGTCCTCCGACTGCTGCGACTGTTGCGACTGCGCCTCATCATCATCCTCCTGGTCCTCCTCCTCCTGGTCCTGGTCCTCCTCCTCCTGGTCCTCCTCCTCCTCCTGGTCCTCCTCCTCCTGGTCGTCCTCCTCCTCGTCCTGGTCCACCACGGCCGGGGGGGACTAGGATTCCTCCCACACCTCCCACGCCCCCGGCTGTTAAGTGCGCGGTGGAGGACTAGCACGCTCTGTCGAAGCCAATGTTGAAGCTTTTGAACCACCCTTTTTCGAACCACCCTTTTTTGAACCACCACTCACAAGGTCAACCAAGCTTTTCAGCTTTTTTGTAACGCCCTTTCCCCCCGACATCTTTCAATCACCTGCAAAATAGAATGAAAATAGATGAATATTAGTACACATTAAAAGCAACAATGAAAAGAGTAGTAAAAGCAACAACGATGAAAATCGATGGATATTAGTAAAAGCAACAAAATTTATTACATAGCATAGAGTTCTTACAAATACAACAACCCGACAAACAGTACTACATAGATTAGTCTCATATTATTACTACTACATACATCAGAAGCCTATGTCAGGATTACGAATTGGAACACAGGTTTCATCATCGCTATCATTCTCGGGCCACCAATAATCATCCATGAAACCTGGAGGTGTCCCTGAGGAGCGTTGACGTCATGGCCTACACGGAACGCCTCGAGCAAACTCACATCTTGTTGGTTGTGAACCTCCTCAACTTCATCTTGCATAGTGTTTTCCTCCTCGGCTTCTTGGTCATCGTCTACGACCATGTCACTATCGGCGGACAAGTTGATAGTGAATTGCCCGGGGAGCCCTTCTTCCTGATAAAACTCGCCATCATTTGTTGAAGGGTCTAGGCGGCGGTAATCATCCTTGTTTGGCAAGGGCGGCCTGTTGCGTGTCGGTACCGTCATCACAACGTCCCAGTCCTTTAGACGTTTTGTAGGGTTTTGGCATGGGTACGGAAGATAGAATACTTGGAAGGCCTGAGTAGCCAAAATATAGACATCATCTCCCGCATAAATGGAACTTCTCTTAACTTCGACCAGTCCAATTTCAGGATCCTGTTTCACCTGATGTGGGTCAAACCAATGGCATTTGAATACAACAGGATTTAGCCCTTTGCCAAAACCATAATCCAACTCATATATACCCTCGACTCTTCCATAATACTGGAGGCCATCTGAGCCTTCACAAAAGACCCCGCTATTTGTTGTCTTCCGGTTGGGCCGGAGAGTTGTGTATTCATGGGTATGGAAGCGATACCCATTCACGTCATAAGCATTGAACATGTCGACTGAATGGTTAAAGCCCCTGGCAATATTTCTTAGCTCGGGTTGCATATCTTTGTCAGTATTTGCCTACAAGTTAGAACGAGAAGTTTAGCACAAGAAGTTGGATGGAATAGTACCAAACCACAGAACCAGCTGATGAAACCAAAACCACCACCCTTATCGAATAGATCCTGCTCCTCTTTCGGGTTAGGATCCCTAACTGGATTCTTCCAATATGCACACTTGAACCGTCTATACCAATTTAAAGAAGAAGAGTTAGGCACAAACATAGGAGCAAATGTTTGCGAAAATCTAAAGGGTGAGCACTTACTCGATGTACGACTTCACTTCATCCATGGTGTTCAAGACATACGATTCGATCAACTCCCGCTCAGGTTTTTTCATTATGAACTTCTTTGTGCCACTTGATTTCCCACCAAGCCCTCTGAAGATGCTAAGCTTGGGTACATCCTCAGGGTTGGTGGCATTGTAACGGGAGACTGGGTTGTGCTTTGTGGGAATGTGTGGCATCATAGTGCTTGGTGGTGAAGTTTGCAACCTCCTCATGAAGGACTGACTCAGCTATGGATGCCTCGATCTTGCATTTATTGCCTGTTTTTGTACGAAGCCTCTGTGTTACTCTCTCCGGTGGATACTGCCAACGGGCCCACATAGGTCCCCCCTTCAAAGCCTCATCCACGAGATGCAAGATCATATGTTGCATCGGATTGAAGAACCCTGGCGGAAGGAGCCTCTCTAGATCACAAAGCAACTCGGGTGTCTGTTCATGTAGCTTTTCAACCACTTTACGGTCTAACTCCCTAGCACAAATCTGGTGGAAGAAAAAGCTCAACCTCGATAGCACTCGCCAAGTCTCCTCATCGACACAGCCTCAAATCATCACCGGCATTATTCGCTCAAGCCATACGTGGTAGTCATGACTCTTGAGCCCTTGTACTCGCAACGTTTTCATGTTCGCACCCCTCATCCAGTTGGCTGTGTACCCATCAGGGAAAAACAAACTTTGCGTGATCCACTGGAAGATCTCCCTTTTTGGGGGCTTTGTTGGGCAGAATGGAGCCTTTGGCTTAGACCACCCTTTTCTGCCGTTGGTTCCCGATGGCTGCATTTTCAATTTTGGCCTATCGCACCATTGTTCTTGATCAATTCGAGCCTTGATGTTATCCTTTGACTTCTCAGTTTGCATTATGGTGCTCCAAAGGGCCTCGCCGATATTCTTTTCGGTGTGCATTACATCAATGTTATGCGGGAGCTCGAGATCCTCAAAGTAAGGTAGCTTCCATAAGCATGGAATGTGGGTCCACTGGTGCGTGTCCCCATATCCCACGAAACCATTCCCATCAGGCTTAGGCTGGAGAGCTTCTAACTCAGCCTTGATTTCCTTTCCCATCCTCAGACGTGGCTTTGGATCATGTACAACATGACCTTTCTTGAACCTCCTTTTATCATTCCTGTATGGATGATTCGGCTCAAGGAACTTTCGATGTTCATCAAAGCAGGAATACTTGCCTCCCTTCGATAGCCAGAAGAAAGTCAGATCCTGCATGCACACTGGGCAAGGTCACTTCCCATGCGTACACTAGTCGCAGAACAACGCACGTGCTGGTAGGTCATGCAGGGAGGTGTGGTACCAGACATACATATCGAAGTGCTCCTTGTTTGCGGCGTCATATGTTTGGATCCCGCGACCTTCCCAGCCACAAAACAAGTCATCCACCAGCGGTTCTAGATACACATTCATGTTCTTACCAGGGTATTTCGGTCCAGGGATTATCATCGACACAAACATGTTCTCTGATCTCATGCAAACGCCAGGGGCGAGGTTCAGGGGATAACAAACACTGGCCAACAGCTGTATACTGTAGCCGACATACCATATGGATTGAATCCATCGGTTGATATGGCAACTGCTACGCTCCTCTTGTCACCGGCTTTCTCAGGATATTTCTTGACAAAGTTCTTCCATGCACTACCATCCGACGGATGTATCATCTTGTCGGTGTATCTATTACCTTCTACAGCCCACTGCATCTGCTGGGTAGTATCCTCGGTCATGAAGAGTCGTTGGATCCTCGGTAGCACTGGAAGATACCGGAGGATGTTTTGGGCAACCCCGGTCTGCCTCTTCTGACCATCACCATTGGGATCGACCTCAAAGTACCTAGAGGATTTGCAGTGGATACAATAATTTGTATTAGCATGCTCCTTTCTGAATAGCATGCATCCCTTCGGACAAGCATGTATCGTCTCATATGACATCTTAAGGTCACGGAGGAGTTTGGTTGAATAGTAGAAGTTCTCCGGCAAGAGGTGCCCTTTTGGCAGAATGCTGCCAACAACGGCCAGCAAATCATCGAAGTCATCTCTGGTCAAGTTCCTGTGGCTCTTGGAGGCCAAAAGGAAAGCGATGGCGTCCAGTTGGCTAACATTTGTATGTGCATGAAGGGGTCTCTGCGAGGCAAACAAAGTCTCATAGTACTTTGCCGTGTTTTCCTCCGGCTCCTCACTTGTCTCTGCCTCCTGAGGTGTCTCCGCCTCTACATGAGGGCTTTCAGGCGCATTAGCATTCACAAAGTTGTCTATGCACCAATCAAAACCAACATCAAATTCCCCCCTTGGCTGACTTTGCTGCTGACTCTGCCGTGACTGCCTCCTAGCACGTTTCACTAACTTTTCACCATGGAAAATCCAAGTCTTGTAGGAAGGTGTGAACCCATAATTGACCAGGTGCCTACTAACATCATCCTTCGAATGTGTATTCAGGTTCTTGCATTTTATACAGGGGCAGAAAATTTTTCTGGGTCTGGTGGGGACAACAAACGCCTGATTCACAAAGTCCTCGCCTTTTTCTTTCCATTCCATGGTAAAGTCCGACTTACTGACATAGCCCTCATACATCCAGTCACGATTCTCCATCCTCTAATCAGTACGAAACTAGAGATATACAATGCTTTCAATTAATCATACCATTAAATAAATCCGGTCGGTTATTTTAGCAAATATAGAATTTACGGCATACATATATCCACCTATCTCTCTAATAGGTAAAGAGGGTCCTAGCAACCGCCGGATCTGTAGATTGAGTATGTTCTCCCTGCTCTACCCTGATCTGAGACAGAATTTCGGCAGCACCTCCCCGCTGCTCTTCCGATACACGTCTCGACAAAAAGCCGAGAGGAATGTGCATCCGGAGAACAACGGGGAGGCGCTGCCGAAATCCTGTCTCAGATCCAGGTAGAGCAGGGAAAACGTACCCAACTACGCATCCGCTGGCTGTCCCGATAAATGCCGTAAGAGTTACACGGTTAATAATATGCGAGACCACTAATGCATATTTATCCGTGTAACCCTTACGATCGGGAAGAGACGCTTAGGTAACGTAACGCGACAGACTTGGTGATCTAGACATGAAAATAACCCTAGGGTACAGGAGAGGAGAACAGATTTTTACCTTCGAAGCGTGATCAATAGGTGAAGAAGATCAGCGATCCTCCCGCAAAATGCCGTACGCGATCGACAACCCCACCCTCAAACTCAACACATATCCTGCACGAACAATAATAATTACTAATATACACATGTATTCATATATGCCAATATACAAGCAAACAAATTATACACAAGTATTCATATATGCCAATATACAAGCAAAAAATATACACATCTATACCTAATAATAAAGGAAGGAGCCTAATAATAAAGGCACCCTAGGCCTCTTGAGCTCCAACCACCCATTTGGTCGCATAAGAAGAGAATCGATTTTAACCTGTACATGTCCTATTGCCATCTAATACATGTGTGTCTGTTGCCTAGGCATCTGAAAAGATTTTACATATTCAAGGGAGCTTTATAAGTTGAACACTAGAAGATATACCATACATTTTCTCCTATTGTACAAATTCTCAAACAAACACATTAAGTTTTTCAGATCAATCTAGGTATAGCATATGATAAACATAGTGTATACACATATGCCCATGCTACGTTGGCTACAACTTATTTACTACAATACACATTCATATATACATATATTTAGGGGGAAAATGCATACCGATGGTGGGGGAGGGAGCTGTCAGTAGGGGAGGGGGTTGTAGGGTCGGGGGCACCGTGGAGGAGCCGACGATGTGGGCGGGGGCGGGGCAGGGCCGAGGTGGGAGGGGCTGGCGATGTGGGTAAGGGGACGATGCCGTGGAGGAGCCGGCGATATGGGAAGGATTCGGCGGCGGGGTAGGGGCCGGGGTCGAGGCGGGGGCAGGGGCAGGGGTGGGCGAGGGCAGGGGCTGGCGGCGGCGTAGGCCGGGGTGGAGGCGGGGACAGGGTTAGGATGCAGCGGCGGCGGCGTTGCGATCTGTGAGCGAAGAGAGCGAGCGAGCTGGGAGCGAAGCGATAGGGCAATCCACGGGCCCGCGGGGCCAATTATTGGGGCACCCGCCTTTGCCGTGTGCTGAGCCGAAAGGAACCCGACAAAGATCCTTTGCCGGGTACCAAAAGGAGACACACGGGAAAGGAGACCTTTGCCGTGTACCAAAAAAGACACACGGCAAACAACCCCTTTGCCGTGTGTTTTCAACTTTGCCGTGTGCCTTGTGGTTTTTTCATTTTCTTTCCTTTTTTCCTTTCAATTGTATCTATTTTAAGTTTTTAGTGTAATTTTTCTTAGTATGACCCTAGCACAAAACAAGAGAGAGCTACACCGGGCTACCCCTATCAGAAGAAAGTATAGGGGTAGACGATCCGAGACCCGCGGATCAGGGTTCCGCAGGAAGAAGCGCTTCGGGGCATCGGAACACCTCCAAACCATGCATGTGAGGCCCTAGAATGTCTAATAAAGTATGGTGGCATGCTCAAACCTCCTAAACCTGGTTCCCAAGTGTGACCCCCTTCATAGACATGCGTTGTCCCCCAAAAAACAAAGTGTCTGCAGCCTGACTATTAGGGGGGAACTCCCCGTTCCGGTGAAACCGGGGTAGATCTTGTCACAAAATGTTCCCAAACATGGTTTTACATCATCAAATGACCTAACCAAGAGCAAAACAAGAGAGGGCTACACCGGGCTACCCCTGTGAGAAGAAAGTCTAGGGGGATAGACGATCCGAGACCCGCGGATCAGGGTTCCGCAGGAAGAAGCGCTTCAGGGCATCGGAACTCCTCCAAACCATGAATGTGGCCCTAGAATGTCTAATAAAGTGTGGTGGCATGCTCAAACCTCGTAAACCTGGTTCCCAAGTGTGACCCCCTTCACAGACATGCATTGTCCCCTAAAAACGAAGTGTCTGTAGTCTGACTATTAGGGGGGGAACTCCCCGTTCCAGTGAAACCGGGGTAGATCTTGTCACAACATGTTCCCAAACATGGTATTACATCATCAAATGACCTAACCAAGAGCAAAACAAGAGAGGGCTACACCGGGCTACCCCTATGAGAAGAAAGTCTAGGGGGTAGATGATCCGAGACCCGCGGATCAGGGTTCGGCAGGAAGAAGCGCTTCGGGGCATCGGAACACCTCCAAACCATGCATGTGGCCCTAGCATGTCTAATAAAGTGTGGTGGCATGCTCAAAGTTCCTAAACCTGGTTCCCAAGTATGACCCCCTTCACAGACATGGGTTGTCCCATAAAAACGAAGTATCTGCAGTCTGACTATTAGGGGGGAACTCCCTGTTCCGGTGAAACCGGGGTCGATCTTGTCACAAAATGTTCCCAAACATGGTTTTACATCATCGAATGACCTAACCAAGAGCAAAACAAGAGAGGTCTACACCGGGCTACCCTTGTGAGAAGAAAGTCTAGGGGGTAGACGATCCGAGACCCGCGGATCGGGGTTCCGCAGGAAGAAGCGCTTCGGGGCATCGGAACACCTCCAAACCATGCATGTGAGGCACTAGCATGTCTAATAAAGTGTGGTGGCATGCTCAAACCTCCTAAACCTGGTTCCCAAGTGTGACCCCCTTCACAGACATGCGTTGTCCCCTAAAAACGAAGTGTCTGCATTCTGACTATTAGGGGGGAACTCCCCGTTCCGGTGAAATCGGGGTAGATCTTGTCACAAAATGTTCCCAAACATGGTTTTACATCATCAAATGACCTAACCAAGAGCAAAACAAGGGAGGGCTACGCCGGGCTACCCCTGTGAGAAGAAAGTGTAGGGGGGTAGACGATCCGAGACCCGCAGATCAGGGTTCCGCAGGAAGAAGCGCTTCGGGGCATCGGAACGCCTCCAAACCATGCATGTGGCCCTAGCATGTCTAATAAAGTGTGGTGGCATGCTCAAATCTCCTAAACCTGTTTCCCAAGTGTGACCCCCTTCACAGACATGCGTTGTCCCCTAAAAATGAAGTGTCTGCAGTCTGACTATTAGGGGGGAACTCCCCGTTCCGGTGAAACCGGGGTAGATCTTGTCACAAAATGTTCCCAAGCATGGTTTTACATCATAAAATGACCTAACCAAGAGAAAAACAAGAGAGGGCTACACCGGGCTACCCCCGTGAGAAGAAAGTCTAGGGGGGTAGACGATCCGAGACCCGCGGATCAGGGTTCCGCAGGAAGAAGCGCTTCGGGGCATCAGAACACCTCCAAACCATGCATGTCGCCCTAGCATGTCTAATAAAGTGTGGTGGCATGCTCAAACCTCCTAAACCTGGTTCCCAAGTGTGACCCCCTTCATAGACATGCGTTGTCCCCTAAAAACGAAGAGTCTGCAGTCTGACTATTAGGGGGGAACTCCCCGTTCCGGTGAAACCGGGGTAGATCTTGTCACAACATGTTGCCAAACATGGTTTTACATCATCAAACGACCTAACCAAGAGAAAAACAAGAGAGGGCTACACCGGGCTACCCTTGTGAGAAGAAAGTCTAGGGGGGTAGCCGATCCGAGACCCGCGGATCAGGGTTCGGCAGGAAGAAGCGCTTCGGGGCATCGGAACACCTCCAAACCATGCATGTGAGGCCCTAGCATGTCTAATAAAGTGTGCTGGCATGCTCAAACCTCCTAAACCTGGTTCCCAAGTGTGACCCCCTTCACAGACATGCGTTGTGCCCTAAAAACGAAGTGTCTGCAGTTTGACTATTAGGGGGGAACTCCCCGTTCCGGTGAAACCGGAGTTGATCTTGGCACAAAATGATCCCAAACATGGTTTTACATCATCAAATGACCTAACCAAGAGCAAAACAAGAGAGGGCTACACCAGGCTACCCGTGTGAGAAGAAAGTCTAGGGGGGTAGACGATCCGAGACCCGCGGATCAGGGTTCTGCAGGAAGAAGCGCTTCGGGGCATCGGAACACCTCCAAACCATGCATGTGAGGCCCTAGCATGTCCAATAAAGTGTGGTGGCATGTTCAAACCTCCTAAACCTGGTTCCCAAGTGTGACCCCCTTCACAGACATGCGTTGTCCCCTAAAAACGAAGTGTCTGCAGTCTGACTATTAGGGGAGAACTCCCCGTTCTGGTGAAACCGGGGTTGATCTTGTCACAAAATGTTCCCAAACATGGTTTTACATCATAAAATGACCTAACCAAGAGCAAAACAAGAGAGGGCTACACCGGGCTACCCCTGTGAGAAGAAAGTCTAGGGGGGTAGACGATCCGAGACCCGCAGATCAGGGTTCCGCAGGAAGAAGCGCTTCGGGGCATCGGAACGCCTCCAAACCATGCATGTGGCCCTAGCATGTCTAATAAAGTGCGGTGGCATGCTCAAATCTCCTAAACCTGTTTCCCAAGTGTGACCCCCTTCACAGACATGCGTTGTCCCCTAAAAACGATGTGTCTGAAGTCTGACTATTAGGGGGGAACTCCCCGTTCCGGTGAAACCGGGGTAGATCTTGTCACAACATGTTCCCAAACATGGTTTTTTATCATCAAATGACCTAATTACATGGACTATGTCCCAACCGGGTATTCGTAAACCTTTCCCGTCCACCCCTCGTGAAGAAGACAAATTTCTGCCGAATTGGCAGGAAATGGGTCAGATATGAATTGCAGGTACATGATCTGATGCTCATGTTTTTTTGTAAAAATCATTTTTAGGGTGACAATTTGATGTTTCTTCAGAGTTCCAATATGCAAGTTTAGGCAGGCTCAGCCCCAAACTAAGAATCTTCGTACTCGTCATTTTGACCATAGTTTGGAGGAGGTAAGAAGAAAAAAGCTTTGCCGTGTAGGGTGCATAAAGCACACGGCAAAGGCTTATCTTTGCCGTGTGTCTAACTGCAATGGAACAAGGCAAAGGACCACCATCAGCCGCCGTCAGTTTGGCTCGCCTAGGGGGCCGTGGGACCCACCTCTTTGTCGTGCGTTCGTCTTTGCCGTGTGCCTCGATTGGTCTTTGTTGTGCACCATTCTTTGCCGTGTGCCTCGGTTGGTCTTTGTCGTGCATCATCTCTTTGCCGTGTGTCTCTTTTCAGCTTTGCCGTGTACCCTTTGTTTGCCGTGTGTTTTGTTTGGAGTCTACCGTGTGGCTGCTCTTTGCCGTGTACTTCTGGACCACCTCACGGCAGAGAACTTCTTTGCCGTGTTCCCGCCCTTTTGGCACACGGCAAAGGACGGTGGCGACGGCAGCGAGAATTTTTCCTGTAGTGTGGCAATAGGGGTAATTCCTTCGTTGGTGGGAGGGCAAAACGGTCCAAAAAAATATTGGACCGGAAGAAACAATCTGTCTTTTATTATTAGGTACAGATAGATAGAAACTAGAAAAATACCCGTGCGCTACACCAGAATAATTAATCAATAGAAATAAATTACCAAACAAAACTCACACTCTTGTTTTTTTTTTCAAAAGTTCAGGTGCGAGCCGCCGACGATCCCTTCAATTTAATCAGCTCCCGACTCCTTCAATCATGCACCAAATAGCCCACAATCCATGCCATTTAATCAGAAGTTCAGGTGTGAGCCGCCGACGATCCCTTCAATTTAATCAGTCTATTAGTGTATCAATATGTGGTCCAGTAGCAATGTCTCATATTGTGAATCGTAATGACTCTGAAACAACTATGTTAAAAAAAATACCGGTAAGCAATTTCGAAGTATTAGTACTTTAATTGAATAATAATTAATATGAATAGAAGGAAGTATCAGATTAAAACAACACATATGGTAGTATGCCAAATACTGACAGATCGGACATGTCCGACTGAAAACAAGCCCGAACGAATTCCCTAATGCTACGGAAAGAAAGAAAAAACGACCGCATCATCACTAATCTCGGAATCCGGAAAATCACAATGCAATGCAAAAACACACACGTTTATCTTGCGAGAGAGAGAGAGAAACAATGGACCACACTGCCCGCACTGACCAACTTTGGGCTGACAGAAGTGCTGATCATTGATTTTGGAAATTATTAGTCCTTCCTCGTCCTAGGTCACCGTTTTCCGAGTAATGCTACACCTACAAAATTCTTTTACGGACAAAACATACGGATGAGACGTGGTTCAGCTATATTGGAGAGTTAGGAGCGGTTTTAAAGGAGAGGATTAAAACTCAGCCATCCAATTCACTCCACGTTGGTCCGTAACAGTTTCCGTAAGGAAAATCATCCGTAAGTCTAGTATTACCGCCGTTTCCCTCCCTTGTTTCTCTCTCGTCTCTCTCTAACACGGCCGCTACTCCCATAGTCAAACCCAACTCGCGAGAGCCAGATCTCGTCCCCCCGCCTATCATCAGTAATGCGGCCTACGCCGACTCCCATTGGTGTTTACTGCTCCTCCCGCTCGATCACGGTTCCTCCGCGCTCTCTCTCTCCTCACTTGATCCGATTGAAGTAATCTCAGCGGCCGTGCATACTGCTCATGCCGCTCGATCTCTGTTCCTCCCCTCTCTCCCCCCCCCCCCCCCCCCCACTTCTTCCTCCACCTCCTCCCCCACTTGATCTGATTCAAGTAATCTCAAATTGATGCTTCTTGTTTAGTCTATAGGCGGCTGATTGTTGTCAAATTATGAGGGTATATAAACCAGTGATACTCTGTTTAAGGGAGCGAGGCGGGACTATTCTGTAGAAAATATATGCATACTTCTCTATGGTTTACTGGTATTGGAAGTTGATAGCCTTGCACGCAGCGTCCCGTGAGAGAAAGCCCAGCAGCGCCACGATGCGACCGACACTCTCGATTTCAGAAGCAGCGTTGATCCAGGAAAAAATTCTGTGACTTATGCGTGGCATAGTGGGTAATTGTTCACAGCTATGGGGGCAAATTTTTCTAAAAAAGAGTTGTACCGGAAGAAACAATCCGTCCTTTATTATTATGTATAGATATAGATTAGGTATAGATAAGCACATTGGATCAAGTACTCTATTTATTTGAGACAGACTAATAAATGATATTTCATCTCACCAATCACACATGTATTATAATCTCGCTAACATGATAATCCAATAACCCAAAGCTAACCAACTAGTACACATCCCTGTTGTTCATGATCATATCCGACCTAGAAATCTAAGCTTCCTCGTCGCCTAACTTTCTTCCTCTCCGACCCACAAACACTACTTTTCCTTTGTGCTTCCCTGATCCATGTGGCCATACCATGCCCTAAAACCACAAGACAGCCTCCTTACTACTTGAATTGCCATGATGTAAACAACATGAACAAGGAATTTGGTAGAAGAATAAGACATAGTAGGAATTAAGGTTGAGTATGAGACACATAGACTATATGTAGCACTTTTTTGTAGCCTTTTTCATTTACTTGATGCAGATTTTTTTTTATCATAAAGCTGGGTTTTATGAATCAAGAGGTAAATATAATAATGGAATCATCCACTGAAAAAAGTGTACTGAATATATCCGGAACTCTATTAATTTGAAGCAAACTAATCAAATACGGTTTTATCTAACAAAATGCACACAGGTATCATAATATCTCTAACATTTGTATCCTGCTTAATACTATGGGGAATACCAAATTACTACGTACCTAGCTTAGCTAGCTAGGTGCGTGTTACACGATGCGTAATGCTCTTATTGCTGTATCCTGTTCACCACCAGCTCCAACAGAGCAGTCTGGGACGAACCTGCGTTCTTTAGCTGTTTGAACCCATCGGCCGCCGCGAATGCTTCCAGATTACCAGGAAAAGAGAGGAAGTTGGTGCATGCTGGCGTGAGCACCGAGCAATGATGCCGCTCTGCTAACTCTAGAATGGCCGCCACGGTGCTCATGTTGATTTGGTTGCATAGCGCCTCCTCGCAGATGAGTTTCAGCTTCTCCAGCCCATACCTATCCGCGGCCACGAGCAGCTGCTCGGCTGAAGGTGAGGCCTCGAGCAGGAGGGGAGGCGTGTCCGTGTACATGAACTGGAGCAGAGCCTTGAACACCTCGGCGTCCATGTCGTCGACGTGTAGCTGAGCGATGCCGGCGGATGTTGGGGCGAGCGATGATAGATCTGCCTTGAGGACAGGTGATCGGGCCTCAAGAACGGAGCGGTGCGCGGGGAGCGTCTCTCCGCCGACCTTGATCATCACGTCCACCCGTTGCCCGTTCCAGAAGGCTTCGGCGAGCTGCCCACGCAAGTCGAACGGCGGCTTGACGAGGACCGTAGATGATTCTGGCGTAGCAACCTCGACATCATGGTCTTGGGTGTGCAGCGCGGCAGCGACCGTAACGTCGCACAGGACGGTGAGGCAGTCGTCCCTGAGATGCTTCTCCTTGTCGAGGGCCTCGTGTTTGATGAAGTCAAACCAGCCCCATCCGCGGCCGTCCCCCGTGAAGCGGCGCTCCGTGGTGGTCCGGGTGTATGTTGGCTCGGAGGCCTCGTCGAGTATACTGATCTCGACCTTGGCCGTGGCATCCCCGGTGGCTGCGTGGCTGGCGTGTTCGAGGAAGGAGATGGAGCCTTGGTGACCCTGATCATAGCCGTTGGGGTAGCACATGATACGCCAGTCGTGGCCGCCGACGCTGAACTTGCCGGATCTGGTGACCTGCGCGTTGGCCGCCATCTTGTTGACTTGCGTGTACCCGTCGATCCGGAGCACGTGGGAGCCGGTCGCCTGCCGCGCGGCGATGGTGGAAGCTGAGAGCTGCTTCCTCCCGGCGCCGCGCAGAGCGGACAGGACGCTACACATCGACATGATGGGACCTCGATCGCGGAGGTCGACGATCCAAGGAGACTTCCGGGGCTTAGGCTTGCAGATGCGTATGCCACAGATTGTGATATCTCGAGCTCTTGTACCTGTAAAGCGCCTAATATATATAGTCCTCGCGACGAGGGTTACCAGTAATTATCACACATTGTACGTGTTATACGTGCTAGAGGTTTGTGTTAATCACAACAGAAATGTCTATTTAAAGCAATAAAGACTCCGGAATTGCAGATATCACTACAGGAAAAAATGGCGTTGCCGTGCATCGTTGCTTTGCCGTGCACCGGTGCCGTGCCCCGTTTCAGCTAAACACATGGCAAAGAACATATTCACGGCAAAACTGGTCAGATTACACGGCAAAGCACGTATACACAGCAGAGCCCAAAGAACACACACGGCAAAGAAATAATGCACGGCATAGACCAGAAACAGTACACGCCACAGAAAATACACGGCACAGCGCCGCGTCGGGTCCACCACCTCGGCCCAGTTAACGGCGCCAAGGTAACGGCATGCCTTTGCCGTGTACCACACTGTCACGCACGGCAAAGATTTGAATCTGCAAATTTTATTTACGTGGGAAATTTTCCCGCCGTTTTATTGTAATAACGCGTGATTTTTTATGCTGAAACTTATAATTTTGTAAATATTAGAGGTCTTTGCCGTGTAGTGTTACACGGCAAAGAGTTCTTTGCCGTGTAGGCTTGCACGGCAAAGATGCTTTAGCCGTGTAGTATTGGCACGGCAAAGGCAAGATATTTTTTGCCTTTTTTTATCTCCTTTTTGCACGTATCTATTGCACCATTTTGGTGACTTACACATTCCACAACACTTCCACACATATCCTAGGCCCAAATGGAGGATTTGGTGTGATTCCGGTGCTCTGGCGGTCCTTCTCCGGCGAAAACCCTATTCTGTGGGCCCGGGAGATCTACCCCCTAGCTTTCTCCACACGAGGTTCCACGAATGTACTTTTTCATAGGTTTTGGTATGTCTAGTCCATAGGTACATGGAAAACGAGGTTGGGTTCCCTTTGGCACATTCAAGCCTCCGGTATACCCGAAGCGGGACATTTCCACCTACATTTCGAGGAATCCGCCAAGTGTTATCGCCTAAATGTGACGAAGGTCACACCGGGGAGCCATCTATTGCACCATTTTGGTGAATTACACATTCCACAACACTTCCACACATATCCTAGGCCCACATGGAGGATTTAGTGGGATCCTGGTGCTCCGGCGGTCCTTCTCCATTGAAACCCTATTCCGTGGGCCAGGGAGATCTACCCACCTAGCTTTCTCCGCACGAGGTTCCACCGATGTACTTTTTCATAGGTTTTGGTATGTCTAGTCCATAGGTACATGGAAAACCAGGTTGGGTTCCCTTTGGCACATTCAAGCCTCCGGTATACCCGAAGCGGGACATTTCCACCTACATTTCGAGGAATCCGCCAAGTGTTATCGCCTGAATGTGACGGAGGTCACACCGGGGAGCCATCTATTGCACCATTTTGGTGAATTACACATTCCACAACACTTCCACACATATCCTAGGCCCACATGGAGGATTTGGTGGGATTTCGGTGCTCCGGCGGTCCTTCTCCATCGAAAACCCTATTCTGTGGGCCCGAGAGATCTACCCCCTAGCATTCTCCACACGAGGTTCCAGTGATGTACTTTTTCATAGGTTGTGGTATGTTTAGTCCATAGGTACATGGAAAACCAGGTTGGGTTCCCTTTGGCACATTCAAGCCTCCGGTATACCCGAAGCGGGACATTTCCACCTACATTTCGAGGAATCCCCCAAGTGTTATCGCCTGAATGGGAGGAAGGTCACACCGGGGAGCCATCTATTGCACCATTTTGGTGAGTTACACATTCCACAACACTTACACACATATGCTAGGCCCAAATGGAGGATTTGGTGTGATTCCGGTGCTCCGGCGGTCCTTCTTCGGCGAAAACCCTATTCTGTGGGCTCGGGAGATCTACCCCGTAGCTTTCTCCGCACGAGGTTCCACCGATGTACTTTTTCATAGGTTTTGGTTTTTCTAGTCCATAGGTACATGGAAAACCAGGTTGGGTTCCCTTTGGCACATTCAAGCCTCCGGTATACCCGAAGCGGGACATTTCCACCTACATTTCGAGGAATTCCCCAAGTGTTATCGCCTGAATGTGAGGAAGGTCACACCAGGGAGCCATCTATTGCACCGTTTTGGTGAGTTACACATTCCACAACACTTCCACACATATACTAGGACCAAATGGAGGATTTGGTGTGATTCCGGTGCTCCGGCGGTCCTTCTTCGGCGAAAACCCTATTCTGTGGGCCCGGGAGATCTACCCCCTAGCTTTCTCCGCACGAGGTTCCACCGATGTAATTTTTCGTAGGTTTTGGTATGTCTAGTCCATAGGTACATGGAAAACCAGGTTGGGTTCCCTTTGGCACATTCAAACGTCTGGTATACCCGAAGCGGGACATTTCCACCTACATTTCGAGGAATCCACCAAGTGTTATCGCCTGAATGTGACGAAGGTCACACCGGGGAGCCATCTATTGCACCATTTTGGTGAATTACACATTCCACAACA
This sequence comes from Avena eriantha, assembly GCA_910589775.1. Lineage (NCBI taxonomy): Eukaryota > Viridiplantae > Streptophyta > Magnoliopsida > Poales > Poaceae > Avena > Avena eriantha. The sequence goes on along the minus strand of OU342744.1, from coordinate 25,531,410 downwards.
CTTCCACACATATCCTAGGCCCACATGGAGGATTTAGTGGGATCCTGGTGCTCCGGCGGTCCTTCTCCATTGAAACCCTATTCCGTGGGCCAGGGAGATCTACCCACCTAGCTTTCTCCGCACGAGGTTCCACCGATGTACTTTTTCATAGGTTTTGGTATGTCTAGTCCATAGGTACGTGGAAAACCAGGTTGGGTTCCCTTTGGCACATTCAAGCCTCCGGTATACCCGAAGCGGGACATCTCCACCTACATTTCGAGGAATCCGCCAAGTGTTATCGCCTGAATGTGACGAAGGTCACACCGGGGAGCCATCTATTGCACCATTTTGGTGAATTACACATTCCACAACACTTCCACACATATCCTAGGCCCACATGGAGGATTTGGTGGGATTTCGGTGCTCCGGCGGTCCTTCTCCATCGAAAACCCTATTCTGTGGGCCCGAGAGATCTACCCCCTAGCATTCTCCACACGAGGTTCCAGTGATGTAATTTTTCATAGGTTGTGGTATGTTTAGTCCATAGGTACATGGAAAACCAGGTTGGGTTCCCTTTGGCACATTCAAGCCTCCGGTATACCCGAAGCGGGACATTTCCACCTACATTTCGAGGAATCCCCCAAGTGTTATCGCCTGAATGGGAGGAAGGTCACACCGGGGAGCCATCTATTGCACCATTTTGGTGAGTTACACATTCCACAACACTTCCACACATATCCTAGGCCCAAATGGAGGATTTGGTGTGATTCCGGTGCTCCGGCGGTCCTTCTTCGGCGAAAACCCTATTCTGTGGGCTCGGGAGATCTACCCCGTAGCTTTCTCCGCACGAGGTTCCACCGATGTACTTTTTCATTGGTTTTGGTTTTTCTAGTCCATAGGTACATGTAAAACCAGGTTGGGTTCCCTTTGGCACATTCAAACCTCCGGTATACCCGAAGCAGGACATTTCCAGATACATTTCGAGGAATCCCCCAAGTGTTATCGCCTGAATGTGAGGAAGGTCACACCAGGGAGCCATCTATTGCACCGTTTTGGTGAGTTACACATTCCACAACACTTCCACACATATCCTAGGCCCAAATGGAGGATTTGGTGTGACTCCGGTCCTCCGGCGGTCCTTCTTCGGCGAAAACCCTATTCTGTGGGCCCGGGAGATCTACCCCCTAGCTTTCTCCGCACGAGGTTCCACCGATGTAATTTTTCGTAGGTTTTGGTATGTCTAGTCCATAGGTACATGGAAAACCAGGTTGGGTTCCCTTTGGCACATTCAAGCGTCTGGTATACCCGAAGCGGGACATTTCCACCTACATTTCGAGGAATCCACCAAGTGTTATCGCCTGAATGTGACGAAGGTCACACCGGGGAGCGATCTATTGCACCATTTTGGTGAATTACACATTCCACAACACTTCCACACATATCCTAGGCCCAAATGGAGGATTTGGTGTGATTCCGGTGCTCTGGCGGTCCTTCTCCGGCGAAAACCCTATTCTGTGGGCCCGGGAGATCTACCCCCTAGCTTTCTCCGCACGAGGTTCCACCAATGTACTTTTTCATAGGTTTTGGTATGTCTAGTCCATAGGTACATGGAAAACGAGGTTGGGTTCTCTTTGGCACATTCAAGCCTCCGGTATACCCGAAGCGGGACATTTCCACCTACATTTCGAGGAATCCGCCAAGTGTTATCGCCTGAATGTGACGAAGGTCACACCGGGGAGCCATCTATTGCACCGTTTTGGTGATATACACATTCCACAAGACTTCCACAAATATCCTAGGCCCACATGGAGGATTTAGTGGGATCCCGGTGCTCCGGCGGTCCTTCTCAATTGAAACCCTATTCCGTGGGCCAGGGAGATCTACCCACCTAGCTTTCTCCGCACGAGGTTCCACCGATGTACTTTTTCATAGGTTTTGGTATGTATAGTCCATAGGTACATGCAAAACCAGGTTGGGTTCCCTTTGGCACATTCAAGCCTCCGGTATACCCAAAGCGGGACATTTCCACCTACATTTCGAGGAATTCGCCAAGTGTTATCGCCTGAATGTGACGAAGGTCACACCGGGGAGCCATCTATTGCACCATTTTGGTGAATTACACATTCCACAACACTTCCACACATATCCTAGGCCCACATGGAGGATTTGGTGGGATTTCGGTGCTCCGGCGGTCCTTCTCCATCGAAAACCCTATTCTGTGGGCCCGAGAGATCTACCCCCTAGCATTCTCCACACGAGGTTCCAGTGATGTAATTTTTCATAGGTTTTGGTATGTTTAGTCCATAGGTACATGGCAAACCAGGTTGGGTTCCCTTTGGCACATTCAAGCCTCCGGTATACACGAAGCGGGACATTTCCACCTACATTTCGAGGAATCCCCCAAGTGTTATCGCCTGAATGGGAGGAAGGTCACACCGGGGAGCCATCTATTGCACCATTTTGGTGAGTTACACATTCCACAACACTTCCACACATATCCTAGGCCCAAATGGAGGATTTGTTGTGATTCCGGTGCTCCGGCGGTCCTTCTTCGGCGAAAACCCTATTCTGTGGGCTGGGGAGATCTACCCCGTAGCTTTCTCCGCACGAGGTTCCACCGATGTACTTTTTCATAGGTTTTGGTTTGTCTAGTCCATAGGTACATGGAAAACCAGGTTGGGTTCCCTTTGGCACATTCAAGCCTCCGGTATACCCGAAGCGGGACATTTCCACCTACATTTCGAGGAATTCCCCACGTGTTATCGCCTGAATGTGAGGAAGGTCACACCAAGGAGCCATCTATTGCACCGTTTTGGTGAGTTACACATTCCACAACACTTCCACACATATCCTAGGCCCAAATGGAGGATTTGGTGTGATTCCGGTGCTCCGGCGGTCCTTCTTCGGCGAAAACCCTATTCTGTGGGCCCGGGAGATCTACCCCCTAGCTTTCTCCGCACGAGGTTCCACCGATGTAATTTTTCGTAGGTTTTGGTATTTTTAGTCCATAGGTACATGGAAAACCAGGTTGGGTTCCCTTTGGCACATTCAAGCGTCTGGTATACCCGAAGCGGGACATTTCCACCTACATTTCGAGGAATCCACCAAGTGTTATCGCCTGAATGTGACGAAGGTCACACCGGGGAGCCATCTATTGCACCATTTTGGTGAATTACACATTCCACAACACTTCCACACATATCCTAGGCCCACATGGAGGATTTGGTGGGATCCCGGTGCTCCGGTAGTCCCTCTCCAACGAAAACCCTATTCTGTGGGCCTCGGAGATCTGCCCCCCCAGTCTTTCTCCGCACGAGGTTCCACCGATGTACTTTTTTATAGGTTTTGGTATGTCTAGTCCATAGGTACATGGAAAACTAGGTTGGGTTCCCTTTGGCACATTCAAGCCTCTGGTATACCCGAAGCGGGACATTTTGACCTACATTTCGAGGAATCCGCCAAGTGTTATCGCCTGAATGTGACGAAGGTCACACCGGGGAGCCATCTATTGCACCATTTTGGTGAATTACACATTCCACAACACTTCCACACATATCCTAGGCCCACATGGAGGATTTGGTGGGATCCCGGTGCTCCGGCGGTCCTTCTCCTGTGAAAACCCTATTCTGTGGGCCAGGGAGATCTACCCCCTAGCTTTCTCCGCACGACGTTCCACCGATGTACTTTTTCATAGGTTTTGGTATGTCTAGTCCATAGGTACATGGAAAACCAGGTTGGGTTCCCTTTGGCACATTCAAGCCTCCGGTATACCCAGAGCGGGACATTTCCACCTACATTTCGAGGAATCCGCCAAGTCTTATCGCCTGAATGTGACGAAGGTCACACCGGGGAGCCATCTATTGCACCATTTTGGTGAATTACACATTCCACAACACTTCCACACATATCCTAGGCCCACATGGAGGATTTGGTGGGATTTCGGTGCTCCGGCGGTCCTTCTCCATCGAAAACCCTATTCTGTGGGCCCGAGAGATCTACCCCCTAGCATTCTCCACACGAGGTTCCAGTGATGTACTTTTTCATAGGTTGTGGTATGTTTAGTCCATAGGTACATGGAAAACCAGGTTGGGTTCCCTTTGGCACATTCAAGCCTCCGGTATACAAGAAGCGGGACATTTCCACCTACATTTCGAGGAATCCCCCAAGTGTTATCGCCTGAATAGGAGGAAGGTCACACCGGGGAGCCATATATTGCACCATTTTGGTGAGTTACACATTCCACAACACTTACACACATACGCTAGGCCCAAATGGAGGATTTGGTGTGATTCCGGTGCTCCGGCGGTCCTTCTTCGGCGAAAACCCTATTCTGTGGGCTCGGGAGATCTACCCGGTAGCTTTCTCTGCACGAGGTTCCACCGATGTACTTTTTCATTGGTTTTGGTTTTTCTAGTCCATAGGTACATGGAAAACCAGGTTGGGTTCCCTTTGGCACATTCAAGGCTCCGGTATACCCGAAGCGGGACATTTCCACCTACATTTCGAGGAATTCCCCAAGTGTTATCGCCTGAATGTGAGGAAGGTCACACCAGGGAGCCATCTATTGCACCGTTTTGGTGAGTTACACATTCCACAACACTTCCACACATATACTAGGACCAAATGGAGGATTTGGTGTGATTCCGGTGCTCCGGCGGTCCTTCTTCGGCGAAAACCCTATTCTGTGGGCCCGGGAGATCTACCCCCTAGCTTTCTCCGCACGAGGTTCCACCGATGTAATTTTTCGTAGGTTTTGGTATGTCTAGTCCATAGGTACATGGAAAACCAGGTTGGGTTCCCTTTGGCACATTCAAGCGTCTGGTATACCCGAAGCGGGACATTTCCACCTACATTTCGAGGAATCCACCAAGTGTTATCGCCTGAATGTGACGAAGGTCACACCGGGGAGCCATCTATTGCACCATTTTGGTGACTTACACATTCCACAACACTTCCACACATATCCTAGGCCCAAATGGAGGATTTGGTGTGATTCCGGTGCTCTGGCGGTCCTTCTCCGGCGAAAACCCTATTCTGTGGGCCCGGGAGATCTACCCCCCAGCTTTCTCCGCACGAGGTTCCACGAATGTACTTTTTCATAGGTTTTGGTATGTCTAGTCCATAGGTACATGGAAAACTAGGTTGGGTTCCCTTTGGCACATTCAAGCCTCCGCTATACCCGAAGCGGGACATTTCCACCTACATTTCGAGGAATCCGCCAAGTGTTATCGCCTAAATGTGACGAAGGTCACACCGGGGAGCCATCTATTGCACCGTTTTGGTGAATTACACATTCCACAACACTTCCACACATATCCTAGGCCCACATGGAGGATTTGGTGGGATTTCGGTGCTCCAGCGGTCCTTCTCCAGCGAAAACCCTATTCTGTGGGCCCGAGAGATCTACCCCCTAGCATTCTCCACACGAGGTTCCAGTGATGTACTTTTTCATAGGTTTTGGTATGTTTAGTCCATAGGTACATGGAAAACCAGGTTGGGTTCCCTTTGGCATTATTCAAGCCTCCGGTATACCCGAAGCGGGACATTTCCACCTACATTTCGAGGAATCCCCCAAGTGTTATCGCCTGAATGTGAGGAAGGTCACACCGGGGAGCCATCTATTCCACCGTTTTCGTGAGTTACACCTTCCACAACACTTCCACACATATCCTAGGCCCAAATGGAGGATTTGGTGTGATTCCGGTGCTCCGGCGGTCCATCTCCGGCGAAAACCCTATTATGTGGGCCCGGGAGATGTACCCCCTAGCTTTCTCCGCACGAGGTTCCACCGATGTACTTTTTCATAGGTTTTTGTATGTCTAGTCCATAGGTACATGGAAAACGAGGTTGGGTTCCCTTTGGCACATTCAAGCCTCCGGTATACCCAGAGCGGGACATTTCCACCTACATTTCGAGGAATCCGCCAAGTGTTATCGCCTGAATGTGACGAAGGTCACACCGGGGAGTCATCTATTGCACCATTTTGGTGAATTACACATTCCACAACACTTCCACACATATCCTAGGCCCACATGGAGGATTTGGTGGGATTTCGGTGCTCCAGCGGTCCTTCTCCAGCGAAAACCCTATTCTGTGGGCCCGAGAGATCTACCCCCTAGCATTCTCCACACGAGGTTCCAGTGATGTACTTTTTCATAGGTTTTGGTATGTTTAGTCCATAGGTACATGGAAAACCAGGTTGGGTTCCCTTTGGCACATTCAAGCCTCCGGTATACCCGAAGCGGGACATTTCCACCTACATTTCGAGGAATCCCCCAAGTGTTATCGCCTGAATGTGAGGAAGGTCACACCGGGGAGCCATATATTCCACCGTTTTCGTGAGTTACACCTTCCACAACACTTCCACACATATCCTAGGCCCAAATGGAGGATTTGGTGTGATTCCGGTGCTCCGGCGGTCCATCTCCGGCGAAAACCCTATTATGTGGGCCCGGGAGATGTACCCCCTAGCTTTCTCCGCACGAGGTTCCACCGATGTACTTTTTCATAGGTTTTGGTATGTCTAGTCCATAGGTACATGGAAAACGAGGTTGGGTTCCCTTTGGCACATTCAAGCCTCCGGTATACCCAGAGCGGGACATTTCCACCTACATTTCGAGGAATCCGCCAAGTGTTATCGCCTGAATGTGACGAAGGTCACACCGGGGAGTCATCTATTGCACCATTTTGGTGAATTACACATTCCACAACACTTCCACACATATCCTAGGCCCACATGGAGGATTTGGTGGGATTTCGGTGCTCCAGCGGTCCTTCTCCAGCGAAAACCCTATTCTGTGGGCCCGAGAGATCTACCCCCTAGCATTCTCCACACGAGGTTCCAGTGATGTACTTTTTCATAGGTTTTGGTATGTTTAGTCCATAGGTACATGGAAAACCAGGTTGGGTTCCCTTTGGCACATTCAAGCCTCCGGTATACCCGAAGCGGGACATTTCCACCTACATTTCGAGGAATCCGCCAAGTGTTATCGCCTGAATGTGAGGAAGGTCACACCGGGGAGCCATCTATTGCACCATTTTGGCGAGTTACACATTCCACAACACTTCCACACATATCCTAGGCCCAAATGGAGGATTTGGTGTGATTCCGGTGCTCCGGAGGTCCTTCTTCGGCGAAAACCCTATTCTGCGGGCCTAGGGAGATCTACCCCGTAGCTTTCTCCGCACGAGGTTCCACCGATGTACTTTTTCATAGGTTTTGGTTTGTCTAGTCCATAGGTACATGGAAAACCAGGTTGGGTTCCCTTTGGCACATTCAAGCCTCCGGTATACCCGAAGCGGGACATTTCCACCTACATTTCGAGGAATCCCCCAAGTGTTATCGCCTGAATGTGAGGAAGGTCACACCGGGGAGCCATCTATTGCACCATTTTGGTGAATTACACATTCCACAACACCTCCACACATATCCTAGGCCCACATGGAGGATTTGGTGGGATCCCGGTGCTCCGGTGGTCCCTCTCCTGTGCAAACCCTATTCTGTGGGCCTGGGAGATCTACCCCCCAAGCTTTCTCCGCACGAGGTTCCACCGATGTACTTTTTTATAGGTTTTGGTATGTCTAGTCCATAGGTACATGGAAAACCCGGTTGGGTTCCCTTTGGCACATTCAAGCCTTTTGTATACCCGAAGCGGGACATGTTGACCTACATTTCAAGGAATCCGCCAAGTGTTATCGCCTGAATGTGATGAAGGTCACACCGGGGAGCCATCTATTGCACCATTTTGGTGAGTTACACATTCCACAACACTTCCACACATATCCTAGGCCCAAATGGAGGATTTGGTGTGATCCCGGTGCTCCGGCGGTCCTTCTTCGGCGAAAACCCTATTCTGTGGGCCTGGGAGATCTACCCCCCAAGCTTTCTCCGCACGAGGTTCCACCGATGTACTTTTTCATAGGTTTTGGTTTGTCTAGTCCATAGGTACATGGAAAACCAGGTTGGGTTCCCTTTGGCACATTCAAGCCTCCGGTATACCCGAAGCGGGACATTTCGACCTACATTTCGAGGAATCCGCCAAGTGTTATCGCCTGAATGTGACGAAGGTCATACCGGGGATCCATCTATTGCAGCATTTTGGTGAGTTACACATTCCACAACACCTCCACACATATCCTAGGCCCAAATGGAGGAGTTTGTGTGATTCAAGTGCTCCGGTGGTCTCTCTCCTGTGAAAACCCTATTCTGTGGGCCTGGGAGATCTACCCCCCAAACTTTCTCCGCACGAGGTTCCACCGATGTACTTTTTTATAGGTTTTGGTATGTCTAGTCCATAGGTACATGGAAAACCAGGTTGGGTTCCCTTTGGCACATTCAAGCGTCTGGTATACCCGAAGCGGGACATTTCCACCTACATTTCGAGGAATCCACCAAGTTTTATCGCCTGAATGTGAGGAAGGTCACACCGGGGAGCCATCTATTGCACCATTTTGGTGAGTTACACATTCCACAAAACTTCCACACATATCCTAGGCCCAAATTGAGGATTTGGTGTGATTCCGGTGCTCCGGCGGTCCTTCTTCAGCGAAAACCCTATTCTGTGGGCCTAGGGAGATCTACCCCGTAGCTTTCTCCGCACGAGGTTCCACCGATGTACTTTTTCATAGGTTTTGGTTTGTCTAGTCCATAGGTACATGGAAAACCAGGTTGGGTTCCCTTTGGCACATTCAAGCCTCCGGTATACCCGAAGCGGGACATTTCCACCTACATTTCGAGGAATCCCCCAAGTGTTATCGACTAAATGTGAGGAAGGTCATACCGGGGATCCATATATTGCACCATTTTGGTGAGTTACACATTCCACAACACTTCCACACATATCCTAGGCCCAAATGGAGGAGTTGGTGTGATTCAAGTGCTCCGGCGGTCCTTCTTCGGCGAAAACCCTATTATGTGAGCCCGGGAGTTCTACCCCCTAGCTTTCTCCGCATGAGGTTCCACCGATGTAATTTTTCGTAGGTTTTGGTATGTCTAGTCCATAGGTACATGGAAAACCAGGTTGGGTTCCCTTTGGCACATTCAAGCGTCTGGTATACCCGAAGCGGGACATTTCCACCTACATTTCGAGGAATCCACCAAGTGTTATCGCCTGAATGTGACGAAGGTCACACCGGGGAGCCATCTATTGCACCATTTTGGTGAATTACACATTCCACAACACTTCCACACATATCCTAGGCCCACATGGAGGATTTGGTGGGATCCCGGTGCTCCGGTGGTCCCTCTCCAGCGAAAACCCTATTCTGTGGGCCTGGAGGATCTACCCCCCAAGCTTTCTCCGCACGAGGTTCCACCGATGTACTTTTTTATAGGTTTTGGTATGTCTAGTCCATAGGTACATGGAAAACGAGGTTGGGTTCCCTTTGGCACATTCAAGCCTCTGGTATACCCGAAGCGGGACATTTCGACCTACATTTCGAGGAATCCGCCAAGTGTTATCGCCTGAATGTGACGAAGGTCACACAGGGGAGCCATCTATTGCACCATTTTGGTGAATTACACATTCCACAACACTTCCACACATATCCTAGGCCCACATGGAGGATTTGGTGGGATCCTGGTGCTCCGGTGGTCCCTCTCCTGTGAAAACCTTATTTTGTGGGCCTAGGAGATCTACCCCCCAAGCTTTCTCCGCATGAGGTTCCACCGATGTACTTTTTTATAGGTTTTACTATGTCTAGTCCATAGGTATATGGAAAACCAGGTTGGGTTCCCTTTGGCACATTCAAGCCTCCGGTATACCCAGAGCGGGACATTTCCACCTACATTTAGAGGAATCCGCCAAGTGTTATCGCCTGAATGTGACGAAGGTCACACCGGGGAGCCATCTATTGTACCATTTTGGTGAATTAAACATTCCACAACACTTCCACACATATCCTAGGCCCACATGGAGGATTTGGTGGGATCCCGGTGCTCCAGCGGTCCTTCTCCAGCGAAAACCCTATTCTGTGGGCCCGAGAGATCTACCCCCTAGTATTCTCCACACGAGGTTCCAGTGATGTACTTTTTCATAGGTTTTGGTATGTTTAGTCCATAGGTACATGGAAAACCAGGTTGGGTTCCCTTTGGCACATTCAAGCCTCCGGTATACCCGAAGCGGGACATTTCCACCTACATTTCGAGGAATCCCCCAAGTGTTATCGCCTGAATGTGAGGAAGGTCACACCGGGGAGCCATCTATTGCACCAGTTTAGTGAGTTACACATTCCACAACACTTCCACACATATCCTAGGCCCAAATGGAGGATTTGTTGTGATTCCGGTGCTCCGGCGGTCCTTCTTCGGCGAAAACCCTATTCTGTGGGCCCGGGAGATCTACCCCCTAGCTTTCTCCGCACGAGGTTCCACCAATGTACTTTTTCATAGGTTTTGGTTTGTGTAACACCCTCGAATCGGCCCTATGCAAGTTTAGCGCCTCCCGCCAAACCCGCATAGAAACAATTCAAGGACGCCCACCAGGCACTTTCGTGCGGGTGGAAAACGAAGTAATACCATTACACTACAGTCCTCGATGGGACCCACATAACAGATATATATATATATAACACGACTCCAAGAGTCAAGAATACAGATGTACAATACAAAGATCCAAATCACCTTGAAAACGATACAACGTCCGAGTACGGAGAAGATGCAAATTGGGCTAAGAGCCCTGAAGAATAACCGATGGCGTCCATAACCCTGCCCAGGCCAAGCCGAAAGGGTAACCCTGCTAACGACGTCGATCTCAAACCTGCTAAAACAAAAGGGGTGCCGACAAAGGGCAAAGGAAAAAGAGGAGCGTCAGTACTGAGGCCAGCACATGGCGAGGCTAGAATTCAGCGGTCCTCGCCTACACAAGTATGGTGGGCTGAAGCGGCAGCGCAGCGACACGAACGACCTATAGAGACTCTGTAATACTGGCGGCTATTAGAGAGGGATAAGAAAGACCTATTCGGATCCAACCTGATACTAACAACAAACATACGCATCCTGGTATTCCCCCTCGAGACCAAACGAGGAAGTCAAGCCGAGGAAAAACTCACACGGTTGGCAGTTTTATTTAATCTTTTGATGGCAGTTATCCAACTTACTATTCATCTCAGATACAGGTCAAATTAGAACAGTAAACTTAAGTTATAGTTGTCTATGATCGAGAAACTGTGCTCCAAGTCATCCATAACCGCGGACACGGCTTTTCGAAAAGATTTAACCCTGCAAGGGTGCACCAAAGTATCCACACGCACTTCGACCCTTTTTGCCAGATCATTTAACATACACCCATCGGTATGTCGGCGGGGCCTTAGTCATGACGTTTCCCAGACCCAAAGAAAGTACATGGGGGCCACCCCGCTAAGCTACCCGCAACAAAGTCGGCCGGCTCCAGAACGGACCCAGGGTTTGTGCCAATGGCTGTAAACGACTGGGAACCCAAAAGAGTGACTGGGCTTGTCGATACCGCGAAAACATTCCACATCCTAAACAGTACAGGTGCTCCACGCACAATCTTAAATAAGGCAGTAAAGCATGGCATAAGTACAGAATAATAATAAAGCCCCAAACTACTTGTGGCCCCCGGTACAATACTTTGAAATCAGGTAGTAAGCCGATGGGGGTGCCCACACACCCCACCTGTGGTTAGCACGCTCGATCTTGGAACAGGTGTCAAGAACTCGGGTCCTAGGTGGACACAAGTGGGCGGTTAAAAACCAAATATTGACTATTACCCACCGGTGCCTCTGCATTATATCTATTTCCAGCATTTTAATTAACAAGTTATGATGTAAGCCATGATCATCTCCACCATTAAGCATGTGCCAACCTCCCAACAACGGTGGAACAACAACGAAGCGAAGCAGCACTTAAGCAAGCGACTACGACACGCAAAGGTCGACTATCTATCAAACAACAGGCTATAGGATGTGTCTAAGGTAATATAGAGGCTGTAGGGAATATAAATGGGGCGCGGAAACTAAATCATCGCAATACGGATAGCAATAGATCAACAGGAGGAAGTAAAGACTATAAATGCAAAATAGGTAGAAAGGGGGAGAATGCTCGCCTGGGAAACACTGCCGACAGATCATATCGAGAGAACTTGTCGATACTCGCATCAACTCATCGGCCTAGTCTGCGAAGAAGCAAACACTAGAAGAAACACCGGATGCACTATTTAATACTACGACAGAAGATCCAGCATGATTATGATATGATGCATGGCATGGCAAGATGCGGTGCAATTTAGGCAATATCAAGCAGAACCGGGGTCCCGGCAAATGATTATACGGTTCGAGTTATTTATATACCCCACATTTTAAATGTTGTATTAACAGGGCGAACCATGGCATCGGTTCGCGACACAAATTTAAATGGAGTCTGGAATAAGACAAAGATATCCCGCATATAGACTCCATATTTAATTATGAGGTGAATCAGCATAATGCCCCCAACCCACAAACATATATGCATGCATGAACAATTTAATATGCGACAGTTGATAAAGTCATATTATAAAAATAGGGGTCTCAGAAAGAGGATCACACATCGGGGTTCGAAGATCTTGGGTGTCGAGGGTCTTGGGGTTGGGGCGTGCCGGGATCGGTCTTCAGATCCAAGAGGGAGAAGAGCGCCGGGTCCGGTCTTAGGCAGTCTTTGGAATCCCTGAATGACCTATTGTGTTTCAAGTACCTCGCCGTCGGGTTCCATGTCGAAGTCCTTATTGTCCATCTTTTTTCGGTGGCGGTTTTGGATCGACAATGGGACACCTCACTGAAACAGAGAGCTCATGACACAGCCAAGCATCGAGGAAGTAGCCGAGCAACAACAAAATAGATAGCGCCTTGAATCGATTCCCTGGTACAGACGATTCCTTTTTAGAGATAGGTACAAGCAGCTAAGACACATGGCAAACCATATAGGAACAACAACAAATGCCCGTACTGCGTAGGTCGACGCGAAGCAGCAGGACACCGCTGGTCTTGGCAGCATGAGCCGCTGCCCAAACTGAGAAGAAGACCGGTGCGGAGCGCATGGCCGGAAGGCGAGCTCGGGATGACTCGAGGGCGCGCGTCAGCGTGAAGCAACACGCACAGGGGAAGGTGTTGGCCGGAGGCACGCAGAACGGCGGATCGGGGTCGATCGCGGGAGGACGAGGCGAGCGGGGCGGCGCCAGGAGACAGAGGAGAGGCAACGCTTGGGGAGGCCGGCGACGACGGGAAGAGGGGCGACGGCCGGCGCTGCGTCCGCGTTGACACAGCGAGGGCGCTGGCTGGACAGAGAATGGCCAGGAGCGGGGCGTGCAGCGGCCGGAGGCGGTGGAGGCCGAGGGGCGGCGGAGCCCCAGAGGCGGGGGCTCGGCGAGGCGCACCGGCGGGAGGGAGCGAGAGGGAGCTCCGGGAGGCAGGGGCCGGGGTTTCGGCCGGCGGCGGGGTCGCGGCCCGAGGAGGAGCGGGGCACGGCCAGGGCGCTCGAGGAGGTCGCGGGAGGCGACCGGAGGGCGGCGAGCGCGGCGACGGGGAAGGTTGCCGGGGCAGAGGGAGCGAGGCCGGCGGCGCCAGAGGGGAAGGTGTAGGCGGTGGGGTTGGAGGCGCAGACACGGGAAGGACGGGCCAGTTGGGAGTGGTGGGGCCAAGGGGAGGGGCGGGACCCGAGGCGGGGCTGGGGTTGTCGAGAGCGGGCAGAAGGAGGTGTCCAGGCGGCAGGTGGTGGTGGCCCGCCTGGTCGGGTGGACCAGGTGGTGGGCGGGTGTGAGTGGGACTGGGTGAGGGGATAGGTGGCGGTGGGTGAGTGGGTGGAGATTGGGGCCAGGCTGATGTGGCACGATGGGATAGGTTGGGGTGAGGTGGAGGGGGCTGGGTAGGATAGGGTGGGGTAGGAAAAGGGTTTGGGTAGTTCTGGTTTTGTACTGGGGGTGGCCGGCTGGGTCGGATCGGCCTGGTTCGGCTGCCCCCTAAAAACAAAATAATTATTTTATTGTTTAAAACGGGGCTTTTGCAAACCATATTTAGACAAACCAAAATATTCCGGAGACCCGGGTTTTAATTTGAAATCAAGACGGGGCGTTTAGAAAACAAAAACAGACTTTTCGAAAATAGTTTTATGCAAACAAATGCAAGATGACATGACGATGCTCAAAGGCAAGGTGGCATGATGACATGAGCATGCGGTCATGATGATGTAATGCACAAAACACCGCGATTTTCTAGTAGTGGTTTTTGCGGGGCGCCACAATTCGACACCACTAATAATGGATCTCGCCCTCGAGATCTGCCTCATGGTACCGGGAAGAAGGTCGGCGATCTGAATCTTCTCGCTTTGTGTAGATCCTCGCGACACCACTAACAAGAGGTCATTGTCCGCGATCGTCGAGAGAACACTCCGGGAAATAAAGGACGAAGGCAAAGGTATCCACAATTAAAGCCACCTCTAGCTTCGATAGCCAGAGAGAACCGATGCATTCTCATCCACTTCAATGTACAAGAGAAAATAGATTGAGTAGTCGGGATGGGGGCCAATCCATCACGCACCCAAACTATTACTCCGCACAATCAGTAGAAAAACGTGCAACCATTCTCGGAATCTGACTGAAGATCTCGACAAGCGAGGTACGGAACAAGGAGGAATGCAGACTCTGCATCGGATCTGGCGTAGATGGTGTCGTCACGTCGGAAAACACCGGAAGGCACAAACAAGGAACAAAGAATGGTACCACAAATAAAGGATCACTCCGATAGCATGAAGACCGGATGTAGAAGCACCGTTACCACAGAAGGAAGCGAAACCCTGAAGGTACGACGAAAACCCAACCACGAGAATTCCTGGACTCGGAGAAAAGATAAGAGAGCAGGTTCAAAACACGCAGAGGTAAGAGGAGAACAGCAGAGGGGTAAGGAGTAAAATCAGACCTAATCAGGTCTATCCAACCGATTTTGCAAAAATAGTTTTGACACTCTACTTCGGCCGTTAGCTAGGTTATCCTACATGCTGGACTTGTGGGGTATCTTAACTGCTGAGCTCTGATACCACTCTGTAACACCCTCGAATTGGCCCTATGCAAGTTTTAACGCTTCCCGCCAAACCCGCATAGAAACGATTCAAGGACGCCCACCAGGCACTTTCGTGCGGGTGGAAAACGAAGTAATACCATTACACAACAGTCCTCGATGGGACCCACAGAACAGATATATATATAACACGACTCCAAGAGTCAAGAATACAGATATACAATACAAAGATCCAAATCACCTTGAAAACGATACAACGTCCGAGTACGGACAAGATGCAAATTGGGCTAAGAGCCCTGAAGAATAACCGATGGCGTCCATAACCCTGCCCAGGCCAAGCCGGAAGGGTAACCCTGCTAACGACGTCGATCTCAAACCTGCTAAAACAAAAGGGGTGCCGACAAAGGGCAAAGGAAAAAGAGGAGCGTCAGTACTGAGGCCAGCACATGGCGAGGCTAGAATTCAGCGGTCCTCGCCTACACAAGTATGGTGGGCTGAAGCGGCAGCGCAGCGACACGAACGACCTATAGAGACTCTGTAATACTGGCGGCTATTAGAGAGGGATAAGAAAGACCTATTCGGATCCAACCTGATACTAACAACAAACATACGCATCCTGGTATTCCCCCTCGAGACCAAACGAGGAAGTCAAGCCGAGGAAAAACTCACACGGTTGGCAGTTTTATTTAATCTTTTGATGGCAGTTATCCAACTTACTATTCATCTCAGATACAGGTCAAATTAGAACAGTAAACTTAAGTTATAGTTGTCTATGATCGAGAAACTGTGCTCCAAGTCATCCATAACCGCGGACACGGCTTTTCGAAAAGATTTAACCCTGCAAGGGTGCACCAAAGTATCCACACGCACTTCGACCCTTTTTGCCAGATCATTTAACATACACCCATCGGTATGTCGGCGGGGCCTTAGTCATGACGTTTCCCAGACCCAAAGAAAGTACATGGGGGCCACCCCGCTAAGCTACCCGCAACAAAGTCGGCCGGCTCCAGAACGGACCCAGGGTTTGTGCCAATGGCTGTAAACGACTGGGAACCCAAAAGAGTGACTGGGCTTGTCGATACCGCGAAAACATTCCACATCCTAAACAGTACAGGTGCTCCACGCACAATCTTAAATAAGGCAGTAAAGCATGGCATAAGTACAGAATAATAATAAAGCCCCAAACTACTTGTGGCCCCCGGTACAATACTTTGAAATCAGGTAGTAAGCCGATGGGGGTGCCCACACACCCCACCTGTGGTTAGCACGCTCGATCTTGGAACAGGTGTCAAGAACTCGGGTCCTAGGTGGACACAAGTGGGCGGTTAAAAACCAAATATTGACTATTACCCACCGGTGCCTCTGCATTATATCTATTTCCAGCATTTTAATTAACAAGTTATGATGTAAGCCATGATCATCTCCACCATTAAGCATGTGCCAACCTCCCAACAACGGTGGAACAACAACGAAGCGAAGCAGCACTTAAGCAAGCGACTACGACACGCAAAGGTCGACTATCTATCAAACAACAGGCTATAGGATGTGTCCAAGGTAATATAGAGGCTGTAGGGAATATAAATGGGGCGCGGAACCCAAGGCGGGGCTGGGGTTCTCGAGAGCGGGCGGAAGGAGGTGTCCAGGCGGCAGGTGGTGGTGGCCCGCTTGGTCGGGTGGACTAGGTGGTGGGCGGGTGTGAGTGGGACTGGGTGAGGGGATAGGTGGCGGTGGTGAGTGGGTGGAGATTGGGGCCAGGCTGATGTGGCACGATGGGATAGGTTCGGGTGAGGTGGAGGGGGCTGGGTAGGATATGGTGGGGTAGGAAAAGGGTTTGGGTAGTTCTGGTTTTGTACTGCGGGTGGCCGGCTGGGTCGGATCGGCCCGGTTCGGCTGCCCCCTAAAAACAAAATAATTATTTTATTGTTTAAAACGGGGCTTTTGCAAACCGTATTTAGACAAACCAAAATATTCCGGAGACCCGGGTTTTAATTTGAAATCAAGACGGGGCATTTAGAAAACAAACACAGACTTTTCGAAAATAGTTTTATGTAAACAAATGCAAGATGACATGACAATGCTCAGATGCAAGGTGGCACGATGACATGAGCATGCGGTCATGATGATGCAATGCACAAAACACCGCGATTTTCTAGTAGTGGTTTTTGCGGGGCGCCACAGTTTGTCTAGTCCATAGGTACATGGAAAACCAGGTTGGGTTCCCTTTGGCACATTCAAGCCTCCGCTATACCCGAAGCGGGACATTTCCACCTAAATTTCGAGGAATCCCCCAGGTGTTATCGCCTGAATGTGAGGAAGGTCACACCGGGGAGCCATCTATTGCACCGTTTTGGTGAGTTACACATTCCACAACACTTCCACACATATCCTAGGCCCAAATGGAGGATTTGGTGTGATTCCGTGCTCCGGCGGTCCTTCTCCGACGAAAACCCTATTCTGTGGGCCCGGGAGATCTACCCCCTAGCTTTCTCCGCACGAGGTTCCACCGATGTACTTTTTCATAGGTTTTGGTATGTCTAGTCCATAGGTACATGGAAAACGAGGTTGGGTTCCCTTTGGCACATTCAAGCCTCCGGTATACCCGAAGCGGGACATTTCCACCTACATTTCGAGGAATCCGCCAAATGTTATCGCCTGAATGTGACGAAGGTCACACCGGGGATCCATATATTGCACCATTTTGGTGAATTACACATTCCACAACACTTCCACACATATCCTAGTCCCACATGGACGATTTGGTGGGATCCTGGTGCTCCGGTGGTCCCTCTCCAGCGAAAACCCTATTCTGTGGGCCCGAGAGATCTACCCCCTAGCTTTCTTCGCACGAGGTTCCACCGATTTACTTTTTTATAGGTTTTGGTATGTCTAGTCCATAGGTACATGGAAAAGCAGGTTGGGTTCCCTTTGGCACATTCAAGCCTCCGGTATACCCGAAGCGGGACATTTCCACCTACATTTCGAGGAATCCGCCAAGTGTTATCGCCTGAATGTGACGAAGGTCACACCGGGGAGCCATCTATTGCACCATTTTGGTGAAGTACACATTCCAAAACACTTCCACACATATACTAGTCCCACATGGAGGATTTGGTGGGATTCCGGTGCTCCAGCGGTCCTTCTCCAGCGAAAACCATATTCTGTGGGCCCGAGACATCTACCCCTAGCATTCTCCACACGAGGATCCACTGATGTACTTTTTCATAGATTTTGGTATGTTTAGTCCATAGGTACATGGAAAACCAGGTTGGGTTCCCTTTGGCACATTCAAGCCTCCAGTATACCCAAAGCGGGACATTTCCACCTACATTTCGAGGAATCCCCCAAGTGTTATCGCCTGAATGTGAGGAAGGTCACACTTGGGAGCCATCTATTGCACCATTTTGGTGAGTTACACATTCCACAACACTTCCACACATATCCTCGGCCCAAATGGAGGATTTGGTGTGATTCCGGTGCTCCGGCGGTCCTTCTTCGGCGAAAACCCTATTCTGTGGGCCCGGGAGATCTAGCCCCTAGCTTTCTCCGCACGAGGTTCCACCGATGTACTTTTTCATAGGTTTTGGTTTTTCTAGTCCATAGGTACATGGAAAACCAGGTTGGGTTCCCTTTGGCACATTCAAGCCTCCGGTATACCCGAAGCGGGACATTTCCACCTACATTTCGAGGAATCCGCCAAGTGTTATCGCCTGAATGTGACGAAGGTCACACCGGGGAGCCATCTATTGCACCGTTTAAGCGAGTTACACATTCCACAACACTTCCACACATATCCTAGGCCCACATGGATGAATTGGTGGGATCCCGGTGGTCCGGCGGTCCCTCTCCAGCGAAAACACTATTCTGTGGGCCAGGGAGATCTACCCCCCTAGCTTTCTTCGCACGAGGTTCCACCGATGTACTTTTTCATAGGTTTTGGTATGTCTAGTCCATAGGTACATGGAAAACCAGGTTGGCTTCCCGTTGGCACATTCAAGCCTCCAGTATACCCGAAGCGGGACATTTCCACATACATTTCGAGGAATCCCCCATGTGTTATCGCCTGAATGTGAGGAAGGTCACACCGGGGAGCCATCTATTGCACCATTTTGGTGATTTACACATTCCACCACACTTCCACACATATCCTAGGCCCAAATAGAGGATTTGGTGTGATTCCGGTGCTCCGGCGGTCCTTCTTCGGCGAAAACCCTATTATGTGGGCCCGGGAGATCTAACCCCTAGCTTTCTCCGCACGAGGTTCCACCGATGTACTTTTTCATAGGTTTTGGTTTGTCTAGTCCATAGGTACATGGAAAACCAGGTTGGGTTCCCTTTGGCACATTCAAGCCTCCGGTATACCCGAAGCGGGACATTTCCACCTACATTTCGAGGAATCCCCCAAGTGTTATCGCCTGAATGTGAGGAAGGTCACACCGGGGAGCCATCTATTGCACCGTTTTGGTGAGTTACACATTCCACAACACTTCCACACATATCCTAGGCCCAAATGAAGGATTTGGTGTGATTCTGGTGCTCCGGCGGTCCTTCTTCGGCGAAAACCCTATTCTGTGGGCCCGGGAGATCTACCCCCTAGCTTTCTCCGCACGAGGTTCCACCGATGTAATTTTTCATAGTTTTTGGTATGCCTAGTCCATTAGGAACATGGAAAACGAGGTTGGGTTCCCTTTGGCACATTCAAGCCTCCGGAATACCCGAAGCGGGACATTTCCACCTACATTTCGACGAATCCGCCAAGTGTTATCGCTGGAATGTGACGAAGGTCACACCGGGGAGCCATCTATTGCACCGTTTTGGTGAATTACACATTCCACAACACTTCCACACATATCCTAGGCCCACATGGAGGATTTAGTGGGATCCTGGTGCTCCGGCGGTCCTTCTTCGGCGAAAACCCTATTATGTGGGCCCGGGAGATCTAACCCCTAGCTTTCTCCGCACGAGGTTCCACCGATGTACTTTTTCATAGGTTTTGGTTTGTCTAGTCCATAGGTACATGGAAAACCAGGTTGGGTTCCCTTTGGCACATTCAAGCCTCCGGTATACCCGAAGCGGGAAATTTCCACCTACATTTCGAGGAATCCCCCAAGTGTTATCGCCTGAATGTGAGGAAGGTGACACCGGCGAGCCATCTATTGGACCGTTTTGGTGAGTTACACATTCCACAACACTTCCACACATATCCTAGGCCCAAATGGAGGATTTGGTGTGATTCCGGTGCTCCGGCGGTCCTTCTTCGGCGAAAACCCTATTCTGTGGGCCTGGGAGATTTACCCCCTAGCTTTCTCCGCACGAGGTTCCACCGATGTAATTTTTCATAGGTTTTGGTATGACTAGTCCAAAGGTACATGGAAAACGAGGTTGGGTTGCCTTTGGCACATTCAAGCCTCCGGAATACCCGAAGCGGGACATTTCCACCTACATTTCGAGGAATCCGCCAAGTGTTATCGCCTGAATGTGACGAAGGTCACACCGGGGAGCCATCTATTGCACCATTTTGGTGAATTACACATTCCAAAATACTTCCACACATATACTAGGCCCACATTGAGGATTTGGTGGGATTCCGGTGCTCCGGCGGTCCTTCTCTAGCGAAAACCCTATTCTGTGGGCCCGAGAGATCTACCCCCTAGCATTCTCCACACGAGGTTCCACTGATGTAATTTTTCATAGGTTTTGGTATGTTTAGTCCATAGGTACATGGAAAACCAGGTTGGGTTCCCTTTGGCACATTCAAGCCTCCGGTATACCCGAAGCGCGACATTTCCACCTACATTTCGAGGAATCCCCCAAGTGTTATCGCCTGAATGTGACGAAGGTCACACTTGGGAGCCATCTATTGCACCATTTTGGTGAGTTACACATTCCACAACGCTTCCACACATATCCTAGGCCCAAATGGAGGATTTGGTGTGATTCCGGTGCTCCGGCGGTCCTTCTTCGGCGAAAACCCTATTCTATGGGCCCGGGAGATCTACCCCCTAGCTTTCTCCGCACGAGGTTCCACCGATGTACTTTTTCATAGTTTTGGTATGTCTAGTCCATAGGTACATGGAAAACCAGGTTGGGTTCCCTTTGGCACATTCAAGCCTCCGGTATACCCGAAGCGGGACATTTCCACCTACATTTCGAGGAATCCCCCAAGTGTTATCGCTTGAATGTGAGGAAGGTCAGACCGGGGAGCCATCTATTCCACCGTTTTCGTGAGTTATACCTTCCACAACACTTCCACACATATCCTAGGCCAAAATGGAGGATTTGGTGTGATTCCGGTGCTCCGGCGGTCCATCTCCCGCGAAAACCCTATTCTATGGGCCCGGGAGATCTACCCCCTAGCTTTCTCCGCACAAGGTTCCACCGATGTACTTTTTCATAGGTTTTGGTATGTCTAGTACATAGGTACATGGAAAACCAGGTTGGGTTCCCTTTGACACATTCAAGCCTCCGGTATACCCGAAGCGGGACATTTCCACCTACATTTCGAGGAATCCGCCAAGTGTTATCGCCTGAATGTGACGAAGGTCACACCGGGGAGCCATCTATTGCACCATTTTGGTGAATTACACATTCCACAACACTTCCACACATATGCTAGGCCCACATGGATGATTTGGTGGGATCCCGGTGGTCCGGCGGTCCCTCTCCAGCGAAAACCCTATTATGTGGGCCCGGGAGATCTACCCCCCTAGCTTTCTTTGCACGAGGTTCCACCGATGTACTTTTTCATAGGTTTTGGTATGTCTAGTCCATAGGTACATGGAAAACAAGGTTGGGTTCCCTTTGGCACATTCAAGCCTCAAGTATACCCGAAGCGGGACATTTCCACCTTCATTTCGAGGAATCCCCCAAGTGTTATCGCCTGAATGTGAGGAAGGTCACACCGGGGAGCCATCTATTGCACCATTTTGGTGAGTTACACATTCCACCACACTTCCACACATATCCTAGGCCCAAATGGAGGATTTGGTGTGATTCCGGTGCTCCGGCGGTCCTTCTTCGGCGAAAACCCTATTCTGTGGGCCCGGGAGATCTAGCCCCTAGCTTTCTCCGCACGAGGTTCCACCGATGTACTTTTTCATAGGTTTTGGTTTTTCTAGTCCATAGGTACATGGAAAACCAGGTTGGGTTCGCTTTGGCACATTCAAGCCTCCGGTATACCCGAAGCGGGACATTTCCACCTACATTTCGAGGAATCCCCCAAGTGTTATCGCCTGAATGTGAGGAAGGTCAGACCGGGGAGCCATCTATTCCACCGTTTTCGTGAGTTACACCTTCCACAACACTTCCACACATATCCTAGGACCAAATGGAGGATTTGGTGTGATTCCGGTGCTCCGGCGGTCCATCTTCGGCCAAAACCCTATTCTATGGGCCTGGGAGATCTACCCCCTAGCTTTCTCCGCACGAGGTTCCACCGATGTACTTTTTCATAGTTTTGGTATGTCTAGTCCATAGGTACATGGAAAACCAGGTTGGGTTCCCTTTGACACATTCAAGCCTCCGGTATAGCTGAAGCGGGACATTTCCACCTACATTTCGAGGAATCCGCCAAGTGTTATCGCCTGAATGTGACGAAGGTCACACCGGGGAGCCATCTATTGCACCATTTTGGTGAATTACACATTCCACAACACTTCCACACATATCCTAGGCCCACATGGAGGATTTAGTGGGATCCTGGTGCTCCGGCGGTCCTTCTCCATTGAAACCCTATTCCGTGGGCCAGGGAGATCTACCCACCTAGCTTTCTCCGCACGAGGTTCCACCGATGTACTTTTTCATAGGTTTTGGTATGTGTAGTCCATAGGTACATGGAAAACCAGGTTGGGTTCCCTTTGGCACATTCAAGCCTCCGGTATAGCTGAAGCGGGACTTTCCACCTACATTGCGAGGAATCCCCCAAGTGTTATCGCCTGAATGTGAGGAAGGTCACACCGGGGAGCCATCTATTGCACCATTTTGGTGAATTACACATTCCACAACACTTCCACACATATACTAGGCCCACATGGAGGATTTGGTGTGATTCCGGTGCTCCGGCGGTCCTTCTTCGGCGAAAACCCTATTATGTGGGCCCGGGAGATCTAACCCCTAGCTTTCTCCGCACGAGGTTCCACCGATGTACTTTTTCATAGGTTTTGGTTTGTCTAGTCCATAGGTACATGGAAAACCAGGTTGGGTTCCCTTTGGCACATTCAAGCCTCCGGTATACCCGAAGCGGGACATTTCCACCTACATTTCGAGGAATCCCCCAAGTGTTATCGCCTGAATGTGAGGAAGGTCACACCGGGGAGCCATCTATTGCACCGTTTTGGTGAGTTACACATTCCACAACACTTCCACACATATCCTAGGCCCAAATGGAGGATTTGGTGTGATTCCGGTGCTCCGGCGGTCCTTCTTCGGCGAAAACCCTATTCTGTGGGCCTGGGAGATTTACCCCCTAGCTTTCTCCGCACGAGGTTCCACCGATGTAATTTTTCATAGGTTTTGGTATGCCTAGTCCAAAGGTACATGGAAAACGAGGTTGGGTTGCCTTTGGCACATTCAAGCCTCCGGAATACCCGAAGCGGGACATTTCCACCTACATTTCGAGGAATCCGCTAAGTGTTATCGCCTGAATGTGACGAAGGTCACACCGGGGAGCCATCTATTGCACCATTTTGGTGAATTACACATTCCACAACACTTCCACACATATCCTAGGCCCACATGGAGGATTTGGTGGGATCCCGGTGCTCCGGCGGTCCCTCTCCAGCGAAAACCCTATTCTGTGGGCCCGGGAGATCTACCCCCCTAGCTTTCTCTACACGAGGTTCCACCGATGTACTTTTTTATAGGTTTTGGTATGTCTAGTCCATAGGTACATTGAAAATCAGGTTGAGTTCCCTTTGGCGCATTCAAGCCTCCGGTATAGCCGAAGCGGGACATTTCCACCTACATTTCGAGGAATCCGCCAAGTGTTATCGCCTGAATGTGACGAAGGTCACACCGGGGAGCCATCTATTGCACCATTTTGGTGAATTACACATTCCACAACACTTCCACACATATCCTAGGCCCACATGGAGGATTTAGTGGGATCCTGGTGCTCCGGCGGTCCTTCTCCATTGAAACCCTATTCCGTGGGCCAGGGAGATCTACCCACCTAGCTTTCTCCGCACGAGGTTCCACCGATGTACTTTTTCATAGGTTTTGGTATGTGTAGTCCATAGGTACATGGAAAACCAGGTTGGGTTCCCTTTGGCACATTCAAGCCTCCGGTATAGCCGAAGCGGGACATTTCCACCTACATTGCGAGGAATCCCCCAAGTGTTATCGCCTGAATGTGAGGAAGGTCACACCGGGGAGCCATCTATTGCACCATTTTGGTGAATTACACATTCCACAACACTTCCACACATATACTAGGCCCACATGGAGGATTTGGTGTGATTCCGGTGCTCCGGCGGTCCTTCTTCGGCGAAAACCCTATTATGTGGGCCCGGGAGATCTAACCCCTAGCTTTCTCCGCACGAGGTTCCACCGATGTACTTTTTCATAGGTTTTGGTTTGTCTAGTCCATAGGTACATGGAAAACCAGGTTGGGTTCCCTTTGGCACATTCAAGCCTCCGGTATACCCGAAGCGGGACATTTCCACCTACATTTCGAGGAATCCCCCAAGTGTTATCGCCTGAATGTGAGGAAGGTGACACCGGCGAGCCATCTATTGGACCGTTTTGGTGAGTTACACATTCCACAACACTTCCACACATATCCTAGGCCCAAATGGAGGATTTGGTGTGATTCCGGTGCTCCGGCGGTCCTTCTTCGGCGAAAACCCTATTCTGTGGGCCTGGGAGATTTACCCCCTAGCTTTCTCCACACGAGGTTCCACCGATGTAATTTTTCATAGGTTTTGGTATGACTAGTCCAAAGGTACATGGAAAACGAGGTTGGGTTGCCTTTGGCACATTCAAGCCTCCGGAATACCCGAAGCGGGACATTTCCACCTACATTTCGAGGAATCCGCCAAGTGTTATCGCCTGAATGTGACGAAGGTCACACCGGGGAGCCATCTATTGCACCATTTTGGTGAATTACACATTCCAAAATACTTCCACACATATACTAGGCCCACATTGAGGATTTGGTGGGATTCCGGTGCTCCGGCGGTCCTTCTCTAGCGAAAACCCTATTCTGTGGGCCCGAGAGATCTACCCCCTAGCATTCTCCACACGAGGTTCCACTGATGTAATTTTTCATAGGTTTTGGTATGTTTAGTCCATAGGTACATGGAAAACCAGGTTGGGTTCCCTTTGGCACATTCAAGCCTCCGGTATACCCGAAGCGGGACATTTCCACCTACATTTCGAGGAATCCCCCAAGTGTTATCGCCTGAATGTGACGAAGGTCACACTTGGGAGCCATCTATTGCACCATTTTGGTGAGTTACACATTCCACAACGCTTCCACACATATCCTAGGCCCAAATGGAGGATTTGGTGTGATTCCGGTGCTCCGGCGGTCCTTCTTCGGCGAAAACCCTATTCTATGGGCCCGGGAGATCTACCCCCTAGCTTTCTCCGCACGAGGTTCCACCGATGTACTTTTTCATAGTTTTGGTATGTCTAGTCCATAGGTACATGGAAAACCAGGTTGGGTTCCCTTTGGCACATTCAAGCCTCCGGTATACCCGAAGCGGGACATTTCCACCTACATTTCGAGGAATCCCCCAAGTGTTATCGCTTGAATGTGAGGAAGGTCAGACCGGGGAGCCATCTATTCCACCGTTTTCGTGAGTTATACCTTCCACAACACTTCCACACATATCCTAGGCCAAAATGGAGGATTTGGTGTGATTCCGGTGCTCCGGCGGTCCATCTCCCGCGAAAACCCTATTCTATGGGCCCGGGAGATCTACCCCCTAGCTTTCTCCGCACAAGGTTCCACCGATGTACTTTTTCATAGGTTTTGGTATGTCTAGTACATAGGTACATGGAAAACCAGGTTGGGTTCCCTTTGACACATTCAAGCCTCCGGTATACCCGAAGCGGGACATTTCCACCTACATTTCGAGGAATCCGCCAAGTGTTATCGCCTGAATGTGACGAAGGTCACACCGGGGAGCCATCTATTGCACCATTTTGGTGAATTACACATTCCACAACACTTCCACACATATGCTAGGCCCACATGGATGATTTGGTGGGATCCCGGTGGTCCGGCGGTCCCTCTCCAGCGAAAACCCTATTATGTGGGCCCGGGAGATCTACCCCCCTAGCTTTCTTTGCACGAGGTTCCACCGATGTACTTTTTCATAGGTTTTGGTATGTCTAGTCCATAGGTACATGGAAAACCAGGTTGGGTTCCCTTTGGCACATTCAAGCCTCAAGTATACCCGAAGCGGGACATTTCCACCTTCATTTCGAGGAATCCCCCAAGTGTTATCGCCTGAATGTGAGGAAGGTCACACCGGGGAGCCATCTATTGCACCATTTTGGTGAGTTACACATTCCACCACACTTCCACACATATCCTAGGCCCAAATGGAGGATTTGGTGTGATTCCGGTGCTCCGGCGGTCCTTCTTCGGCGAAAACCCTATTCTGTGGGCCCGGGAGATCTAGCCCCTAGCTTTCTCCGCACGAGGTTCCACCGATGTACTTTTTCATAGGTTTTGGTTTTTCTAGTCCATAGGTACATGGAAAACCAGGTTGGGTTCGCTTTGGCACATTCAAGCCTCCGGTATACCCGAAGCGGGACATTTCCACCTACATTTCGAGGAATCCCCCAAGTGTTATCGCCTGAATGTGAGGAAGGTCACACTTGGGAGCCATCTATTCCAACGTTTTCGTGAGTTACACCTTCCACAACACTTCCACACATATCCTAGGACCAAATGGAGGATTTGGTGTGATTCCGGTGCTCCGGCGGTCCATCTCCGGCCAAAACCCTATTCTATGGGCCTGGGAGATCTACCCCCTAGCTTTCTCCGCACGAGGTTCCACCGATGTACTTTTTCATAGTTTTGGTATGTCTAGTCCATAGGTACATGGAAAACCAGGTTGGGTTCCCTTTGACACATTCAAGCCTCCGGTATAGCTGAAGCGGGACATTTCCACCTACATTTCGAGGAATCCGCCAAGTGTTATCGCCTGAATGTGACGAAGGTCACACCGGGGAGCCATCTATTGCACCATTTTGGTGAATTACACATTCCACAACACTTCCACACATATCCTAGGCCCACATGGAGGATTTAGTGGGATCCTGGTGCTCCGGCGGTCCTTCTCCATTGAAACCCTATTCCGTGGGCCAGGGAGATCTACCCACCTAGCTTTCTCCGCACGAGGTTCCACCGATGTACTTTTTCATAGGTTTTGGTATGTGTAGTCCATAGGTACATGGAAAACCAGGTTGGGTTCCCTTTGGCACATTCAAGCCTCCGGTATAGCTGAAGCGGGACATTTCCACCTACATTGCGAGGAATCCCCCAAGTGTTATCGCCTGAATGTGAGGAAGGTCACACCGGGGAGCCATCTATTGCACCATTTTGGTGAATTACACATTCCACAACACTTCCACACATATACTAGGCCCACATGGAGGATTTGGTGTGATTCCGGTGCTCCGGCGGTCCTTCTTCGGCGAAAACCCTATTATGTGGGCCCGGGAGATCTAACCCCTAGCTTTCTCCGCACGAGGTTCCACCGATGTACTTTTTCATAGGTTTTGGTTTGTCTAGTCCATAGGTACATGGAAAACCAGGTTGGGTTCCCTTTGGCACATTCAAGCCTCCGGTATACCCGAAGCGGGACATTTCCACCTACATTTCGAGGAATCCCCCAAGTGTTATCGCCTGAATGTGAGGAAGGTGACACCGGCGAGCCATCTATTGGACCGTTTTGGTGAGTTACACATTCCACAACACTTCCACACATATCCTAGGCCCAAATGGAGGATTTGGTGTGATTCCGGTGCTCCGGCGGTCCTTCTTCGGCGAAAACCCTATTCTGTGGGCCTGGGAGATTTACCCCCTAGCTTTCTCCGCACGAGGTTCCACCGATGTAATTTTTCATAGGTTTTGGTATGACTAGTCCAAAGGTACATGGAAAACGAGGTTGGGTTGCCTTTGGCACATTCAAGCCTCCGAAATACCCGAAGCGGGACATTTCCACCTACATTTCGAGGAATCCGCCAAGTGTTATCGCCTGAATGTGACGAAGGTCACA
This sequence comes from Avena eriantha, assembly GCA_910589775.1. Taxonomy (NCBI): domain Eukaryota; kingdom Viridiplantae; phylum Streptophyta; class Magnoliopsida; order Poales; family Poaceae; genus Avena; species Avena eriantha. The sequence goes on along the minus strand of OU342744.1, from coordinate 25,503,193 downwards.
CCGGGGAGCCATCTATTGCACCATTTTGGTGAATTACACATTCCAAAATACTTCCACACATATACTAGGCCCACATTGAGGATTTGGTGGGATTCCGGTGCTCCGGCGGTCCTTCTCTAGCGAAAACCCTATTCTGTGGGCCCGAGAGATCTACCCCCTAGCATTCTCCACACGAGGTTCCACTGATGTAATTTTTCATAGGTTTTGGTATGTTTAGTCCATAGGTACATGGAAAACCAGGTTGGGTTCCCTTTGGCACATTCAAGCCTCCGGTATACCCGAAGCGGGACATTTCCACCTACATTTCGAGGAATCCCCCAAGTGTTATCGCCTGAATGTGACGAAGGTCACACTTGGGAGCCATCTATTGCACCATTTTGGTGAGTTACACATTCCACAACGCTTCCACACATATCCTAGGCCCAAATGGAGGATTTGGTGTGATTCCGGTGCTCCGGCGGTCCTTCTTCGGCGAAAACCCTATTCTATGGGCCCGGGAGATCTACCCCCTAGCTTTCTCCGCACGAGGTTCCACCGATGTACTTTTTCATAGTTTTGGTATGTCTAGTCCATAGGTACATGGAAAACCAGGTTGGGTTCCCTTTGGCACATTCAAGCCTCCGGTATACCCGAAGCGGGACATTTCCACCTACATTTCGAGGAATCCCCCAAGTGTTATCGCTTGAATGTGAGGAAGGTCAGACCGGGGAGCCATCTATTCCACCGTTTTCGTGAGTTATACCTTCCACAACACTTCCACACATATCCTAGGCCAAAATGGAGGATTTGGTGTGATTCCGGTGCTCCGGCGGTCCATCTCCCGCGAAAACCCTATTCTATGGGCCCGGGAGATTTACCCCCTAGCTTTCTCCGCACAAGGTTCCACCGATGTACTTTTTCATAGGTTTTGGTATGTCTAGTACATAGGTACATGGAAAACCAGGTTGGGTTCCCTTTGACACATTCAAGCCTCCGGTATACCCGAAGCGGGACATTTCCACCTACATTTCGAGGAATCCGCCAAGTGTTATCGCCTGAATGTGACGAAGGTCACACCGGGGAGCCATCTATTGCACCATTTTGGTGAATTACACATTCCACAACACTTCCACACATATGCTAGGCCCACATGGATGATTTGGTGGGATCCCGGTGGTCCGGCGGTCCCTCTCCAGCGAAAACCCTATTATGTGGGCCCGGGAGATCTACCCCCCCTAGCTTTCTTTGCACGAGGTTCCACCGATGTACTTTTTCATAGGTTTTGGTATGTCTAGTCCATAGGTACATGGAAAACCAGGTTGGGTTCCCTTTGGCACATTCAAGCCTCAAGTATACCCGAAGCGGGACATTTCCACCTTCATTTCGAGGAATCCCCCAAGTGTTATCGCCTGAATGTGAGGAAGGTCACACCGGGGAGCCATCTATTGCACCATTTTGGTGAGTTACACATTCCACCACACTTCCACACATATCCTAGGCCCAAATGGAGGATTTGGTGTGATTCCGGTGCTCCGGCGGTCCTTCTTCGGCGAAAACCCTATTCTGTGGGCCCGGGAGATCTAGCCCCTAGCTTTCTCCGCACGAGGTTCCACCGATGTACTTTTTCATAGGTTTTGGTTTTTCTAGTCCATAGGTACATGGAAAACCAGGTTGGGTTCGCTTTGGCACATTCAAGCCTCCGGTATACCCGAAGCGGGACATTTCCACCTACATTTCGAGGAATCCCCCAAGTGTTATCGCCTGAATGTGAGGAAGGTCAGACCGGGGAGCCATCTATTCCACCGTTTTCGTGAGTTACACCTTCCACAACACTTCCACACATATCCTAGGACCAAATGGAGGATTTGGTGTGATTCCGGTGCTCCGGCGGTCCATCTTCGGCCAAAACCCTATTCTATGGGCCTGGGAGATCTACCCCCTAGCTTTCTCCGCACGAGGTTCCACCGATGTACTTTTTCATAGTTTTGGTATGTCTAGTCCATAGGTACATGGAAAACCAGGTTGGGTTCCCTTTGACACATTCAAGCCTCCGGTATAGCTGAAGCGGGACATTTCCACCTACATTTCGAGGAATCCGCCAAGTGTTATCGCCTGAATGTGACGAAGGTCACACCGGGGAGCCATCTATTGCACCATTTTGGTGAATTACACATTCCACAACACTTCCACACATATCCTAGGCCCACATGGAGGATTTAGTGGGATCCTGGTGCTCCGGCGGTCCTTCTCCATTGAAACCCTATTCCGTGGGCCAGGGAGATCTACCCACCTAGCTTTCTCCGCACGAGGTTCCACCGATGTACTTTTTCATAGGTTTTGGTATGTGTAGTCCATAGGTACATGGAAAACCAGGTTGGGTGCCCTTTGGCACATTCAAGCCTCCGGTATAGCTGAAGCGGGACATTTCCACCTACATTGCGAGGAATCCCCCAAGTGTTATCGCCTGAATGTGAGGAAGGTCACACCGGGGAGCCATCTATTGCACCATTTTGGTGAATTACACATTCCACAACACTTCCACACATATAATAGGCCCACATGGAGGATTTGGTGTGATTCCGGTGCTCCGGCGGTCCTTCTTCGGCGAAAACCCTATTATGTGGGCCCGGGAGATCTAACCCCTAGCTTTCTCCGCACGAGGTTCCACCGATGTACTTTTTCATAGGTTTTGGTTTGTCTAGTCCATAGGTACATGGAAAACCAGGTTGGGTTCCCTTTGGCACATTCAAGCCTCCGGTATACCCGAAGCGGGACATTTCCACCTACATTTCGAGGAATCCCCCAAGTGTTATCGCCTGAATGTGAGGAAGGTCACACCGGGGAGCCATCTATTGCACCGTTTTGGTGAGTTACACATTCCACAACACTTCCACACATATCCTAGGCCCAAATGGAGGATTTGGTGTGATTCCGGTGCTCCGGCGGTCCTTCTTCGGCGAAAACCCTATTCTGTGGGCCTGGGAGATTTACCCCCTAGCTTTCTCCGCACGAGGTTCCACCGATGTAATTTTTCATAGGTTTTGGTATGCCTAGTCCAAAGGTACATGGAAAACGAGGTTGGGTTGCCTTTGGCACATTCAAGCCTCCGGAATACCCAAAGCGGGACATTTCCACCTCCATTTCGAGGAATCCGCTAAGTGTTATCGCCTGAATGTGACGAAGGTCACACCGGGGAGCCATCTATTGCACCATTTTGGTGAATTACACATTCCACAACACTTCCACACATATCCTAGGCCCACATGCAGGATTTGGTGGGATCCCGGTGCTCCGGCGGTCCCTCTCCAGCGAAAACCCTATTCTGTGGGCCCGGGAGATCTACCCCCCTAGCTTTCTCTACACGAGGTTCCACCGATGTACTTTTTTATAGGTTTTGGTATGTCTAGTCCATAGGTACATTGAAAATCAGGTTGAGTTCCCTTTGGCGCATTCAAGCCTCCGGTATACCCGAAGCGGGACATTTCCACCTACATTTCGAGGAATCCGCCAAGTGTTATCGCCTGAATGTGACGAAGGTCACACCAGGGAGCCATCTATTGCACCATTTTGGTGAATTACACATTCCAAAACACTTCCACACATATACTAGGCCCACATGGAGGATTTGGTGGGATTCCGGTGCTCCGGCGGTCCTTCTCCAGCGAAAACCCTATTTTGTGGGCCCGAGAGATCTGACCCCTAGCATTCTCCACACGAGGTTCCACTGATGTACTTTTTCTTAGGTTTTGGAATGTTTAGTCTATAGGTACATGGAAAACCAGGTTGAGTTCCCTTTGGCACATTCAAGCCTCCGGTATACCCGAAGCGGGACATTTCCACCTACATTTCGAGGAATCCCCCAAGTGTTATCGCCTGAATGTGACGAAGGTCACACCGGGGAGCCATCTATTGCACCATTTTGGTGAATTACACATTCCACAACACTTCCACACATATGCTAGGCCCACATGGATGATTTGGTGGGATCCCGGTGGTCCGGCGGTCCCTCTCCAGCGAAAACCCTATTATGTGGGCCCGGGAGATCTACCCCCCTAGCTTTCTTTGCACGAGGTTCCACCGATGTACTTTTTCATAGGTTTTGGTATGTCTAGTCCATAGGTACATGGAAAACCAGGTTGGGTTCCCTTTGGCACATTCAAGCCTCAAGTATACCCGAAGCGCGACATTTCCACCTTCATTTCGAGGAATCCCCCAAGTGTTATCGCCTGAATGTGAGGAAGGTCACACCGGGGAGCCATCTATTGCACCATTTTGGTGAGTTACACATTCCACCACACTTCCACACATATCCTAGGCCCAAATGGAGGATTTGGTGTGATTCCGGTGCTCCGGCGGTCCTTCTTCGGCGAAAACCCTATTCTGTGGGCCCGGGAGATCTAGCCCCTAGCTTTCTCCGCACGAGGTTCCACCGATGTACTTTTTCATAGGTTTTGCTTTTTTTCTAGTCCATAGGTACATGGAAAACCAGGTTGGGTTCGCTTTGGCACATTCAAGCCTCCGGTATACCCGAAGCGGGACATTTCCACCTACATTTCGAGGAATCCCCCAAGTGTTATCGCCTGAATGTGAGGAAGGTCAGACCGGGGAGCCATCTATTCCACCGTTTTCGTGAGTTACACCTTCCACAACACTTCCACACATATCCTAGGCCCAAATGGAGGATTTAGTGTGATTCCGGTGCTCCGGCGGTCCATCTCCGGCCAAAACCCTATTCTATGGGCCTGGGAGATCTACCCCCTAGCTTTCTCCGCACGAGGTTCCACCGATGTACTTTTTCATAGTTTTGGTATGTCTAGTCCATAGGTACATGGAAAACCAGGTTGGGTTCCCTTTGACACATTCAAGCCTCCGGTATAGCTGAAGCGGGACATTTCCACCTACATTTCGAGGAATCCGCCAAGTGTTATCGCCTGAATGTGACGAAGGTCACACCGGGGAGCCATCTATTGCACCATTTTGGTGAATTACACATTCCACAACACTTCCACACATATCCTAGGCCCACATGGAGGATTTAGTGGGATCCTGGTGCTCCGGCGGTCCTTCTCCATTGAAACCCTATTCCGTGGGCCAGGGAGATCTACCCACCTAGCTTTCTCCGCACGAGGTTCCACCGATGTACTTTTTCATAGGTTTTGGTATGTGTAGTCCATAGGTACATGGAAAACCAGGTTGGGTTCCCTTTGGCACATTCAAGCCTCCGGTATAGCTGAAGCGGGACATTTCCACCTACATTGCGAGGAATCCCCCAAGTGTTATCGCCTGAATGTGAGGAAGGTCACACCGGGGAGCCATCTATTGCACCATTTTGGTGAATTACACATTCCACAACACTTCCACACATATACTAGGCCCACATGGAGGATTTGGTGTGATTCCGGTGCTCCGGCGGTCCTTCTTCGGCGAAAACCCTATTATGTGGGCCCGGGAGATCTAACCCCTAGCTTTCTCCGCACGAGGTTCCACCGATGTACTTTTTCATAGGTTTTGGTTTGTCTAGTCCATAGGTACATGGAAAACCAGGTTGGGTTCCCTTTGGCACATTCAAGCCTCCGGTATACCCGAAGCGGGACATTTCCACCTACATTTCGAGGAATCCCCCAAGTGTTATCGCCTGAATGTGAGGAAGGTCACACCGGGGAGCCATCTATTGCACCGTTTTGGTGAGTTACACATTCCACAACACTTCCACACATATCCTAGGCCCAAATGGAGGATTTGGTGTGATTCCGGTGCTCCGGCGGTCCTTCTTCGGCGAAAACCCTATTCTGTGGGCCTGGGAGATTTACCCCCTAGCTTTCTCCGCACGAGGTTCCACCGATGTAATTTTTCATAGGTTTTGGTATGCCTAGTCCAAAGGTACATGGAAAACGAGGTTGGGTTGCCTTTGGCACATTCAAGCCTCCGGAATACCCGAAGCGGGACATTTCCACCTACATTTCGAGGAATCCGCCAAGTGTTATCGCCTGAATGTGACGAAGGTCACACCGGGGAGCCATCTATTGCACCATTTTGGTGAATTACACATTCCACAACACTTCCACACATATCCTAGGCCCACATGGAGGATTTGGTGGGATCCAGGTGCTCCGGCGGTCCCTCTCCAGCGAAAACCCTATTCTGTGGGCCCGGGAGATCTACCCCCCTAGCTTTCTCTACACGAGGTTCCACCGATGTACTTTTTTATAGGTTTTGGTATGTCTAGTCCATAGGTACATTGAAAATCAGGTTGAGTTCCCTTTGGCGCATTCAAGCCTCCGGTATACCCGAAGCGGGACATTTCCACCTACATTTCGAGGAATCCGCCAAGTGTTATCGCCTGAATGTGACGAAGGTCACACCGGGGAGCCATCTATTGCACCATTTTGGTGAATTACACATTCCAAAACACTTCCACACATATACTAGGCCCACATGGAGGATTTGGTGGGATTCCGGTGCTCCGGCGGTCCTTCTCCAGCGAAAACCCTATTTTGTGGGCCCGAGAGATCTGACCCCTAGCATTCTCCACACGAGGTTCCACTGATGTACTTTTTCTTAGGTTTTGGAATGTTTAGTCTATAGGTACATGGAAAACCAGGTTGAGTTCCCTTTGGCACATTCAAGCCTCCGGTATACCCGAAGCGGGACATTTCCACCTACATTTCGAGGAATCCCCCAAGTGTTATCGCCTGAATGTGATGAAGGTCACACCGGGGAGCCATCTATTGCACCATTTTGGTGAATTACACATTCCACAACACTTCCACACATATGCTAGGCCCACATGGATGATTTGGTGGGATCCCGGTGGTCCGGCGGTCCCTCTCCAGCGAAAACCCTATTATGTGGGCCCGGGAGATCTACCCCCCTAGCTTTCTTTGCACGAGGTTCCACCGATGTACTTTTTCATAGGTTTTGGTATGTCTAGTCCATAGGTACATGAAAAACCAGGTTGGGTTCCCTTTGGCACATTCAAGCCTCAAGTATACCCGAAGCGGGACATTTCCACCTTCATTTCGAGGAATCCCCCAAGTGTTATCGCCTGAATGTGAGGAAGGTCACACCGGGGAGCCACCTATTGCACCATTTTGGTGAGTTACACATTCCACCACACTTCCACACATATCCTAGGCCCAAATGGAGGATTTGGTGTGATTCCGGTGCTCCGGCGGTCCTTCTTCGGCGAAAACCCTATTCTGTGGGCCCGGGAGATCTAGCCCCTAGCTTTCTCCGCACGAGGTTTCACCGATGTACTTTTTCATAGGTTTTGGTTTTTCTAGTCCATAGGTACATGGAAAACCAGGTTGGGTTCCCTTTGGCACATTCAAGCCTCCGGTATACCCGAAGCGGGACATTTCCACCTACATTTCGAGAAATCCGCCAACTGTTATCGCCTGAATGTGATGAAGGTCACACCGAGGAGCCATCTATTGCACCATTTTGGTGAATTACACATTCCACCACACTTCCACACATATCCTAGGCCCAAATGGAGGATTTGGTGTGATTCCGGTGCTCCGGCGGTCCTTCTTCGGCGAAAACCCTAGTATGTGGGCCCGGGAGATCTAACCCCTAGCTTTCTCCGCACGAGGTTCGACCGATGTACTTTTTCATAGGTTTTGGTTTGTCTAGTCCATAGGTACATGGAAAACCAGGTTGGGTTCCCTTTGGCATATTCAAGCCTCCGGTATACCCGAAGCGGGACATTTCCACCTACATTTCGAGGAATCCCCAAGTGTTATCGCCTGAATGTGAGGAAGGTCACACCGGGGAGCCATCTATTGCACCGTTTAAGTGAGTTACACATTCCACAACACTTCCACACATATCCTAGGCCCACATGGAGGATTTGGTGGGATTTCGGTGCTCCGGCGGTCCTTCTCCAGCGAACACCCTATTCTATGGGCCCGAGAGATCTACCCCTAGCATTCTCCACATGAGGTTCCACCGATGTACTTTTTCATAGGTTTTGGTATGTTTAGTCCATAGGTACATGGAAAACCAGGTTGGGTTCCCTTTGGCACATTCAAGCCTCCGGTATACCTGTAGTTCAAACCGGACCCACTTCGTACCGATTCGGCAGATATTTGTCTTTTTGACCAGGGGTGGACAGAGAGGTTTGTGAAACACCGGTTTGGACATTATTCATGTAAGCTGGGTCTAGTATTTTTAAAAATGTGGTGGTAGCATTTTGTATTCGCCTTTTGGTGTTGCTTCACAAAATGCCCCGATTTTAACCATTTGGTGTTGCTTCACAAAATCGCCCTATCTCATTTGAAATAATTTTTAAATATCAACAACTTCAGGCTTAATATAATTTCAAAATAAAACTGAATGTTCAACTGCAATTAAAATACTAAAATTTAAAATAATTAGCTCTTTGCCGTGTACCGCACACGACAAATAGATATTTTCAACTCTTTGCGGTGTACAGCTGCCTAAACTGCACGGCAAACCGGCTGAGGCAAATTCTATCTGAACCGAGCTAGCTGTGCGTGTGTGGCCAAGATTTTTTCCCCACCCACCTGTTCCAGCCTCGGCCGCCACTCGACCTGTTCCAGCCGCCGCCGCCGCCGCCGCTCGAGAGCTCGCCCACCCGCCCTGCCGCCGCCGTCCCCTCCTAGGCTCGCCCAACCGCTCCCACGCCGCCATCCTCCACCGCCCCTGCTCCGACCTCCATCGCCCCATGGGCCCCGGGTGAGGAGGAGAGGCCGCCAAGTGCGAGCCGGAGCTGCCGCCGCTCCTGCCACCCCCTGCTCCGTTGTCGGCTGCCCCCTGCTCCGACCTCCGCCGTCGTCCACGTCGGAGCCGGAGCGCGAGCCGGAGCTGCCGTCTTCCACGTCGCCGTACTCCACCCCGTAAGTTTCCTGTTCCTTCTCTGCGTAGCAAGGTCCAGGGAGAGCGCATCTAGACTAGGCTAGTGTATTTTCAACTCCATTTACATCATGTTCTCTGTCCCATAACGGATAAATTGGATCCTTGTCAAATGATCTGTATAGTTTTATGCTATGAACGAGCTAAACTGACTCGTTTATCTGAAGGCATAATTTAATGGAAAGGGAGAATAGTCTGGTTCAAAAATTTACATCACTTGAAAAACAAACACTAGTCAAACGAGCTAAACTGACTCGTTTATCTGAAGCCAGAGTTGTGCGACCTAACTTACACTTGGTCTGCAGACATCACCAAGTTCTTCATTTTGTATATTGACTCAATTTCCCTTTCACCATTGACACTAATACTGAAAAATAAACCAAATTTCCTAGATGATAACCCGCATTTTCTTATATTTGAGGTACAATAATTCTTGAACTGGGCTGCAAAATAGATTCTAGTCCTACATTTGTTTTATATAGTATCTTGTTTGGATTAGAAAATATAATTATACAAATGTGGCCACAAATTATTTTAGTTGTGACGCGGTTAATAGATTCAACGATTAATTCTTATTTTTGATTATCGTGTAGGATATGCATCGAGTTTGACAGCGGTACGACCAGTCGACGCAAGGCTTCCTCTAGGTGGGCACCGAGACCCGCGTGGCAGGGCTTCTTGAAGGAGCGTCTCAGATCTTCTTTGACATTCGATCACGCTTCGAGGGTATAAACTCTTTGCAGCTTTTGTAATGTGGCTAGGTTTATTTTGGTCTAGATCACCAAGTCAGTCGCGTTACCTAGGCGTCTCCCGTTCGAAAGGGTTACGCGAGTAAATATGCATTAAATTGCATATTTATGGCCGTAATTCTTTTGGATTGTCCACGCATTTTGGACAGCCGGAGGATGTGTAGATTGGGTATGTTTTCCATGCTCTGCTCGGTTCCGACACGGGATTTTGGCGGCACCTCCCCGTTGCTCTCCGGATGCACATCCTCTCGGCTTTTGGCCGAGACGTCTATCGGGAGAACAACGGGGAGGTGCTGCCGAAATTCTGTCTCGGGGCGGGGTAGAGCATGGAGAACGTACCCAATCTGCACATCGTCGGGTGGGATTAGGACCTATATTACCTATTAGAGAGATAGGTGTGGGTGCAACGCGTAAAACCTGTATTTCTTGAAATTAATCGAACTAATACTGGATGTAATGACATGTTAAATTGAAAAGCATTCTATGTCTGTTTTTGTATTGGTTAAGAGGATGGATCCGGAACGTTTGTGGATGTACGAGGGCTGGACCGGTCATGGGGAGTTTACTGATGAGTGGCAAGAAAAGGTTGAGCGGTTTGTGAACAGTGTGTTTGCCGACCCTATCAGACCCGCAAAAGTGTTGTGCCCCTGCGCGAAATGTTGTAGTGTTAAACGGAAGTCGAAGGATGAAATGACTGCACCTGATCAAATTCGGGTTCACACCGGGATACAGTCGTTGGATTTGCCATGGCGAGCCACCAGCAAAAGCACCAAAACGTGCTAGAAAGCAGTCACAGCCGAGTCAACCAGCGGGAGGATTTGATGCTGGGTTTGACAAGTGCTTAGATGATTTCCTTGATGCAAATGTGCCTGAAAACCCAAATGCAAAGGAGGCGGAGACACCACATGAGATGGAGACAAACGAGGATCCCGAGGAGAGCACAAAGAAGTTCTACGAGGCTATGTTTGCCGCTCAGAAACCCCTTCATCCACATACAGAGGTTACCTAGTTGGATGCTGTGGCCCGCCTAATGTCCTTCAAGTGCCAGAGTAACTTATCTAGAGATCGGTTCGATGATCTTCTGGTTGCCATTGGCAGCATCCAGCCAAAAGGGCACCTCTTGTCAAAGAGCTTTTACGAGTCGACGAAAATCCTCCGTTCACTGAAGATGACATATCAGAAGATAGACGCTTGTCCAAAGGGATGCATGCTATTTAGAAATGAACATGCTGAAGGAAACTATTGCATCCATTGCAAGTCCTCTAGGTTCTTCGAGGTTGACATTGATGATGGACAAAAGAGGCAGACTGGGATTCCCCAAAAGAGCCTCCGTTATCTTCCATTCCTACCTAGGATCCAACGGCTTTTCATGACAGACGAATCTGCACAACAGATGCGATGGCCCGTTGAGCAGCGCAAGCTGGCGATGGCAAATAAGTCTCAAGCCCGAGATATCTTAATGGAGCCATGGCAGTACTTGCAGGTAATATGTGTATTTTGTGTATGCGGTGCCCGACTCCGTACGCCTTTCATTAATATGTGTATTTTTTTGTATGCAGGTGCCTCCTCCGTTCGTAGGTCAGGCAAGACCGGGAGTCTACCGGGCTATGGTCCATTGGTGGACAAGCGCGAGTTCAAGAGGAGGCACATAGAAGGACAGATAAAGAGAGCTGCGATGAAAGGTGGATCACACATGCAAGGCAGCAAGCCCATGGCCGTCATCATGCATAACAAGGTTGGAAAAAGCTTTCTCTTAACCTTGCTCATCATGTTGTTCCTTATTCCGCAAATGCGTCCCTCTGGATATATCTCCATGCTCTCTTTTGCAGACAAAAGAGTTAGGCACGACGCCCTCGATGTTTAAGGTGTGGAACGAGTTTCATCAGAAGAAGAACAAGGATGGGACGCTGACGTGGGTGAGCGAGAACGCCGAGCTGAAGGACAAGGAGTACCGGGCCGGCTTTGCTGAATCATATGGCGAGGCGAACCCTGAGACCGAGCCCTTTGACCCAGAGGTTGCCATGCGTAGGGGAGGCGGCAGGAAGAATGGCCGCTTGTGGATGTGTGATAGCGTCATTGATCCTAGGACCGTCCGGTCTATGAGAGAGATTAGGGGTGACAGCTCAAGCTCCTCCATTACCATACAGTCCCGTCCTACGCCGTCGTCTATAGCCATTGAGAAGCTCCGGGTATGCTATTCTTCCTTGGTCATCCACACTTCATTTCATGTTTTCCATTGCAACATCCATGACCTTTCAATGACACAACGTAGGAGGACTTGGAGAACGAGAAGAGAGAGGGAGAGGAGAGAGACGGAGCAGGCCCATGCCCTTATTGATCAGCGGAGTCAGATGATGACACAACATAATAAGATGATGGAGTGGTTTGCACAGAGGATGACAGCCTACGAGTCCCAGTTATCGGTAAGTTGCTCATAGGACCTAAGACGAATCCTCATTTCATGCACCTTACCCGCACATGCTTGGTTTGCAGGCCTTTCTACCGAGTGGCACCACTCTTCCTAGGGTTGATCCACCTTCTTTTAACCTCAGCGACCCGGTAAGTTGTCTTGCGTATTAGGTGCCAATCTCAAAATACCACATGCCTAGTGCATATTGACTAAGGCTCACAATTTTCCATTTTGTAGCTACTTGCCTCGGGTGGATCCAACAATGCGGAGCTCGGTGGACGATCGTCTTAGGACGAGACCATGCAGACGCCTCGTACGAGGGGAAACCCTGACAACCCGCTCGCTCGCTCTTCTAGGTTTGTACTCTACTTCTAGTGACTTGTAGAATTCCACATATTCATAGAAAAATCTAGTCATAGATACGCACTTAGCCATAGAAGAGCTTATCCTTTTTTAAATCTTTGTGCTGGTGCAAATGATGATTTAGCCATATTATATATTCTATTTCTTTCTTCCGATTGGCATTAAAATTTTGTCCCACCGTCTATATGTGACACCAGACGATATCCTCACTCCACGAGAGAATAAACGTGGCTTAGCATACTGTTCCAGATGAAAACACTTTGTGAGAAAATGATTATTTAGCTTTATGAATTATTTCTCACATGTATATTTGAGAAAGTAGATTAGTTTTTTTTGCATAAGTCGATGTGCGTTGCACGTGCAATATTACTAGTTCATCCAAAAATATATGATCTTCTAAGTAGAGCACATGGGAACCACTTGTATATATTTGTATGTTTCTCTTATGATCATGATCTTGTATATTGCAATGGTTTTTTACTTGTCAAAATTTATAGACTTATACATGAATCTTATATCTTTGATTTCTATTTTGTAGCATGTGCATGAAGGAAGGAGCTTATGGTTGTACTCAATGCGCATGGTTTGAACTTCATGTGTGAACTTGTATACACTTATTATGGACATATGCACTCTATTTGTGGTGTTGGATCTCGTATGCACTTATTATGGACATATGCACTTCTATTTGTGGCGTTGGATCTTGTATGTGATCTATTTGTGGCAATAGATCATTATATTGTGTAATTGATGTTATATGCATTAAAATATATTGTGATTGTGCCACTGATGTTGGCTTTGATACATCATATACATTGAATTACTGAATTGCTATGAAAAATAGGAAATGAGGAGAAAAATTAAATTTTACTGGCACCTTTGCCGTGTGAAAATACACGGCAAAGAGACCTTTGCTGTGTATGTGCACACGGCAAAGGTGCCGCGGGGGGCTGGTCTGGGAACCAAATGGTCAGTTTGCTGTGCGAGGGAGGCACACGGCAAAGACCATGGGTGGAGGCGCACGGCAGAGAGAGGTGCACGACAAAGAAGGGGAAGGATGCGCACGGCAGAGAGAGGTGCACAGGAAAGAAGGGAGAGGTGTTTGCCGTGTGAAGTTGCAGGGCAAAGGTCTGAGGCGGCAAAGAGAGCTTTGCCGTGTGAAGTTACACGACAAAGCCTCTGGCTTTGCCATGTAACTTCACACGGCAAACTCTTCTAACGGGACCCACAAATCTGGCGCCGTCTCGTGGGAGGACGGCGTGAAGTTACTTTTGTATGCTGTGAGGGGCAGCAAAGCACACGGCAAAGGCTTTGCCATGCATCTTTTCAGACGCGCACGGCAAAAACTTCTTTGCTGGCTCATATTTTGCCGTGCGATCTTTGCCGTGTAACGTTGCACGGCAAAGCCTTTGTCGTGCTCTTTTTAGGCTTTGCCGTGTGTTATGTGTTACACGGCAAAGAATTTATTTCCTGTAGTGTATATAGAGGTTTGTGTTAATAGGGGAACCGATCGTTATGTAACAAATCAGAATGTAATATTTCAAATGAAGTACTTTCTCTTGGATTATTAGGCATAATTTTCACAAATAATTCCAGGATATAAATCATGACAGCAACAAGTACAGCTACGTGAAACGCTAACATACTAGATGTATAAATCAGCATGAACAGTAATAGTACATATGTGATAACACCTATAGTATATCAACAGATCGAATCACGGTATATGTACTGACCAGGAAGATGTGCCGTGATGATGAACTTGAGCAGTCGCGCGAAGCGCTTTTTCAAAAATCTTATTCGCCCTCTCTCGTACAGCATCACAAAGACGAGTGGTTCTGGAGACCCGCTCTTCCGTCACATGAGGCAAGCGAGAGGAGGCAAAACCCTAGATTGGTTCGATGTTATGCGTGGTGGAAGCCGCACGGGCGCTTACATAGAGCGGCTCGGGAAGTACAGGGAACAACGTGGGCCGAGGCCACGCCACGCACGGGTTCAGATCGGTTACAGTAGTCCACGATCCAGAAACGACCCGATCCCACTAATTGTTGATACGTCTGTCAAAATCGCACATATTTTCTTAAGTAGCAAAATAAAGCAACCTGCGGCGCGTCGTGACGAGACGAGCGGGTGAGCATTGTCGGAGGAGGAGCGCGCAGATATGGTGTTAGATAAGCTATATCTCCTTTTAGAGTATATTGTGTTAGATAATGGCTATACTTTTATTGTAGAGGATCGACATGGCACTGTGTCAATTTTGTTTCGTTGACTGTTGCGATGGAAGTATGTCAGTCTCACTATTCAGCGTCTATCTCATAGAGGGCCGATTTGAGCATTCTACGGTATGTATAATTTTTTCTATATAAATTCACTCAATTTTCCTTCTATGCTATTATCATTTATTTAAATCATGATTTTCATGTACAGACTATCCCATGCAATCTAAGGAGGGAATTCAATGGAATAATAGGACAAAGCGTGGAATTACAGGGTCTTGGACAAACATATGTTGTTGACGTACGCAAAAAGCGAGGAATGACTCACCTCGCAGGTTCTTCATGGAGAAGGTTCATTACCCAAAATCAAATCCTACATGTTTATACCTATATTTTTTAATGGGAGCTCCTAGGCCGAGAATCACCATCGTCTATATGAACGAGGGGGATGAGGAGGGTGGCTACGAGGACGAGGGCGACGAGGAGGATGGCGTCTACGAGGTGCAAGGCCATTGGATTATGCAATTATTGCTCAAAGATACAAGCTTAGCGATAGTGAAGAGAAGTAGCTCGTCGACAACTCTCCTCCAAATAATTTCTTCATCGGGCTAGAATTTTTTACTCGCTTGACAAAGACGCATATTGAGCTACACAATATGGTAGCTTTTCAGTTACCATTCTTTCTTCATTTCCTATTATATTTGTACTGTGTGATGGTGCTCTATTTAACATTAGGATTTCTAACTTTTGCATCTTATAAATTACCGTCGAGATGATTTCTTCTCTTCATATTCCTGAAGAAGGCTTGGTTGGAGTATGCGTTGAAGCAAGAGGTGCCGTTAACGTTGTTTTGTACAAGACAGTGACATATGTCCGCACTATCTTCAATAAGCAGGGGTGGAAGAACTTCCTTCAAGCTGAAGATCAACATGGTGGGAAAGCCATTCTACTCACCAGCAGGACCATTTCACGTTGTAACCTTTAGATGGTATTCGTGATCGATATTATCATTCATAATAACCAGTCGCTGTCAGATTCGGAGTCCTACTCCAAGTGATAGATTGTCTCGAGATGTTTTGTTTAGTGTAGTGATGCAACTAGCTCTAGTGTGATTTTTTAAACTGTCGTTTGTTAATAATATGTGGTGAAGCAACTCGTTTATTTCTTGTTGTTTATGTTCTTACTGCTACTATATATGAATATGAATTTCCTCATGTACAATTGTAGGTAAATACAATAATATGTGACAACTGGTTTTAAAATTTTCAAAAAACTAGCGGCGTTTAATTTACAAGAAACACAACAAATAAGAGAAATAATGGTGGCACTCAGCGAAAACGTCAGTAGTCTGATGTATACTCATGGCGTGTGGAGAGAATGCCACCATTGCAACTTATACTAGTGGCGTTCTGGTGGCACGTCACCACTAGGACTTACCAGTGGCATGATGTTAGTGGTGTGACCGTTGAACGCCACGAACCTCACTATCCAAACTTCACCAAGGTTATTCCTACTAGTGGTACTAGTATAGATCGGTCATTTGCACACGGTGGAAATGGCCCTTCACACACAGGAATTGAATCCTCGCTGCCTGTGGGTAGGCTATGTGCCTCTACTATGTTGACGGTTTCTATAACCTTGTGCAACCTGTCACACGATTCGGAAAAGCAAATCGTTTGAGAAAGTTTTGGCTTTCACATGCGCCTTTACTATGCCAATCGTCTGCGATTCTGGATGATCGGAGACGAGTTGTCTTCTTTCATCATATGTGTTTGGCTATTATCACAAACATTTACATACACTTCCGTATGATTGGTACTATTACACACGATTTAACCCTGTAGATCGATGCCTAGCTTATACAACATATAATAGTATGATGTCAGTGATATTTGTTTGCATAATTCACACGCCTCATATACATGCATTTCTACATGGATTCATTAATGACTATACAAATGAGTTAGATACACAGAGTAGATGATCTAGTTTTTTTGGTTGCTTCTTTGTCTTCATCTACCAAGGGATATGTAGGGGTTCGCGCATGAAAATAATAAAATTTTACCCTACGCCTGAACCCCTGACTTGTCAGGACCTATCTATTAGTAATACAGTAACGGGAGGGGATTTTAGTGAACTTACCCTTGAAGACCGAAAAGTGTTGACAACGCTCGTGTTAGCGTGGTTGATGTTGACGAACTGAAGCCGACCTCGGGGTCGTGTTGAAGTCCTCGTGCTCTTGCACCTCGCAGGTAGTTACATGCATCCGGTGCCTGGCGATGACTCCCGCTCCTCCGATCCAACATTAGTTGCGGAAGTAGAGCTTCTAGATCAGAATCCCGCAGCGCGACGCGCTCTGCGGTGAAGATCTCCGGATCGCGCAGTCCGAACTTGATACCATGGTCACGGAAGAGAGAGATAGAGAATATCAATTGAAGGTCTTCCCAAAAGATAGAAAACCTTTATTGAATATTGTGTTGTATTATTTGGTCAAAATACCCCACTATATAAAGGGCAAATCCCACCCCCAAGCCAACTAGCTTAGCCATGTGGGACTAAACGAAGGGAGAGGGGCCTGGCCGCCGCTAGTAGGCCCCACGCGGGGGGGGGGGGGGGAGGCAAGGCCCAGCCGGCCATCCCCTCCCTCCTCCCTCCCTTTGCGCCTTTTCCTCATGGGCCCTTCTTCCTCGAAATTTGGCCCATTAAGGCTTTTGACCATTTAATTGATTTTTTCTTTATTAAATAATTATGAATAATTGATTAAAACAAAATTTAACATTCATTCACATATTATTCAATCTCTATGGTTTTGGAACTCCTTCCACCTCCACTTCGGACATCATCCGGACTTACTGAAACCCTTCCGGTTTTCTCTCTTTCTATTCTTCGGTGATTCTGCCGATAGCAAAACACTCTCCGAGCATCATCAACCCCTTAAGCGTGATACCCCCACGGTTCGGGAAAACTCCAGACATGGTCGGGAAAATACCCTGCACCAATGATCAACAGCGGGACCTGGATGGCCATGTTCACCCTTGTGCATTCCACGAAATACTTCGTTGTTGGAACCATGAACGTCGTGTCATATTTCCTTTGCCTCTCGATACTTACATTGTCCGTGATATGATCAATGAAATAACCATTTCATGTTCAATCTCGTTCTCAACAATGCTACGTTACTCATCTCGACAAGTGACATCCCCGTGATCAAATCACACGCTGCGTAGCTATTGGATATGACTTCTCCTGAGTGGCCCCTCGAGTATCTTATCCGTCACGCGGATGGACAAATCCCGCTCTCGACACATATTGCCTCAACTATTCCTCCGAATACCTGAATACACCTTTGTAATCACCGAGTCACCGAGTGATGTTTGATGCAATCTAAGTACCCTCGGGTAACAGTGATTGATATAGTCTCATGGTCTAAGAAATAAGACACTAAGTCTTTTCTAATTTTCGTAACTTGAACTTCGTGACATGATCCGGTCATGATGCTTAGGTTGGGTATTTCTCATCATCTCATTCACCTAATGAGTTGACTCCATTGTCAACTGGCATAAATGCCACATGATCAGGAAACCATGATCATATATTGACCAATGAACCAGTGACCAGAGCTTCACCGGGAACAACTGGTTGTTTATATATCACACCTGTATTGATGTTTCCAATCAAATACAGTTATAGTATGATATAAAACTTAACTATAAACTTTATGAAATATGATAATAATCCATATTATTATTTGTCTCTAGGGCATATTTCCAATAGTCTCCCACTTGCACTAGAGTACAAATAATCTAGCTGCATTTGTTACTCAATCATCCGTGCCATGAATCTGGCACCTTTGATCATGCTTGCTCGTGGAAGAGATTGAGTCTTGGGTCTGGACTTTACATCCCCAAATCCCTTGCAACTTACTAATGTCACCTTGATTGACATTAATACTTTTATCATTATATGATATCATCTTTGTGTATGTATCGTAGTTATGGCAATAGAGTGAGGTCGGTTTCCAGGAGCCACTAGTGACATTAGATCGGCCACAATGAGCTATCTAATGGATAGATAAGCCACATCGAGCTTTTCATGGGCACTGTGCCCTGGGGCACACCCTCTATGTAGAGACGTAATAGTCCCGCCAAAACAGCATACATCACTTTAGATGTTACCCTTATCTATAAATGTAACCATCGAAACACTAATGCACCAAGTGCAATACCTTTCGATGTTTTGTCATCTCCCTTACTACTTGACTCCAGTTGGTATTCTCGATGAAAAGATTTTCAATCCATTTTAAGGTTAACATACGCCTTCATAACATAAACCTTTCATGTTATAGGCTGCATCATCCTTCATCGAAATGAAAACACGGCTACAGTTCTCCTTTAGACATTGTGGACTAATTTAGCTCAGTGTTCAATGGTTCACATCAAATCATTTCCGAACATCTCTTTATGGATCATATATTATGTTAAGTCCTCATCATGGTTTCTGAAACAAAGCCTATGTCTCAACATAGTGGATGATGATCATACTTTTCTTTATTTCAACCATTGATGTTAAACTTAATACCATTCATAATTCTATCGATCATGGACCATTCCTTAATAAATTCCCATTCCGAAACAGCTTTTCAGAATCCCTTTTAGGAATGTCACATAATATCGTAACCTATTTTACTTCCAACTTCTAACTCCTATAAATCTTTATTTATTGGTACTTGCGCCTTTATTCTTAATGTGTCGAACACACTTAAGAATTAGTTAACAAGCTCCCACTCAAAATATGTTCCCAAGATATTTAAGTCGAGACTTATATTGCTCTAACACAAATTGTATTTCCACATATTTGAATATGATCTTTCTATACCTCCCACTCAATTTCATGCAAATTGCATATCCTCTCACTATTTTTAACAACTTCAAAATCCTTTGATCAACTATCAAACTGAGATTTTCATTATGAGACACTAGTACTTTACTACAATTCAAT
The DNA here is from genome assembly GCA_910589775.1 of Avena eriantha. Taxonomy (NCBI): domain Eukaryota; kingdom Viridiplantae; phylum Streptophyta; class Magnoliopsida; order Poales; family Poaceae; genus Avena; species Avena eriantha. The sequence continues at coordinate 25,483,601 of OU342744.1, read as the reverse complement.
CCCTTAGACTTTTAGCACCTTTGAATCAAATTCACTTTGAATTTGTCCAATATATGACAAAACGTGTTTTTGTCATTCACCCCCTTTCCACCATGACTTTGCAGTCATTTGGAAATATCTAGTAACACTTTACTTGATAAGATTCAACAACACTTTGCTTTGTAATCTTAAGTGAACTTATATTTCTCATGACTTTAGTTTACCATTATATCCTTCGTAGTTCGTAGGTATGTCATATTCCGGTAATAAGACAATTAGTAATTCACAAATGTTAGCAACCAAAATGTGGAGTACATTTTGAATCCTACTTCATGTAGTAAAAACAATATTGGGGAAAACACAATGATCACTATCATTGATTCTTTTCCTCCATGAAGAGAATCGTTCAGGAATACTTTCCATTGCGCTTCTCAACACTCTGATGTAGGGTTTTGAATCCTCATCGTGTTTTTCACTAACTTCCATTAGCATCATAATAGAGAAGCACCACTAAATGTATATTTTCTCGAAAATGCACCAAAATCCAAGCAATACTAGTTTTGCCTCTCTTTTGGTTCTAGCCATGGATTTCGTATTCAAAGTTTCCAATGAATACTCTACAAGGACTTACTCGCTATTGTTTTGGTGATATCGAATAACTCCAAAACTTCCATGAATTCAAATGGTTCACTTTGTATTCTAACTGAGTGTTTACTATTTCTAACTTATGGTCTTTATACTAACACTACAATGATTTATTTGAGGCCATCTATTCACCCAGTTGATATCAAATATCATATTGTAATGCTTTGCATTATGATATTTCAAATGCATTCCATTTCATTATTTCTTATGCCAATCTTATAACATCGAATTTCATTACTATTGATCAAATCAATGTAATTAGATTCTACTTTATAATTATACCCTTGTGTGCAGAAATTCTTTGATCATATCAAATAGTTTCATGCCCATCTTTTATTTAGTAAACTCTTTTATGAAACTCAACATTCATATAATGACAATCACCATTTTGTTGAAATACAATACATTGAATATTAATTTCCTTTTCAACTATTCAACAAATACTTTGTATTCAAAGTAATACATGGTGTTTAAGTTATCTTTGCCGAACTGAGGCAAGATTCATATGTGAATAGAAAACAAGTGACTTTCACATATAATCAACATAACTTTGAATTTAAATAATGGTTTCATTCAAAATGAATATATCATTAATTGGGGTATTTTCTAAGGCATTTTAAATATTTTATAAATGTTTCATAACAAGGACAATTCAAATATAACCGAACACATATAAACACAAATAGAAATCATTCATAAAAGTAGAACAATTGTTTGTTACAAACCTATATGAATAACCGTCTCACGAAGTGTAAGACACATTAAATAAGTTCATACTCCATCGATTACAATAATCATCCAAAACTAATAAACTAAGTGATAAATGTCGAGGGAGAGTTTCGTTGGCCATCATCATTATGCTCGCCATCAACACGCAACGTCACCTCTCTCTAGCAAGCATCTCTCATGCAGAAGGACCTGTTTTTACCAAAACAGAACAAGTATCAAATATACTTAACACTGCAATATTTGTTTGCAAGATTATAACATTTATAAAAACTGTATTTCAAATATATACCTTTGTCATCGATGACTTCTATGGTGATTTGTTCAACTTCCACATTCCTGAAATGTGATATGAACTAGTGGAAATCCTGAGTTTTCACATCACCTCTCATGATGCAAATCCTGGCTTGTGCTTGGTAGCTGGGATGCAATGAACGAAGCACAATACCTATCACAAATGGGCTTGTCGACCAGATATACAGGAATTAAGCAAGCCTCATGTACGCATCATGCATGTGCTCCACGTGGTCGTCAAGCGAAGAGTTCTCCTCCATCTTTATGGAGAGGAAATCCCCCATCATCTCATGCTCCCATATGCACACTTGTCCCATGAAATATGACCATAATTGCATGAGGGTCAATATTACCCACAATTGGCCACAACTCATCAGCCATTCCGTTGCGCATTGTCACTAAGATGTAGGTGGACATCTCACGACGATACTGGCATTCTTCCCATTGCAACGGGGTCTCATAGAAGTCTGGTTGCTCCAAATCTATATCGTCGTGGAGTATATAGTCGACCATGTCATTCTCACTAAGTAAAACGTGGATATGAGCAATCCACATAGAAAAATTGGATCCATTTAACTTGAGCTTTTCTCCTTCTAACCAATCGTCAACAGGGCAGGTAGCATCGGGGAGAACCATTTTCTACATTTATAATAGCAAAGGAATTTAGACTAAGTTTATAATTATACGAGTCAATATAATAAATCCACTAAAATCACCTATCCCCTTAAGGGTTTTAGCGATTACACGATCCTCGTTCACTACACCACCCTCGATCGTCATGGCCGGCACTATAGTTGCAAAGGAGGACACATATCCGTCGATCACATCATTTATGCGACTCAATGCTCAATCTTTTGACCATCCGTGTTCCAAGGACATGTCTGCACATGCTAGGATCGCCAACTCAATCTATCGTGTATATGCTATGAAACATGGCTTAGACCCACATTATGCGAACGCAGATATATCTGACACTCGATCGTCACGGCCTGCCTCATATCGGAGAACTTTCTTGGTGGTGCACACTAAAGGAGAACACTAATGTTGGTATTTTATTAGGGATTGTCTTATTAGGCTACCGTTGAGTATCTAATACTAGCACACAATAATACACATAAACAATTAACATTGAATATAAATGCGATGTGATATGGTTCTTCACGTCGTGATCTCCACCCGGCATCATCGGACTCCAGCTCTAGGGTTCCGACACCATAGGAACTAGGGTGCTAGTGCCTCCGACATGGTAGTCCATCATCTTCATGACTATCTACTACTTCGCAACATAAGGTAATTACTTTACCTTTGCCACAACCATATCACAAAGCAATGCCCTCCTGCAAAACAATGTTAGATGCCTCTACTTTATCTTTGCAAGTTTTACGTGGCTGTTAGGGCTTTCGTACAAGAACCTTTATTAACCTACAAACATCACCATAATGTTGATCAAGCAGTTGTCTCTACTAAACCCCTTTCGGGGCCTTCCTTTGAAAATAGAATACCAACTAATGCGAGAGAGACAAACACCCCCAGAGCCACTTTATACGGTACAAGCCGTATATCAAGCGTGGACCAGTCTCGTGAATGAACACGTAAAGTTGGTTGGGGCCGCTTCATCAAGCATTGCTGCGGTATACTAAGTACACGTGGGACGGTAACAACTAAATCCCGTACTAGCATTACTACCCATAGATATAGCTCTAATACCATTGTAGGGGTTCGTGCATGAAAACAATAAATTTTACCCTACGCCTGAACCCCTGACTTACCAAGACCTACCTATTAGTAATACAATAACGGGACGGGCTTTTCGCAAACTTACCCTTGAATACCAAAAAGCGTTTTCAACGCTCGTGTAAGCATGGTTGATGTCCACGAACTGAATCCAACCTCGGGGTCGTGTTGAAGTCCTCGCGCTCCTACGACTCCAACGACTATTAATGCCCCATGTGTTGCACCTCGCCTAACGATGACCCCCGCCTCTGGGGCTCCAACGACTGCTAGTGCCCCAAGTAGTTACATGCATCCGGTGCCTGACGATGACTCCCGCTCCTCCGATCCAGCAGCAGTTGTGGAAGTAGAGCTTCTGGATTCGAATCCCGCAACGCTATGGCGCTCCGCAGTGAAGATCACCTAATCACGCAGTCCGAACATGGAACCACGGCCACGAGAGAGAGAGAGAGAGCGAGAGATAGAGAATATCAATTGGAGGTATCCCCCAAAAATAGGAAACCTTGATTGAATATTGTGTTGTATTATTTGGTCAAAATACCCCACTAAATATAGGGGAAATCCCACCTCCAAGCCAACTAGCTTAGCCATGTGGGACTAAACAAAGGGAGAGGGGGGGGTGGCGGCCAGCCCCTAGGGGCCATAGTGGGCCCCACAGGGGGCAAGGCATAGCCGGCATTCCCCTCCCTCCTTCCTCCCTTTGCCTTTCCCTCATGGGCCCTTCTCCCTCCGGAATTTGTCCCATTAAGGTTTCGACCATTTAATTGATTTTCTCTTTATTAAATAATTATTAATAAATGATTAAATCAATATTCAACATTCATTCACATATTATTCAATCTCCGTGGTCATGGAACTCCTTCCACCTCCACTAACCCTTCCGGTTTTCTTTCTTTCTATTGTTCGGTGATTCTATTGATACCAAAACACTCTACGAGCATCATCAAGCCCTTAAGCGTGATACCCCCATGGTTCAGTAACACTCCAGCCAAGGTCGGGAAAACACCCCGCCCCAATGATCAATAGCGGGACCTGGATGGCCATGTTGACCCCTATGCATTCCACGAAATCTTTCGTCGTTTGAACCATGAATGTCGTGTCGTATTTCCTTTCCCTCTCGATACTTACATTGTCCTAGATATGATAAATGACATCACCATGTCATGTTCAATATTGTTCTCAAGAATGCTACTTTACTCATCCCGACAAGTGATATCCCCGTGATCAAATCACACGCTATGCAGCTATTGGATATGACTTCTCTTGAGTGGGCCCTTGAGTATCTTATCCGTCACATGGATGGACAAATCCCGCTCTCGACACATCTTGTCTCAACTGTACCTCCAAACACTTGAATACACCTTTATAATCACCGAGTCACCGAGTGATGTTTGATGCAATCTAAGTACCCTCGGTTAACAGTGATTGATATAGTCTCACGGTCTAAGAAATAAGACACTAAGTCTTTTCTAATCATTGTAACTTAAACTTAGTGACATGATCGGATAAGGATGCTTAGGTTGGGTATTGCTCATCATTTCATTCACCCAATGAGTTGATTCCATTGTTAACTGGCATAAATGCCACATGATCAGGAAACTATGATCATCTATTGACCAATGAACCAGTGAGTAGAGTTTCACCGGGAACAACTGGTTATTTATATATCACACCTATATTTACATTTCCAATCAAATACAGTTATAGCATGATATAAAACTTAACTATAAACTTTATGAAATATGATAATAATCCATATTATTATTTGTCTCTTGGGCATATTTCAACCAGGATAAGCTATATCCCTTGTTGTATCCTGTCTCGTTTCAACACGAACTCCTTGTGTGGCTGAAAAATCAAGTGAGGTGCATCTCTGGACTTCCGGTTCAAGTGAGGTGCAATTCCTCATTTTCAGCTACCCCGAGAAGCAAAAGTGTAAGATAACTTATCGATATCTTGGAGTCGTGTTCACGAGAACTTCCTATGCAGTGTCACCAAAATAGTACCTCTGTTATACAAAAAGGTATACACATAAGTAAGCACATTAAGTTGTGTCAACAATAGATCATAAGAAATAACATGATGCAAGCACATTAAGTTGTACCACACACTACTGGAAAAGTCTTAGCGTTACAGTAGCCTTACTGGTGGAAAATCGAAAGTCTGTTGGTGGTAACGTGTACCCCCGACGAGCAAGCAAAATACCATCACCTATAGCGCAAACTGATCCCCACAGGGCTTACCGCTGACAACCAGAAGAAAAAGGCTGTCCTTGCAATGTGTTACATGGGTAGACCCGAGGCAAAAAATTACGTGGCGATCGACTATTGCATCCATCACACCTGTAGATCCTAGCGGTGCCGAGCACGTAGAGGAAGTCTTTTCCTGGGTCCTCTGGAAAACTAATGATACATATGCGTTTGTCACTAGTTATGAGATAATGCTGATGATGCGACACATAGACTCATCCTTTTGTTTTCAAGGTTACTAACGACGGCCGGATTACCGGATTCGTTAGCTGGGCTGGTGAATCAGTGACACGGAAATATGTACCCGTTGCTATATTTTGTTAGAAGGTGCTCAAAACGGCCAACACTTCTATATTTCGCCACCAGGGTTTCGTCATTTTCAAGAAATTAACAGGACTGATGATATCAAACCAAAATCAACTGCCCTCAAGAAGTTATTGAAGACAAAAAAGCCCACTTCAACTCCCCACTCTCAAAAATTAGTTAGCAACATTGCATGTTGACTAAGTACAACTGTATGGAGCATCTGTAAACTTGGATTCATTCAAGTATTTGTTAACAATACTAAATGCGGATCCATTACTTGAACAAATAGATGCAATGCAGTTAAATAGAGACATGTACAACAGTACACATGGCAACAAGATAGAGTACAACCTACATTGCAAAGTCAAAATGAATATGGAAGTATCTAAAAATACACGGTACATAGAAAACAAAAGCATTAAGCATATACAATGTTTGTAAGAGAGGGGATTTACCACATGTAGGTTGGTTCGCTGGCATCACCCCAACCGTCTGATGATTCAGAATCCTAAGAAAAGTCCATGGGTAAATGCTATGAGTATATTTGTGTTTTAGTCCATGACAAATGATGGATTCAGACCCCGTATCCAACTGAAACTACAAGCTCCTAGCCCGGCCGATCTCCTCCCCATAACTAACCCTAACCACCTGGTTCCAACGACCCCTCTCTCCCACCGGCACCGCCGCACCCTCCCCTCTGTAGTCCCCCCCTCTCTCCCATAGAAGCTCCGACCACCACAGCGTCCCCGCCTACCAAGCCTGCGCCCATCAACGGCGACCATGAAATCTAGACGAGGAAGACCACGTGCGACCGTCGGTTCTTGGTCACAACCTCTAGCCTTGTCAGACCCCGTCCACCACCACTATCACATTCTCATCATGCCACCCATCCATCCACGGTGACCTCGCCCCTGATCAAGGCTAAAGTTGGCTGGATTTGGGCATGGAGGGAGCAGCGACCGACCCACGGGAGTGAAGCCCGCCTGGATCCATGGTCTCTCGTTCGATATTCTTTTTCTTGATATTTTATTTAGAATTTCTATGAGTTTGGGGATGAATCTGAGAGGGATTTAGTCATATATTTATGAATCTCCAATGAATTGGCCCTAGAGAGACCGGATCTAGGCATCATCTTTTTTGGAATTTTTTCATTTAGTTCGTGATGTATCCTGCTGAATCTGATTTTGTTGTTGTTAATACCGATGTGAAACTGAGGTGTTTTTGTTAATAGCCTAGTATGATCCGATGAAAATGTTATTTCCACTTTCCAGATTGCCAATATATGGAACTGGTATGAATGTTGTATGCATCGTCAAAAAATTTATGGATCTTGTAAGGATTTATTATAAAACATCACTGAAGCATATATGCTTTGACAGTCTTCCAAAAAAAGTGCATTATGTATGTTTCCTTGCAGAATCATTTATAAAACACGAATGAAACTATTGAATCTTGTATGAAATTTTTCGATGTGGGATAAAACATGAATTAAATAGTATATGATATGGATTACATTAAAAATATACGTTAAAATATTATTATGAAAAATCTTTATTGTCAAATAAATGTTATGATAAAAATTTGTATGAAAAATGCTTGAATTCTGAATGAAACATCCATGAATTTGATGGTTGCAAAATGCTTAATGAAACTTCCCCCGATAGAAATAATATGATATTTTTAAACTATTATTTTTAGATGTATTTTCTAAAACTAGGTTGTACATCAAACTGGATAGTTTGATTTGGCCTATTAAATAAAAATATATTTTCTTTGTGTAACAACTGGGGAGAGAAACAGCGACAAAATATGTATAAAACTTGAAAACACTAGGGGCAGAGAAGCAAAACTGCAATGGACTCAAGAAGTGAGGTGGGAGGGTTGTTCTGTAAAACAAGTAGCACGAATATCCAACAAATAGAGGGGATATATGGTGTCGAGGGCCCAACATATATGTAGTATTGCATTTTCCATGTTCGTAATAACATCAAGGCTTAGGTACATTAACAGAAGTGGCCAGTTAATGTTCTACACTCAAAATCAACTTCTCTAGAATAGTTGTTATTCAGTTGTAGCCATCTGCGCTGAGTATCCCAATATCATTGAACGTAAATGTGACACCAAAACTAACTACTCTGAGCACACTTTGGTTTAGAACAAAGAACAATTGGTGAAGTTAATATCAGTAGTATTTCCTCGGTATACACTTAAACAAACATTTCTTCCAAGGGAGTACTCCATATCAAGGCATTAATGGGATAGAGCGTGTTATATGGTGATGAGTGCAATTATGATGCATATTTAAGCATAGAAAATACTCATATTGCCACTCATCTCATGATTTATGTAGCTACAACTATGCTTATTATGTATGCTTACTAGTTCTTTATTTTCATATGAGCTTTGCACAACTAGTAGTTTTAAGGATTTTATTACTTTTTCATGTCTTTGGCATATGTGTAGGTGTTATGGATAATGGATGGCAAAAGGAACCAAGAGGATGCAATAGGATTTACATGCAGCAGACTTAGCCATATGAGGTGTGGAAAAAGTCATATTTTTTCATCATCTCGTATTTAATAACTAAGACCATGTTGTTTGTATCACTTGTTCATACGAATCCAACAAGCTGAATAACACCTCAATCAAAATTCGTATGAAGAAATAGCGGCAAAAAAACTTCAGTCAACTGTAAGCTCAACGATCATCGGTACGGTCTGGGCCTGACCATACCGTCCACCCGTGCCACCCTTCATTGACTCTGTATCATCATGGAACATCATTTGTGAAGGCGCGATGGGCATATTTGGTACGGATCTCCCTAGAATCACAAAACCGACCTCTAGGAGCCTATTTAAAGAGGGAAGACCTAACCGCTAAGGAGACATCCACACACGCCCCCAGGGTGGAGCCCTACCGGTACACCACCTCCATAGCCATTGCACATGACATCTGCACCATCACCACCAATCAAGAGGAAGAGGGGACTTGGATCTTGAAGGGCTTCACATCGATCTTCATCATAATCATTAATACTGCATCCAATACCGATCCCCTTTCTTTACTTGGTTGTAATCCAAACCCTCGTGCATTTGCACTTGTATTCAATTGTACTTTCATCCATATTATTGTCATGATGTTGATCCCCTTAATGTATGAGTAGTTCCCTTTTTCTTGGGAAAATATGGAGAAACCCTTGCAATATAATGATGTGAAATAAAGATGATCTATAATTTTAGTTCATGAATATGTGTTAATTTTTCTGTAGATATTATGTGAAGTGCACCATGTAATATTTTTATATGGGACTAGAGAGGGAACTACCATTGGTCATATGGTAGTATGTACATTGCTAAGTGACATAACATGCTGGCATGCTATTTATATGGGTAATAAGGATTAGAAGGGATTCACTAGCTCATATCAATATTCATGGGGGAAACCCTTAATTATGAGGGATTAGAGTGGCTTGCTTACAATTATCATAGTGGTTATTAGGGATGTAAACATCATATGGGTTGTGGGTGAACATCTTATTATGGATCTCTTCCCACACATGGTATGAAAGACGATATATATTCATCCTTCTTAATAATATATAGTACCATTTCTAGTGGAGGAACCTACACTTTTAGAGAACTCCTTAGTCATATCAAAACTCCTCCTATCAACACTCGCTTGTTCTAGTCTACTTTTATTATTTACTTTGTTCTTAGTTACTTTTAACCTCTCTCATTCATTGCTATTCTAGGAACTTATAGAATAGGCCATTTTCAAACCACGGTTTAGGTGCGAACATGGTTGCGCCTGAAAACACAATTGTGGGGTTATGTTTATTTCCATTTGTAAAGCTTCCATGGGACGGACTTTATATAAATAATATTTGCTTTCTACAAGTACTGTAATAACCCTAGTTGATGCAGGAACATTGCGCTTAGTTATTACCTACCCACTCACACATATTTTGGCGCTGTTGTCGGGGAGCATTGCCCTTGGTTGTTACCTACCCACTCACACATATTTTCTATTTGTTGCTATTATCTTACTGCTTTTATTTATAATGAAAATAACAAAAATATCTATAAAAACATTTCCTACTAATCATGTATTCCAGGATGGCTACTTTTAAACAGATAAAGCTCACAATGGAGGAAAAGATGTTTGCGACTTTTGGATACTTTATTACGAGGGAAAAGACATGAAAATAATGGTTGAGTTGGTTGAATGCGTATTCATTCATATTATGTACCCCATACAAATTTTCTTGGGAAGACCGTGGATCGAAAGATCATATTAATTATCAATGTGAATATAGCGTTGATACTATATTAGCATCTTATAATATAAGTGATAAATTCTATGTTGATATGTAGGCTTTAGAATGAGTGCTTTAAACTAGTTGCTACAAGTTTCTAGATCGTATTAATAATACAAATAGAGAATATAAAGTACTTGATAAGATCTATGGAATAGTATATATTATATACTCTTATTTTCATGAGAATTTTAGTGATAATGTATTAGTAATCACTTCCCATGAGCGGATCTCAACCACCGAGGAAGATCCTAAATTTTTTGCAGGACTCGTAGAATAAAACAGAAGAGGATGTACACCGCAGCGAACATACTACTGATGCTGGTATTTTTTTTACTTGTACTATCTATTAGATGGTTGTGCAAAATCTATTTTTAATTCATATCAAGAAACTTGTGATAAATATATAGCAGTTGGGCACTTAATTTTCAATGTTCCATTACTCTTAAAAATCCCTAGTATCTCCCACTAGAGTTGAAGTCTTTGAGTATTTGGTTTATAATGGTGTCCATAATCTACTCTTAAAAAATCAACCATGAGTAAGAGTACTGATAGTATGCTTCATATGGAACTTACCAAATTGTTACCAATGTTAGAATATTATTGTGAAGAACATCTTAGTGGTAATCCATGTGTGGTAGAGAGTAAGGCGTGGTGTAAAGACGTAGTGCCCAAAGATAACCATTTGTAGGAACCACAACATAAAGAGGAGGAGCCCCGAAAAGGTGAGGTTGAAAAAGAGCGACACACTACAAATATTATGTTTGTTCATTATGCCTCTCACTTTAGTAATGATTCTTATAATGCTAAAACTGATAATAATCGAGGAGGCCCTGTGCCTAGTCACTCGTGAGGACAGAATTAATAATGATGATATGAATCTTTTGATGCTAATATGCAGGAACCACTCCCTGTTGAAAAGAAATATTACTATGAAGTGTTCTCCAACAATGGTAACCAAGGTCAAAGTTTAAATATTATATTTAAATCTCTAATCCTCTTGTTGCTGCTATATAAGGAGGCATGCTTACCACACTTGGGGCATCAACACTTGCTTGAACGCGAGAACATATTCATCTACATGATGCCGATGCACCACAAGCGTGTACGATTCTGACAGTACTCTGCTGTGAGATACTCCAAAACTCTACTTGAGGTAAGAATGAATTACTCTCTAGTTGATATCTACTGAAGTAATATGGAACATCGAAGTCTAGCTATATGGCTATAACAAAAGTGCTTTCTAGGAGGCAACCAGGAAGTATGTACGTATCTTTCTTAATTTTGTGTATTGAGTTTAGTTGCATTCATGTTTCATTAACACTTGTATCTTTGCATGATTTTCTATTAGATTTGGCTTGGGACTATTACAAAAGCTAGAATTGTTCGTTGCTCTAATAATGTTTTGCTTATAATGGTTAAAACTTCTCTACAAAAATATATGTCTACCTTGATGTTGGACTAATGTTTTAGGACCTTAGCTTTTGTTTGGAGAGAATACATTGCTTCGTATCTTATAGGAGTTTTAATGAGCACTGGTACGACCAGACTCGCCCGTACTGCGCGCTTGTACCGCCCATGTGCACGAAGGAAGAAAACTGAAAATTTTCCAGAATATTCACTTCTAGGTTAATGAGCATCAGTACGGGCTCGTCTACCCGTACCATATTCCCATACAAACTTTGTCCGTGTCAACATAAAAGAGAATATGAGGTGCAGTACGGGCACACACCCGTACCATGCGCCCATACCGAAGAGAGGCACCACGCAACAAAGACCAGGAACAAGTATAGAAAGGCCAAAAAAACCCAAGCTTTTTATCTTGGTGATCCAAGGTTAGTGTTTCGTGTTTTTTTATTTTTATTTTTATCGGTTGGGGTGAACGAACTCCATTCGTACACCGAATATTTTTCTTTTATTTCGTGTTTTATTTGCACAGTAACTTGTAGCTTGTATGCTGACACGCACAGTTTCTGCCACCCGTGCAAATACTTGCATAAGACACTTGGTTGTTTCAACTGAACTCTTCAACAACAAGTTCCTTGAAGCATACCGTGGGTTAGATTTTTACTCCAAGGAAGATAGACCAGGAAGAGACTTGATCTCTTTCCGTATAATGAATAGTGAGTATACTTTGTCACCTAGTCAATGGAGCCATTTCTTTGGGTTTGTCAACAACATCACCGACATATGTGCTCCAAATTTTATAGCCGATCCTATCCCTTTTACTTACTTCAACAGGATGAGATTAAATGATCCTATTCCTAAGGGTAATCAAACTGAATGTCCTGGATTACGCTATTTGCATTATGTTATTGCTAACACCCTGTAGGCCCGTGGTGAATTTACAAGAGTCAGTGAGGAGGACATGATGGTCCTCACAAGAGTTGCCATACCTGGATGCAACTTGACACCAATTGGGCGCTCTTCTCGTAATATATTTGGACTATCAATCTCATCAAACCCGTGGACCCATTTGTTGCGGAGGAGTGCTCACTATCCTTGCCCGAGCACTCAATATCAACATAGGTTACTTGCAACCATTGATAGGTATTCGTCGTCTCGGTTTTTCTACTCTTAATGCTTGTGGCATGGTTAAAACGATAAATGGTAGATATTATGTTGATGTACCTGGAGCTTATCGTTTGATCCAAGATATAGTACCTCATGGTATATTCTCCATCAAGGAGGGATGTTGCGTTATGATGCGTAGGTTGAAGCAAATATACCACACGAGGAAGTACCCAAAGTAGAAGACATTAAATAATAACAGCAAGAAGGATCCAGGCAGGAGAAACAACCACAAAACCCTACACCATGTATGAGGACATGTACACATTCTCAAAGGCAACATTCAGAACATGAGAAACCTCGCCATGAACCTTCGAGACAACACCGTGCACCTCTCTTCCCAGTTTAACCAATGGAGTGGCCAATGGAACATGGGGAGCTTTCCTCCACCGCCACAATGAGCATCAATAGGTCTTGCAAAAGGTAAGCTTAAGGGTGTGTTCCCTAATCAATTTATTTATATAATAATGAGGTTGTACTTCAGATCCAAGTGAGCTTTGAAACAGTTGTATTGGGCTCATTCCAACACTTCGTTTTTCTTTTCTTTTGTTTCATTTGTGTTTTTTCTTTTAATACCTTGATTTTTTGCCATCCTACTTTTCTTTAAACCCAGTCTTCAAAAAGATAAAATAGTTTTAATTTATCATTATTCGTGAAAATCAGATTGCCATTTGCCTCTTTGTTTCGATTCTATTAATAAGAGTGACCTACTATGAGTTTTTGAAGGAACACATCATAGAGAAGAGAATTGTGAAGTCACTCATGAAAGTCCTATATCTCCTAGTTTGGAAGTTTGAATGCTTATGCTAGTGTGTAGTATTGTTAAGATGTTAGACTAGCAGAATTAAATCTTGAGAGTTAGAGTAAAGCTTTTATTTGTATGATTAATTGGTTGTGCTTGCTCTTTCTCTAGTTCCTATAGTTAACCGAGTCCTTCCATGAAAATAATATTGACAAACAACTACAATAAGAAAAAGTCCCAAACTATGACTTTTGGGATGTTTAATTATCTTAAGAGTTTATCCTTGAAGATACTCAACTCCATAGATATACTGACAGACTTCATGGTACTCTTGAAAGTATTTTGTTTGATGGAACTAATGCTTAGAAGTAATTGAGACGCATCCCAAAACTTGACCGTTTAATCAAAGTATGATGTGGGCATACCTTACAGGTACTCGAGCTTGGCATATACGGTCCAGGTCTGGCAGAAGCCCACGACGTTACCATGGACCAATACAGGATTCAGGTGACTCATGAAGACTCCGATTGCTTGTGGCACAAGACGAAGCTTAAGATAGAAAGTTTAAAGGGATAAACCCTAACTTATAACTGACTCAACCTGCTACCTGAGACCTAGCCTACCTATATAAAGGCTAGGAGGGGGTGGCGAGGAGGACAACCACAACCCTAGTTTCCACAACCATCGCCATATTGCATCTGCGCACCCCTGTAACTTTCGCCTCCCTCGATAATTCCAAGAGCAGACAAGCAGGAGTAGGGTCCTCTACGAGGCCTGAACCTAGGTAATCCTTGCGTCCCTGTGTGCTTGTTTTCTAGCCGATTGATGCCTCCAGCGCTACCTCCTTCTCCGAAACCCAAGTCCATAATAATGGGCATTGATGAGTTAAACCCTCATTAATTAGCGCCGTCTGTGGGAACTGGGAGTTCTGATGTAGCGGCATCTTCGGCCCCGTCAACTGCGATCTACAACTCTGCAATAGGGGAGATTCGCCTCCTCTTTGGCGCCTTCGACTTCACCGTCCACACGCCAGCCACTCACCTGGCTTTCGAATATGTGGGTGATGGGATCGGCCTGCCGATCAGGAGCTTACGCTTCCAAGTTGGTCAGCTGGGCACACTTCGCCTCCCTGATTAGCCGACGGTTCCCGCGATTGCTCCAACGTCGTGGTTTCCACCACCAATCGGCACCCTAAGCGAGCTCAATGCACCGACAACAGTCAGGAGCACGGAGAGCGACAAAAGTCGCAAATCCGATCTGGGTGATCTGGCCACAGAGGATGGAGCCTACGGCTCCAGATCTGAAAATTGTGGGAGAAACAGCTTCCCCAATCACCACATGTGCGCCATCATCAACACAAGCGACACCGGTGACAATCGCGACAACGGTGGTCCCGCCAACGGCGCGCCTACCAACAATGGGACAGAAGGCGACCCACATCTCACGGAGAATGAGTGCAACGAAGAGCGCATGTTGATCAAGCTCAACGACAACGAGTGGGCCTGCTATCGAGAAGCTCTGCGGGGCAATCCCCTACCCCTAAACTCATCACAACAGATGCTAATGGGCTACCATTATTGGCTGCTCAAGGAGGAGTACAAGCGCTAATAGCAAGTAATCGCGCAACTCAACACGTGTAGAAAGGCGGCCTACAAGTCGAGCCTCTCGCGGGCTCAGCTCTCTTCCATGGGAGGATCCTCCTCCAAGGGCAATGACCACGTGGCCGCCAAAAGGTGCTCTCGACTGGCCCACCTCACCGACAAGGAGCGAGAAGAAGCCATGCGAGTCCTCGACATTGGCTCCATGATGGTGGATACATGGGGCAATGTGCTCCCAAAGACACCGCAAGCAGCGGTGACGTCGGCCACCATGTACCTCCTCAACAACCCGCCACCGGCTGGGGATCCGCGAGCTGCTATGCACCAATCTACGATCACGAGCTTGGGGCTAGTCGAAGCTTCCCTCGTCAAGGAGCCAATGCTGGAGCCGAAGAAAAGCAAAGCTCTGGACAAGTACTACTATTCATACTCCTCCAGTGACGATAGCCATGATCTGTCATGGCGGCACGACTCCGACTATGATGCGTGTGATGACATCACGCAACACAAGATCGATAAGATGCATGCAAGACGCGCCCGTTCGACTGACTTAGAAGATGACGAGATAGAGCTCTGCGGTGCCAGGTGCTTCAGCAGAGCCATCAGGCAAAAGCAAATACCTAAGGGGTTCAAACTCCCATCGGAGAACCCAAAATTCGACGGCCTGCAGGACCCGAAAATCTGGCTGGAAGATCACATCTCCTCTGTCAGGTTGCATGGCGGAAGCTCAAGCACAACAATGCAATGCCTCCAGCTACAACTACAAGGTGACGCTCGCGCATGGCTCAACAATCTCCTGCGCTGGTCAATTCGCAGCTAGGAAGAGCTAGTCTACAGCTTCGTGCGAAACTTGAAGGGCACTTACAAAAGGCCGGCATCAATCGAGGAATTTAGAGGCTACCACCAAAGGTCTGGTGAGTCGCTATGCTCATACATCCAGAGATGGTCCATCATCAAGAATTCTGCAGATAACATCTCTGAGGATCACGCAATCGACGCGTTTAACGGCGGCATGCGCCATAGAGAGCTCAGGGAGGAGTTAGGCCGCTCGAAGCCCAAGACAATTGACCACCTCATGGATATCGCGAATAGGTAGGCCGACGGAGAGGAGTCGGTGGAAAACCGTGCCTACTCCTATGATGATGACGACCTCAGGCGCGTACGTGATTGCCGAGGGAAACGTCGAATGCGCATCTACGAGGACCGCAAAGAGGTCGACATGGTCGCGGCTGGCTACACCGACAAACGCGATGACAACCATAACAGCGGATACCGCAATGATGGATACCGCAACAACAGAAAAACCATGCAAGTGTGGCAGCACCGCATTCGTGATGACGCACCTGGAACATCCATCCAGGAGAAACTATCTGGATCGTGCAACATACACTTCTACATCGACAAGCACGACGACAAGAAAAAATCCAGTCACCTTCTCAAGGACTACCGCGAGTTCCTCAAGCTCCACGAAGGCCTAGCCTAGATGAATCACGACGCAATCAACCAGGGACACAGAGCTTCCCTAGGCGTTGTGGCTCATGGTCCTTCCCATGGCGATTCTAACTTCTTGTGGCCATCTTGCTTAAGGCAAAGAACTAGGTCCCCTACTGTGAAGGACCTAGGCCACAATCTTCTGATGTGGTAATTGCGCAAGTTTTGTTGGTACATAGTTGCTCTTTGTAGGGCTTCATCACAAGCTTCATCAAGTGCATCCACATCATCTTCAAGTGCTTTTCTTGATTTCTCTTTATCATATGCTTCATGTGACACCTCAACAGGAAGCACGGCTTCTACGCCGTTGACCAGAAAGAAAACTGTCTCTTGTGTCGAATTATTTGGAGTTGTACGCAAACTCCATAAGACAGATGGTAATCAACCCATGCTCCTTTTGATCTGTCAAGCGGTGCTAGTAGTCTTTTATTGAGTCCAGCAGTAACTAGTCCATTGCCCTTTTCTACTTGTCCATTTGTTTGCGGGCGACCTATCGAAGCGTAGCTTACTTTGATACCCATCCCCTCGCATTATTTCTTGAACTCATTGGAAGTGAAGTTGGTCCCATTGTCTGTGATGATGCTATTCAGTACACCAAACCGAAATACTATTGATTTAATAAAATTCATAGCCAAAGTTCCGTCTTGTGTGGTGACAGACATTGCTTCAATCAATTTAGTAAATTTGTCGACTGCTACTAGTAGAAAGACGTGTGCTCCTGGCAATGATTTGTGAAGTTTTCCCACCATATTGAGTCCCCACTGAGCAAAAGGCCAAGCCAAAGGTATAGAATTTAACTCAGCGACGGGTGCTCCAGGCTTTGTTGCGAATCATTGACATGCTTCACATGTTCTGACGATATCTTTGGCATCTTAAACTGTAGTGAGCCAATAAAATCCCGCCCTTAATGCTTTGGCAGCGATTGCTTGGCTACTAGCATGGTGACCACAAACTACTTCATGTATATCTTTGTGTATGATTTTTCCTTCTTCGGGTATTATGGAACGCTGCAACACGCCTGAAATACTTCTCTTGTACAGCTCCCCTTTGATTATTCTAAAGGCCTCCGATCTTCGGGTGATTCGCCGAGCTTCTATCACATCTTCGAGTAGCTCTCCCTTAGTCATATATGCTATATACGGCTGCATCCAGGTGGGCTCAATTAGCATGACCTCTCCAATTTCCTGATCTTCCTTCTTCGATGACCTCTTCTGTGTTCTTGGTTTTTGATGGAGCCTGCGAGTCTTTTTGCGAATGTTTCTTTTTTCCCGTCTTTGGTGCTATAACCTCGAAGACTCTTTTTTCTTTGATCGATCACTCCGTTATTTCTTCCCAAAAAACTCCAAGTGGTATTGGTAAGCACAAGGATCCGATGTTTGCTAGGTTGTCGACTTCTTCATTGCTTGCTCTTCCTATGTGCGATACTTCGCATCCATCAAATTGAGCTTCCATAACGCCATATAGATCATGATAAGCAATCATATTTTAACTGACGGAATCACACTTGATCATTGCTTTCTATGCCACAAGATTGGAATGTCCAAAGATTTTGAGACGGTTTCCTCTGCAAGCTTTGGCCATTCGCATGTCGTGCAACAAGGCCTCGTATTCAGCTTCGTTATTGGATGCATTTGCAAAACTCATCCAAAGTATATAGCGCATTTTTTCACCTTGTGGTGATACTAGTATGACTCTTGCTCCTGCTCCTTCCGTTATTTTTGATCCATCAAAGTACATTGTCTAGGCACTAGAAAGGTCTGGTGGCCCCGCACATTGCAAGTCTGTCCACTATGTGATGAAATCCGGTAGAACTTGTGACTTGATTGCTTTGTGCTTCTCATACGTGATATCTTGAGGGGATAATTCGATGCCCCATAGAGATACATGCCTAGTTGCTTCTGGATTGTTGAGGATGCTTGACAAAGGTGCTTCATTTACCACTTGATCAGATGTTCCGAAAAATAATGGCGTTGTTTTCGTGCTGGCATAAATACCCCATATGCTAGTTTTTGGTAATGTGGGTACCTTTGTTTGGATGGCGATAAGACCTTACTCAGGAAGTAGGATGGCCTCTGCACGCCATGGATTTTCCCTTCTTCGGGTCACGCCACGACCCAGACCATGCTGACCACCTGATTTGTGGCAGCGATATATAGTAGTAAAGGATCTTTCTCTTTTGGCGACAAGACGATAGGAGATGTCGAAAGTGTCTTTTTAAGATCTTCAAAGGCGCACTGAGCTTCCTCCGTCCATTCAAATTTTTCGGATTTCCTCATGAGGGTGTAAAATGGCAGCGGTTTTTCTCCTAACCTTGCAATGAAATGACTGAGTGCCGCTACTCACCCTGCCAGCTGTTGTATGCCACGTAGATTTGTTGGCTTTTTCATTGTTAGGATTGCTTGTATTTTCTCGGGATTAGCCTCGATTCCTCTGGTTGACACCAAATATCTGATAAGTTGCCCTGCCGGGACTCCGAAGGAGCATTTCTTTGGATTTAGTTTGATGCTAAACTTGTCGAGATTTTTGAGTGTTTCTTCGAGGTCCTTGATGAGCAAAGATTCTTGTCTTGTTATAACTATGACATCATCGATATATACTTGTACGTTTGTACCTATTTGGCTTCCCAAACACTTCTGCATCATCCGCTGATATGTTTGTCCAGCATTCTTGAGGCCAAAAGGCATTGTTGTGTAGCAGAATACTCCATAAGGCGTGATAAATGTTGTTTTCTCCTGATCTTCTTCCTTCATCCTAATCTGGTGGTATCCTGAGTAAGCATCCAAGAAAGAAAGATGTTCACATCCCGCGGTTGCAACAATTATTTTGTCGATTTGTGGCAATGGGAAGTGATCTTTTGGACAATGTTTGTTCAGTGTAGTGAAGTCGATGCACATCCGAAGTTCTGTAGCATTTTTCTTTGGAACACATACTAGGTTTGTGACCCACTCTGCTTTTGTTAGTTCTTTGATAAAATTGGCATCAGTAAGGCGATGGAGATCCAATGGCTTTACGCTTTTGTTCTGCGAAGCAACGAAGCGGTTGCTTTACTGGCTTCGCCTTTGGATCCAAATTTAATGTGTGCTCAGCGAGTTCCCTGGGAATTCCCGGCATGTCAGAAAGTAGCCATGCAAAAATCTCCCAGTGCTTACGGAGGAACTCAATGATTGTGCTTTCCTATGAGGGACTAAGATTGGAAGCCACAAATGTTGTTTTCGTCGGGTCGACAGGGTGAATCTATACTTCTTTTGTGTCCTTTGTAGTGTCAAGAGCCTGATTGGAATTGACACGCGCTACTTGCAGTGGTTCTGCAATTGTTGAAGTTTTGAGTTGTTCGAACTCCGTTGCCATCCCGAAAGATTCAGAAATTTTGTTGAACTCCTGATCACAATTGTCAGCTTGTGTGAAGAATCCTCAAATTCATAGCCCAGTTGGTGAAGTTGCTACCATTCGCAACAAGCTTCTCTTTTTCCATGAACACATTGAAATTAAAAGCAGGTGGTGCCATCTACAACAAAATTTGTAAAGTATATTTAGACTAAGTTTATGATAGATTGAGTTTAACTAATCCAAATTACTAATGAACTCCCACTCAAAAACGACATCCCTCGTGTCCGTTTGGTTATTACATGAACCAAATCCACTACACCAAGTCCGATCGTCACGTGAGTCGGTGTAGCTTCAAAGGCGCGCATCTATATGGGCATCATATCAACTATATGACTCATGCTTAACCTTTCGGTCCGTGTTCCGAGGCCATGTCTGTACATGCTAGGCTCGCCAAGTAAGAACCTTAGTATTCGCGTGTGTAAAACTGTCTTACACCCGTTGTATGAAAGCATAGAGTCGAAAACACCCGATCATCACGTGATGCCTCAAAACACGATCCTCAAAACGGTGCTTACTTAAGGAAGAACACATTTTTATCTTGATATCTAAATGAGGGATCATCTTATAATGCTACCAAAAGCGCCAAACTAGTAATATAAGATGCTAACATCTAATGTGTGAAGTGAGATGATATGGTCCATGCATTTGATCTCTATCATTTGCATCGTGGTACGATCTCTATCATTCCTTCGTGTGTAAGGCCAAGGTCTATGGAACTTACACGTTAAGTGAGTTGTAATAGTATCTATCATACATCTACTTACAACAATACCATATCAAGACACTAGCCCAACAATGATCTAAACTAGACGCCTCTAATTTATCAATTGCAAGTTTTACGTGGCTTGGGGCTTTCGGAGATAGAACCGTTCTTACCTACGAACATGAACCACAACGAGGATAATCAAGTTACTAGCAACTCATTGTAAATCAGATATTGACTATAGTAGGAGAGACAGACACCCGCTAGCCACTTATGCAAAACTGGTTGCATGTCAGTCAAGGAACCGTTCTCATGTACGATGACATGTAAGGTTGGTCCGGCCCGCTTCATCCCACTATGCCACCAATATCCAAAGTACATAGAAGATGCAATAACATGATCATCATCGCCCACATATAAACATATGTGTACTACCCATGCAAAGCACCTACGCATAGACCAGGCTCTGATACCACTGTTGGGTCCGCAGCATAGAAAACAAAAAAAGTTCCTACAATGAGAACTAGACACCGAGATCTATCTACTAGATACATAGCAACGAGTGGACATACATCCATGGAGAACTTACCCTCCAAGACAACGAGTTTTGTTAACGAGTAGGAACTCGTGGTTGATGTAGTCGTACGCTTGCCGATCTCAAGATCGTGTGGAAGTCCGAGCGCCCCAAATCAGCAGCGCATCCGTCCTCGCACACACGTCCAAGCCATCGGACAACCTCCACCTCCTTGCTCCAGCGAATCAGCGGAAGCTGCAACTCCTTCCAGACTCAAGGCCACCGAGAACATGTATCTCGCTAATCCGAGACCATGGGGAATATCTAGAGGGGGAGAGAGATCCTTCACGAGGAGGTGTGATTTGTGAGAGGGGAGAGGGGGGCTTTATATAGGAGGGAGGGAGACCCCTCCCCTCCCATCGCCGGCGCATGAGGGGGTGGACTCCTCCCCTCCTTCATTCATGTGGTGAACCTCCACTCACATAAACATGGCCTCCACCCAAAATCCCACTCACATGTATTTAATGTCCACCAAATTAAATGCAACTCTCAATTTAATAAAACTCTTTTATTTATTTTATTCAGAATTTTGTTAATTACTTTAATTAAAAAACATTCACATAAAACCCCTTGCAACATTTCAATATCACATGCAGAAGCACTTTCTGCAATTTCACCCGAAACAATTCCGGTTTCTATCGAAACAATTCCTGTTTCTATCGAAACATTTCCTGTGCTTTGCAAACCTTTTGTCTGGAACATATGTGCTCCTAAATGGTGTCCGACAACCCTTGATTGTGTCACCCTAAGGTTCGCAACTAATGCAGACATGATTGAGACTCCTCTCAGATCAATAATCAGAAGCGGGACCTAGAGATCCATACTGACTCCTATGATCGTGAGAACCTTTAACGCTAGCAATTTAATCCCTTTGTCTCATGATATAATACATGTCCGAGATTCGATCATCGGTATCCAAATACCTAGTTTGATCTTGTTACCGACATGCACTCTTTTCTCGTTCCCGTGATATAACATTCGAGTGATCACATCACTTGCTTGCAAGCTATCTTTATGCGATATCACCGAGAGGGCCCAGAGTATATCTATTCTTCATCGGCATTGACAAATTCCACTCTTGATCCATGAGCCTGAACATAACACCTTCATAGCACTGAACCCACCTTTATAGTCACCCTGTTACGGTGTGACGTTTGATGTTATCAAGATACTCTTTTGGTGTTAGCAATTAACATGATATCATGGTCTAAGGACTAAGACTACTTCGTATGATGTTATAGCAATATAAACATAATGACTTGATCGTAATGCTATACTTCGGATGAATGTTCATCACATCATTTCACAAATGTTGTGACCTTGTTATTGACAACATCCAATGTCCATGATCAGGAAACCTTGATCATCTTGTTAATCAACAAGCTAGTCTATAAGAGAGGCATAACTAGGAACCCTTTTTGTTTATTAAACACACATGTATTGATGTTTCCTATCAATACAATTATAGCATGCAAAATAAACATCTATCATATACAAGGAATACATAATAACAAATTTATTATTGCCTCTCAGGGCATATTTCCTTCAGTCTCCCACTTGCACTAGAGACAATAATCTCGTTTACATAGTGATAAATCTAACACCCATGGAGTTTTGGAGTTGATCATGTTTTGCCCTAGGGAGAACTTTAGTCAACGGATCTGCTACATTCAGGTCAGTGTGCACTTTACAAATATTTATATCTCCATCCTTGACATGCTCGCGGATGGAGTGAAACCGGCGCTTAATATGCTTGGAATTCTTGTGAGACCTTGGTTCCTTGGCGTTCGCTATGGCTCCATTGTTGTCACAATAGATCACCATTGGGTACAACGCACTAGGAACCACACCTAGTTCCGTTATGAACTCCTTCATCCAAACCGCTTCCTGCGCCGCTTCTGAAGGTGCAACATATTCCGTCTCCATCATTGATCCAGCCACCACAGGTTGGTTGTAACTCCTCCAACTAACTGCTGCTTCGTTCAAGAGAAATACGTATCCGGATTGAGACTTAGAGTCATCCGGATCAGTGTCAAAGATAGCATCGACATAACACTTTGTGACTAGCTCTTCTTCACCTCCGTATACAAGAAACATATCCTTAGTTCTTCTCAAGTACTTAAGGATATTCTTGACCGCTATCCAGTGTTCCGAACCTGGATCAGATTGGTACCTACTAGTCAAACTAATAGCATGTGCCACATCCGGTCTTGTACATAGCATGGCGTACATTATAGAGCCTATGGCTGAGGCATAGGGGATCTTATCCATTATCTCTCTTTCTTCCACCGTAGCCGGACTTTGAGTCTTACTCAATGTCTTGCCTTGCAACATAGGTAAGAACCCCTTCTTACTTCCGTCCATATTAAACTTGTTGAATATCTTATCAAGGTATGTACTCTGCGATAGCCCAATTAGGCGTCTTGATCTATCTCTATAGATTTTAATGCCCAATATATATGAAGCTTCACCAAGGTCCTTCATTGAAAATTTGCTGTTTAGATAACTTTTAACACTGTTTAAAAGATCTATATCATTTCCAATCAATAATATGTCATCCACATATAATATTAGAAATGCCTAATTGCTCCCACTCACTTTCTTGTAAATACAAGCCTCTCCATAAGTTTGGACAAATCCAAACTCTTTGATCACCTCATCAAAGTGGAGATTCCAACTCCGGGATGCTTGCTTCAGTCCATAGATGGATCGCTGAAGTTTGCATACCTTATCAGCATCCTTAGGATCGACAAAACCCTTATGTTGTATCATATACAACTCTTCTTCAATATTACCATTGAGGAACATAGTTTTGACATCCATCTGCCATATTTCATAATCGAAATATGCAGCAATTGCTAACATAATCCTAACCTACTTAAGCATCGCTACGGGAGAGAATGTCTCATCGTAGTCAACTCCTTGAATTTGTTGAAACCCCTTTGGGACAAGTCGAGCCTTATAGATGGTCACATTACCAGCAGCATCAGTTTTTCTTTTGAAAATCCATTTATTCTCAACGGCCTTTCAATCGTGAGGTATGTCCACCAAGGTCCAAACCTGGTTTTTGTACATGGATTCCATCTCGGATTTCATGGCTTCTAGCCATTTGTTGGAATCAGGGCTCATCATCGCTTCTTCATACGTCGCAGGGTCATCTACTTCATCATCATGAAATTCATAACAGGATTGCCGTATAGTTCACGAGCTGCACGTGTCCTGCTTGACCTGCGAGGTTTGGTAGTGTCCTCTTTCGGAGTTTCATGATCAATATCATTAGCTCTCTCCTCATTAGGTGAAGTCAACTCCGAAACAACTTCCGGTCCTGCGCCACTCGCCAATTCAAGAAGAGAAGGTTCAATAACCTCTTCAAGTTCTACCTTCCGACTACTCACACCTTTCGCGAGAAACTCCTTCTCAAGAAAGGATCCATTCTTGGCAACAAAGACCTTGCCCTCGGATCTATGATAGAAGGTATACCCAATCGTTTCCTTAGGGTATCCTATGAAGACGCATTTTTCTGCTTTGGGTTCGAGTTTATCCGGTTGAAGTTTATTCACATAAACATCGCATCCCCAAACTTTAAGAAATGACAGCTTAGGTTTGTTTCCAAACCATAATTCATACGGTGTATTTTCAACGGATTTAGATGGTGCCCTATTTAAAGTGAATGCAGCGGTTTCCAGTGCATAACCCCAAAATGACAGTGGCAAGTCTGTTAGAGACATCATAGATCGAACCATATCCAATAAAGTACGATTACGACGTTTCGACACACCATTATGTTGTGGTGTTCCGGCAGGCGTGAGTTGTGAAACTATTCCACAGTCTTTCATATGCGTGCTAAACTCGTAACTAAGATACTCTCCTCCACGGTCAGACCGCAGAAATTTGATCTTTCTGTTACGATGATTTTCAACTTCATTCTGAAATTCCTTGAACTTTTCAAAGGTTTCAGACTTATGTTTCATCAAATAGATATACCCGTATCTAATCAAATCATCCGTGAAAGTAAGAAAATAACGATATCCACCTCGCGCTGACACACTCATTGGTCCACACACATCAGTATTTATGATTTCCAATAAATCTGTCGCCTGTTCCATTGAACCGGAAAACGGCGTTCTAGTTATCTTGCCCATAAGTCCGGGTTCACATGTATAAAATGATTCAAAATCAAGTGATTCGAAAAGTCCATCAGAATGGAGTTTCTTCATGCGTTTAACGCCAATATGACCTAGACGGCAGTGCCACATATATGCAGATATATCATTATCAAGTTTAATCCTTTTAGCATCAACATTATGAATATGCGTAATACTACTATCGAGATCCAACAGAAATAAACCATTCAACACAGGTGCATGACCATAAAAGATATTATTCATATTAATTGAACAACCATTGTTTTCAAACTCAAACGAATAACCACTTTGCATCAAACATGATCCGGATACAATGTTCATGCTCAGTGCAGGCACCAAATAACAATTATTTAGGTTTATAACTAATCTCGATGGCATATGGAGAGGCAGCGTTCCGACGGCGATCTCATCAACTCTTGATCCATTGCCGACCTGCATCGTGACCTCATCCCTTGCTAGTTGTCGCTTGTTCCGCAGCCCCTGAACCGAGTTACATATATTAGCAACCGATCCAGTATCAAATACCCAGGTGCTACCGCGAGTACTTGTCAAGTACACATCAATAAAATGTATATCACATATACCTTTGTTAGCCTTGCCGGCCTTCTTGTCCGCCAAATACTTGGGGCAGTTGCGCTTCCAATGGCCAGTCCCCTTGCAATAGTAGCACTCGGTATCAGACTTAGGGCCATCTCGGGGTTTCTTTTCAGGCGCGACAACAGATTTTCCGCCCTTCTTTCCTTTTTGCTTGCCTTTCTTGTCCTTCTTGAAACCGGTGGTCTTATTGATCATCAACACTTGATGTTCTTTCCTAATCTCCACTTCTGCAGTCTTAAGCATTGATAGAAGCTCGGGAAGAGACTTCTTCATGCCCTGCATATTATAGTTCATCACGATGCTCTTGTAGCTAGGTGGCAGATATTGGAGAACACGATGTATGCCTAAGTCAATGGGAATCGTTATTCCCAAGGACACAAGCTTATCGGCGTACCCAGACATTTTGAGTACGTGCTTGATGCACTCGACGTTCGATGTAGAGCTCGTTGGGAACCCCAAGAGGAAGGTGCGATGAGCACAGCAGTAAGTTTTCCCTCAGTTATGAAACCAAGGTTTAATCGAACCAGTAGGAGCAAGGAAACACCCCAAAGGTGTTACTAGCTGAGCTTTGGCAGGGCGCACTACCGGTCCTAGTAGCAACGTGGAGAACTGCACAACACAACCACAGAACTTTGTCCCCAAATTGCGATGAGGTTGTCAATCTCACCGTGTTTTGCAGAAAACAAAGGATTAAAAGTATCGAATGGAAAGAAGTAAAAGTTTGCAGAAAGTAAACACAAAGCAGTAAAAGATTGTAGATTGTCTGTAAAGTAAAGGACCGGGATCCATAGTTCACTAGAGGTGGCTCTCCTTAAGATAGATAACATGCTGGGTGAATAAATTACAGCGGGGCAATTGACAAACACCGAGAAAGCAATACATGCATATACTAATCATCTTGACTCCTTTGAGACTTGATTGGGCATTACAACATAATACACAGACCGCCATCTAACTGCATCTATGACTAATAATCCACCTTCAGGTTATCATCCGAACCCCCTCCAGTATTAAGTCGCAAGCAACAGATTATTGCTTTACGCACTGCGTGTAAAGTAAACACTACGATTGTTCTATGAACAAAGGATTGTTGTTTTCTCCCTAGTAGCAATAGCACATCTAGTACCTTAGAGATTTATGTCACTTCCCCAGATTACCAGAGGGATGAACCCACTATCGAGCATAAATACTAACTCTTGGAGTTGCTAGCATCTACTTGGCCAAGATAGCTACTAACAACGGAAAGCATGCAAGATCACAAATAACAAATACATGATAGAATCAATAATCAATCTGAAATAGCATCTCAATATCCATCGGATCCCTGCAAACACAACATGTATGAATTACAAATAGATGATCTTGATCATGAACGGAGCTCACAAGATCTAAAGATGAAAGCACAAAGGAGGAGAACCAGCCATCGAGCTACTACATGGATCCGTAGTCCAAGGATGAACTACTCACGCATCACACCGGAGGCTTGCATGGTGATGAAGAAGGCCTCCGGGGTGAATTCCCCTCTCCGGCAGGGTGCCAGGAAGAGCTTCAGATCCCTCCCGATCTAGCGATGGAGATGACGGCGGCTAGAGACTCTTTCGTGGATTTTTGATCGGGTACTTAGGGTTTTCATTACGAGGGCAATATATAGGCGGAAGGAGAGGCCGAGGGGGTGCCGGGAGTGGCCACACCAACCCCTGGCGCGGGCCAGGCCTGGCCGCGCGGCTAGGTGGTGTGGTGGCTCCCTGGCCCTTCTCTGTCTCGTATTCTGGCAATTGATCCCTTCCGGAAAAATAGGCACTTTGGCTTTTGTCCCGTCCAATTTCGAGAATATTCATTTTCTGACTTTCTGGAACCAAAAACAGCAGAAAACAGGCAGTTGGCAATGTGGCTCTTGTTAATGGGTTAGTCCAGGAAATCATTGAAAAGTACTCCAAAGTTGGAACAAAATACAAGAAAGTGGATAAAACCAAGCATGGAACATCAAAAATTATAGATACATTTGCAATGTATCAACATCCCCAAGCTTAACTGCTGCTCGTCCTCGAGTAGGTAAGTGATAAAAAGAAAGAATAATTTTTGAGGTGACATGCACCATGAAAGACTTGATCAAAGTATTTGCAAAACATTCAAAGCTAGGATCATAGTACTTCAATCATAACATGAAAGACAAAGTTCTAGCAATAAGCAACGAAACTATGATGCAACATAAAAAAGGCACAAACAAAAGATTCATGAATAACAATGCTTTGCAAGACGTTTGTTTGTTTCACATAAAGAAAACATAGCATAATAGTATGCAGCTTGTCCCTCAATAGAGTAGCAAATATAAATGCATAGGACACCTTCAAAGTTCATAAGAGTGACTAGATACAATAGTTTAAAACAAGCAATATCAAAGTATGCATCAATCAACTAGTCTTGGGACAATGCACATAGAACTAAGAATGGCCATTATGCTCTCAAAGTAAGTGCATAAAGATAGAAGGTGGAGACTCAATATAATGGTGGAAGAAAGGCCTTTATAAAAGGAAGTAGGGATTCAAGTCTCATAAAGAGCTTCCAAAAATTATGGTACTTATAGCTTTCAGCTCTCATTGCCCCTATCATAAGCATCTTGAAGTGATTAAGGTTAAAGTGAACAAACTATGGTGTACATGCTTGATGAAGTATAAGTCAGAAATCCCATGTCCCTAGTATACGAGGGCTGCTCCTCATGGTACTCAAGTTTAGTCACCGGTAAGTTCTTGTCATCATAAGTACATGTGTATCATTGAGAACCACCAACGGGGTACCCCTTGCCCGATGATACGGAAGAATTCCCATATCAAAATGACAAGGAAAGTAGACAACGAGCATCTCAGCATTCTTCTTATTTACCATGGGAATATGGTGCTTTTTTCTCTCTTTCCTCTTTTCATAGTATGTTTTTTTCTTTTCTCTTTTTTTTCTCAATATAGGACTCTTTTTTATAAGAAGAATGCTTCATAGACAACTCATTATGGTTACGCTGCAGGTTTCCACCATGTCAGCATGGATTAGACCAGCGGCCCAGGCGTTTCTCTAACACATATTCATAACTCCATGGACTTATAAGCTCCCCTTTCATTTCACACCGACGACAGCCATATACAAAAGGGCATGATATCAACTAGGTACAAGTACCAAGTGCAATGTTGAAAGTGTTCCCCATGAAAGCATGGTTCTGCTAATTCCCAACAAATAAGTGCAAGCATATACAACATAGAAGACACAATGGTTCAAGTTTATTAGAGGCAAAAAGTAAAGTGTGCCATCAAGTTCGTGAGAGCTTTAATCACTAGTTTTCTCATAACAAGTGGAAGGTAACAAAAGCATGAATGTACTTGGAATAGCATAAGATAATAGGTAGGTATGGTGGACTCTTTGGAATAACTTGGTTTAGGGAGTTGGATGCATGAGTGGAACTCATACTTTGTTGTGGAGGCTAGCAAAAGACTGGGAGCGACAAACTAAGAGAGTAATAATGGCCATAATCATGCAGAGCGACAAAACATCATTGATCAAAGCATAAAGTGATACTACAAGTTGAAAACTAAAGGATCATAATGGCTATGGTGACTTGAGATAGTCATAACATGGTGTGAGCATGTGCCAAGTCAACCCAAATAAAGCATCAAAGGAGAATACCACTATACTATGCTTTAATATGCTAAAACAACGCATGATTCATCCAAGCCACATTAAGAAATCTCAATTGTTTATAACAAGTCATGATACAGCAAAGAATACTAAGCATAGAGCCAAAACAATATCAAGCATAGCATGACAAAGCATAGGCCACAGTCAAAAACGAGCTCTTTTTACCACATAAGTATGAACTTTCCTACTCTTTTCCAAACCAAACCAAACTATTTGCAAACCAAATGTATGAAAGAGGGGGTCCAACCAATTTATTCAGCAAACTAAGCAAACCAAGGCAAACGAAAAACCAAAATGAAAACGAAAAAGAAGACGCTCCAAGAAAAACACAACTGTGCATGAAACAATAAAAATGAAGCGTTTGGAAGAAACCTGGAATTTTTATTGATGAAGAAGGGGATGCCTTGGGCATCCCCAAGTTTTTGACGCTTTTACTTCTTGGATATTTCTTGGGGTGACACGCGTGGCATCCCCAAGCTTGAGTTTTAGTCCATCCTTCATCTTATTACTCATTTCTTCCATACACCTGAAAATTTTCCTTCATACAAAACTTCAGACAATCTCATTAGCAACATTAGTGCACTTAAGATAAATAAGTCTTAAGGTTCAGTTCTAACTCCAAATAAACTTCCATTATAACACTATCTACTGTAGCACTTCCCTCAGAAAGCTCAATTCCCAAAAGAACTCAAGAAGCAAATGCAGAAAATGGCAGAAATCTGTCAAAACAGACCAGCAGGTAAAGACGAATTTTTGCGAAGACCTTATGTTGCTCAAATAAAAAAATGTTGAACTAACGAAATTTAGATAACAACCTGGGGCAGAATAGAAAAGAATTACAGCTCATTCCGACATACAGAGCTCTCTCACGAATTTTTACGGTGAAGCACAAAAATCTGTTTCGGGACAGCAACTTTCCCAATCATTACTTCACTCTCATTAGAGGTTACTCTTGGCACAAAAAGCAAATAAAAAGGATAAGGAGCGGTTATTACAGTGGTAATAACTTCCAAGACTCATCTAAAACTTTTGGGTTATCTGCCAATAAGTACTTTTCTTTAACGCCTTGAAGTTAGGCATAAGAAGCAAAGAAAGAATCAAGTGTTCTCAAATGAAGAAGCATTAAAACCAAATTTCTTGCTCTTACCTCTCTTACTTTTATTATTAACCTTGGGGAAAATATGATTGTTTGGTGGATAACAAAGGTGCATGGTCCCCTTTACCACATCTATTATTGCTCCAAGGATTTCTAATAGGGACCTTCCAAGTGTAATTTGTCCTTTTCCTGCACATTCAATAACAAGATAATCAATAGAAATCGTTTTCCCAAGGATCTTTGTAAACACTCCTTAAGCTATTCCAAGAGGTAATATGGTAGTATTATTAGTAAGAGATATTTCTTTTCCTCCCTCAATGAGCCCCCAAGTATTCAGAGATTTATAAATATCTTTGGGCATAAGGTAAAATTCAGACATGATATCACATCGAGCTTGAAAAGTTTCAGTGTTTATCTCAATCTTTACTATAGGGAACCACTTTGATGGTTCAGAGTTTATTGGAACATAACCATGATGCTCCCTAAACGTATCATAGCAACTTTGTAATCTAGTAGTGCTAGCCTCAAGAGTGTCCAACCTAGCAAATATTCTTGCGAAAGAAGAATCAGTTTGGCTAGGCAAGTTGTAAGTGAGGATCAATTTCTTTATAGCATTAATAGCATCATCCTCATTACAATAGAGGAAATCTCCTCCCACAACAACATCTAAAGCATATCTATAGAAAAGAGAAATTCCAAGGTAAAAACTGCTAAGGAACAAGCTTTGAGTCATTTTAGGCTCAGTTTTTTCATGTAGATCGGAGATTCTAGACCAAGCTTCCTTAAAACTTTCCTCAATTCCTTGTTTAAAAGTGAAAATCATTTCCTCGGGTGACATAGCGATTGGAGCAAAGCTAGACATAGTGACAACTTAGGATAGGAACTAATTTTTGTGTGTTCTTGAAATAAGGAAGCAAACTAGTAAAACTATTTTTTTTGTGTTTTTGAAGAACAAAACAAGCAAACAAAGCAAAAAGGAAACTAAGCGAAACAAAAACAGCAAAGTAAAGATATTGGTTATGAGGGACTCCCCTTGTGAAGATGTCCTTGACTCCCCGGCAACGGCGCCAGAAAAAGTCTTGATGCACTCGACGTTCGACGTAGAGCTCGTTGGGAACCCCAAGAGGAAGGTGCGATGAGCACAGCAGTAAGTTTTCCCTCAGTTATGAAACCAAGGTTTAATCGAACCAGTAGGAGCAAGGAAACACCCCAAAGGTGTTACTAGCTGAGCTTTGGCAGGGCGCACTACCGGTCCTAGTAGCAACGTGGAGAACTGCACAACACAACCATAGAACTTTGTCCCCAACTTGCGATGAGGTTGTCAATCTCACCGTGTTTTGCAGAAAACAAAGGATTAAAAGTATCGAATGGAAAGAAGTAAAAGTTTGCAGAAAGTAAACACGAAGCAGTAAAAGATTGTAGATTGTCTGTAAAGTAAAGGACCGGGATCCATAGTTCACTAGAGGTGGCTCTCCTTAAGATAGATAACATGCTGGGTGAATAAATTACAGCGGGGCAATTGACAAACACCGAGAAAGCAATACATGCATATACTAATCATCTTGACTCCTTTGAGACTTGATTGGGTATTACAACATAATACACAGACCGCCATCTAACTGCATCTATGACTAATAATCCACCTTCAGGTTATCATCCGAACCCCCTCCAGTATTAAGTCGCAAGCAATAGATTATTGCTTTACGCACTGCGTGTAAAGTAAACACTACGATTGTTCTATGAACAAAGGATTGTTGTTTTCTCCCTAGTAGCAACATCACATCTAGTACCTTAGAGATTTATGTCACTTCCCAAGATTACCAGAGGCATGAACCCATTATCGAGCATAAATACTAACTCTTGGAGTTGCTAGCATCTACTTGGCCAAGATAGCTACTAACAACGGAAAGCATGCAAGATCACAAATAACAAATACATGATAGAATCAATAATCAATCTGAAATAGCATCTCAATATCCATCGGATCCCTGCAAACACAACATGTATGAATTACAAATAGATGATCTTGATCATGAACGGAGCTCACAAGATCTAAACATGAAAGCACAAAGGAGGAGAACCAGCCATCTAGCTACTACATGGATCCATAGTCCAAGGATGAACTACTCACGCATCACACTAGAGGCTTGCATGGTGATGAAGAAGGCCTCCACGGTGAACTCCCCTCTTCGGCAGGGTGCCGGGAAGAGCTTCAGATCCCTCCCGGTCAAGGGATGGAGATGACGGCGGCTACAGACTCTTTCGTGGATTTTTGATCGGGTACTTAGGGTTTTCGTCCCGAGGGCAATATATAGGCGGAAGGAGAGGCCGAGGGGGTGTCGGGAGCGGCCACACCACCCCCTAGCGCGGGCCAGGCCTGGCCGCGTGGCCAGGTGGTGTGGTGGCTCCCTGGCCCTTCTCCGTCTCGGATCTTGCACTTGATCCCTTCCGGAAAAATAGGCACTTTGAATTTTGTCCCGTCCAATTCCGAGAATATTCATTTTCTGACTTTCCTGGAACCAAAAACAGCAGAAAACAGACAGCTGGCAATGTGGCTCTTGTTAATGGGTTAGTCCAAGAAATCATATGAAAAGTAGTCCAAAGTTGGAACAAAACACAAGAAAGTGGATAAAAGCAAGCATGGAACATCAAAAATTATAGATACGTTTGCAATGTATCTGTGCTCACTAACGGAGCTGTTCTCTTCCATCATGCAGCTAAAGAACTTTTCAGAAGCATTATAACTCTCTACGGCAGCATGGGTATTGAAAATCATTTTCAATTCTCCCATGGTATCAAAGTCATTGCCATTTTTGAAACGCTTTCGAAGTTCTGGCTCTAGTCCATACAGTATGCCGCAACGAGGCTTAGGGCTTTCGGAGAAAGAACCGTTCTTACCTACGAACATGAACCACAACGAGGATAATCAAGTTATTAGCAACTCGTTGTAAATCAGATATTGACTATAGTAGGAGAGACAGACACTCTCTAGCCACTTATGCAAAACTGGTTGCATGTCAGTCGTGGAACCGGTCTCATGTATGATGACATGTAAGGTTCGTCCGGGCTGCTTCATCCCACTATGCCACCAATATCCAAAGTACATAGAAGATGCAATGACATGATCATCATCGCCCACATATAAACATATGTGTACTACCTGTGCAAAGCACCTACGCATAGACCAGGCTCGGATACCACTGTTGGGTCCGCAACATAGAAAACAAAAAAATTCCTATGATGAGAACTATACGCCAAGATCTATCTACTAGATACAGAGAAACGAGTGGACATACATCCATGGAGAACTTACCCTCGAAGACAACGAGTTTTGTTAATGAGTAGGAAATCGTGGTTGATTTAGTCGTACGGTTGCCGATCTCAAGATCGTGTAGAAGTCCGAGCGCCGCAAATCAGCAGCGCATCCGTCCTCGCACACACGTCCAAGCCATCAGACAACCTCCACCTCCTTGCTCTAGAGAATCAGCAGAAGTAGACAAGGCCATCGGGAACATGTATCTCGCTAATCTGAGACCATGGGGAATATCTAGAGGGGGAGAGAGATCCTTCACGAGGAGGTGTGATTTGTGAGAGGGGAGAGGGGGGCTTTATATAGGAGGTAGGGAGACCCCTCCCCTCCCATAGCCGGCGCATGAGGGGGGGGGGGGGGTGCTCCCCTCCTTCATTCATGTGGTGAACCTCCACTCACATAAACATGGCCTCCACCCAAAATCCCACTCACATGTATTTAATTTCCACCAAATTAAATGCAACTCTCAATTTAATAAAACTCTTTTATTTATTTTATTCAGAATTTTGTTAATTACTTTAATTTACAAACATTCACATAAAACCCCTTGCAACATTTCAATATCACATGCAGAAGCACTTTCTGCAATTTCACCCGAAACAATTCCAATTTCTATCGAATCATTTCATGTGCTTTACAAACCTTTTGTCTAGAACATATGTGCTCCTAAATGGTGTCCGGCAACCCTTAAGTTTGTCACCCTATGGTTCGCAAATAATGCAGACATGATTGAGACTCCTCTCAGATCAATAATCAGAAGCGGGACCTGGAGATCCATACTGACTCCTGCACATTCAACAATGACTTCTATGATCGTGAGAACCTTTAATGCTAGCAATTTAATCCCTTTGTCTCATGATATAATACATGTCCGAGATTCGATCATCGGTATCCAAATACCTAGTTTGATCTCGTTACCGACATGCACTCTTTTCTCGTTCCCGTGATATAACATTCTAGTGATCACATCACTTGCTTGCAAGCTATCTTAATGCGATATCACCGAGAGGGCCCAGAGTATATCTATCCGTCATCGGGATTGAAAAATTCCACTCTTGATCCATGAGCCTCAACATAACACCTTCATAGCACTGAAGCCACCTTTATAGTCACCTTGTTATGGTGTGACGTTTGATGTTATCAAGATACTCTTTTGGTGTTAGCAATTAACATGATCTCATGGTTTAAGGACTAAGACTACTTCGTATGATGTTATAGCAATATAAAAATAATGACTTGATCGTAATGCTATACTTCGGATGAATGTTCATCACATCCTTTCACAAATGTTGTGACCTTGTTATTAACAACATCCAATGTCCATGACCAGGAAACCTTGATCATCTTGTTAATCAACAAGCTAGTCTATAAGAGAGGCATAACTAGGAACCCTTTTTGTTTATTAAACACACATGTATTGACGTTTCCTATCAATACAATTATAGCATGCAAAATAAACATCTATCATATATAAGGAATACATAATAACAACTTTATTATTGCCTCTTAGGGCATATTTCCTTCAGTCTCCCACTTGCACTAGAGACAATAATCTAGTTTACATAGTGATAAATCTAACACCCATGGAGTTCTGGTGTTGATCGTGTTTTTCCCTAGGGTGAACTTTAGTCAACGGATCTGCTACATTCAGGTCCGTGTGCACTTTACAAATCTTTATATCTCCATCCTTGACATGCTCGCGGACGGAGTGAAACCGGCTCTTAATATGCTTGGAATTCTTGTGAGACCTTGGTTCCTTGGCGTTGGCTATGGCTCCATTGTTGTCACAATAGATCACCATTGGGTCCAACGCACTAGGAACCACACCTAGTTCCGTTATGAACTCCTTCATCCAAACCGCTTCTGAAGCAGCAACATATTCCGCCTCCGTCGTTGATCCAGCCACCACAGGTTGTTTGGAACTCCTCCAACTAACTGCTGCTCTGTTCAAGAGAAATACGTATCCGGATTGAGACTTAGAGTCATCCGGATCGGTGTCAAAGCTAGCATCAACATAACACTTAGCGACTAGCTCTTCTTCACCTCCGTATACAAGAAACATATCCTTAGTTCTTCTCAAGTACTTAAGGATATTCTTGACCGCTATCCAGTGTTCCGAACCTGGATCAGATTGGTACTTACTAGTCAAACTAATAGCACATGCCACATCTGGTCTTGTACATAGCATGGCGTACATGATAGAGCCTATGGCTGAGGCATAGGGGATCTTATCCATTATCTCTCTTTCTTCCACCGTAGCCAGACTTTGAGTCTTACTCAATGTCTTGCCTTGCAACATAGGTAAGAACCCCTTCTTACTTCCGTCCATATTAAACTTCTTTAATATCTTATCAAGGTATGTACTCTGCGATAGCCCAATTAGGCGTCTTGATCTATCTCTATAGATTTTAATGCCCAATATATATGAAGCTTCACCAAGGTCCTTCATTGAAAATTTGTTGTTTAGATAACTTTTAATACTGTTTAAAAGATCTATATCATTTCCAATCAATAATATGTCATCCACATATAATATTAGAAATGCCACATTCTCCCACTCACTTTCTTGTAAATACAAGCCTCTCCATAAGTTTGGACGAATCCAAACTCTTTGATCACCTCATCAAAGCGGAGATTCCAACTCCGGGATGCCTGCTTCAGTCCATAGATGGATCGCTGAAGTTTGCATACCTTATCAGCATCCTTAGGATCGACAAAACTTTTAGGTTGTATCATATACAACTCTTCTTCAATATTACCATTGAGGAACGTAGTTTTGACATCCATCTGCCATATTTCATAATCGAAATATGTAGCAATTGCTAACATAATCCTAACTGACTTAAGAATCACTACGAGAGAGAATGTCTCATCGTAGTCAACTCCTTGAATTGG
Source organism: Avena eriantha (assembly GCA_910589775.1). Taxonomy (NCBI): domain Eukaryota; kingdom Viridiplantae; phylum Streptophyta; class Magnoliopsida; order Poales; family Poaceae; genus Avena; species Avena eriantha. Next base: position 25,446,566 of record OU342744.1, on the reverse strand, counting down.
TTGAAACCCCTTTGCGAAAAGTCGAGCCTTATAGATGGTCACATTACCATCAGCATCAGTGTTTCTTTTGAAAATCCATTTATTCTCAACGGCCTTTCGATCGTGAGGTATGTCCACCAAGGTCCAAACCTGGTTTTTGTACATGGATTCCATCTCGGATTTCATGGCTTCTAGCCATTTGTTGGAATCAGGGCTCATCATCGCTTCTTCATACGTCGCAGGGTCATCTATTTCATCAATGATGAAATTCATAACAGGATTGACGTATAGTTCAGGTGATGCACGTGTCCTGCTTGACCTGCGAGGTTCGGTAGTATCCTCTTTCGGAGTTTCATGATCAATATCATTAGCTCTCTCCTCATTAGGTGAAGTCAACTCCGAAACAACTTCCGGTGTTGCGCCACTCGCCAATTCATGAAGAGAAGGTTCAATAACCTCTTCAAGTTCTACCTTCCGACTACTCACACCTTTCGCGAGAAACGCCTTCTCAAGAAAGGATCCATTCTTGGCAACAAAGACCTTGCCCTCGGATCTGTGATAGAAGGTATACCCAATCGTTTCCTTAGGGTATCCTATTAAGACGCATTTTTCCGCTTTGGGTTCGAGTTTATCCGGTTGAAGTTTCTTCACATAAACATCGCATCCCCAAACTTTAAGAAATGACAGCTTAGGTTTGTTTCCAAACCATAATTCATACGGTGTCTTATCAACGGATTTAGATGGTGCCCTATTTAAAGTGAATGCAGCGGTTTCCAGTGCATAACCCCAAAATGACAGTGGCAAGTCTGTCAGAGACATCATAGATCGAACCATATCCAATAAAGTACGATTATGACGTTCTGACACACCATTACGTTGTGGTGTTCCGGCAGGCATGAGTTGTGAAACTCTTCCATAGTCTTTCATATGCGTGCTAAATTCGTAACTAAGATACTCTCCTCCACGGTCGGACCGCGGAAATTTGATCTTTCTGTTACGATGATTTTCAACTTCATTCTGAAATTCCTTGAACTTTTCAAAGGTTTCAGACTTATGTTTCATCAAATAGATATACCCATATCTACTAAAATCATTCGTGAAAGTAACAAAATAACGATATCCACCTCGCGCCAACACACTCATTGGTCCACACACATCAGTATGTATGATTTCCAATAAATCTGTCGCCCATTCCATTGAACCGGAAAACGGCATTCTAGTCATCTTGCCCATAAGGCATGGCTCACATGTATAAAATGGTTCAAAATCAAGTGATTCGAAAAGTCCATCAGAATGGAGTTTCTTCATGTGTTTAACGCCAATATGACCTAGACGGCAGTGCCACATATATGCAGATATATCATTATCAAGTTTAATCCTTTTAGCATCAACATTATGAATATGCGTAATACTACTATCGAGATCCAATAGAAATAAACCATTCAACTCAGGTGCATGACCATAAAAGATATTATTCATATAAATCGAACAACCATTTTTTTCAGACTTAAACGAATAACCACTTTGCATCAAACACGATCCGAATACAATGTTCATGCTTAGTGCAGGCACCAAATAACAATTATTTAGGTTTATAACTAATCCTGATGGCATATAGAGAGGCAGCGTTCCGACGGCGATCACATCAACTCTTGATCCATTGCCGGCCCGCATCGTGACCTCATCCCTTGCTAGTTCTCGCTTGTTCCGCAGCCCCTAAACCGAGTTACATATATTAGCAACCGATCCAGTATCAAATACCTAGGTGCTACTGCGAGTACTAGTCAAGTACACATCAATAACATGTATATCACATATACCTTTGTTAGCCTTGCCTGCCTTCTTGTCCGCCAAATACTTGGGGCAGTTGCGCTTCCAATGGTCAGTCCCCTTGCAATAGTAGCACTTGGTATCAGACTTAGGGCTATCTCGGGGTTTCTTTTCAGGCGCAGCAACTGATTTGCCGCCCTTCTTTCCCTTCTGCTTGCCTTTCTTGTCCTTCTTGAAACTGGTGGTCTTATTGATCATCAACACTTGATGTTCTTTCCTAATCTCCACTTCTGCAGTCTTACGCATTGACAGAAGCTCGGGAAGAGACTTCTCCATGCCCTGCATATTATGGTTCATCACGATGCTCTTGTAGCTAGGTGGTAGAGATTGGAGAAGACGATGTATGCCAAAGTCAATGGGAATCGTTATTCCCAAGGACACAAGATTATCGGTGTACCCAGACATTTTGAGTACGTGCTCACTAACGGAGCTGTTCTCTTCCATCATGCAGCTAAAGAACTTTTCAGAAGCATTATAACTCTCTATGGTAGCATGGGTATCAAAAATCATTTTCAATTCTCCCATGGTATCAAAGTCATTGCCATTTTTGAAACGCTTTCGAAGTTCTGGCTCTAGCCCATACAGTATGCCGCAATGAACTAAGTTGTGGTCCTCCTGACGAGTTATATAGATGTTCTTTTCCTCGTTAGGGGCATCAGGAGCTGGTGGGGGGCCTAGCGGCGCCTCTAGCACATATTGCTTTTGTGCAGCAGTGAGGAGAATCCTCAAATTCATAGCCCAGTTGGTGAAGTTGCTACCATTCGCAGTAAGCTTCTCTTTCTCCATGAACACATTGAAATTAAAAGCAGGTGGTGCCATCTACAACAGAATTTCTAAAGTATATTTAGACTAAGTTTATGATAGATTGAGTTTAACTAATCCAAATTACTAATGAACTCCCATTCAAAAACGACATCCCTCGTGTCCTTTTGGTGATTACATGAACCAAATCCACTACGCCAAGTCCGATCATCACGTGAGTCAGTGTAGCTTCAAAGGCGAGCATTTATATGGGCATCATATCAACTATATGACTCATGCTTAAACTTTCGGTCCGTGTTCCGAGGCCATGTCTATACATGCTAGGCTCGCCAAGTAAGAACCTTAGTATTCGCGTGTGTAAAACTGTCTTACACCCGTTGTATGAAAGCGTAGAGTCGAAAACACCCGATCATCAAGTGATGCCTCAAAACACGATCCACAAAACGGTGCATACTTAAGGAAGAACACATTTTTATGCCAATATCTAAATGAGGGATCATCTTATAATGCTACCAAAAGCGCCAAACTAGCAATATAAGATGCTAACATCTAATGTGTGAAGTGAGATGATATGGTCCATGCATTTGATCTCTATCATTTGCATCGTGCTATGATCTCTATCATTCCTTCGTGTGTAAGGCCAAGGTCTATGGAACTTACACGTTAAGTGAGTTGTAATAGTATCTATCATACATCTACTTACAACAATACCATATCAAGACACTAGCCCAGCAACTATCTAAACTAGACGCCTCTATTTTATCAATTGCAAGTTTTACGAGGCTTAGGGCTTTCGGAGATAGAACCGTTCTTACCTACGAACATGAACCACAACGAGGATAATCAAGTTATTAGCAACTCGTTGTAAATCAGATATTGACTATAGTAGGAGAGACAGACACCCGCTAGCCACTTATACAAAACTGGTTGCATGTTAGTCGTGGAACCGGTCTCATGTACGATGACATGTAAGGTTGGTCCGGGCCGCTTCATCCCACTATGCCACCAATATCAAAAGTAAATAGAAGATGTAATAACATGATCATCATCGCCCACATATAAACATATGTGTACTACCCGTGCAAAGCACCTACGCATTGACCAGGCTCTGATACCACTGTTGGATCCGCAGCATAGAGAACAAAAAAATTCCTACGATGAGAACTATACAGCAAGATCTATCTACTAGATACAGAGCAACGAGTGGACATACATCCATGGAGAACTTACCCTCGAAGACAACGAGTTTTGTTAACGAGTAGGAACTCGTGGTTGATGTAGTCGTACGCTTGCCGATCTCAAGATCGTGTGGAAGTCCGAGCGCCACAAATCAGCAGCGCATCCGTCCTCACACACACGTCCAAGCCACCGGACAACCTCCACCTCCTCGCTCCAGCGAATCAGCGGAAGCAGCAACTCCTTCCAGACGCAAGGCCACCGGGAACATGTATCTCGCTAATCCGAGACCATGGGGAATATCTACAGGGGGAGAGAGATCCTTCACGAGGAGGTGTCATTTGTGAGAGGGGAGAGGGGGGCTTTATATAGGACGGAGGGAGACCCCTCCCCTCCCATAGCCTGCGCATGAGGGGGGGGACTCCTCCCCTCCTTCATTCATGTGGTGAACCTCCACTCACATAAACATGGCCTCCACCCAAGATCCCACTCACATGTATTTAATTTCCACCAAATTAAATGCAACTCTCAATTTAATAAAACTCTTTTATTTATTTTATTCAGAATTTTGTTAATTACTTTAATTAACAAACATTCACATAAAATCCCTTGCAACATTTCAATATCACATGCATAACCACTTTCTACAATTTTACCCGAAACAATTCCGGTTTCTATCGAAACAATTCCTGTTTCTGTCGAAACATTTCGTGCGCTTTGAAAACCTTTTGTCTGGAACATATGTGCTCCTAAATGGTGTCCGGCAACCCTTAAGTGTGTCACCCTACGGTTCGCAAATAATGCAGACATGATTGAGACTCCTCTCAAATCAATAATCAGAAGCGGGGCCTGGAGATCCATACCTACTCCTGCACATTCAACGATGACTTCTATGATCGTGAGAACCTTTACCGCTAGCAATTTAATCCCTTTGTCTCATGATATAATACATGTCCGAGATTCGATCATCGGTATCCAAATACCTAGTTTGATCTCGTTACCTACATGCACTCTTTTCTCGTTCTCGTGATATAACATTCTAGTGATCACATCACTTGCTTGCAAGCTATCTTAATGTGATATCACCGAGAGGGCCCAGAGTATATCTATCCATCATCGGGATTGACAAATTCCACTCTTGATCCATGAGCCTCAACATAACACCTTCATAGCACTGAACCCACCTTTATAGTCACATGTTAAAGTGTGACGTTTGATGTTATCAAGATATTCGGTGTTAGCAATTAACATGATCTCATGGTCTAAGGACTAAGACTACTTCATATGATGTTTTAGACTTGATCGTAATGCTATACTTCGGATGAATGTTCATCACATCATTTCACAAATGTTGTGACCTTGTTATTAACAACATCCAATGTCCATGATCAGGAAACCTTGATCATCTTGTTAATCAACAAGCTCGTCTATAAGAGAGGCATAACTAGGAACCCTTTTTGTTTATTAAACTCACATGTATTGATGTTTCCTATCAATACAATTATAGCATGCAAAATAAACATCTATCATATACAACGAATACATAATAACAACTTTATTATTGCCTCTTAGGGCATATTTCCTTCACGCATAATGTGGAACTGCCATGAACCGTATGAAGGCTGGGCATCCCAGGATCGCATGATATTGTGACTGCCAGTCCATGACTTCGAATTCGAGTTTTTCTCACCTGAAACTTACTTTGGAACCAAAAACAACATCAAGAAATACTTTTCCTAAAGGAATTTCGGATTTACCTGGTACTATTCCGTGGAAAGACGTTTCGTTTGGTGCGAGATTGGCCGGGGGATAACCCATTTTTCTTAACGTTTTTGCTCATATCGAACCCGCCGATTTGTGCTACGACTATCAAGGCTGAGTTACCTGGTCGTGGGACCCGAAGCGGATGATCAGCTCTGCTGAATGTGATTTCTTGCTCGGACTAGTGGAGATATTCGGGTGTGGTTGATGTTGTTGCTTCCACCATATTGATTTTTCTTGTGATGACTTTTGGGTTCTGTTGGATGGACGCCCCTTCTGAATCTTGGACATTGCTCCTTTTGACCTGGGGTATTCATTGTTTTTATCAGCCATGTTTTGTGGTAACACTGCTGGTGATGGTGGTGTGCTAATGGCTAATGTGCCAGGCGTAGATGCGTATCCTCGTTTTGCCGCTTCGGTTGGTTTTGCATTACATAGGTCCTGCATCTTCAAGAATGTTTGGAAATCTTTCATGAGGTGGTTAGATTGTAGTCTACCTACCGAGTCGACGTAAAAATGCATATTACAGGGTCCTTCCAGCATTTGCATCATGGACATGGGTGGGTCTCATGCTCTTGGCTAATACCGTTGTGTTGACTGGCTTCCTCCAACGTCGTACCTGCTCTGGCGGTATCCGCCATTGTAGTCATTGCTACTATTGTTACCTTTAGCCGAGAAACCGTCTACGACATAACTTGGTCCCGTGTTTCAATCGTTGTTTCTTCTTCTTCTATCGTTGCTGTGTTTATATCTGTCTTGTTCGGGTGATTGCGTAAGCTTATTATGCAGTGCGTCCTCCCCATCAGCCTAGCGATTTGCTATTTCTATTAGCTGTGAGATTGTTTTGGGTTTAACTTATCCTAGTTCTTCTAAGAATTCTCGGTGATGGAGGCCATCGTTGAAGGCATCGATGGCTCGGATATGGACTCAGCTGAGTTTTTGATGATATTTCATCATTGGATGAATGCTCTTATTGATTCCCTAGATTTTTGTTTGCATGCTCGCAACTGCTCCAAGGATGCTGGTTGTTTGAACATGGATTCGAAATGTGGAATGAACTTATCCTCCAGGTCATTCGAGCTGCCGATGGAATCTTCGGATAGCTGTCTGGGCCATGATCTTGCGGCGCCGGTAAGGTGTAGTTGTAAGCTTTGCATTGCGGTAGCTGTGGAGCCGCCTTGTAATTTGACAGTGGCCAAGTAATCTACTAACCATGCTTCAGGTTCCTGGAGTCCGACGTACTTGTGGCGGTCATGCGGAAGTTTGAAGTCCTTGGGTACTGAGGTTTTATGAATCCGCTGAATGAGACAGCTGCCCCACATAACTCATAATCGTCTTCGTTGTGTCCATCATGGTATTGTCGGCTGCGGTTTTCGTCTCTTGATCCATCGTTCCTGTGTTGTGTGTTGTCATTTCTTGTGTTGCTTCGCGGTTTGGATGCTACGAGATGTGCCTGGTGTGGCGATCGAGAGCGTCGACTATGTCCTACTTGCCGAGGACTGCTGAGACGGCATGGGGATCTATCAGGTTGTCGCGTGGTTCCTTGCTCTGCTTCTGTGAGAGAGGCTCCTACCATGCCGAGATTCATGAGGGCGGAGCGGTGGAGGGCTGCACGGGGATCGTTGGGTGCGGGCTCAGTTGTGAGTAGATATGTTTGTGCGGCCATGATGGCTGCTTGGGCCGTTTTTTGCATTGATGTTTCCTGCTTGATCGACATGAATGATAGATCAAGATCGCGGATGAGTCCACCTCTCTCTGCTTCAGGGATATTCGCTAATCAAGATGTTCTCCTTCCTAGTGGTGCTCCTCCTGTTATGGTCCCTGCTCCTCCTGTTATGGTCCCTTAATTATGTTCTACTTGGAAGTGGAAGTCTCCGATGATTAGATCGAATCCGCAGTTGAAATCGGCGGGTACCAATACAGGGGTGGGCGGGCGTGGAACTGCTTTTGTCGGGTTGATGCTTGGTGGAAAGCAATCTGCCGAATCCATGGTTCCAGCGTTTAGGTTTCCCACAGACAGCGCCAATTGACGAGGGGTAACCTCGGCAATGTCCATGGTGATGGACTTAGGGTTTCGCGGAAAAGAGAACACTGGGGATTTTGTCGGATCTCAGGAAAATGATGAAGTCAAAGTCGCCTGAATATTTACGGATTGCAATATTACAACTTATCTGGGAGTTTTCAGTACCCTCGCTTGGGCTTCTCCCATCCTATATATAATAGGCCAGATCTCAAAGTTGTATGCGGATAGGTTTCATACACACGTAATTACAATAACAACACAATGTCGGTTCATAGTCTCTTTCCTAATACAATCAAAAGTCTTTGTTTGTTGCTTCTGGGCTATCATCTGAAATCTTCATGGGTCGTAAGCCTTTTACTAAATACAGGGTAACAAATCATAGGCATCCAAGTAATTGTATCTATGTCAGCGTGTCTGTACCACTGTCATACTCATGGTATGCCACAAGTCTACTGGCCTACAAATGATCTGTATAGAGGAAAATCTTGATTTTGGCTATGAATTGATTGAACATTCGTAGAAGGCAACTTCTATAATGGTTAAAAGTATGGCACTCTCATGGTTTACATTGCAAGAAAAAGAAAGAACTAGCCTTTTGACTGGAATGAAAAGTCTATACATAGTCCGGTTAAACTCACTGTGTCTTTGGAACGGTCTCGTTACTACTAAGTTGAAAATTTATTGAAAAAGCAAAGAATAGAAAAGAAGTATTTGATAGTCTTGATTTATTGATGTGGGTGTTAATAAGACAGTCCAATGTTATGTGAAATCTTCAAGTGTTCTTTGGCAAGCCGATAGTTAACCTAAGGAATTGGAATAATTGCTTCGCATCTATTTTTCATGCTTATAAAACCTTTATTCTGATTGTCTTGATTTAAGAAAGCCTGTATAATAGTCTTGCTACTACTCTTTCTATGCTAAGTATTCAGGTGAAAGTATTGATGGAGGCATGGGACTACCAATTGTAAGTGAACTTGCTTTCTCGTTGTTTTAGTTTAACGATGAGTTCCTTATGATTTTTGGTTTCTTGCTCGAGGAAGATCAATGTTTATGGTTGGGGTTGTTGATGGCTATGAAAATATATAATAGCCATCTTTATTCGCATTTAAATCTTATATTAAGTCAAGCAATTGATAAAATATATCTCTAGCCTTTCCACTAATGACTAATTATTGCAAAGATGTGCAAATCCTTGTTTTAAATTGTAATGTGCAGGAAATCACTCCTTTATGGCAAAATCTAGAGCAAACAGGGGAGAATACATGTTGCCTACACCACCAAGGAAACCAGGGTCGAATGCCAGCTTCCAGAAGTGTTAACGAGCATTGGTACATGCAGGGCGTGCCCGTATGATCCACCAATACCAAATGGTGGCGGCTTCACCTGGTTAAACCAAGCATTTTCCGTGAAGGGCCCTATACATTTCGAGAGCCACAGAGAGAGCCGGCATTCACAGATTGCATTTGAAAACACACCGAGGAAGATCCACCACTCCACCACCATAGTAGTTCATCATCTCCATCTCTACCTCCATCCATAACCATATCTTGTATTCAAGATCTCCTCGTGGTTGGCAACTTTGTAAGGATATTTGGTTTTGATCTAAATAATTTGACAATGTTTTCTATCCTTGATCTTAGTATGACTAAATAGTACTCACAGGCTGCGAGCTGGGGAATAGCCTCGCAGAGATTATGTGCATATAATTAAATGGGAATATTATGTGTTAATTCCATAGAAGATTTGTATTTGTATCATTGCCTCTTACCTTGATCCAAGGACTTGTCAGGTACCCAAGACCCGGAGGATTGATCATGTTTTGAGGTGAGATATGTGGAAAACAGCGCCTATGCATGAAACCTACTGACATCAATGGTATTACAGTAGTCATTTAGTGATCCACTTGGGTAACAACATCATCACTAATCTTAATGACTTGGTCTATATTTTACTTAATAAACGTTCATAGCTCGGTGCTTCGTGGTATAATGGTTGGACCAAGGGACTTTATGATACTCCTATGGCTCGCTAGGTCTTCAGTATTTAAGGATGTGCTTCCCACAAATCCAATCTATATTATATCATTTACACATGAATGTGGTTATTATTATATTTATCCCATATGTATGCATAGCTGCAGGTGAAACCTCAACCCTAGCCTATCTCCACCCATTGATACAACCCTGATAACAAAAGAAAACTAGAAAGTTCTGGTAAATGAAGATTGAAGCAAACTAGCAAGTCTTGTAGATGCTCCTTAACCTACCGCACTTATTTCCCAAGGTTCAATAAACCTAGGTCTTCAAGGGAAAAAAACTACTATACTGCATCTATAATCCAAATCGAAGGTATCAATATGGTACCAATCCCATGTGAGTATGAGAGCCACTTAGCCCACTTGAGGGAGATCAAGAGTGATATGAGAGACTCCACCATAGGTGAGATTGTCTGCTTCCACTTTAAGGGCATGAGTGATACACCAAGTGAGTTGAGAGTAGTAGTTGATAGGTCAGTTGAGGACATTTTAATTTCTAACAACTTACCCTCTGCATCTAGTGTGTTCCCTCACGATGTGCCAGGTTCCATGGATCAAGAAGCGACAAGCCTCGAGATTATGGTGCCTCAAATGGAGAAGTTGTACATGGTGGCGGATAAGATGATGCTACTCCATGGATACATCAAGAAAACGAAGTCGGCCACAAGGAGGCCACTACTACCACAACACCCACTTCATATGAGAGGTATGGAAAAGGTAACCATACGAGCATTGGTGATTGATGCATGTAAAATGCATATATGAACTTTGCACTTTATTACTTGATATTCCAACATATTTGCATCATATATGGGTTATATTCATGTTTTATAATGATTATTGGGAATAATTCACACTTCCCATATTGCTTTGGAATTAACCCTGCCAAGGCAGAAAACCCCTATTTCAATGTTTTTGCTTTCACGTACCCAAACGACATCCAATTTAAATTTCACGGGACCCAGCATTTATCAGAATGAAGAACAATGGGCCAAATATCCACGAGAAAAGAAGACCGAGGAGGGAACAGGCACAGTAGCCGCCGCCCACCCCCTGGCCGAGGCTACTATCCTATTCCCTCCCTCGAGTCTCCAATGTCGTCGATTCTTTTGCCAAACGACTTGTATTAACCTAGAACCTAATATATATAACCCTTATGGCGATCCTCAACATGGACGGAGGCAGAGATCAAAAACACAGAAACAGAGAGTCAGGAGGCTGCCACTGGAGAAGATCAGAGGGGGGAAACACTGCCGTAATCGCCTCCGGAGGGCTCCACCCCCCTCCGATGGATTCATCATCAACACCTACAGCAAGATCCTCTCCATCTCCAAAACGTAATCTCTTGGCAAACATGATGTGTGAAGCAACATATTATTTTACCTTGGTCTATTGTGTCTCCATGTCTGTAACACCCTCGAATCGGCCCTATGCAAGTTTTAGCGATTCCCGCCAAACCCGCATAGAAACGATTCAAAGATGCCCACCAGGCACTTGCGTGCGGGTGGAAAACGAAGTACTATCATTACACATTAGTCCATGATGGAACCCACATAACAGATATATATACAACAATGACTCACTGAGTCAAGAATACAGATGTATAGTACAAAGATCCAAATCACCTTGAAAATGGTACAACATCCGAGTACGGATAAGAAGCAAATTGAGCTAAGAGCCGTGAAGAATAACCAATGGCGTCCATAACCCTGCACCGGCTAAGCCAGAAGGGTAACCCTGCTAACGACGTCGATCTCAAACCTGCTAAAACAAAAGGGGTGCCGACAAAGGCAAAGGAAAAAAGAGAAACGTCAGTACTGAGGCCATTACACGGCGAGGCTAGAATTCGGCGGCTCTCGCCTACATAGGTATGGTGGACTGAAGCGGCAGCGCAACATGCATAAACAACCTATAGAGACTCGATGCAACTGTCGTCTATTAGAGAGGGATAAGAGAGACCTATTCGGGACCAACCTGATACTAACACCAATCATACCCATCCTGGTATTCCCCCTCGAGACCAAACGGGAGAGTCAAACCAAGGAACTCACACAGTTCGCAGTTTTATTCATTCCATTATAGTTGCAGCATTTACTAGTCATATATAGATAGCATGAGTCATCCTGATAGCATAAGTAGTGGGCAGTTTTAGTTAACCATTCTGTTGTGGTTGCAGTACTTACTAGTCAGATACAATTAGCATGTGACATCCCAAACCCAGCAGTTGTTGGCACTTTTATTTCATTCCATTGGAGTTGCGATACTTACTAGGCAGGTATAACATGACACGATACACCCCAGTTCCACCAGTTGTTGGCACTTTTATTATCCATTCCATTGTAGTGAAGCTGATTACTAGTCACATATTAAGTCAAATTTATAGCACTACTTTAGTTACGCTTGTCTATGATCGAGATACTATGCTCCAAATCGTCCATAACCGTGGACACGGCTTTCAGAAAGATTTACCCTCCAGGGGTGCACAAATAGCAACACACACACGATCAACCTCGGAAAAACCAAATCAAAACCCAACGAGGCTTTCACGACAAAGCAATCATAGGATTCATAAAATATTTCAGGGGGCCACCCCATTAAGCTACCCGCAACGAAGTTGGCCAGCTCCGAGACGGACCCAAGGTTTGCGCCAACGGCTGTAAACGACTAGGAACCCGAAATTGTGACTGGGCTTGTCGATACCGCGAAAACACTCTGCAATTCCTAAACAGTACAGGTGCTCCACACACAATCATAAATAAAGCAGTAAAGCATGGCACAAGTACAAGATAGTAATAAAGCCGCAAACTAGTTTGTGGCCCCAAGAAATAAGAAATGAATCAAGCTCGGGCTAAGGGGATTTATGGTCCCACGTGCGGATAGTGCGATAGTCAAGGAACAAGTATCAAGTACTCGGGGTCCTACGGGACACAAGTGAGCATGGAAAACCAAATAACATCTATTGTCCACCGATGCCTCTGCATTAGTTATATCTATTCCCAGCATTTTACTATCAAGTTGTAATTAAAGTAATGATCATCTCCACTATTAAGCATCTCCACCATTAAGCATGTGCCAACCTTCTATCAACGGTGGAACGACAACGACACGAAGCAGCACCTGAGCAAGCAACTATGACTCGCAAGGTCAACTATCTATCAAACAACAGGCAATAGGATGTGTAAAAGGCAATATAGAGGCTGCAAGGAATATAAATGGTGCATGGAAACTAAAGCATCGTAACACGGATAGCAATAGATCAATAGGAGGAAATAAAGACTTTAAAAACAAAATAGGTAGAAAGGGGGAGATTGCTCTCCTAGAAAACACTGCCGAAGATACATTATCCGAAGGACTTGCCGATACTCGCATCAACTCATCAGCCTAATCCGCGAAGAAGCAAAGCACTAAAAGAAACACCGTATGCACTATTTAATACTACGGCAGAAGATCGGGCATGATGCATGTATGATGTATGGCATGGCAAAGATGCGGTGCCATTAGGCAATATTAAGTGGAACCGGGGTCCCGACAATTAATAGAAAGTTCAAGTTATTTAGGTACCCTGCAATTTAAATGTTGTATTAACAAGACAAAACACGGCATCGGATCGCTACACAAATTTAAATGGAGGCAATATAGAACTAGATTTGCCCACATATGGTCTCCATATTTAATTTAGGTGAGTCATCGAAATAGCCCACACACCCACAATATGCATGCAAGTATGAAAAATTTAATATGCAGCAAGTGACAATGTCATATATTATAAAATATAGGAGTCTCGGATAGGGGTCACATATCTCTAGGGAGGTCGGTATAGTCGAACTTGGCCTCAACTTGAGAAACTTCAAGCGCACACTTGTAGCAAAAGGATTTAGCAACAACACAGGGTACCCGCTAGGAGCAATCTCACAAACAAGGAAACAGTGACATAGCCAAAACCACACAAACAAACATGTGTATGAGTGCACAGGAGGCACACATGCACTGGATTTTTGGGCGAGACTACTAGGTGCAGGAGCATCTGTGGTAGCTAGCAGAGGAAGGCCATAGGGTAAGCGCGCGGGTGAAAAAGGTCGCAGGGGCTCGACGAGGACGGCCGGCGAGGGGCTCACGACGACCTGGAGACGAGGAGGAGCGCGACCAGGGTGCTTCCGGGAGGCGGTCGAGGGCACGCGGATGGGCGCAGCACATGCAGAGGGTGGCCGGTGCTCGAGGCGAGGCGGGCTCGACCGTGGCAGGGATCCGAGAGGCGACAGGGAGGAGCGGCCACGGGGCTCGGGTCCGCAGTGAGGAGAGGAGGTAGACGGGGGTGGCGACCGGAGGCAAGGTTGAGGCGGCCGGCGGACGGAGAGGAGAGGGCGGCGGCGCTAGTGCAGAGGAAGGAGGCAGGTGAGGTGGTTGGCGGCGGCGGCTCGAAAGCAGAAGGAGAACAAGAGGAGGAGAGGCGCGGGGAGGTGGGCATGCTGGTGGCAGGGACGAGCGGCGGCAGGGCACGGGTAGGCGTGGTGCGGACCAAGAGAGAGAGGGTGGCAGCGGGTTTCTCGAGGCTGGGGAAAGGAAGGAAGAGGAAAGCGAGGTTGGGGAACACGGGGTGGTGAGAGAGAGAGACGGGGTCGTGGTGGGGCCAGGGGAATCGCGGGGAGTGCGGCGATTGCGCGTGGCGTGTACGCGGGTGGGGCCAGGCGGTGGGGAGCGGGGCGGTAGCGTGCGGGTCGCGCTGACGTGGGGCTGGGGCATGCATCGCGCGCGTGGGCGGGTTTTGTTGGCGCTAGCTAGGGAGCCGTGTGTGGTGATGCAGTGAGCGAGCGGGCGACGCTGCCAGGGTGCGGTGGCTGCGTGCGGCGATAGGGTGTGGCGGCTGAGAGGATTAGGGGGTGGTGGGACCGGTGAGGAGCGGGATGGGTGGCATCTAGTGGCAGGTTCGGGCGGCCGAGCGCGCATGTGTGTGTGCGCGGTGGATCTAGGGTCCGGGTCGGTTAGATTTGGGTTTGACTAGAATTTAGGGTTAGCCGGGTATGGGGTAGTAGGTGGCTAGCTGGGCCTTTTGGCCCGGCCGGCTGCCTCCCCCTACTAGAATATTTTTATTTTTAAAATTTTGTTTGTTTTATTTTAATAAAAGATTTTATAAATAGTTTTAGACAAATAAAGATCCGGAATAAACCGGGGTGTTGATTTGAATAAAGACGGAGGTATTTAGAAAACAAAACTAGGCTTTTTGAAAATAGTTTTCGGCAAAAATATGCATGATGAGATGACGGTGCTCAAATGCAATGTGGCATGATGACATGAGCATGCGGTCAATTTGATGCGCCAAACAAAAACACAGCGATTTTCTAATAGTGGTTTTACCGGGGTGCTACAATGTCTTTGTTTGAGTAGTGAATTGTTATGGCAAAAGTGAAATAGTTCATTTATTGGTTGCATATAGTGTTGTTATCTTTTATGATTGTCTTCTTAGACAATATATGAGTGCATGCTAATGTTGGGTAATGCATGTAAGGTGATCACCGTAGTGTAATGTCGTGGGGAGGACTGTGGAGGACAGAAAACCCTGGTCCAATCCATAAAGTTACATTACGAGAGACATATATCGGGGACCCTAGTGTTTATAGCTATGGTGGTACAATTATGTCTTCATAATTCCTATGTTTGCTCAGTAACATGGACTTAGGATCCATCATAAGAGTTGTGTATGCACATTTATTTGGATACACCTAATTAAGGCTCAGTCCTGGAAGAAACAATAAACAACCAAACAAACAAATGAAATAACAATTGACTAAACATTTACTCCCTTAGAGAAACTTGCTACTTGAGAATACTTGCCACCACTCCACTCCACTTCATTATATCAATTTAACTTGCACTAGTTTACTTGTATTTTCCACTAACAAATACTTTATTTATTTTCTACCTAGTACCAAAACAAAATACACACTTAGATCCTAGCTTTGCATAGAAGGCCATATAAGAGGGTTATAGAGCTTTGGAGAATAGATAGTTTACCTTCAGCTCTTCGTGGGTTTGACACTCAAATACTTATAGAATTGTACTACGGTGATCCCTTGCACTTGGGGGTTATCAAGATACTTTTCTAGCACCGTTTCCGAGGAGCATAGCGCTAGGCTTCTATTCTTGCTTGCATTTCTAGTTTATTTTTAGTACCTTTTTCTTTTATAGAAAACTAAAACCCAAAAAAATTAGATGGATCCTTTTCCCAAGATTAACCATGAGATATATGTTTTAATGTCAAATATATTCTTTTGGGCAAGATATAATGTTGAAAGTGCCAATGAAGGAGATGACAAAATCCTAAGCTTAGTTATGTCCATGTCACCCCAAGAAGAAGAGGAAAAGGAAGAACAAGTGGAGAAAGAATGGAGTAACTACCCATCTCCTACACCTAACAATGGTAATGAACACATTCTTATTACTGATGATGATCTTTCATTATCTAGTAGTCCTCTATGTGGAACAATTATGACTAATATATGGGAGGATGAAAGTTATATAATTGAGTTAGATGATCCAATATGCTCATTAGATGACTTGTCTTTATATGGTGAATCTATTTAAAACTATGAGATTAAATTTGCTTTTGATGCTTGCAACTACTATGAGAGAGGAAGAGATAAGAACCCTCTTTATATTTCTATGTTATTTAAAATACAAGCTACTGATCATTATATGCATTGGATACCACAACCTTGCTGCTATTTATTCACATATAAAATGCCAATGCATAGGAAGAGAGCTAGACTTAAAAGTTAATGTCTGTGTGCTTTATGGTGTGCTCCACATGCTTTCAAATACTATTAAATTTGAGCACACCTTGATATCCATTTAACATGTAAAATAACTTTACCTACTAATTTCTAACAATTAGTTTAAGATTTTCACTTTTTATAAATTTTGGGAAAGTAAATGAGAAAGATGAAAAATTGAGAAGTTGGGGTCGACCATGAACATGTGTTGTTCATGCCAATGGAAACATTATAAAATCTCTATCATTAAAAATTCTCCCATTATAAAAAAAATAAAAAAGAGTGTTTATTACTACTGAAACATCACCTTTGTATCTTACGTTCTCATCTTAGTGCCAAGAATAACCTCTTTTGAGAGGTAAGATCAAACAATTGTAACTTGATGTCCATAAACAGATTCCTGAGCTTCACTACAAAAATTAAAAATCACAGAAGAGGAATTTTGACCTGAAATTTCACGTCAGCAATATTCAGCTCTTTACCCACATTTCATTAGTTCAAAGTTTTTTATTTGAGCAACGTAAGTGCCTCTGAAAATTTGCTCTTTACAGACTGTCTAGTTTTTGACGGATTTTATCTCTATTATGTATTAGTCGCATTATCTTTGTTTTGTACGGTTCCTTTTTATCAAAAATCAATAAAAACCATAAGTAACAGTAGCTAATTTTTATTTCATGATGTGTATTTGCTCTACCTATTGGGATTTAATTTATGGAGGCAGTAACCACTCTAATCAAGTTTTATGATGAGTTTTGTGTGGACAGAGTTTTCAAGTGAATGAGTTGAGGGTGATGAGTGAAGGGTAAGAGGGACAAACGCTCACGCTTGGGGATGTTACCCCTGGGAGCACCCCACATGTATCAAAGGAATACAAGCATTCACGATTGGGGATGTCTAAGCTACCTCATAAACTCAAACCATCTTGATATCAAATAAGCAAGCCTGGCTATATGGCTATAAAGAAAGAGCTTTGCCGGAGGCAACCCTATTATTTTTGTTTTGATTTTCTTTGTGTCCTTTTGTTGTAACAAGAGACCTTAGTTTTTGTTTTTGTTCTGTAATTTTCAATAAAGTACCAAGTTTTACCCATTTTGGGTTGAAAAAGTTGAACATATATATGGAGTTGCATATCTACATGAATTTGTTTACCATATGATTTTTCATTTATGCTCTATAACTCTGATTGAGATCAAATTTGAAATGTTGTTACAAATTTTCATCCTATGTATGCTCGTAAACACTCAAAAAAATTGGACATGTTAAAGTATAGTAACCAACTGTGGTTTGCTTCTGCTAAAATTCTGGACAGATTATGTCCCATTTTGTTTTATGTGTTCTTTGAGCTTTTAAGTTGAATATTTTTGATTAATTTGAGTTCATGAGAGAGAATACAATGTTATATACCTACTGGACACTTCATATATACTTTTGTTTAGGAATTTCTTGCAGCAAACATTATGCCTTTCGTATCTACTGATGTCACCCCATAGAAAAGAGTTGGGAAAAAATATTGTGTTGACGTTTTTTCACATGGATTAGAGGAGATGCACCAAGAGCTATCTAAATATGGTGAAAAACATTAGCTTGAGGATTCCTAAGGCACCCCATTGGACCAACCACACTCTCGGTTTGCACACGTATACTCTCTGTTTTTCGAGCAGCACATTACTATAGCATAAACTTGGAGCATTTACATCTTACTTCCTTTATTTTTAGTTTTCATTTTGTTCATGTTGGCAAAAAGACCATTATCAATATATACTTTCGGTAGAAATAAATTAAGTTGTATGCTATAAAAGAGTTGGAATAGGGATGTTGAAGTTGATTCAAAAAGGATACATATAGTTGCATGATTCACACTTTGAATGAATATTAATTTGCTAGTGAGTTATGTAGAGCTATCTTTTATTCATGTTTTGATGCTTTCTATTAGTTTACATTATTTGACATGGATTAGAACTATGGACTCTTATGCATGCATGTATATAGTAAACTTTCTCCCCCTTTCTAACCAAAAAATAAATCCAACAAGTGAAAACTTGTTTATCCAACTCCCTTTAAACCAAGTTTTTCCAGAGTGTCCACCATACCTACCTACTAGAATAATTTCTATTCCAAGTATATTTCTCATGCTTTATTGTTTTATCTAGCTTCCAAACTAATATTCTTATGATTGTGTTTGCTATGAGAAAATTGGTTAGTAAAGCTGTCATAAACTTGATGGCACACTTTTATTTCTTGCACATAATAATCTTGAGCCATTATGACTAATTTATGAAGTTCTGTGCTTGAAAAATTATGTGTTGGGCGTTAGCACAACCATGCTTTCATGGGACACATTTTCAACATTACACTTATTTATATTTAGTTGATATCATGTTCTTTTGGTATGGATGCCTAGCAGTGTGAAATGACTTGGAAACTTGTAAGCTCAAGGAGTTTGTATATGTGTTAGAGAAACGCCTGGGCCGCTAACCTAAGTCATGCATCATTCATGGTGGAAATTTACAGCAACCCATAGTGAGCATTCTCCGAAGCATCTTCAATAAAAAAGCTATGCCAATAGTAAATAAAAAAGAACTGTTGAGATGCTCATTGTCTGTTTGTTTTTTCATTTTGGTATGGGAAACCTACCATACCATGGGGCAATAGGCCACCCCGCTAGCATTCTTGATGATACATATAAACTTACAATGATAAGAACTTGCTTAGGATCCTAAGTTGAGTAGCACGTGGTGTAGGTACTCATATTCAAGGGGCATGAGACATTCAAATTATACTTTTTCAGGCATATGACGCATATTTACCATCTCATTAACCTTAACCAATAAAGATGCTAATGACAGGGGAAATGAGGGATCAAAGCTACTGAATACCATAGTTCAAATATAATTTAACCCTCTTTGTGTTATGTTTATGTATGTGTCTTGTAGCTTGTCAAGATGGTAGCTCGTTAACTGGCAGTTTGAATACCCTTTTCCTCTCTCTCGCTAAACCGATATGTTTCATTTTTCCCAAATTGGTAGCACTCTAGAGAAGATTTTCTCTTAGATAATTCGTTCCCTCTTGGACCTCTTTTTGCCTCCGACCAGGTAGCAAATCTAGAGCAGCAAATCACACCAGGAAGAATACATTCATTCAGAAAACAAAACAAATGTAGATATAGCTATCCGCAACTAAATAGGATATAGCGATAGAAGGTAGGTTGCTTAACGAGGTTCGATACATTCAGCCAGAAATAGGATGCAAGCAAAATATAGAAAATCAAAAGAAGCTGCTTAGCAGCAGCAACCGTCGTAACTACAAGCACATTCAAGCACCCACGCCTCAGCCTCCTCCCTTTGGCACTTCCTCCACTTCTTGCTGCCCAGTCCCTTGATCTTGCGGACCTTGGGCCTAATTAGAGGCATGCGACCCTCTTTGATGGCCACCAGCTGGAGGTTTCGGAGGTGAATGCTGAGAGCCCGGTGTTCAGCGATGTAGGAATTGATGTTCACGGTCTCGCACTCGCCGCCTTTGTGGATGCCGGAGCCCATGGCCTCTGCATGCTTCAGTAAGGAGTTGACGTCGGTGCCGCCGGTGAGACTCACCCAGCAGAAGGCGGTCCCCTTGCAGAAGGGGCCGCTGTAGTTGCCGCCCCTGAAGAACGCGTCGTACTGGCTGGCCCACAGCCTCCTCAGCACCTGACGAGTCT
This sequence comes from Avena eriantha, assembly GCA_910589775.1. Lineage (NCBI taxonomy): Eukaryota > Viridiplantae > Streptophyta > Magnoliopsida > Poales > Poaceae > Avena > Avena eriantha. The sequence goes on along the minus strand of OU342744.1, from coordinate 25,426,539 downwards.
TGGTGTGCATGGACTCGTCATCGCTGCAGACGTTGCTGCCGAAAACCTATTGGAAGAAAAGGAAAATGGGGGAGTAGATGATGTAACAAGATCGAGCAATCGAAATGCGAACAAGCGAATCCTAATAAACCAAGATCTAGCATCCAACGATGGGAACGGTAGAAGAACTAGGGAGGGGAGCAAACCCTAGTTACCTCTGACCATGGGTCATCGATGCCGGTGTCATAGGGGTTCAGTAGAGCGATGTACATATCTGGATCGTAGGTGCCCAAGAAGTGCTTGATCTTCTTGTGACCGGCGGGGGCCTCCTCACCGGCGGGGGGCTCCTCTTCGGTGGCTCCGTCGGTAGCAAGGACAGGGGCCTGGACAGGGACGGTGGCTGCTTTCAATGCGTCGAGAGGGACTGCCAAGGAGACGGGGGCCTCCTCGCCGGTGGCCTCGGAGGCGATGATGGCCACCTTATCCTCCCCCGCCATCGCCGGCGTGGACGGGGTATTCTCGGGAGTTTGTGGATGCTGGTGGGGCAGTGGAGAGGGTTGCATGGGGAGAGTGAGCGAGAGTGAGAGTGGGTGTGCGGAGAAGGACTCTATAGTTAAGGTGGATGGAAGCAAGGCACGTTTCGTTGCACCACCGTGCAACGCGCCGTGCAGTCTAATGCACCGTGCACCGCGACACGCGCATGGTACATCACATTTTTTTCCGGGACATTCATGGCAGTTCTGTATTGAGCCGCATGCAAAGGGCGCATACACAATTGCTATGTACGAAGTTTGAAACGGCCCTAAAATTGGCGATAGTTAAAAGTGGAAATGTAGAGGGGAAGGTATGTGGCTGTACGGTAAGATTTGTGGGGTTGTGCTAGATCGGGTAGAGGGATGTGTTGATGAAGGCGGAGACATTAGGTCTCGTCGAGCTCAGCTCTTCGGTCTCTGGCTAGCGCGTGCAAGCTTCTTACGATCGGGCCTAGTTGGAAGTGAGATTGAGAGCCGCTACGTAAAAAATGGGATATGTCTTATTAAAATCAAGTGGCAATAAATTGCAGTTGTCCATCGATGAACATGCACTCGATGACGCATGCGTTGTGGCATAGTAGTAGCAGTAGTAGTAGGCTTTTCAGACTTGATTAAACATGACATGACCGCTCGACAACTTTTTCCATGGACGACATCGTGTTCCTTCTTGTAGAAGTCTCGCGAGGGAGACGTTCGTGTTGTCTCACGTTGTAGTGTGAAGGGCACAATGTGTGCAACGATCATCGTTGGATCGCACAGAATCAACGGTTGGTGCGCATGATTCGCGTGACAATAGTGACAACCAATCAGGGAGTAGCAGACAGGGTGAGCATAGGTTTGGGATTCTACAAAAGATAGAGAGAGGGGGAAAAACTGAGTAGTATCAAAAAACCAAGGGAAAAACTGAGTAGTATAAAAATGGAAAGTGAGTGTCTTGTACAATGAAATACATCATGGCATACATCAAATTATGCCAAGATAGATCCACTAGAGTTCATTGGATGTGTGTTCTTCTCATAAACCACATGGACCCACTAGAGTTCATTGCATATGTGTTATTGTCATAAACCACATGGATCCACCAGTGTCATTGCATGTGTGTTCTTTTCATAAACCAAATGTTGAAACCACATAAGGATCCATCGGTGTCATTGGATGTGTCTTATTTCCATGAACCACACTGAAAGGGAAATGGACGTCGCCTAGAGGGGGGTGAATAGGCGTTTAAAAAAATATTACGGTTTAGGCTCTAATAAATGCGGAATAAAACTTAACATTTAATTTATCAAGCCAAAACCTATATCCACTAGTTTCACTAAGTGCACCAACAACCTATGCTAAGCAAGACAAGCAACAAGGTGATAGCAAGATATAGTACTTCAAGCACGAAGGCTATCATAATGTAAATTGCATAGGTAAAGGGCTCGGTTGAGAGATAACCGATGGACGCGGAGACGATGATTTGTTTCCCGAAGTTCACTTCCAAAGAAGCTGCGTCTCCGTTGGAGAGGTGCGGGGGCGCAATGAACTTCGAACGCCACAAATGGCTCACCTCGAGGTGTGGTGGCTCAATGCACACCCAAGGCCACACAAGGCCTCACCAAGGATGTGAAGCCACGCAACTCAACGACGCCACAAAATTCTCACCCTATTCTCCCGTGAGCTCGCCACAAAGGCCTACTCACGATCCACTATGGGACACTTGAGGGCGGTCACCGAACCCGTACAAGGTTGGGGCAATCTCCACAACTCAATTGGAGGCTCCCTACAACAATGCCACGAGGCTACAAAGCCACAAAAGGCAACAAGGCCACAAAAGGCTACAAGACCACAAAAGGTCAACAATCCAACCACACAACCGTCTAGGGTTCCAAGAACCCAAGAGAAACAAGACCAAGGGCTTGAACTCGCCGAATCTCCGAGGAGAACTCAAACCTATGCACCAAATGCAAGAGGCAAGTCCTTCACTCTCAAATTCCACCAAAGCTACAAAAGCTATTGGGGGAATAAGGGAGGAAGAACACAAGAGGAGAACACAAAACTCTCCAAGATCTAGATCCCAAGGATTCCTTCACAAAGAAGGGATTTTGCTTGGTGGGGCTTGTAGATCTTGATCTCCTCTCTCAAATCCCTCAAAAAGATGCAAGAATCATAGGAGGGAGAAGGGGAGAGAGCAAGCTCTTCAAGGTCAACAATGGAGGAGAGAGAAAGCCAAAAATCGAGAAGAACAAGAGTTGGGGCCAAAGGGAAAGGGGAGCTCCTTTTAAAGGGCTCCCCGATCTGCCTGTTACCCTCAGAATCACGCACGACCGGTAGTACTGGTGGGTGGCCGGTACTACCAGTGGCACCTAGCCAACGGTCAGAAAACTATGAGAGAAAGAACAAAAACGCGATCCTGGCCGGTACTACCGCCGCTTCGCCGGAACTACCGGTGGCAAGAATGTCCTAGCGGTATTACCGCCTGAAATACCGACTGAAGTACCGTCAAATAGCACAAACCAGGCAGAGAGAGTACAGAACTGAAATCGGGTTTACCGGAAGTTGGGCCGGAATTAACACCGGTACTACCGGCGGCAAACTGCCTGAGCGGTACTTCCGGCGTCTAGCCGGTACTTCCGGTCAGAGAAACTTCAGAACCAGAAATGCCACAACTTTTGCATCCGAACTCCAAACGAGATGAAACCAATTTTGTTGGAAAGATAACGACGTGTAGAATCCATAAATATTGGATATCACCAAGGGAGAAAAAATACCATAAATATATATGTGAGATACCTCCCAAGGTGTGGAGCCGCAAAACCCGCAAGATCAAAAACGCAATAAGATATGCATGGGAAATCCATTTTTTATGAACTAGAGTTTGTTATGAAGATAACCACAAGCTCTAGATCCTCACATGGACAATAACCAAAAAACAACCAAGAAAGACGATGCTATGTATGCAAAGGTTTGAGCTCTCTCCAAAAGATACGAACGAGTCACCCACTCGAGAGCCCCTCTTGATAGTACAGCTATCTATCCTAAACCCGGTCTCCCAACACTAGACGAGACCGGTAAAATAGAAACCCTATCAAGATCATACCTTTGCCTTGAGCATCCCACTTGAGCTTGATGTAGACGATCTTGTCACCTTCAAGATGGAACACCTTTCTTGATTGCTCTTGCTTGAAGAAGACTTGCGAATGGCTCCCCCATACTCCATGGGAAAACCACTTCTTTGACCTTGTCTTCATCACTCCATGAACGCCGAGGATGGCAAGCTCCAAGCATGATATCTTCTAGAGATGGCGCACCATGAGCTTGCACATCAAATCTTGATGATGATGTCTTGAAGAAAGCCATGAGGAACTCCATATTCTTCTTCTTCTTCTTCAAGGCATACTTGATCTTCTTCTTCTTCTACTTGATTCCAATAGGCACAAAGCCCTTGGACGATTCTTCTTCTTTTTCATCCTTGAAACCAACACATGGTCCAAGCAATACCAATGGACAAACCTACAAGTGAAACTCAATTTGCACATTAGTCCATAGGGATTGTCATTAATTACCAAAACCACACATGCGGGGATACATGCCCTTTCACACACCCGGTGTCATTGGATGGGTGTTCTTCTCACAAACCACACATGGATCCACCAGTGTCATTGCATGTCTGTTCTTTTCATGAAACACACATGGATCCACCCAGTGTGATTGCATGTGTGTTCTTCTCACAAACCACATAAGGATCCACTAGTGTCATTGCATGTCTGTTCTTTTCATGAAACACACATGGATCCACCCAGTGTGATTGCGTGTGTGTTCTTCTCACAAACCACATAAGGATCCACCAGTGTCATCGCATGTATGTTCTTTTCATGAACCACACCCAGTGTCATTGCATGTATGTTCTTTGCATGAACCACACCCAGTGTCATTGCATGTCTGTTCTTCTCATAAACCACACATGGATCCACCAGTGTCATTGGATGTATGTTCTTTTCATGAACCACAAATAGAGTCATTGCATTGTTGTTCTTCTCACAAACCACATATGGATCCACCAGTGTCATTACATGTGTGTTCTTTTCATGAACCACACCTAGTGTAATTGGATGTGTGTTCTTCTCACAAACCACACATGGATCCACCAGTGTCATTGGATGTGTGTTCTTTTCATGAACCATGGCTAGAGTCATTACATGTCTGTTCTTCTCACAAACCATACATGGATCCACCAGTGTCATTGCATGTCTGTTCTTTTCACGAACCACACATGGATCCACCCAGTGTGATTTCATGTCAGTTCTTCTCAGAAACCACATAAGGATCCACCAGTATCATTGCATGTCTGTTCTTCTCATGAACCACACCTAGTATCATTGCATGTTTGTTCCTCTAAATGAACCACACATGGATCCACCAGTGTCATTGCATGTGGTCATTGCATGTGTGTTCTTCTAAACAAACCACACATGGATCCATCAGTGGTCATTGCATGTCTGTTCTTCCCATGAACCACATCTAGAGTCATCGCATGTCAGTTCTTCTCACAAACCACATAAGGATACACCAATGTAATTGCATGTCTGTTCTTCTCATGAACCACATCTAGAGTCATTGCACGTCTGTTCTTCTAACAAACCAAATAAGGATCCACCAGTGTCATTGGATGTGTGTTCTTTTCATGAACCACAAACAGTGTCTAGGAAGATGTCTGTTCTTTTCATAAACCACATAAGGATCCACCAGTGTCAGTGGATGTGTATTCTTCTCACAAACCACATCAGGATCCACCAGTGTCATTGGTTGTGTGTTCTTTTCATCAACCACACACAGTGTCGTTGGATGTCTATTCTTTTCATAAGCCACATAAGGATCCACCAGTGTCATTGGATGTGTGTTCTTCTCACAAACCACATAAGGATCCACCAGTGTCATTGGATGTGTGTTCTTTACATGAACCACACATGGTGTCATTGGATGTTTGCTCTTTTCATAAACCACATAAGGATCCACTAGTGTCATTGGATGTGTGTTCTTTTCATGAACCACACCTAGTGTCATTGCATGTGTGTTCTTCTAACAAACCACACATGGATCCACCAGTGTCATTGGATGTGTGTTCTTTTCACAAACCACAGCTAGAGTCATTGCATGTGTGTTCTTCTCACAAACCACATAAGGATACACTAGTGTCATTGCATGTGTGTTCTTTTCACAAACCACAGCTAGTGTGATTGCATGTGTGTTCTTCTCACAAACCACATAAGGATCCACTAGTGTCATTGGATGTTTGTTCTTTTTATGGACCACACAGTGTCATTGGATGTATGTTCTTCTCACAAACCACATAAGGATCCAACAGTGTCATTCGATGTGTGTTCTTTTCTTGAACCACTCCCAGAGTCATTGCATGTATGTTCTTCTCACAAACCACATAAGGATCCACCAGTGTTATTGGATGTGTGTTCTTTTCATGAACCACACCTAGTGTCATTGGATGTGTGTTCTGTTCTCAAACCACACATGGATCCACCAGTGTCATTGGTTGTGTGTTCTTTCATGAACCACACCCAATGTGATTGCATGTGTGTTCTTCTCACAAACCACATAAGGATCCACTAGTGTCATTGGATGTGTATTCTTCTCACAAACCACATAAGGATCCACCAGTGTCATTGGATGTGTGTTCTTTTCATGAACCACCTACAGTTTCATTGGATGTCTGTTCTTCTCATAAGCCACATAAGGATCCACTAGTGTCATTGGCTGTGTGTTCTTCTCACAAACCACATAAGGATACACCAGTGTCATTGGATGTGTGTTCTTTACATGAACCACACACGGTGTCATTAGATGTTTGTGTTTTTCATAAACCACCTAAGGATCCACTAGTGTCATTGGATGTGTGTTCTTTTCATGAACCACACCCAGTGTCATTGCATGTGTGTTCTTCTAACGAACCACACATGGATCCACCAGTGTCATTGGATGTGTGTTCTTTCACAAACCACAGCTAGAGTCATTGCATGTGTCTTCTTCTCACTAACCACATAAGGATACACCAGTGTCATTGCATGTGTGTTCTTTTCACAAACCACACCCAGTGTGATTGCATGTGTGTTCTTCTCATAAACCACCTAAGAATCCACCAGTGTCATTGGATGTGTGTTCTTTTCATGAACCACACACAGTGTCATTGGATGTCTGTTCTTTTCATAAGCCACATAAGGATCCACCAGTGTCATTGGATGTGTGTTCTTCTCACAAACCACATAAGGATCCACCAGTGTCATTGGATGTGTGTTCTTTACATGAACCACACATGGTGTCATTGGATGTTTTCTCTTTTCATAAACCACATAAGGATCCACCAATGTCATTGGATGTGTGTTCTTTTCATGAACCACACCTACTGTCATTGCATGTGTGTTCTTCTAACAAACCACACATGGATCCACCAGTGTCATTGGATGTGCGTTCTTTTCACAAACCACAGCTAGAGTCATTGCATGTGTATTCTTCTCACAAACCACACCCAGTGTGATTGCATGTGTGTTCTTCTCACAAACCACATAAGGATCCACTAGTGTCATTGGATGTGTGTTCTTTTCATGAACCACACACAGTGTCATTGGATGTATGTTCTTCTCACAAACCACATAAGGATCAACCAGTGTCATTGGATGTGTGTTCTTTTCTTGAACCACACCCAGAGTCATTGCATGTATGTTCTTCTCACAAACCACATAAGGATCCACCAGTGTTATTGGATGTGTGTTCTGTTCGCAAACCACAAATGGATCCACCAGTGTCATTGTTTGTGTGTTCTTTTCATGAACCACACCCAATGTGATTGCCTGTCTGTTCTTCTCACAAACCACATAAGGATGCACCAGTGTCATTGGATGTGTATTCATCTCACAACCCACATAAGGATCCACCAGTGTCATTGGATGTGTGTTCTTTTCATGAACCACACACAGTGTCATTGGATGTCTATTCTTTTCATAAGCCACATAAAAATCCACTAGTGTCATTGGATGTGTGTTCTTCTCACAAACCACATAAGGATCCACCAGTGTCATTCGATGTGTGTTCCTTACATGAACCACACACGGTGTCATTGGATGTTTGTTCTTTTCATAAACCACATAAGGATCCACCAGTGTCATTGGATGTGTTTTCTTTTCATGAACCACACCCAGTGTCATTGCATGTGTGTTCTTCTAACAAACCACACATGGATCCACCAGTGTCATTGGATGTGTGTTCTTTCGCGAACCATAGCTAGAGTCATTGCATCTGTGTTCTTCTCACAAACCACATAAGGATACACTAGTGTCATTGCATGTGTGTTCTTCTAACAAACCACACATGGATCCACTAATGTCATTGGATGTGTGTTATTTTCACAAACCACAGCTAGAGTCATTGCATGTGTGTTATCCTCACTAACCACATAAGGATCCACTAGTGTCATTGGATGTGTGTTCTTTTCATGAACCACACACAGTGTGATTGGATGTATGTTCTTCTCACAAACCACATAAGGATCCACCAGTGTCATTGGATGGGTGTTCTTTTCTTGAACCACACCCAGTCATTGCATGTATGTTCTTCTCACAAACCACATAAGGATCCACCAGTGTTATTGGATGTGTGTTCTTTTGATGAACCACACCCAGTGTCATTGGATGTGTGTTCTGTTCTCAAACCACACATGGATCCACCAGTGTCATTGGTTGTGTGTTCTTTTCATGAACCACACCCAATGTGATTGCATGTGTGTTCTTCTCACAAACCACATATGGATCCACCAGTGTCATTGCATGTCCGTTCTTTTCATGAACCACACCCAGTGTCAATGCATGTGTGTTCTTTTCACATACCACATATGGATACACCAGTGTCATTGAAATGTGTGTTCTTCTCAAAAACCACACATGGATCCACCAGTGTCATTGGATGTGTGTTCTTTTCATGAACCACAGCTAGAGTCATTGCATGTCTGTTCTTCTCACATACCACATAAGGATCCACTAGTGTCATTGGATGTGTGTTCTGTTCATCAACCACACCCAGTGTCATTGGATGTGTGTTCTTCTCACAAACCACGCATGGATCCACCAGTGTCATTGCATGTATTATCTTTTCATGAACCACATCTAGAGTCATCGCATGTCTGTTCTTCTCACAAACCTCATATGGATCCACTAGTATCATTGCATGTGTGTTCTTCTCATGAACCACAGCTAGAGTCATTGCATGTGTGTTCTTCTCAGAAACCACATATGGATCCACAGTGTCATTGGATGTGTGTTCTTTTCATGAACCACACATAGTGTGATTGGATGTCTGTTATTTTCATAAACCACATAAGGATCCACTAGTGTCACTGGATGTGTTTTCTTTTCAAGAACCACACCTAGTGTAATTGCATGTGTGTTCTTCTAACAAACCAGACATGGATACACTAGTTTCATTGGATGTGTGTTCTTTTCACAAACCACAGCTAGAGTCATTGCATGTATGTTCTTCTCACAAACCACATAAGGATACACCAGTGTCATTGCATGTGTGTTCTTTTCACAAACCACAGCTATAGTCATTGCATGTGTGTTCTTCCCATGAACAACAGCTAGAGTCGTTGCATGTGTGTTCTTCTCAGAAACCACATAAAGATCCATAAGTGTCATTGGATGTGTGTTCTTTTCATGAACCACACCAGAGTCATTGCATGTCTGTTCTTCTCACAAACCACATAAGGATCCACCAGTGTCATTGGATGTGTGTTCTTTTCACAAACCACAACTAGAGTCATTGCATGTGTGTTCTTCTCATAAACCACATAAGGATACACTAGTGTCATTGCATGTGTGTTCTTTTCACAAACCATAGCTATAGTCATTGCATGTGTGTTCTTCTCACAAACAACATAAGGATCCACCAGTGTCATTGCATGTGTGTTCTTCTCACAAACCACGCATGGATCCACCAGTGTCATTGCATGTCTATTCTTTTCATGAACCACACATAGATCCACCAAGTGTGATTGCATGCCAGTTCTTCTCACAAACCACATAAGGATCCACTACTGTATTTGCATGTCTGTTCTTCTCATGAACCACACCTAGTATCATTGCATGTATGTTCCTCTAAACAAACCACACATGGATCCACCAGTGTCATTGCATGTGGTCATTCCATGTGTGTTCTTCTAAACAAATAACAGATGGATCCACTAGTGGTCATTGCATGTCTGTTCTTCTCATGAACCACATCTAGAGTCATCGCATGTCAGTTCTTCTCACAAACCACATAAGGATACACCAGTGTAATTGCATGTCTGTTCTTCTCATGGACTACATCTAGAGTCATTGCATGTCTGTTCTGCTCACAAACCACATAAGGATCCACCAGTGTCATTGGATGTGTGTTCTTTTCATGAACCACACACAGTGTCATTGGATGTCTGTTCTTTTCATAAACCACATAAGGATCCACTAGTGTCATTGGATGTGTGTACTTCTCACAAACCACATAAGGATCCACCAGTGTCATTGGATGTGTGTTCTTTTCATGAACTACACACAGTGTCACTGGATGTTTGTTCTTTTGATAAACCACATAAGGATCCACCAGTGTCATTGGATGTGTGTTCTTTTCATGAACCACACCCAGTGTCATTGCATGTGTTTTCTTCTAACAAACCACACATGGATCCACCAGTGTCTTTGGTTGTGTGTTATTTCCACAAACCATAGCTATAGTCATTGCATGTGTGTTCTTCTCACAAACCACATAAGGATACACCAGTGTCATTGCATGTGTTTTTTTTTCACAAACCACAACTATAGTCATTGGATGTGTGTTCTTCTCACATGCCACAAAAGGATCCACCAGTGTCATTGGATGTGTGTTCTTCTCATGAACCACAGCTAGAGTCAGTGCATGTGTGTTCTTCTCACAAACCACATAAGGATCCACCAGTGTCATTGGATGTGTATTATTTTCATGAACCACACCCAGAGACATTGCATGTGTGTTCTTCTCACAAACCACACATGGATCCACCAGTGTCATTGGATGTGTGTTTTTTCACAAACCATAGCTAGAGTCATTGCATGTGTGTTCTTCTCACAAACCACATAAGGATACACCAGTGTCATTGCATATGTGTTCTTTTCACAAACACAGCTATAGTCATTGCATGTGTGTTCTTCTCACAAACCACATAAGGATCCACCAGTGTCATTGCATGTGTGTTCTTCTCATGAACAACAACTATAGTCATCGTATGTGTGTTCTTCTCACAAACCACATAAGGATCCACTAGTGTCATTGGATGTGTGTTATATTCATGAACCACACCCAGAGTCATTGCATGTCTGATCTTCTCACAAACCACATAAGGATCCACCAGTGTCATTGGATGTGTTTTCTTTTCATGAACCATACCCAGTATCATTGGATGTGTGTTCTTCTCACAAACCACGCATGGATCCACCAGTGTCATTGCATGTCTGTTCTTTTCATGAACCACACCCAGTGTGATTGCATGTGTGTTCTTCTCACAAACCACATAAGGATCCACCAGTGTCATTGCATGTCTATTCTTTTCATGAACCACAGCTAGTGTCATTGCATGTTTGTTCTTCTCACAAACCACACATGGATCCACCATTGTCATTGGATGTGTGTTCTTCTCATGAACCACAGCTAGAGTCATTGCATGTATGTTCTTCTCACAAACCACATAAGGATACACTAGTGTCACTAGATGTGTGTTCCTTTCATTAACCACACCTAGTGTCATTGGATGTGTGTTCTTCTCACAAACCACCCATGGATCCACCAGTGTCATTACATGTCTGTTCTTTTCATGAACCACAACTAGAGTCATTGCATGTCAGTTCTTCTCACAAACCACATATGGATCCACCAGTGTCATTGCATGTGTGTTCTTCTCATGAACCACAGCTAGAGTCATTGTATGTCTGTTCTTCTCGGAAACCACATAAGGATCCACCAGTGTCATTGGATGTGTTCTTATCATGAACCACACCCAATGTCATTGGATGTGTGTTCTTCTCACAAACCACGCATGGATCCACCAGTGTCATTGCATGTCTGTTATTTTCATGAACCACACATGGATCCACCTAGTGTAATTCCATGTTAGTTCTTCTCACAAACCACATAAGGATCCACCAGTGTCATTGCATGTCTGTTCTTCTCATGAACCACACCCAGTATCATTGCATGTCTGTTCCTCTAAACAAACCACACATGGATCCACCAGTGTCATTGCATGTGGTCATTGCATGTGTGTTCTTCTAAACAAACCACACATGGATCCACCAATGGTCATTGCATGTCTATTCTTCTCATAAACCTCTGCTAGAGTCATCGCATGTGTGTTCTTCTCACAAATGACATAAGGATACACCAGTGTAATTGCGTGTCTGTTCTCCTCATGAACCACATCTAGAGTCATTGCATGTCTGTTCTTCTCACAAACCACATAAGGATCCACCACTATTATTGGATGTGTGTTCTTTTCAGGAACCTCACATGGATCCACCAGTGTCATTGCATGTGTGTTCTTTTCATGAACCACAGTTAGAGTCATTGCATGTCTGTACTTCTCACAAACCAGATATGGATCCACCAGTGTCATTGGATGTGTCTTCTTCTCATGAACCACACCTAGTGTCATTGCATGTCTATTCGTCTCACAAACCACACATGGATCCACCAGTGTCATTGCATGTCTGTTCTTTTCATGAAACACAGCTAGAGTCATTGCATGTCTGTTCTTCTCACAAACCACATAAGGAACCACCAGTGCCATTGGATGTGTGTTCTTTTCATGAACCGCACACAGTGTCATTGCATGTCTGTTCTTCTCATGAACCACACCCAGTATCATTGCATGTATGTTCCTCTAAACAAACAACACATGGATCCACCAGTATCATTGCATGTGGTCATTGCATGTGTGTTCTTCTAAACAAACCACACATGGATCCACCAGTGGTCATTGCATGTATGTTCTTCTCATGAACCACAGCTAGAGTCAACGCATGTGTGTTCTTCTCACAAACCACATAAGGATACACCAGTGTAATTGCATGTCTGTTCTTCTCATGAACCACATCTAGGGTCATTGCATGTCTGTTCTTCTCACAAACCACATAAGGATCCACCACTGTCATTGGATGTGTGTTCTTCTCATGAACCACACATGGATCCACCAATGTCATTGCATGTCTGTTCTTTTCATGGACCACAGCTAGAGTCATTGCATGTATGTTCTTCTCACAAACCACATATGGATCCACCAGTGTCATTGGATGTGTGTTCTTCACATGAACCACACATAGTGTCATTGCATGTCTGTTCTTCTCACAAACCACACATGGATCTACCAGTGTCATTGCATGTTTGTTGTTTTCATGAACCACAGCTAGAGTCATTGCATGTATGTTCTTCTCACAAACCACATCTGGATCCACCAGTGTCATTGCATGTGTGTTCTTCTCATGAACCACATCTAGAGTCATTGCATGTATGTTCTTCTCACAAACCACATAAGGATCCACCAGTGTCATTGGATGTGTTTTATTTTCATGAACCACACACAGTGTCATTGGATGTCTCTTCTTTTCATAAACCACATAAGGATCCACCAGTGTCATTGGATGTGTGTTCTTCTCACAAACCACATAAGGATCCACGAGTGTCATTGGATGTGTGTTCTTTTCATGAACCACACACAGTGTGATTGGATGTCTGTTCTTTTCATAAACCACATAAGGATCCACCAGTGTCATTGCATGTGTGTTCTTCTAACAAACCACACATGGATCCACTAATGTCATTGGATGTGTGTTATTTTCACAAACCACAGCTAGAGTCATTGCATGTGTGTTCTTCTCACAAACCACATAAGGATACACTAGTGTCATTGCATGTGTGTTCTTTTCACAAACCACAGCTAGAGTCATTGTATGTGTGTTCTTCTCACAAACCACATTAGGATACACCAGTGTGATTGCATGTCTATTATTTTCATGAACCACACCCAGTGTCATTCCATGTATGTTCCTCTCATAAACCACACATGTATCCACCATTAGACCGAATCTTCTAGAAGGCACGCCCTAACACAGTTGTTCTGCTTGACGATTGTTACATACCATTCGATCGGGGCGCTTGGATAATTGGGATGGTCTTCATGAGAGTGATCCATGAGTAGGGAGTTCTGCAGAATGATCGGCCACGCTTTCTCTGGACAAACTGGCAACACCGGGTGCTCCCCTGTTGCGAGTGTCACGACTCACGAGTTCAGTGGGCCATATCCCAGTGTCATGTCCCCATTACTTCTCTTCCTCACCGTACTTCTCTTCCTTACCCTCGGAGCCACTTTCCCCACTTCACTCCCATCCTGCCGTAGCCGCAAGCCGACGGCGCCTCCATCCCAATCCCCTCTCCGGTAGCCACCCCCTCCCCTCTCGCCATGGGTTCAAGGGGAGATGGCGAGGAAACGCGTCGTGACGACAGGGAGGGTGATTTGGATGTGAGTCATCTCATCGATATCTCTATCATCTGTGGTCAGTTATCTATTTTTTGAGCTAGATCTACTCTGTTTACTCATGCGCATATGATGCCTTAGGCCAACCAGATGATGTATGACTCCGACTATCATAGTTTAGCGGATGAAGACAGTCCTCTGTTATGTAAACATGGACATGTGCCCGCTAAATTTGTAGCGTTCGAAGCACGAAACGCAGGTAGGAGGTTTCTATGGTGGCAAGGACACCGTGCAATGATGCAAGGCAGAAGTTGCGGTGTTGGCAAATGGGTAGATCTAGAGTGGCCCAAATCGATGCAGAAAACACTAGATAAACTATGGGATATGACTGTTGAGTTGAAAGAATCCGTAGTCAGCTCACTTCTTGATAGTGTTGAGATGAAGCTATGGGACCCAGTTGACACGACCAAGCTTAACCGAGATATCAGGAGGGTGCAAGACAAGGTTAGCAAAGTCGAGAAGGAGAGGGACGTGGCGTTGGCCCTGAAGGCTAAAGAAGAGCAAGAACTGACTCAAGCAAGGAATGATCTTCACCAGGCCAAAGTCCTGCAATTCACAACTACGAGTATTGACAAGTGCATGAGGAAAAATACAAAGAAACAATTGAAGATGTGCAAGGAAGATGCTAAAAGGAAGGAGAAGATGAATCGATCCTTGCTCTCACAAGAATATGCGCATCGGGCTAAGATTAGGAAGATCAAGGAGATGTGTGATAACTAGTTCTATTTAGCTTGAGCTTCGTGCCTTTTTAAGTTTTAATAGTAGTACTTGTTGACCTAGCGGTCTGAACTAGTGGTCCCGGAGTCCTGGGAGGAAAAACAATTGTCCCCTGTTAGTCTGTCTTAACCCTGCATCACTTCGTTTTGTCTGATCATGGTGGTATTCTGACATTGGTGGTTTGTTTAAACGTAATCTACGTGGATTGTGCCACATGCAAATGGCACAGCCACAATTTATAAAGTGGAAGCACGTACACCCGGTTAATGGAGATCCAAGAGCTTCACCAGACGCAGGGGATGGAGGAGCAGGGAGGCGGTGAGATAGACGGGCTGAAGCGTCTGGGCATTATCAGTTGCCATTGCTATTTATGTTGCCACGTCCTTGTGCAGCATCTGAAATAAGTAGATGCTTCATGGAGTGTGGCAGCTTAAGTAATTTATTTCTGTGCCACTTACATTCCGTCGTATTTGGAGACCTCCTGCCCCTCAGCAATCGTGGAATCGGTGCTACGTGTTTTCAGATAGCAGTGGCACAATCACAATTTTGGATTCAACTACTGTCTCAGGCGTTTCCAAACCCTAAATCGTGGTACATTTTACTCAGAGAATGTGGGTAGATTGTTTCGCCCAGCAAAGTGCCACACACAGAGCTCCAGAATTTAACAGAATTACATATATAGGATCAAGTTCAACACATTACTATGCATCTTCATTGCCAGCAGCCTTCTTCCGCAGCCTGGGTGCCAAGCCTTCATGTCCACTACCTTCTTCATTTCCTGCATTCTTCCTCTTCCTCGGTGCCAATTTTCTTAGCTACACGTACTCTGCATCGCCGGGACAATGGGCACCAGAATCATGTCCAGCATCATCTTTCCACTCGTTTTTAATTTCTTCGGGCAGCAAAATGACTGACCCGGCAGTCATATTTCTAACCTTGCGGCGCTTCCTGTCAAAGAAACAGGACTGTTGCATAACTGCCCAATATATTCAGAGTAAATAAAACAAAAATTACAATTCAGCACAAACATGCGAACCCCAAGAGACTTTTGCTTACCAGAAGCTAATTGGCTTCGAGCAACCACCCTGTCCAAGAATAGAAGGGCAACTCCTAGTTGCAGCAGCTTCCACATCCAGTACATCACAATTCAGCTCAAACATGCAATCTGAAGCATACCTTTTCATCAAACCAATTAGCTGACTATCACACATTAGAGGAACCATGATGCCACGTTCATCCATGAAGCTGAACTTTGTAGTCTGCTTTGGCCATAATTCATCATGATTACGCAGAGCAGCAACCATACCAGATATAGTGTAGATCTTTGCAGGCGCTTCTTCCATCGTGATACAATGGTTTCCATACCACTTGCCCTTAGAGTCGTACCTGAAGAGGACTACTGTAACCAGGTAAGGGTGGTCTGCGGAGATCCCACTTGATAAAAAACTATGGACAAAATATGTTTGTCAGCGTTGGGATAACAAACAATTTTAGGTTCACTAGCCAGCTAGCAATTATAATTAGTGTGAATAGCAAAGAGAAGGGTAGCTCACCCAATTGTAGCCAGAACTTCTTCTTCCTTGGTAGTAGGATCTGCCATCCTCTGAGCTGCTCGGCTCGTCAGCGGCAGAGGCGGGCTAGAGCCTTGCAACGGCAGCTACGACATGCGCCATTAGAGCTCGGGATCAGCGACTGAGCGCGGAAACTTGGCGCCGGAAGTCAAATGTCCAAAGGGATCGTCCTGCCTGGAGGGTGGATTCCGACGCTGCCGGTGCTAGGGGAAAGGTGGGAATGGATTTGTGAAATTGGTCAACGCATCTAATCCACTTAGTTACTTGATTTGCCTAAGAGGTTGCCGCATTAGCGCTCGCATCACGGACAGATGACCGACATGACGGTCCCGACCATCTACTTCACGGGGCAGTTTAACGAAATGTTTGAATTTGGCAGGGGTGAGATGTGTTTACCTCGAAATGGCCCCTCTCAGTAGTTGGCGGCCCAACATTTTGAAACACGGCAATTTCAGGCAACTTAGTTACCGCCATGTGTTGGCCCGGGAACTTTGGTACCGTAGACGAACAGCCCCAAAACTACCGCCATGCACCAACACTACCGGGCTCAGTCAACGGTACTACTATACCTAGAGGCCTCATGAACGCATGCAGTGACCCAACATACCACTGCATGTTGTAGTACGCAAGTCGTTGACATAACACCCACTGAACACCATTCTGCAAATATTACATCCTCCCTTAGAGGGGTACAATAGAAACATTTTGGGTCCATATAACATACAAACTTATTATTACAATACCAAAAGAACGATATTCAGAGGTTCTCAAACTTACAATCAACAAACTTGAAGTTCAACAAAAGAACGGAAGATACATCTTAATTAACATGTTAACATGTCAGGATATCAACACCATATTCTATAGAGTTTGTGCTGCTCGACTCAACCTAGGAACTAAGTATTACTATAGAACTCCCCTGACTCATGGCCTTCTGCTTTGTAGCGTATCTCATAGTCCACCCCTTCAACTCTCCTAGAGAGATCTGGTTCTTCATAGAAGACATCTTGGTTCTTAGTAGCGGACATTGGGGTATCCTCCCGGTCTTCAGAGTCTAAGCAGGGGATCAAAGGAAAGAGTGAGTAACAACGTTATCCACCAAGTTCATTATATGCAACATGGGAAGTTTGATCCACTAGATACCACCTCAAACTATAAGTCTTAGGTTCTATGCAGTTTTCAGAATCATTCCTTCAAAGATTGTTTTTGTTTTGAAAACTATGCCCATCAGTCTTCACAGGTTGACCAGAACTTCATGGAGTTCCTTTCCTACCACATTTGTATCTCCTTCCTATAACAGGGAGTAATATGTCACAATTCGTACACTCTACAAAGGTGCGTTGCTTTACCCATGAGAGATCAAATCCTTGTTGCACAACTGGGCATACCTTCCCGTCCACATTTCCTTGATGTGGGGCCTAGTAGATGATCCAAGCCAATTACTACCCTTCTGCGCGACCCCACATGCCAACACGATCCTCCAGGCCGCCGCATCTCTGTTAAGCCCCTTACAGGCTGCAATAACTCTAATAGGCCTCTGAAGACTCTGTGAGTCGGTTGTACCCCTGGCAAGATCCTTCAAAAGGCCCAGCCTCCAGCAGCCTCACATAGATAATCTAGACACCAAAACCATAGAGACTAAGGTTGCACACCCATATGCTAGATCCACACAAAAGGAATCTCAATGTCACATTAAGGTCATCCATTGACACATGAAAAGAAGAAGATTCAGCTAACTTCACCGTCCCATTCCAGATCTCATGGTTGATGTGTATTGTATGGCACTAGAATCACTGATTTCATGGATTATTAATCCCTATATGTTAACTTCATTACACATGGAATCCTAGATTCCATTGCTAGCTATAATGGATTACCACCACATCGGATGATAACCAACATTTTATATATTGAGAAAATATTCTTTTCTATCTCCTTTTCAAACATAGGTGATCACACAACAAGTTTCAAATACTTTGAAAACACATCAAAAGACATGAACAATTGATGAACTTGCCTTCTAACTGCAAGGTAGTGAAGTCAGATGCTTCGACTTGACCCAGAGTTCTTGCTTCTACAAAACACCATCATTGTCTGATGAGAACAATGTTTAAAGAAGCAATGATGAATTATGCATAGTAATTTCATGCACCATTTTATTATCAACCCTTCTTTGTGTGTCTTACCCACATTAATAAAGGTTAAACTATTTTGTTCAATAAATAAATAGAAGGAAACTTAATGCTTTAAAAACCTTAAAATCTTTTGGAATACTATATTTCATATTTTTCTAGTAACCTATAATTATTCAAGATCTTAAAATTATTTTTATTTATTTTTAAGTATAACCCTTATTTTTATAAAATTCCATAAATAATAAGTGTTTTAAAATATTCATTTTATATTTATTTGATCAAAAAATAGTATTTTCTTAGATAGGTTCTATTTTGTGAACATTTAGAGATATCATATGCATTTTTATGATTTATCTTTATTTTTCTAGGACTGAAATACTCTCAGGGGTATTTTGTAATTTCTAATTTTATTAAAGATTTACTTTCAATTTATTTAGCTGGACTGGACCCGTGGGCCACCCTAGCCTGGTCCATTTGGCCCACTTTGGCCTATTTTGGTCCACTAGGTTGGGTGGAACCCAAGGTAACATTCTGGCCCTAACTTCTCTCTCTAGCGTACTCGCACCCTCCTCTTCTTCTTCCTATGGATACGCCGCACCACCGACGTTGTCGCCCTCGATTTTGGCCAGCTCCGGCGGCTTCCATGCTTGTTGACTCAATCGACGAAGCCACTTCGACTGGTCCTACTCGATTCACGTGCGCGCCCTCGCTTGGCCGCAACAACCCATACACTAGCAACTAGGGTTTTGCCCTCCTCGCGATGTTGTGCCCCGGGTGCTTTGTGGTGCTCCCTTGGTGATCTGGCGATGTGGTAGTGACTAGCGCCACCCTCTTCTTCGACAAGTGCCTCGGGTATGGCCTGGAGCGAGTTGCAGCACCCCTGGTGCTCCTCGTGTCGCCATGCTCTAGCCGTCGGCTACCTCCCTCTACTACCGCTTCTTGCCGAGCGAGGCCTACAGATGAGTGTGTTCTCCTCTTCTCCTTCTTCTCTGTCTCTCCCTGAATTCCTCACCATACTGATAATAAACCTAATTAGGGTTTACCCCTATTATATTGTTCCTTCCTAGTACCCCTAGCTCTAGTACTACCTGCTTAATATGACTGCTACTCTCGTAGAATTCTGTTGATCATGATCTAGTAGATTTCCTGGCTAAAGTTTCAGAGATATTCTATTAGTCTAATATGTTGTTATCTGTCTAAAATCTCTCAATGTTGCACTGCAACTTTAATTGTAGTTCGATGATTATTGATGTTGTCGTATTGATGATATTCTTGTTATACCTAGGCTTATGAAATTTGTAATGGGTTGTGTTTGATCTTATATGTCTGTTCCATGTGCTAGTTAAGTTCAGATTATGAATACTATCTAAAGGACACTATGTGTATTCTCTTCTATGCAGGATTTATACTTTGATGTTTACTTTCAAAGAAATGGCATAAAGATACTTCTACTATGATTCCTAACTTGTTAGTTATGTAGATGATTGATCATTATGGAGCTGCAATTGCTGGGGCTGAAAAAATAATACTTGTCTAGGTATGTTTTGATGCTAGGCTATTGTTGTGGTGCTTCCTGTAAAAGGAATGTGCCCAATAATGAACCAGCAAACAATTTAGTTGTTGACCTTATCATTTTCCTTGTTTGCCTGATAACCTAAGTTCCTTGAATATATGTAGATCTTTGATTGGACGGATGCCACGGTGAAACCTCCTAGTGGATGGTACATAGTGGTAACCTCCACTTTATATTGTCGTTGCCTTGATGCTTACTAATTCAGATCAAGGATGCATAGACTGAGATCTAATGTTGTGCATAGATAAATAATAGATACTACTAGTGTCCCTTTTACCATCATGTGATGAGTGTACACCCCATTTGGGTATAGCTATGAGGATTTATCGAAACCAACATATCATGGCCTTATAAATGATATAAACAGATACAAGGCATGGTTAGTTTGGAAACCTCCAACTTGTTATTGATGGTGATGTTGTTGTTGTGGTTGTAATGCCCGTCCTTACTGTGACAAGCTTGACCTGCTCCTCCTTGATCTCCTCCTGGCCTGGCCTTTCCCAACACCTCATCCACCCCTCCTTAGGTGACCATGTTGGCTAGTTAGCTAGTGGATTTCTTTGGTGTTTTATTGGTTAATCTGATGGAAATCTAACTTAGATGGGATGGTTGTACCTGTTGTTCTTGTGGTGGTGAAATATGTTCAACAGAGAGAGCTCTCTCTCTATTATGGTTGTATACTTATATCTGCACATGGGTGCCTCCTATGGCGACGACACCTCACACATGCATATGTGTGTGAGCTGCTTTACTGTTTTGGATGAGTTCCATCAAAACCAAGCTTTTTACTATTGCTACTCTTCCTTTCTACCCATCTCTCTGGTGAAACTTTCTCCTCTGGCTGGTGATGTTGTACTGAAGCATTAAGAATAAAAGAACATATATTACCTTGGTGAAATTTGCCCCTATTTCTATTTGGATCAGTGATGGAATATTTGAGAGTGCATCACACTGTTCATAGATGAGAGCAATAGTACTAACATTAACCATTTCTTTTATTTTGTTTACCTTGTTTGCTTGCAAGTACAAAGTAACACAAATAAGGATAAGTAGATGAAGATTAGATTAGGAAAATATTATAGTATTTCTTTTATACTTTTTTGTAATTTCTTTTATTCATTTGTACAAACAATGTATTGAATATTCTTTATTTAAAATTATTTCTTTTGTAATTAAATTTGATTTGTTTTGAATTCGTTGTACAACTTTATAATCTTTTGAATAATTAAGAAATAAAGTTTTCTATTCTTTTTTTATTTGAATTACTTATATTACTTGAACTCTCTTTAATTATGATACATCAAACTTAAATATCCAAATGTTCTTTTAATATATTTAAATACTTATTACTTGAATTGTTTCATAATTCAAATTTAAATTTTTAATACCAATTCAAACTAATGACCACAAAATAGTGAAAGTTTCCTAGAGATCATGTTAGAATTCATAGCATTCACCTGAATGAGCTAAATCCTAACTTACCAAAGTGAAAGAAACCCTGATCACTCTAGTCTTTTAGTTTGCGAAAAAATTACCCCAATTTTATATATGAATGTATGCACATGCATATATTCCTATTTATATCCTTCGTTGGTTCCTAAATATTACGATGTTACAACGCAAAAGCTCGGAGCTACCGCTTTGAACTAGACCACAACCGCTAAGTTTGGTAGTACCGGACGTGAGGCCAGTACTACTCGTCGTCCTAGTGCCTGCACGCACCATAGCTGGCACACAACCCATGCAACACCTTAAACTCCCCTTTTATCCCCAAACTATCCTTGTTTAAGTGGTTAGCCTATAAATATACTCATGCATCCATTGTAAACCCTAGACTTGATAATAGAACTAGACCCCCCATAGAGGAACCTTTCTAGTTTTGGAATCACCTTCCTACCAAGGAAGTTCTATCACCCCCTACCTCTTTGGACTTTACTCTTGAGCATCCATAGTTGTACCAGACATATTAATTGAGTTGGCTCTTTGAAATTTATCAAGACACTCTCTAAGGTGTTCTTCCCTCTCTGATTGGGATTGATGGGAGGCACTTTGACCGATCTCTCCTTGCAAGGATTCTATCGGACCGGTGGAGCAATTGACCTTGTATTGTGTTTGCCTTTCCGTATGTTTCCCGAATTTTTCACGTGATGTGTGTTCGCTTCCACTACCATCTACCTTTATCCATGCATTCCCCCATGATTTGATCATGAGAGCCATGAAGATTGGGCCACCTTTGAGATTAACACCTATCAGAGGGAGTAGTAACAATCATCGTAGTACTCTGTATAATGAAAACCATAATGCCCTATGGATAGAAACTCACTTTGATGTAATTTTATAATAAAAATGTCAACTTTAACGGGTATCATAAACTCTTAATGTTATATTGAACCAATTAATTTGTGAGTGACAATGGGAGACGAATGTTGGGCATGAAATAGTGCACCTCATAAGCTATACCACTTGCTTCAAATAAAGATAATTTGAATTTTATGCTTGGATTTGTAATGAATTAGGCAGCTTCCACAATAAATTTATGTAATTAAATTTTCAATTTAACTTTTATATGACCATATGAGAGTTATACATTTTCACTTCTAAATTTTTAGATTTTTTTATCTGCTCTTGTATTATTTGTTAGGCGAAGCCTATTAGGTTTTGTATTAAACATGTATGTGCAAAACATGGACAACCTAGTTGCATGCATCAAATGTATGATAGTTGGATTTATAGCTAGATTTGTTTTATTTTTCAATACGTCAATGAAACAATCTTATTTTTGGAACACGGTCTCGAGAAAGCGAGGAATCTGAATTAATACTATCAGCTTTCGAGGAAATTTCTGGATTGAAAATAAACTTCGATAAGAATGATTTGTATTGTTTTGGTGAGGCCCAAAATGAGGCTAACCTATATGTTGATCTATTTGTATGTGGGCAGGGGCAATTTCCAATCAACTATCTAGGAATACCGATTCATTATTGGCATCTCACGAATGTTGAATGGGAACTTGTTGAGGAAAGACTTAAAAAACGTGTCAATAGTTGGAAAGGTAAATTATCTATTGGGGGAAGACTTGTACTCATAAATTCAGTACTCACTAACATGGTACCGTATATGATCTTGTTTTCCCAGTTACTGAAAGGTACCTTGAACAATGTGGATTATTTCCGCTCAAGATTCTTTTGGCAGGAATATAGTGACAACAATAAATATCGACTAGCCAGATGGAATGTGATTTGCCGACTGAAAGAATACGATGGACTTGGCATATATGATTTGCAAGTCAAAAATACTGCGCTTCTAGGTAAATGGATTTTCAAGCTACTTACAGAAAATGGTGTTTAGCAAACCATTTTGTGTAGGAAATATGTTGGCTCGAAAGCCATGTCTCAAGTGGTTTGGAAACCCTCCTCGAAACAGGCTTTCGCCCAGCTTTATAAATAAAGCACACAGGTGAGACCGCTATTGGGCCAGACAGCACAACGCCCAAAGGAACAAACACCACAGGATACAAGGCGCTAGGGAGAAACCAAGCCCTACACGAAAAGGAAGAAGAAATAAAAGAAAAGGAAAGATGAGAACGGCGGTGTGCCGAAAACGGAAACAACTTGCAACCGGTGCGCCCCCCAGATAAGTACCACCACATATCCCGCAGTCCAAAGCGCCTGCGTACCAAGACAACACCTCCAAGAAGGGGAGTGACGACGACGACACTGCTGTCCGGCCGGGGCCTAGGGTTTCCCCCGATACGCAGCGGGGGTGGGGAAGGGAGGCCCCCGACACCCTTCAAGAAGGAAGGTGATACCCGTGGGCGTCACCGTGCCGGTGTCAATAGACAAGGATTTCTCCCGACCCCTCTAGACCGACCCGCCCGAGCACTTTGAAGGCTCCACCAATCACGTCACCCACGAGCACGCGCCACCCTGGTCTTGAGGTCGCCACCGCCGTCACACCAAGAGCCACAGAGCGAAGCCGGTAGGTCGAAAGAGCGGAGACTTCGGCGATGGCCGGCATGCCAACAGCATGCGGGAGGAAACTACATCCACCACCAACAGGTGGTAGCCGACCGGATGCAGCAGCAGGACAAACCAGGCCCGGCCGAGCCCGTAGAGGCTCGTGAAGTCCCGCCACTGCACTGCAGCAAGGGTGCCACCGAACACGCCAACTGCCGCCCCAGACCCTACTCCTCCTCCCACCAGAGGGATTCGCCACAACGGCAAATCCCAGACGCCAAGTAACAGCACCATCACCACCGAGCTCCCCCGGGACCGCCGGACCACCGTCGGTCTGGGGATCTCACGTCACCTCCCGGAGCCGCCTCCGCCAGAGGGAAGTCGTAGCCATCCACCTTCCGGGGACGCCGCCCCGGCTTCCACGAGCTCGAGTCCATACCACCGCCAGCATCACTCCGAAGGCCGCCGGGGAGGGAATGGTGATCGGGCGCTAGCTCTTGTGGCTGTTAGTCCGCGTCGCCCCCAAGTGTGGTGCAGTACCCACCACCACCCGAAGTGACCGCTAACCGGACACAGCGGCAAGGCCGATCAACCGGACACAGGCCTAGATCAGCCCGTAGGCCCCGCAGGCCCAGATCTGGCCCAGAGCTGGCCAAGATCAGCCCCGCTACCGCGCTGCTGCATCTTGGGCTCGCCATCGACCGAGCCCCGGTTAGCGCCCTCCCAGCACCACAACCTCCACCGAGCCGTCCTTCCTCAAGCTCCACCGCCGCCGCAGGCCGGCCCCGAGCCGGCCCTAGGGCACCACCCGTACCATGCCGTCCAGCTCCACCACCGGCCGAGCCCCCCACCCCCCGACCTGCAGCGCCGCTGCCAGATCTGGGGCGAGCCGAGGTCGCCGCCGCCACCAGAGGCCCCCACGCAGCCCTCCCCGCCGCCCACCAGTCCTCGGCTGCGCCGCAAGGACCCGCCGCCGCGGCCCCGCGCCCCACGCTCGCACAGGAGCCCCGCCTGAGATCGACGGCCCGCGCCGCCCCCATCGCGCGGAGAGGAGAGAGAGCCCCGCCGCCGCCGATGCTGGCCGGGCTTTGCCCGTCAACGGACCGTGGCGGCGGCGAGGGGAGGGAAGGACGGAGGGAGGGCGCCCGCCGGCGGCGGAGTTAGGGTTTCCCCCCGGTCGCTCGCGGGAGCGACGCGGGAGGGGTCGGGGGGTTTTGGTTTGGAAACCCAGTCATTCACACTTTTGGGATGGACCGATGGCATCCAAAAAGCTTTTCATCTGATTTGGTGCTTTTAATATCAAGGGTGGACCACATATTAGATTCTGGAAAGATAAGTGGCTTGGCCACACTACTCTTCGGGGACAATATCTGGCTCTTTATTCGATTACAAGGAATAAAGGGGATACACTTTCAAGAATAATGGAATCTAATCTTCTGAATGTGGCTTTCAAAAGAGATCTCATTGGCCCTCGATTGGTATCTTGGAACAATCTATTGCTATGATTATCCACGATACTGTTGTCGGATGGCGTAGACGAGTTTAAATGGAGATTACTAGAGAGTGCTAAATTTTCCATTATTCAATGTATAGAGCTTTGATACAACCTGATATTCTGGTCGATGATAATAGTAAAATTTGGAAGATGAAGATACCACTAAAAATGAATGTATTCACATGGTTTCTTCATACGGTGGCAATTCTTACAAAAGATAATCCTGTAAAGAGTAATTGGTACGGAAGTACACAATGCGTTTTTTGTCAATATGAGGAGACAATTTGGTATCTATTCTTTCATTGTAAATTTGCTCGCTCTATATGGTCAATCATCCAAGTACCCTCTGGTTTATCTACTCCACTCTCAGTTGCTAATGTATTTGGTAACTGATTGCATGGAATCGATGATAAATACATGACTTTGTTTAGCATGGGAGCTCTTTCCATTATTTGATCGCTATGGCTATGTAGAAATGACAAGATTTTTAATAACAAATTGTCTTCTAACTTGCAAGTTATTTATCCCAATGCTACTCTCTGCTTATGGAGTACTCTACAATAAATGGAGTATCGAGACTTGTTGGCAAAGGGGTGCACGTGATTGGAGGATACAACAAGGGATAGTTTCTCTCGACATGAATGGCCACGTGATCTACGGATTGATCCTCCTTAGCTCTAGGCCTTTTGCTAAAACAATACTTTTTGTATTGTTGGTCTAGCTTCTTTATTGTATACTTTTGTGATTGATCGTTGTGTGCATCCTAGTTATGCTGAGGTCAGGTGTACTCTTTACTTGAATAAGTAATAGAGCGGTCATTTCCAAAAAAGCTAGATTTGTCTATCAAACTAATTTCAAGAATATGTAAATCGGTGTTAGTTTTTACTTTTGTACATATATTTCTTATGCAACCATCATAGCATAATGGTTCGTTTACGACCATTTTTATTTAGCATAGTAAAATCTAGAAAGTCAGTTCCCTCACTTTATGGATTTTTTAAGCAAATAGGTAACTTCCACAATAATACGTTCAAATATGTAAGGACTAGTAGAAAAGAGGGCTTTCGTTCGAAGTTGCCCGAAGCATTAGTCCTAGTCGCGTTACAGACCGGGACTAATGCTCACATTAGTCCCGGTTCGAACGGCTAGAAGACCACAAAGGGCATGACCAACATTAGTCCCGATTCGAATGAGATCTTTATTCCCGATTGGAGACACGAACCAGGACTAAAGGGATAGTGACCTTTAGTCCCGGCTGGTGTGTCCAACTGGAAGTAAAGATAGACCTTTAGTCCCGGTTGAAGACACTAACTCGGACTAAAGGTAAACGCACTTTTTTCCTCTCATGCCTAACCTCCTCCCTCCGTGCAAAAAAAAGTCTATAATTTAAACAAAAATGTTGAAAACTTCAAATTTCAAAATCCGTTGACATGCATGTACCTCACGCAACCAACTTTTAGGGAAAATTTTAAATTTTAAATTTTGATTTTTTTTTGCAAAAAAAGGTTGTTCCAAATTAAAATGGCTATAAGTTTTACGTACGAACTTGGAAAAAATGTGTAATATATAAAAAGGTATCTACACGAAAAGTTACATCCGATATCAACCGTCTAAGGTCGTTTCCACAAATGCTAGATTTTCAAAATTCCATAGTAAAATATGAAAGCAGGAAGATTTTAGGTTTTGCAAGGATAAAATAGGAAAATTTTATATTTTTTAAAAAAATTTGATTTTTTTTTTGTTGTTTTTACTTTTTAATTATTTTGAAGTTTTTACATTATTTTGGAATTTTTGATTTTTTAGTTTTTTGAGAGTTTTTTTGATTTTTTCGAAAATTTTGAGTTTTTAAATTAATAATTGAATTATGCATAAAGATTATTTGGAGTTCATTGTTGCTTATTAATTATTACTTAATCATTGTTGATTTTATTTTTTGAATTTTAAATAATGTTAAAAATTAGAAACAATGATTGAGTAATAATTAATAAGAAATAATGAATTCCAAATAATCTTCATGCATAATTCAATTATTAATTTAAAAACTCATAATTTCAAAAAAATCGCAAAAAACTAAAAAAGTTCAAAAATTCCAAAATAATATAAACACTTCAAAATATTTAAAAAATAAAATAAACAAAAAATGAAATTCAAAAATTTCAAAAAAAAATTTATAATTTTTCCTGGCAAAACCTAAAATCTTTCTGCTTTCATATTTCTCTTTAAAAAAATTAAAATCTATCATTTGTGCAAACGGCCTTAGGCGGTTGAAATCGGATGTAACTTTTCGCGTAGATATTTTTTTTCTGAGTCGTATGCAAAAGTTATAGCCGTTTTAATTCGAAACAACTATTTTCTCCAAAAAAATGTCTAAATTCAAAATTTTAAATTTTTCTAAAAGTTTGTTGCGTGAGGTACCTGCATGTCAAAGGATTTTGAAGTTTTTATCATTTTTGTTTATTTTTAGACTTTTTTTGTGCGCGGGCACCAACCCGACCTAAAGGTCTATCTTTAGTCCCGATTGGAGACACCAACCGGGACTAAAGGTCACTACCCCCTTTAGTCCCGGTTCGTGTCACCTAAAGGTCTCATTCGAACCGGGACTAATGTTGGCCATGCCCCTTGCGGCGTTTTAGCTGTTCGAACCGGGACTAATGCTTACGTTAGTTCCGGTTGGTAACGCGACCGGGACTAATGCTCCAGCAGCTCTGGACGAAACCCTGTTTTCTACTAGTGGATGTTCACAAATAAAAAAGTAATTCTAACTGGATTTTTTTGCTACATAGGGAAAGATCAGTATAACAATTTATAGACACAAACAAAACAAGAGTTGTGTTCATTAATCCTCAATGTTTCGAAGTTAAGAGAACAGGCATGTGTTCTTTTTCAAAAGTCGAATCCATCGCTTGACCTCATAAGATGATCACCACACAGAGTGACATGTATGTACTCTCGTCGGCCCAAAAAAATCCGTCAAGCGCACAAGTAGACCAACATTGGATAGCAAATGTGGATCGAAGAATCAACAATTTCACGTGAGATTTGTGACAGGAGGCCTAAACTTAAATTACAAGGCGCCCTAGAAAGCGCACATACATAAAAGAACCCTCTCATGTCAATCAATCCCCAGCTAGGAAAACAAAGCAAAGAAATCAAAAGAAGAAATAGGCGTAGGAGAAGAGTCAACTAGTCAACAACACCAAGGAATCACTCCATGGTCTGTTTGATTAGCTTGCTAGAGCTTAATGACCATGAATTCGTGAGACCAGATGAGTTAATGAGTACTAGTTCTTGCTGGAGACTGCGCCGGCGGTGGAGAGTGCTTGCTTGAACTGGTGGACGGCGCAGGGGACGCGGAGGATGCCCTCCTGCTTGTACCCGAATTCCTGGGCCGCCATCTCCAGCAGCGCCGCAAGCGCGGGGTGCCGCAGCGCCTCCACCTGCACCACGAACCGCTCGCCTTGCTCGTCGTCGTCACCAACCACGATCAATGGCACGCACCCGCGCGGTACGCTGCCGCTTCCGTCGCTCACCCGGTCCGAGAAGCTCAGCCGCCGAATCAGCTCCCTCATCGTCGGTTAATCGATAAAGATCTCTGAATAACCTACTGATTGCGTAGGAGATATATAGTGTATATATATGCAGCTAGATCTTAGGTTTTGGCCTATTGGATGTGTTGCTTCGCGCTTGCTTGGGGTTCTCCTTTTATAAGCTAGCGATGGAATGTTTGATTGGATCATGATTCATGAGTTAGCTGCTTTTTGTACTTGAGCGTCTGGACAGAGAGTGAGAGAGATGTGGCGGGTATAGAGACAGAGAGAGAAATGGGAGGTTTACTATTCTGTGGTGGGTTGCAGTCGTCGTTGGGGTCAACAGCCACTGGGTTCAAATATGTTGGCTATCATCAGCATCATTGAAAGTTGAGACCGTGGAATAGGTAACTGATCTAGACGCGTTATAATACTCCTATATTGTACTGTAGTAGTATTGTACTACTCCTCAATTACCCACTCGAGACGTAGATGGTCAGTTCTGCTAGAATTTTAAGGAAAAAAGTTATGCTAGAATTTAAACATCAGTCACCACCAGAAAGAGTTTTTCGTGAGTGGATTGATGTTTGTCGAGTGTATTTAATTATCTGGCAAACTGCGTTCTTTGCCGAGTATTGGGGAAAAAAGACTCGGCAGAGACATAGGCTCGATAAAGTTACGGAAAAGACACTCAGCAAAAAGAAAACACTTGCCAAGTTTTGGGTGTTTGCCGTGTGTTGAACAAATACACCCAGCAAAGATTTTTAATGTTTTATCGTGCATTTTGCAAATACATTCCACAAACCCTTTTGACACGTGGTTTGTTCTGTTTGTATTAAGTCATTTTTTGCCGACAGGGACAAAAACAAACTTGGTAACACTAGTGCAGAAAATGCTATCATGATGTGACAAAACACTCCTTAGTGACATGTATGCCACATGCCACAGGTATGTTAACTATCAATGGCATGTCGTGGGGAATACTAGTAGCATGGCACGCGAGTAAGTAGCAGAACAGGAAAACAACAGTTGCCGCGGCACCTAAATTAGCCGCCATATGGTAGAATTTATTAGTTATAATAATATAGTAGTACTATCAATATGAAAACTATATATTTGGCTAAATAGATCGAAGATAGGCTAATTTGGTTCCACATAGAACGAAACCGAGTATCTTATTTAGTTCACCACATCAAAACAAACAACATGTGCATCGGGAGAAAAAACATTATCACTCCACGAGCGCGAGTAAATCATGGATTGATGATGTCTATGACGAAGGTCACCGGAAACTGATTCCTAGGGCGAGCTTTGCTAGCACTCATGAGCACAACTTGTCCAATCTGAAGATCCTCTTCACTCTGGGTTAAGTTCTTCCATTCTTCATTGGTTAAGAAGAGACGTACATCCATATCTTTCTTGTACGCGATGGTGCTGACCTCGCCATCTCCGACGCGTACTCCAATCAAGCCTTCATCAGGCAGGCCAAGAAATATTGAACCCATACTTATAGATATATTCTAGATGCAAAAAATGAAGAAA
This sequence comes from Avena eriantha, assembly GCA_910589775.1. Classification (NCBI taxonomy): domain Eukaryota; kingdom Viridiplantae; phylum Streptophyta; class Magnoliopsida; order Poales; family Poaceae; genus Avena; species Avena eriantha. Next base: position 25,395,929 of record OU342744.1, on the reverse strand, counting down.
GGAATAAACATAAATTCATGTCAAACAATTTTCCTAGAAGTTATCGAAAAAAAGAAACATAGTTAAGGTGATAGAACTTACCATATTGTGCCTGCAACATTCGTCTTGTTCAAATGGGTCACATATGGCATCTTTATTCCGAATATTAGTGGGAGGTTGGAGTTGTAAGAAGTGTTCTTTCTTACTATCAGTAAGGTTGCGTATTTGGGAGATAACCGTGTGTCCAAGGGGTCGTCTTCCACACTTTCCTTTGCCTTCCTCTTCTTCGGCCTCTTCTTCATCATTGTCATGGTAAAACCACTTCAGGTTCCTTAGCGAGTTGCAAGGTGGATGAAGAACGCAGTGACATCGAAGGGATCTGAGATGGGATTGGTATGCTCGAGTTACCCAGGTTTGGCCCCTCTCCCTGCAGGAAAAGACCTACTCTTGCTTTGTTGTATTGACCGTAAGTCGGTTACATTGTGTCACCGGTTTAGCTTCGAATCTAGGGTTGATTATTGACGAGGTGTAACCTCGGCAATGTCCATGATGATGGACTTAGGGTTTCATGGAAAAGAGAATGCTGGGGATTACGTCGGCTAATCAGACAAACAAGGGAGTCAAAGTCTTTTGATTGCTTAATTAGGAACAAATCGATCATAGATTGCTCAATGCTTTTTCGGTACCTCTCCATAGGATCCTCCCAGCCTTTATATAATAGGTTGGGTCCCAAGACCGTATACGGATAGGTTACAAGTTATAATTACAACACTAATACAACATTGGTTTCTACTCTTTCCTTGTCCAGGAAGATATGTCTTCCGTCGAATGCTTCTTGGGTCTTCCTAAGTTTTTTCTTAGGCCTTGCGGGCTGTAAGCCTAGGGTAACTAATTATGATAATCTGGGTAGTCATACCCATGTCAACTATGTATTGGATGTCCCTCTTCGGGCGACCCTAGTTGGCCTTACATACACGAACAACTTAGGGTTTACAACTATCCTGTTTCGGTACGAGAAATGGAGTCCTAACAGATACCAGTTAACATCTATGTGTCTTGTTCACCAAGTCTCTTTATGACACCATGTATCGACTATGCGATATAGTGGTCTAGTCCTTGTTCAATGTAGGCCCATTGGGAGGATGACCTTCAGTTGACCACCATCTCTTCTGGTCGATGGGCCCCCTTGGCTTTGTGGGTTGTTTCCTCCTAATTAGCCTACCAAGCTTGATATATCTCCTACATCGTCTTCCTTGACAACAATATTAAATTACTAGGGCATAGGATCAAGGTGAGTGTGGAGTGGTGTAGGATGTGCGCCGGCAGTGAGAAGAGAAGAAGGGATACGAGTAGGCCGGTTTCCCCTTTCTCCTTGTCTTTGTCTTTAATAAATTAAATTACAAGTTAGTGGGGTGTTAAGTACGACACACACCACTAGCCATGGCCGTGTATCTTGGACATGCCTCTAATTAGTGGTGTGTCAATAAAGTCCATGCCACCGGTATATTTCCGGCTCAGCTGATGGTCCCATGCATCTATAGTGTCGCGGATTTTGACATGCCACTGGAGTCTCAACAGTGGCACTATGATGACACATGTCACTATTGTGCTCTCACCTATAACCACATTTCAATTAGTGTAAACTATTTGCCAGGGGTTATACACTCGGTAAGAAGGGTTTGCCTAGGTAATTTTTTGCGGAGCCCTCTCTGTTGAGTGTAACACTTGGCAAAGAGTTTATCGTGTATTTTTGTTGGCCTCTACCAAATATTTTTCTACTCGGCTAAGAAAGAAAATCCGGAAGTGACTGACTAGTTCATGCAGAGTTTCTTATATAGACGTAGAGTGCAGTGCACTTTTTACCCCTGTTTATGATTTTGCAACGCTAGTCGCTAGTAACCCCATTTAAATTTTAACCGTTTACCATGTATTTCTGACGGTTTGTCATGAACATACACATAGACTTGAAATACGCATGTACGATCCAATCATCCAATTAGATGTACTAACCACCCATGAAGATATTGAAGAATCCCTCCCTTACGATTGACGGGAAAAATCCGTTTGAAATTTAAATCAAACCCAGCGAGCTACCACACCCGTCAGCTAGATTCTAGAAGACGATATGCCACATAGATGCATGTATGCTTGGTGTGGACCTTGTGGTTCTTTGAACATCCATGCAAACTGGTATTCAGCGGTGGGCTAGCTTAGAGTCGTTGAAAGCGCCAACGAGCGACAGGACCATGGGCGATCTGTGAACCAACGGAACTGCTCTAACTTTTTCTATAGGAGTTTTTTAGCCGTGGTTCATTGTCTTTTTTGAAATGTCTAGACATCGCTTACATCATGAAGTCTGAATAAGATCCTTCCCGCTATGATGTTGCATCTATCTTGATGGAGGACGCGTCGAGACGTGTGCCCGGCGGATCTCTTGGGGTCCGGTCATTTTTCGTATCCAGTGGTGTGATTTCAGGTAAATCTGTTACTATGATCAACGGTTGTCATTATTAACGATGGTTGTTGTGCTGGTCCTTTTATGGCCTTACCTCGATGATCTCATGTATGTGTGTGTTACAACAAGCTCTATTATGATATAAATTTTGTCTGGCTCCGATGATGGAGGGCGAGGACGTTAGCGTGTCTTCGAGTCGCACTGCTTTTGTAGTCGTCGCTACATGGTTCAGTGACTTATTTATAATTTTTACTAATCGTACGTGTCTTTGTACTGTTGTTGATCATTTTCAGTAAATTGGTGGGATTTTGAAAAAGAAAAAAACACGCAGATGCCATAATTTTCAACAAAAACAGGGTGTGCAATCGCTTGCACATGCATGCACTCTGCCCCCGTGCAGCGGTCTGCCTAGAATTAGTCGTAACCGAAGAACTGGACCAGCCGATTAACGCGATAAGTGGGCGGCGGTGGCTCCGGTTAGGGTTGAGTCACCGGCCGTAGTAGTGCTCGACGCGTCGATCGGCGACTTGACCTGAGCGCCGCCCGAGTCACAACCAGTTGCTGATCGCTACATTGACTGGACCGCACCAACCCGGTGTCCTGATGTACTGTATACGTCGTCCGGATTTACCACTTTCTAGGAGTATACAAAGTTAATTATCGGCATCGAGATCGTACCGTGGTGCCGTATTCGTACGTACGAACGTCCTCCTCGTCGACCTGTCGAAGTTGCGGAGGAGCTTCCATGACAGAGTTGAAAGTTGAAACTGTTCTTTTGGACCAAGTACGGCCGGTTTGTCCCTTCTCGTCCTGAAATCCATTTTGGTAGGTTTTACTAGTCTTACTATTCACGTTGACAGTCGCACACGAGTTCTTAATTGTGTAACTTGATTAATTGGCTCATTGTGCGTGAGACAACAAAGACTCTTCTGTTGATAAAATTATGGGTAGGCACAGCGACTTACTTATATTATTCGATGTCTCATTAAATACTGAATGGTGAGTAGATGAAGTGCGATCTGAGCAAAGTCCCCCTTGAAGTTCATTTCATGGTTTTTAATGTAAAATTTTGAACACTAAAAATGAGACTTTGGTGGTATACCCACTTGCATCTCCTACCCTGCATTAACATATGGTCATTTGGTCTTATTCCAGAAACAAACAAAAAAACATACTTCCTCCGGTTTATATTAATGTTCTTAACTTTTTCTAGATACGGATGCATCTAGTCTAAATAATTAAATAGATATATAGAAATTTAGACAAAGTTGAGAATATAAATATGGACCGAAAGATGTACTCTCTCCGACCCATATTAGTTGACTTGGATTTATCTAAATTCGGGTGTATCTAGTACTAAAACATGTCTAGATACATTCGAATCTAGACAAATTCAAATCAACTAATATGTGTCGGAAGGAGTATATCATTTGGTAGTCTCCTTGAAGCTGCAAGTTCTGACTGGTTCTCCTATCCTTTATCTATTTCCTTCACCGTCTCCGTCCACCTTTCTAATTTCGTGGTCAAGCCCCGTCACCGGCACATCGAAAGCTCTGCACATGTTCTTAGGGGAGATTGTTGCACTTGCACATGTTGTGCGAAGAATTCATCTGCATTTCCCTGTACTGGTTGTATTAAGCAGCTGAAATTGTTTGTATTTTACTAAATAGCATTTTCTTAGTCTGTTGTTTTCCAGTCTTGTGGAACATAGGCGGTCTAGTTGCCACTTGGCTGAAAATAAATTCCGTTCACACATCAATTGGCTGGAAATAAAGCTCTGTTCACACTGTCATCGTTGACATGCATATGAATTATGAATACATGGATGTCGCTGTCAGCAGGTCAAGCACAAAATCTTTTCCCCTGAAAACAAAAGAAGGTTCAAACATGATTGGCAATCATCTCAACAAGTTTTTTATATTGCTAAAAATTGAAATTGGTTATGACCTATAAGTAAAACATAGATCAATTTGTTGCACGCATGAACAAAAAAAGGGATAACTGATTTATGCTTGGTTTGTCTCTCAAGTAACTAATTTCTAAAATATATTGTAATATCTGCATATTATTTTCACTTTAGGTTTTACTACTTGCGCAATCATCATCGTATAACATACTCCCTCCGTCCCAAAATAGAGGTCGCAGATTTGTCAAAATTTTGATGCATCTAGACACTATTTAGTACTATATAGATTCATCCGAATTTTAAATCTTGGATTGAACCATAAATTGTCACAGGTGCTGGATACTCAATGCTTGACTTACATTTGTAAGCCTCGTAAGCTACCACTTAATTGTCCATGCACCGAACCTTTAATAGTCGTGTCCACCATATATGTGCAAAACATGGATGCACTGATTACATGCATGACAATAAGATAACATAATTTATATTTTGATTTTTCACGCAAATAGGTAACTCCCAGTGCATATTCATGTAAGTAAGTTATTATTTCACTTGTATGCAATAATATCAAATACATTGTTCCATAAAACTTGCTTATGAACTACGAACTGTAAAAAAAACGTAAAGCCCACACATATTTGGAAGTTCGTGCATTGTTGGAAAATCTCTAGCAGATTTCATTGAAATTCTTTCTTTCCATAGCTGCTATGTATGTTGAGTATATTAGATTTTTTATTTAACATGCATGTACAAAACATGGATGAACTGGTTACATGGGTGAAAATAAAATAATTTTATTTATGCCTAGGTTTCTCTCCCAAGTAACTAACTTCAACAATATATGTATATATATAATAGTATTATTTTCAACTTAGTTGTAGTCCTTATCGAATAATGATAGTACAATACCTCACTTTTTCTCTAAATTTTATGGAGCGAACCCGAGAATATCACTTTACATAATTTTATACATAAAAACGTTAGCCAAACTTTGTTTTGACACAAAAATAGCAACGAAACCCCTGCTTTGCATAGCCAATCTTGGTTGTGACAATCTTTTAATCTTTAGTTAAGCCTATTAATTTGTGACGGGTACATGGTGAATGTTGGGCTTGAATTTGTACTCCTCATAAGCTACCCCTCACTTAATTGTCCATATAGCTTACATTTTATAATTTCAAATACAACTATGTGCAAAAGATGGAGGAATTGATTGCATCCATGAAAATAAGTTAATTGAGTTGTTGCTATGGTTTGATGGGTATTTAGATGACCAACTTCGATAATTAATATATTTTAAATTATTACTACAAAAATAGACATTTCTTGCTCAAAGTTATACATTTGAAAAAAAATGAAAAGTAAAAAAAAAATACTTGATGGTCATCTTGATATTGAAAGAAAATCCTATGGATAGAATATTTCGATCAAAGTTCTTAGAAAGTTAAATCAAGTTCCCGATTTTGGGAGTTCCTCTTGTATTTGTGGATAGGTGGATAGTATATTTGTAAAATGTAGATGTATTGAGTCAAATTTAGTAAAATTCTACTTGGCTAAACTTATTCACTATATTCTTGCACCAGAGGAGAGGAGCAACATTCCAATGGACAACATAGTTGATGTTTACATATAAAACAGTTGATTCCGACAAACAAATTATTTTCGTGCATAGAAACAATTGTCACTGCAATTGGTAAACACAACACACATAAATCGGATCCATTAACCTCAATGTGTCCTCCCATGTAGATAAAATAACATTTCTAACTTGCAAAAACTAGGAGAGGAGTTCATCCCGGCTTCTGCATCACGGGAAGATACCTCAGCCGTGTTTTAAAAAATGCATTGAGACTATAAAAGACCAATGTTGTGCAGGAGATGTGCACCGAAGAATCATTGCGATATTGGAAAATCATTAAGCGGAGCAGTGAAACCATTTCAGTGGTGGTTATGGCTTATTTAATTTGATAACTGATATATGGGACATGAGGTCTAAGGACTCCAACCTTATATATTACAAAGCACAATCCTCTCATGTCAGTCATTCCCCCACCAAGGAAGGAAATAGCCGTCGGAGTTACCAAAATTAGCTGTAGGATCAAGTGAGTCAACTGGTCAACAAGACGATGGTATCGGTCTGCCTAATATATCAACTACAGATCGATCAGTACTTGGTGGAGACCACGACTGCTGCTGAGAGCGCCTGCTTGAACTGGTGGACGGCGCAGGGGACGCGGAGAATACCCTCCCGCTTGTACCCGAACTCCTCCGCGGCCATCTCCAGCAGCGCCGCCAGCGACGGGTGCCGCAGCGCCTCCACACGTACCACGAACCGCTCGCTTTCCTCATCGCCGTCGCCCAACACCAGCACTGGCACGCAACCGCGTGGCACGGCGCTGCTGCCGTCACTCACTCGGTCGGAGAAGCTCAGCCGCCGAATCAGCTCCCTCATCGTCGGATGTTACTGATTTGATTACAATAGGAGAGTAGGAGTATATAGCTAGGTTAGTTTCGATGTGAATATCGTGTGTGTGTGATGTGTTGCTTTTCTTGGCCTTGGCTTGGGGCTCTCCTTTTATAAGCCAGCGAAGTAATTTTTGATTGGACGATCATGACGTAGAGATTGAAGGTTTACTGTTATGTGGTGACGCTGCAGTCGTGGTTGGGGTCAACATCCAGTACCTGGGTTCAAATATGTAGGCTATCATTAGCATCTTTGAAAGCTAAGACCGTGGAATTTGGAAAGCTACGGTACTACTACTCGTTTACTACCCAGGTAATGAGACTCGGCTGGTGAAGTGCTAGGCTGCTTAATGAATTATTACTACCTCCGTTTCCAAATGTAAGCCTTTTTAGAAAACTCTCCATGGCATTCTTTTCATAGCAGCATTTTACAAGAAGACATGTACATGATCTCAAAAAAGAAGAATGTACATACGTTTTTCCTGCAAATAAACACTACATTAATGCGTATAGATGATAATAAATGTGTGCTCCATACTCTACCATGTACGTGAGTACATTTTTTTGAAAGAACTGCAAGAGGTTTGCCTTAATTCATGCGCAATTGCGCGTGGGAGCTTCGGAAACGTACTCATAGCATGAACAGGAATTATGCGCGCACGAGTGGTACGGTCCAGCCATATGCTTTGACCACCCTCGAAGATCAAGATCAAGAAGAGTCTCTCTCAGACGTTGACAAGACAAATTTGAAATGTTGACATGCGTCGTGGACTTTCTCCGTTTGAAATTGAAATCATACGCGGCGAGCTACCAAGTAGCACCTACAAGACGATACGGCACATGCATGCATGGATTCCAGCTTTTGGAGTGAGGTGGACTTTGAGGTTTCTTTTGAAAATGCATGCAGAACTGGTATTCTTTGGCGGGCTAGCTTGGAGCGATCAAGGACCACGAGTGGTCGATCCATGAACCAACGAAACTGCTCAAATTTTGCAAGGATATATTGCACATTGGAAACTGCTCGATCCATGAGTTTATTAATCGAACAAAGTACGTGTGTATACTTCAACAAGGTAGCCGACGGCTACAAAAACACAAATAAACCGATCGCAAAAAAAACCCAAATAAACCACGCAATGTCAGCATGTGTAGTTCTGAATGAGCTGATCCGAAGAGAAAACAAAAGAAGTGCGTGCTCTTATTATAACTTGAGAAAACAAAAAAAGGATACTCTAGTTATTCACTCTGTTTTAGTCCCTATTGGCCGTTCAACAATAGCGTACGGCCTTTGAAAAACAGCTCTTCCTAGAGGGGACTCCCGCTTGTGATCTTCTTCCATAGGTGGGAGGTACATACCATTTAGATTATTTCCACGTAAACAACATATTAATAGAGAAATGCGAAATAGGACGTGGATTATTCCCCCCGGTTTAAAAACCATGTATATAAGGTACATGTGCCAATATTTTAACCACAAAAAGTGCTCCTCTATTTCATATTCTGAAATGTTTTACCAAACTAAATTGATTTGACATGTCTTGTAATAGAGAGAGTACTACTTGCAAATTGTAACCGAAGAAAGAAATCCACCATTAGGAGAGAAAATCAGCACCAAACCACTAACAGGAGAGGGGTGAAAAAGAAGGCCATCAATGGGCGCCAAGCATTTCCGCCCCCTCTGACGGTGTCGTCGCTAGTCTTCCCCGCGTCCGATGGCCTTACAGGCCTTGGAGGTATCTCATACCTGAGCCTCTCTCCGATGGCCTTACAGGCCATGGAAGGTTTTTCTATGTCTTCTTCAGGATGATGAGATGGTGGTGACATCCTCCCCATCCGAAGGCGCACCGCCATCCTCGTCCCTCATCACTAGAACCAGGAAAACCCTCTCATAATATAGCTTGTTGTAGTAGATAAACAGTAACTCATCGTGCTAAGACCCATAGGATCAACACACCAGAGTAGCAACCATTTCCAAAGATAACAAATGTAGATCAGAAGAGACTGACCTAAAACCACACAAAGAAACACGAAAAACCGACCAGACCCTAAAAGGTCCACCAGACACATGATTTTGCACTCCCTCTACCGGCAATCGACAGACCACCAGAGAGAGGATAGAGCGGGGAGGACGTTATTCTAATTTAAAGATATATCTACCGCCTCACCAACCCAAATAAAACACTAAAAAACAAACTAAAAAAAGAATGGGAACCCTTTTGCCGACAAGGGGTCATGGTCATCCACGCCTCCAGGGCCACTAGGCTACCGGAGAAGGAGAATCCCTACGGCATGGCTCGCTAGATGGATTTTTCGTGATCGCGCCTCTCTCTCTCCTCTGGCCTGTTGTACCATTGTCATCTTATTTTTTTTTAGATATAAGGCCGAAGCCTGGCATTAATTTAATGACGTCAATGACAGCAAAACAAAGTGCCGAACCAGCTTACAAAACACACACCAACACACAAAAACAAGCCAATGCGTGTGCACAAAGAAAAAGAGGAAATGCAAATTGGGTCAACGTTAACGAGAAATAGCAACAACCAACACTTGCGGAGAACAAGATGCTGATGAAGAAGAAGATTCCAACCGATAGGGCAGCGCTGCCTTGCCCGCAGGCATTGCCACCAGAGAGACCCCTATCCCTGCTCAACAAGAAAAGCGGGAAACGACGGTCTAGAGCTCGAGCCACGCATGAGTGCACACTACACCTAGCCGAGATGGGCCACCCCTAAGCGGACTTCGCCTCGAGCAAATGCCACCGCAGCCGCCACCACACTACCATTGGAAAGAGAGTCGGTCCATGGACTCCAAAAGGTGGTGCTGTTAAGAAGGGAATGACACCAGAGTTCCACCACCATACGATCCAAAGGGATCTAGGGTTTTCACCCGAAGCATCGGGAAGGAACATGAGAAGATCCGCAACAGTGCCTTCAAGAAGGGAATGACGCCCAAGAGCATCGCCACCATCGACCGAGAAATCGCAAGGCAGGTTTTCACCCTGGCAAGAGAACCCGCCTCTGAATCAGAGTGTGGTCGGCCGCTGAGATGGCACTCAACGACCTCCACTTCCCGCAGCTCAACGAAACGTTGCCCAAATGGCCATGGACGTCGATCAGCACACTAGCCATAGCCCCTCCTTGGCACCACTACTTCCACCTTCCCAGGGACGCCGCCCCGACTTCCTAAGCCCTCACCGAAGGGATCACTGGCAGCACCCCTTGCACCGGAGACTGTTCCAGCCGAGGGCCAGGCTCCAGATCCTCCCCCCCTCCCCCGCGCAACAGAGGGACGGCCGTTGGAGATGCTGGCTTAGGGAGGGGCGAGCAGCACCGTCGAAGGCGAGCACACCTCGGTCGGAGCATCAGAACCGTCCCTGCCACCGCGCGACGTTTGGGAGGCCAAATCCCCGCTGCCCCTCTTCACCGGCTCTAGGGGCGAGGGGAGGGGAAATCAGGAGGTGGGGGTGGCGGCAGGGATTAGGGTTTCCACCCCTTCGGTCGCCTGGAAGGGACGACTCGAGGGGGAGGGGAAGTCGGTCCCGTCAAGGCTGCTCAGCTTACTGATAATTATTAATAAATCGATGGATCTTTTCATAAGAAAGAAGAAAGATCTGGACTAGCTAATCCGGTTGAATTACACAGTTTGTCTAAAGGCAACTGCTAGGCGTTCCCCGAATGATGGGGGAGTTCCCATCGTCCTCCTCCCCTAGGCGACACGTGTCCACCAAAATCGCCCCAAATCTAACTTTTGCTGCAAAGAACACCTTTTTGCTGCATATGTCCCCGCTTTTGCTTCCGAAGCAAAAAAAGGTTCGTTTCAGAAAATAGAACGTCTCGCTGGAGACATCGTCTAAGAGACCATGCAGAAAAAATTGTGCTAATGTAGCAAACCTGACCTTGCCAGAGACCTCGCCGGAAAAAACTCATTGGTGACTCTCGTCGGAGACCTTGTAGCAAAAGGTTGACACTGCTGTAGCAAAAGCATAAGACGGTTGTAGCAACAAAGTTCTTCTAATGTAGCAAAAACTGACTTCACCGGATACATGGCTAGAGACTTTAGCCGGAAGACCTCGCCGGAGAACTTGTAGCAAAAGCTTTATAATATTGTAGCAAAGCAAATAGACGAAGATAGTATACATATATATCAATGTAGCAAAATGGAGGACAGCTTTTGTGACTTGTAGGAGTGCGGCCATGGCGTCCAAGCTAGTAGCAGATGTGGCTGTCTCCTGTAGCAGTGTCGGCCTCCCTCTGTAGCAAAGGAAGGCAACCGTTTGTAGCAGCGGCGGTGATGGCGAGGGCTTGCAGCAGTGGGGAGGTGTGGACCTGAATGGACCTTGGAGGCTCCGGGTGGCAGGCGCCGGCGAGCTGGCCTCGACGCATCTCTGCCGCCGAGGAGCACCGCCTCGTCCCAGGCTCGGAGGCCAGCAGCTCTGCTCGGAGGCGTGCAGCTGCGTGGGATCTCCATGGCAACATGGCGGCGGCGAATTTCATCCCAACTGCAGCGAAGTCTAGCCCAACGGCGGCGCTCCGGCGGAGGAGCTAGAGGGGCGGCGTTCCGATGAAGAAGCAGGGTGTGCGGTGGGGGTGAAGCCCAGGCGCGTACTAGAAGGAGCACTTGTCAGCGGGAGCACTCTGGTGTCGAGAAGAACAGATAGGATGAGGACGAGCGGTTGGAAAAATTCGGGATAAGATTTTACCTAGCAGGGCCCACGTACAATAACGTAACAGAAAAAAGCAGCGCGCGCCTGGGGGTGACTCGGACGATGGAGGATCGTCCAGGGAACACCATGATTTTCCTTACCTAAGGCCTTCCACAGCGTTGGCTTTTATCGGTGCCCAAATCGTTTTCCAGGCATCGAGCGCCGATGCCCTCCGCTGCGGAGATGGTGCCCCAAAATAATTTCAGGGAATCGGAGCAACTAGATGCTCTGATGCCCAAAACAAATCTGCGAATAAAATATTAAACTGTCAACTGCTCCTTGTTCCGATTTCAACCATCCTCATTCGGCTACGCATTGCCGGTTGCCGTTCCTTCATCTGTGCCTCGCACATCGGCCAGCTCGAGCAGAATATAGATCAGGATGAGGAAGAGCACCACCTGTATCTCCCGACAAGACGCCGTATTCCCGTCGCCGTGGAACGCAGAAGCACCGGGACAATTTGGCCGCACGGTGGCGCGAGATCCATGGCGGCAACGACTAGAGAGGCTCCTCGGATCGCTGGATCCGCTGCTCCGCGCCGAGCTCATCCGCTGAATTGGCGGAAATTCCATCGCCTCACGTGGATTTTGGACCACAAATCAGGCAGGGAGCTAGGGATCGCCTCACGTGGATTTTGGACCACAAATCAGGCAGGGAGCTAGGAATCGCCTCACGTGGATTTTGGACCACAAATTAGACAGAGAGCTAGGGATCGCCTCACGTGGATTTTGGACCACAAATCAAGCAGGGAGCTAGGGATCGCCTCACGTGGATTTTAGACCACAAATTAGGCAGGGAGCTAGGGATCGTCTCACGTGGATTTTGGACCACAGATCAGGCAGGGAGCTAGGGACAAAGACCGATTTGCTTCAAGAGGAGGGTATTTTTTCCGTTGTGCGACGAGGAAGAGAACAAGTCACCGGAAGGAAAGTGGAGGCTGGCTGCCTGGCTCGGTCAATCCAGATGTGGGCCCTGCTTTTGTGAGACCGGTGTCTCAATTATTTTCACGGGCATCGTTGAGGAGGTGGCAACCTTTTCAGGTTTTGGGCATCAACCACGTTGTGGAAGGCCTAAAGCAAGGCTTGCTGGCTCCGTTGGGGTTTGAGTCACCGTGCAATGCTCGACTAGTCGACTGCCGACTTGACATGGAGAGCGCCCCGGTCGGTCACGATCGTATTTCCGTAGACCGCACCACGTTGCAATTAACTTTGCACCCAACGTACCGGCCGGGCAGGGAGTACGTAGGTACGAGTGTCGTACATGTGACAGCAGCATGTCCTAGATAGTACTGTACGTAGAATTCTTCGTGTCCATCCAACAAGAGTTACCACTTCCACCCATAAGTAATGGCGAGATGTACTCGGTCGTACCGTAGCGTCGTATTCGTACGTTGGTCGACCTGTTGAAGTTGCCGAGGAGCTTCCGATGAGAAAATTTAAAACTGTTCCTTTGGACATGGTACGTACGACCGTGTCCTAGATAGTACGTACGACCGTTTACTGGTCATGCTACTACTTACCGTCGACACACGTGCTTTGTGTGGTTTGCTCATTGCATATGATACATCTTGTGGAAGTGTCCTTGGAGCAGCACCGACTAGGACCGAAACCCATCGACCCAGGACCTAGCCAATTTGCACCTCTCACTACAGGAACAAGACAAGGCGCCAACGGTCCGTGGCTATATGGTAGAGCCGTCGGCGTAGCCCACGAGGGCAGCCGAGCAAACCGGTCGTCGGCCTAGGTTGGCCGTCGATGTAGGGTAGGTTAGGCCAACGGCAGCCGCCGGCGTAGACCGGGTTGTCGATGTAGTCGATTGGCCGTAACGGCGACGCAACGGCGTCAAGGCTACACCGACGGCTTTGCCGTCGGTCTAGCTATTTCCCTTTTTATCACATCAATCCAAAAAAAATCATAACTCAACCATTCTAATTCAGAAAAATACATATAATATATCAAAATTTCCATAAAAATAAGATTTATCTATCTGAACTCAAATATTACATATTTTGGTTGAATAAAATATATAAACATTACAAATACTTTCGTATAACACATTTTTCATTTTTCGAGTGCTAAAGCCTGGGTGTTTTGTGAAGCAACCACCAAATAAAAATTTCAAAATGCTACCACCCTATTTTTCAAAAATACTAGGCCACCTTACATGGACAATTTTCCAACAGGGGGATCTAAAATATTTCCGTCCACCCCTGGTGAAAAAAGACAAATTTCTACCGAATCGATAAAAAGTGGGTCAGATATATACTACAGGTACATGATCGGATGCAAATGATTTTTTACAAAAATCATTTTTAGGTAAACAATATGGTATTTCATCAGAGATCCAATGCAACTTTAGCGAGGCTCGGCCCCAAGCTCAGAATCTTCATGCCCGCCGTTTGAAAGGTTTGAGAATAATTTAAAAGGGGCATAAAAATTTCAAAAACAATCAAAAAAATAAGAAACCTTCGTGTGGTGTCAAATTATGTTACATAGTTTGAAGGAAAAATATCAAACTTGATATATTGATTATGTCTCAAAAAAACCTTTACAAAATGACCTATCTCAATCGAGGTTTCCTAGCTTTCGGTTCAAATGATAATTGTTATGCCTACAATCAAGGCATAGTTTGTGCTAATGTGCTCATATTATGCATGCATGTGCATCATGGGATGGCGAACAATGTTGCAGGAGGAAGTTTTTCTTTTCATCACACCAACAAGCTATGTTTCATTTTCCGAGCGCTAAAAACGGGTGTTTTGTGAAGCAACCACCAAATCAAAGTTTCAAAATGCTACCACCCTATTTTTCAAAAATACTAGACCGTCTTACATAGAAAATGTCCCAACAAGGGGATTGAAAACCTTTCCGTCCACCCCTGGTAAAAAAGACAAATTTATGTCGAATCGATAGAAAGTGGGTCAGATATGAACTACAGGTACATGATCTGATGCTCATGATTTTTTACAAAAATCAATTTTAGTTTCACAATATGCTATTTCATTAGAGATCCAATGTAAGTTTAGCGAGGCTTAGCCCTGAGCTCAGAATCTTCATGCCCGTTGTTTGACAAAATTTGAAGATAGTTTAAAACGAGCATAAAAATTTCAAAATGATCGAAACAATACGAAACCTTCGTGGTGTCATATTATGTGACATAGTTGGAAGGAAAATATCAAACTTGGTATATTGATTATGTCTCAAAAAACCTGCACAAAATAACCTATCTCATTCAAGGTTTCGTGGCTTTTGATTCAAATGACCAATGTTATGGCTAGAATCAAGAAATAGTTTGTGATAATCTTCCCATATTGTGCATGCACGTGCATCATGGGATGGCGAATAATGTTGAAGAAATAAATTTTCCTTTTTGTCGCACCAAAAAGCCATTTCCCATTTTCCGAGCGCAAAAAACGGGTGGTTTTGTGAAGCAACCAACAAATAGCTAATTCAAAATGCTACCACCCCATTTTTCAAAAATAATATACCACCTTTCATGGACAATGTCCTAACAGGGAGATCTAAATCCTTTTCGTCCACCCATGGTGAAAAAGACAATTTTTTACCGAATCGGTAGGAAGTGGGTCAGATATGAACTCCTGGTACATGATATGTAAAAAATCATTTTTAGGTTCATAATATGCTATGTTATTAGATATCCAATGCAAGTTTAGCGAGGCTCAGCCCCGAACTCAGAATCTTCATGCCCGCCATTTTGACCATAGTTTGAAAGAGGCATAAGAAATTTAAAAACAATCAAAACAATGTGACAAGGTTTATCAATCAGTTTTAGGTTCACGAGATTATATGGATGTCATTGGATTTCTCTCATTTTTCTGATCGATTTAGACATTTTATTTGTCGAATTCTGATTTATGGATTTAAATATATAAAATTTTCCATATTAAATAAAAAAGGGGAAATATTTATTTTATTTTTATTTGAAATCAAGATTATTATTAATTATTCATTATTGTTTAATTAAATAATTGTTTAAATTTTAAAAAATAGAGGCGTATGACACCGTGGTGCAAAGGTTAATAAGATCGATAAGGTAATATTATTAGTAGGGTCTAAATTTTTATCGAAAGCTCATCCGGAAGGAACAGAGAAGTTAAGCGTGCTGGAGTTGGAGTAGTATTAGGATGGGTGACCGATCGGGAATTTTGACCATAAGTGCAATTTAATCAGAGATTAGACGTACTTAGAGGTTAATAAAAGCTTGTGAGTTTAAAGAGTCAAATAGTTCAAAAAAATGAAAAAAATCACTACACACACACATCGATTGCGTTAACTTCAATTTTATCTCCCATTTAGACGAAAGAAACATGTAACTTAGACTATGAGATGAGTTCATCTCGACCTCTGCATCATGAGAAGATATCGTGCTCTCTCGTCCACCAAGCTCATAAAAGACCAATACTATTGAGTATGAAATGTGCACTGATGAAGTATCTATTATTTCATTTGATATTTGTGACAGGAGGGCCTAACGACTCTAACCTTAAATTTCAAGGCGCAAGTACAAATGGCAACCGTCTCATGTCAATCATGCCTAGACCGGCCAAAGAAAAGGGTAGATAGAAACCAAAAGGCAAAGAGATAAGAAAAGAGTGCCTAGGATTGAGAGAGTCAACAACACCAACGAATCACTCCTTAACTGATTAGGTAGTAGAAGAATTAATTAATCAGTAGTTCTTGGTAGAGACGGCGCCGGCGGTGGAGAGCGCCTGCTTGAACTGGTGGACGGCGCAGGGGACGCGGAGAATACCCTCCTGCTTGTACCCGAACTCCTGCGCGGCCATCTCCAGCAGCGCCGCCAGCGACGGGTGCCGCAGCGTCTCTACCCGCACCACGAACCGCTCGCCTTCCTCGTCGCCGTCGCCCAACACCAGCACCGGCACGCACCCGCGTGGCACGCCGCTGCCGTCGCTCACCCGGTCCGAGAAGCTCAGCCGCCGAATCAGCTCCCTCATCGTTGACGATGATGCTCGCTGACGCACGTACTGATTACGTAGCTAGGTTAGTTTCGATGTGCATATATATACGCGTGCATGTGTGTTTGCGTTGCTTTGCTTGGGCTTGCCTTGGGGCTCTCCTTTTATAAGCCAGCGACGACATGTTTGATTGGATCATGAGGTAGAGACAAAAAGATTGAAGGTTTACTGTCATGTGGTGACGCTGCAGTCGTGGTTTGGGGTCAACATCCAGTGGGTTCAAATATGTAGGCTATCATCAGCATCTTTGAAAGGTAAGACCGTGGAATTTAGAAAGGAACGGGACTACTCAATTACCCAGCTAATGAGACTCGGCGGGTAGAGTGTGCTAGAATTTAAAAAGTTGAAAAGGCCGTTAGAATAGAATAATTAAGAGTGTGTCAAGCTTAATTAAGAGTGTGTCAAGCTTAATTCTTAGTGCGAACCCAAAAAAAAAGCTTAATTCTTAGTGAGGATGTAATACAATATCAGTTGCAAGTCTGCTTGGAACTAGAAATATCGTCGTTGCAAGTTGCAACTCCTCTTGCAACTAAAAGGTCTCAGTCGCAACCCCGTCCCATCTGTAACTGAAAATCTCACTTGCAACACGCACCACTTGCAACTCACATGATGCTCACGATCAAATCCGGTGGAGTGGGAGCAGGGCCGTCTCCAGAAATTTGGGGCCCCGGAGCAAAAATGAAAATGGACCCTAAATTTTAAAAATATAACATAGGAGTATGACCAATAGCTTGAAATTGCAACAAACAGTAGTTTGTCATGGAACCAATGAGTTGAGTGTGCTTAGAATCGAGAATTGATCCGATTAAGAGATGGAGACATGGAATAAGGACTAAGGACGTGATAAATTTTACTGACCTGATCAGTAAGGACTTGATCCAATGAATCGCCGACAGTCTCTGGGCGTCGGTAGTTAGGATAGCCGCGTTCCAATCTTCATCTCGCAACGCACCAAGGAACAACGTGATGGTAAGACTAGATGCAAGACGCCTTAGGCCCGACGTAGATGAACAGTACGGCCCCGCGTCCACTAGTAGAAAACAGACCTTTAGTCCAGGGGTATTAGCCCCGATTTTGCTACAAACCGGGACTAATGCCCCGGTCCAACGGCTAGATCTGGCCCAAGGGGGTGGCAGGCACTAGCCCCAGTTCGAACGGGACCTTTAGCCCCGGGTCGTGTAACAAACCAGGACTAAAGGGTTTCAGGCAGGCCGGGTCGGGCGCCAGATCCTTTAGTCCCGGTTTGTTATACGACCCGGGGCTAAAGGTTGACCTTTAGCCCCGGTTCTAGACACGAACCGGGACTAAAGGTCTGGCTATATCTTCTTCACCTGCCCGAGCCACCATTCAAGCTGGTGGCTCTCCTCTCTCACTTTCTTGCTTCAAGCTCGAGTGCATGCCCTTTTTTTCTCGAGATTTGTCTATATTTTGTGGTGCCCCATCTATCCAAATGTTCTAAAAGGTGAGCAACTTCATCCTTTGAACTCTCGTTGCTATATTAGCTCATCTCATGCTCTATCTTGTAGATGGATTTGTAGATTTAGTTTGGTAGTAATTTTTGCAATGATAGCATGAGATCGATGTTTAGATTCTATCTATCTTGTATCAATGTAAGGAACTCTAAGGTAAATATCACAATATGTGGATTCTATCTATATATATCTTGTTTTGGCACATAGTCTCGAAATTTGATTTTATAAGCACACACATGCGTGAGTTCATCATTCTAACTAGCTGGGCAAAATATCCTTCTTCGTCTACCTGCTTTCAAACTGAAAAAATTGTAACAAAGATAGGATTAATTAATAAAAGCTTGATAAGAAGACATCACAGTACATCTTCGAGAAGCTCCTCTATGGCGAGCTTCTTGAAGATGTCTGAGGATAGGATCCTAAGACATCTTCGCGAGAAGCTCCGCCGTAGTAGTGTCCCTCTGGCACCATCTTGGAGTTAATAACTTCTCTAGCTATAGATTAATACACCGGGTAACTAAAACAATTCACATATTAGGGAGTGCCTCTATGGCGAGCTCCTCGAAGATGTCTAAGGACGGGATCCTAAGACATCTTCGAGAAGCTCTGCCGTAGTGGTGTCCCTGCTCTCGAGACACCCACCCAAAATAGTGTCGTCATCTAATTTACTGGCTTAGTGCTGCCCACTGAGGACATAGTGTCGACATGTTGTCTCCACATCCACATTTAGTCCCGGTTGGTGCCTCCAACCGGGACTAAAGGTTCATCATATCTTTAGTCCCGATTGCTGGCTTTAATTTTGTTTTTAGATTAGTACTAATTAATTATGATTATGCTGCCATCCACCCAAAATAGTGTCATCATTTAATTTACAGGCTTAGTGCTGCCCACTGAGGACATAGTGTCGACATGTTGTCTCCACATCCACATTTAGTCCCTGTTGGTGCCTCCAACCGGGACTAAAGGTTCATCATATCTTTAGTCCCGGTTGTTGGCTTTAATTTTGTTTTTCAGATTAGTACTAATTAATTATGATTATGTTTGATGTACTTAATTAATTATATAATGCAGATGAGCCGGCAATGGATGTACGCTGACCGACTCTCTAACGAGTTCATTAAAGGCGTGCATTCTTTTCTTCTTGTGGCCGAGGCAAACAAGCGGAATGGTTTTATGTCTTGTCCATGTGGTGCCTGTCGGAATCATAAGGAATACTCTTTCTCAAGAGTCCTTCACAGCCACCTGTTTCGGTCCGGTTTCATGAGCAGCTATAATTGTTGGACCAAGCACGGAGAAAGAGGGGTTATGATGGAAGAGAACAAAGAAGAAGAGAATGATAACGACTACCCTACTATGTCTCCTGAATACGATGGTACTACAATGGAAGACATTGATGAAGAAAAAGATGAAGAACGGGCATCAGATCTGCCCGATGATGATCTTTGTCGGGCCATTGCTGATGCCCAGGAAGAATGCGTAACTGAAAGGGAAGGTTGAAGTTCAAGAAGATGTTAGAGGATCACAACAAATTGTTGTACCCAAATTGTGAAGATGGGCACAAAAAACTGGGTAGCACACTAGAATTGCTGCAATTGAAGGAAGAGAACGGTGTAACTGACAAAGTATTTGAAAAGTTGCTGAAAATAATGAAGAAGTTGCTTCCAAAGGATAACGAACTGCCCGCCAGTACCTACGAAGCAAAGAAGGTTGTCTGCCCTCTAGGATTAGAGGTGCAGAAGATACATGCATGCATTAATGACTGCATCCTCTACCGTGGCGAGGAGTACGAGAAGTTCGATGCATGCCCAGTATGCACTGCATTGCGGTATAAGATAAGACGAGATGACCCTGGTGATGTTGAGGGTGAGCGCCGCATGAAGAGGGTTCCTGCCAAGGTGATGTGGTATGCTCCTATAATACCACGGTTGAAACGTTTGTCCAGGAACAAAGAGTATGCCAAGTTGTTGCGATGGCACATGGAAGACCGTAAGAAAGACTGGATGTTGAGACACCCCGCTGATGGGTCACAGTGGAGAAAAATCGAGAGAAATTTTCCAGACTTTGCAGGTGATGTGAGGAACTTATGGTTTGGTCTAAGTACAGAAGGCATGAATCCTTTTGGGGAGCAGAGCTGCAATCATAGCACCTGGCCTATGACTCTGTGTATCTATAACCTTCCTCCTTGGTTGTGCATGAAGCGGAGGTTCATTATGATGCCATTGCTCATCCAAGGCCCAAAGCAACCTAGCAACGACATTGATGTGTACCTAAGGCCATTAGTTGAAGAACTCTTACAGTTGTGGCACGGACAAGGTGTACGTGTGTGGGATGATAACAAGTAGGAGGAATTTGACCTACGAGCGTTGTTGTTCATAACAATCAATGATTGGCCTGCTCTTTGATACATTGCAAATGTATCTATAATTTTTGATGTTCCATGCTTGGTTTGATCCACTTTCTTGTGTTTTGTTCCAACTTTGGAGTACTTTTCATATGATTTCTTGAACTAACCTATTAACAAGAGCCACAGTGCCAGCTGCCTGTTTTCTGCTGTTTTTGGTTCCAGGAAAGTCAGAAAATGAATATTCTCGGAATTGGATGGGACAAAAGCCAAAGTGCCTATTTTTCCGAAAGGGATCAAGTGCCAGAATACAAGACGGAGAAGGGCCAGGGGCCGGCCACACCACCTAGCCGCGCGGCCAGGCCTGGCCCGCGCTAGGGGGTGGTGTGGCCGCTCCCGGCACCCCCTCGGCCTCTCCTTCCGCCTATAAGTTGTCCTCGGGTCGAAAACCCTAAGTACCCGATCAAAAATCCACGAAAGAGTCTGTAGCCGCCGTCATCTCCATCCCTAGACCGGGAGGGATCTGAAGCTCTTCCTGGCACCCTGCCGGAGAGGGGAATTCACCCTGGAGGCCTTCTTCATCACCATGCAAGCCTCCGGTGTGATGCGTGAGTAGTTCATTCTTGGACTATAGATCCATGCAGTAGCTAGATGGCTGGTTTCTCCTCCTTTGTGCTTTCATATTTACATCTTGTGAGCTCCGTTCATGATCAAGATCATCTATTTGTAATTCATACATGTTGTGTTTGCGGGGATCCGATGGATATTGAGATGCTATTTCAGATTGATTATTGATTCTATCATGTCTTTGTTATTTGAGATCTTGCATGCTTTCCGTTGTTAGTAGCTACCTTGGCCAAGTAGATGCTAGCAACTCCAAGAGCTAGTATTTATGCTCGATAGTGGGTTCATGCCTCTGGTAATCTGGGAAGTGACAGAAATCTCTAAGGTACTAGATGTGTTGTTGCTAGTAGGGAGAAAACAACAACCCTTTGTTCGTAGAACAATCGTATTGTTTACTTTACACGCAGTTCGTAAAGCAATAATTTGTTGCTTGCAACTTAATACTGGAGGGGGTTCGGATGATAACCTGAAGGTGGATAATAGTCATAGATGCACTTGGATGGTGTTCTATGTTTTATGTTGTAATGCACAATCAAGTCTCAAAGGAGTCAAGATGATTAGTATATGCATGTATTGCTTTCTTGGTGTTTGTCAATTGCCCCGCTGTAATTTGTTCACCCAGCATGTTATCTATCTAAGGAGAGCCACCTCTAGTGAACTATGGATCCCGGTCCTTTTACTTTACATACAATCTACAATCTTTTACTACTTTGTGTTTACTTTCTGCAAACTTTTACTTCTTTCCATTCGATACGTTTAATCCTTTGTTTTCCGCAAAACACGGTGAGATTGACAACTTCATCGCAAGTTGGGGACAAAGTTATGTGGTTGTGTTGTGTAGGTCTCCACGTTGCTACTAGCACCGGTAGTGCGCCCTGCCAAAGCTTAGCTAGTAACACCTTTGGGGTGTTTCCTTGCTCCTACTGGTTTGATTCAACCTTGGTTTCATAACTGAGGGAAAACTTACTGTTGTGCTCATCATACCTTCCTCTTGGGGTTCCCAACGAGCTCTACATCAACTACGAGTCAGCAAGATTTTTTCTGGCGCCGTTGACGGGGAGTCAAGGACATCTTCACAAGGGGAGTCCCTCATAACCAATCTCATTAGTTTGTTTTTTTTGTTTTACTTAGTTTATTTTTGCTTTGTTTGCTTGTTTTGGTTCTTTAAAAACACAAAAAAAATTAGTTTTACTTGTTTTGCTTTCTTATTTCAAAAACACAAAAAAAATTAAGTCTCCTTGAGTTGTCACCTCTTCCTTAGCTCAGCATGTTGATCCCTACATTCACCTTGAAAGACCTTTCAATTGGTAGTGGTTCTATAATTGGGAAAGATAACATTGAAGAATTCTTTAATCATGTTAGCAAACATGAAGATACTGAGGATAGATCCCTTGTAGAACTTGCTCCAAATTATGAGATTGCTGCAGCTTCTTTAATTCACATGTTAGAAGCTAGGTTTGTTAACCTCAACCCCTTAATGCAAGTAATGTTTCTTAAGCTTAAAGAAATTGAGGATCCTGAAAAGAGGGATTTTTTTCTAGAAACTTTGTTTAAGGAGTTCTATGATGTTGCCAAGGAAGCTAGAAAAGTTTTTGAACGGTTCAGTATGCTAGGCGCATGTGTAGATGTTGTTGGTACACGAGAAAAGATGAACAAAACCGAACCTAATGGGGAGGAACCTAAGATACCAACACCCTTTAAACTAGTAGCAATACATGATGTCATAGAAAAGAATCTTGATTGGATTGTTCCTGCAAACCCTTTTGATGAGAATAGTGAACCCAAGAGCATTGAGAAAGGATCCTCTAGAACTTATTTGGATGATATACCTTGCCTTGTTGAAAATATTTCTGGTATTGGTCTTAATGCTTCTTCATTTGAGAACACTTGATTCTTTCTTTGCTTCTTATGCATAACTTAAAGGCGTTAAAGAAAAGTACTTGTTGGGAGATAACCTAAGAGTTTTAGATGATTCTTGGAAGTTATCACCTCTGTAATAACCTCTCCTTATCCTTTTTATTTGCTTTTTGTGCCAAGAGTAACCTCTAATGAGAGAGAAGTAATGATTGGGAAAGTTGCTGCCCCGAAACAGATTTCTGTGCTTCACCATAAAAAAATTCTGAGAGAGCTCTGTACGTCGGATTGAGCTGTAATTTTTTGTGCTTCTGCCCCAGGTTGTTATCTAACTTTAGTTAGTGCAACAAGTTTTGATTTGAGCAACAGAAGGGCTTCTAAAAAATTCGTCTTTACCTGCTAGTCTATTTTGACAGATATCTGCCATTTTCTGCATTTGCTTCTTGTTAGTTCCTTCTTAAGTTCCTTTGGGGAATTGAGCTTTTTGAGGGAAGTGCTACAGTAGCTAGTGTTCTAATAGAAGTTTATTTGGTGTTATAACTGAATCTTGAGACTTATTTATCTTAAGTGCATTAATGTTGCTAATGAGATTGTGTAAAGTTCTGTATGGAGGAAAAATTTCAGTTGTATGGAAGGAATGAGTAATGAGATGAAGGATGGACTAAAGCTCAAGCTTGGGGATGCCACGTGTGTAACCCCAAGAAATATCCAAGAAGTACAAGCGTCAAAGCTTGGGGATGCCCAAGGCATCCCCTTCTTCATCAATAAAAATCCCAGGTTTCTTCCAAACGATTCATTTTGATTGTTTCATGCACAGTTGTGTTTTTCTCGGAGCGTCTTCTTTTTCGTTTTTGTTTTGGTTTTTAGTTTGCTTGGTTTGCTTAGTGTTCTGAATAAATTGGTTGGACCCCCTCTTTCATACTTTGGTTTGCAAATAGTTTGGTTTAGTTTGGAAAAGAGTAGGAAAGTTTATGCTTATGTGGTTAAAAGAGCTCGTTTTTGACTGTGGCATATGCTTTGTCATGCCATGGTTGATATTGTTTTGGCTTTATGCTTAGTATTATTTGCTGTAGCATGACTTGTTATAAACAATTGAGATTGCTTAATGTGCCTTGGATGAATCATGTGTTGTTTTAGCATATTAAAGCATAGTATAGTGGTATTCTCCTTTGATGCTTTATTTGGGTTGATTTGGCACGTGCTCACACCATGTTATGACTATCTCAAGTCACCATAGCCTTTATGATCCTTTAGTGTTCAACTTGTAGTATCACTTTATGCTTTGATCAATGATGTTTTGTCGCTCTGCATGATTATGGCCATTATTGCTCTTTTAGTTTGTCGCTCCTAGTCTTTTGCTAGCCTCCACAACAAAGTATGAGTTCCACTCATACATCCAACTCCCTAAACCAAGTTATTCCAAAGAGTCCACCATACCTACCTACTATCTTATGATATTCCAAGTATATTCATGCTTTTGTTTACCTTCCACTTGTTATGAGAAAACTAGTGATTAAAGCTCTCACAAACTTGATGGCACACTTTACTTTTTGCCTCTAATAAACTTGAACCATTGGGTCCTTCTTTGTTGCGTATATGCTTGCGCTTTATAAGTTGAAATTAACAGAACCATGTTTCATGGGGAACGCTTTCAACATTGCACTTGTACTTTGTACCCCGTTGATATCATGTTGTTTTGCTTACGGATCCCGGCGGTGTGAAATAAAAGTGGAACTTGTAAGATCATGGAGTTTGTATGTGTGTTAGAGAAACGCCTAGGCCGGTAGCCTAAGCCATGCCTAATCATGGTGGAAACTTGCAGCATCACCATAATGAGCACTTTATGAAGCGTCCTAAATAAAAACCTATGCAAATAGCAAATAAAAAGATCGCTGAGATGCTCATTGTCTGCTTGCCTTGTTATTTTGATTATGGGAAAGCTCCTGTATCATGTGCAAGGGGTACCCCGTTGGCGGTTCTTAATGATACACATATACTTACAATGACAAGAGCTTACTCGTGACTGAAGTTGAGTAGCATGAGGATCGATCTTCGTAATAAGGGGCATGAGATTTCGGTTTATAACTTGTCAAGCATATCCTCTTAGTTGTGTCAGTTTAACCTTAATCACCTTCAGGATGCTTATGATAGGGGCAAATGAGAGCTGAAAGCTACAAGTACCATAAATTTTGGAAGCTCTTTATGAGACTTGAATCCCTACTTCCTTTTACAAAAGGCTTTTTTCCACCATTATATTGAGTCTCCACCTTCTAACTTTATGCACCTTCTTTGAGAGCATAGTGGCCATTCTTAGTTCTATGTGCATTGTCCCAAGTCTTATTGATTGATGCATAACTTGTTATTGCTTGTTTGAAACTACTGTACCTAGTCACTCTTATGAACTTTGAAGGTGTCCTATGCATTTATATTTGCTACTCTATTGAGGGACAAGCTGAATAATTTTATGCTATGTTTTCTTTATGTGAAACAAACAAACGTCTTGCAAAGCATTGTTATTCATGAATCTTTTGTTTGTGCCTTTTCATGTTGCATCTTAGTTTCTTTGCTTATGGCTAGAACTTTGTCTTTCATGTTATGATTGAAGTACTATGATCCCAGCTTTGAGTTTTGCAAATACTTTGATCAAGTCTTTGATGGTGCATGTCACCTCAAAAATTATTTCTTTTTATCACTTACCTACTCGAGGACGAGCAGGAGTTAAGCTTGGGGATGTTGATACATTGCAAATGTATCTATAATATTTGATGTTCCATGCTTGGTTTTATCCACTTTCTTGTGTTTTGTTCCAACTTTGGAGTACATTTCATATGATTTCTTGGACTAACCTATTAACAAGAGCCACAGTGCCAGCTGCCTGTTTTTTGCTATTTTTGGTTCCAGGAAAGTCAGAAAATGAATATTCTCGGAATTGGTCGGGACAAAAGCCAAAGTGCCTATTTTTATGGAAGGGATCAAGTGCCAGAATACGAGACGGAGAAGGGCCAGGGGCCGGCCGCACCACCTGGCCGCGCGGCCAGGCCTGGCCCACGCCAAGGGGTGGTGTGGCTGCTCCCGGCACCCCCTCGGCCTCTCCTTCCGCCTATAAGTTGCCCTCGGGACGAAAACCCTAAGTACCCGATCAAAAATCCACGAATGAGTCTGTAGCCACCGTCATCTACATCCCTAGATCGGGAGGGATCTGAAGCTCTTCCTGGCACCTTGCCGGAGAGGGGAATTCACCCTGGAGACCTTCTTCATCACCATGCAAGCCTCCGGTGTGATGCGTGAGTAGTTCATCCTTGGACTACGGATCCATGTAGTAGCTAGATGGCTGGTTTCTCCTCCTTTGTGCTTTCATGTTTAGATCTTGTGAGCTCCGTTCATGATCAAGATCATCTATTTGTAATTCATACATGTTGTGTTTGCGGGGATCCGATGGATATTGAGATGCTATTTCAGATTGATTATTGATTCTATCATGTCTTTGTTATTTGAGATCTTGCATGCTTTCCGTTGTTAGTAGCTACCTTGGCCAAGTAGATGCTAGCAACTCCAAGAGTTAGTATTTATGCTCGATAGTGGGTTCATGCCTCTGGTAATCTGGGGAAGTGACAGAAATCTCTAAGGTACTAGATGTGCTGTTGCTACTAGGGAGAAAACAACAATCCTTTGTTCATAGAACAATCGTATTGTTTAATTTACACGCAGTTCGTAAAGCAATAATCTGTTGCTTGCAACTTAATACTAGAGGGGCTTCGGATGATAACCTGAAGATGGATTATTAGTCATTGATGCAGTTGGATGGCGGTCTATGTATTATGTTGTAATGCCCAATCAAGTCTTAGAGGAGTCAAGACGATTAGTATATGCATGTATTGCTTTCTCGGTGTTTGTCAATTGCGCCGCTGTAATTTGTTCACCCAGCATGTTATCTATCTAAGGAGAGCCACCTCTAGTGCACTATGGATCCCGGTCCTTTTACTTTACATACAATCTACAATCTTTTACTACTTTGTGTTTACTTTCTGCAAACTTTTACTTCTTTCCATTTGCTACGTTTAATCCTTTGTTTTCCGCAAAACACGGTGAGATTGACAACCTCATCGCAAGTTGGGGACAAAGTATGCGGTTGTGTTGTGCAGGTTTCCACGTTGCTACTAGCACCAGTAGTGCGCCCTGCCAAAGCTCACCTAGTAACACATTTGGGGTGTTTCCTTGCTCCTACTGGTTCGATTAAACCTTGGTTTCATAAATGAGGGAAAACTTACTGCTGTGCTCATCATACCTTCCTCTTGGGGTTCCCAACGAGCTCTACATCAACTACGAGTCAGCACTCTTAGTAACAGTTCAGGACAGACAAACAAGGGATACAATGCATGCACACACTGTTTAAACGAGACTGAAAGTATATATTTGGATAAATGTAAGAAGAATGTGTACCTGGGGAATCGTCGTTTTCTTCCGACCATGCACACCCTAAGAAAGAAAGGTAAGCATTTCAATGGTGAGGCAGACAGCCGGTGTAAGCCTATCCGCCATACTGGTGATGATGTATTTGATATGGTGAAGGATTTAAAAGTAATCTTTGGAAAGGGTCCTGGTAGACAATCTGTTCCGAAGGACGATGTCGGACACGCACCCATGTGGAAAAAGAAATCTATATTTTGGGAGCTACCCTATTGGAAAGTCCTAGAGGTCTGCTTTGCAATTGACGTGATGCACCTGACGAAGAATCTTTGCGTGACGCTGCTAGGCTTCTTAGGCGTGTATGGGAAGAGCAAAGATACACCTGAAGCATGGCAGGACCAACAACGTATAAAAGACCGAGACGGCATGCATCCAGAGCTGTTTGAAGGTACTGATAGCTACGCTCTTACCAAAGAAGAGAAGGAAATATTTTTTGAAGTCCTTTACAGTATCAAGGTCCCGTCTGGTTTCTCATCAAACATAAAGGGAATAATAAATATGGCAGAGAAAAAATTTCAAAACCTAAAGACTCATGACTGCCACGTGCTTATGACCCAGCTGCTTCCGATTGCATTGAGGGGACTCCTTCCAGAAAATGTTCGAGTACCCATTGTGAAGCTATGTGCGTTTCTCAATGCAATTTCTCAGAAGGTAATCAGTCTAGATTGTCTACCAAGGTAACATAAATATGTGGTCCAATGTCCTGTCAGTTTCGAGTTGGTGTTCCTACCATCCTTCTTCAATATTATGACTCACCACCTAGTTCACATTGTCGAAGAGATTAACATTCTTGGTCCTGTATTTCTACACAATATGTTCCCCTTTGAGAGGTTCATGGGAGTGTTAAAGAAATATGTTCATAACCGTGCTAGGCCAGAAGGAAGCATCTCAAAGGGATATGGAATAGAGGAGGTCACTGAGTTTTGTGTTGACTTTATTCCTGACCTTAAGCCCATCGGTGTTCCTGAATCACGGCATGAGGGTAGACTTAGTGGAAAAGGCACGCTAGGAAAGAAAGCAAGGATATGTATGGACCGACATTCTCTCACTAAAGCACACTACACAGTCCTGCAAAGTTCCACCTTGGTGGCTCCGTATATCGAGGAACACAAGAATATTGTACACTCCAACAACCCAGGGAAGCCTGGCTCCTGGATTAGAGATGAACACATGAGGACTTTCGGCGGTTGGTTGCAGTCACATCTCATGAATGACATAAATGTTGGAGAGCAGTTGTACTTGTTGGCCAGGTGATGACCCACAAGTATAGGGGGTGTATCGCAGTATTTTCGATAAGTAAGAGTGTCGAACCCAACGAGGAGCAGAAGGTGTTGGCTAGTGGTATGGATCAGGAATTCTCTGCAAATACTTAGCAAACGGATTTTTAGGGGTTTTCGATAAAGCAAGTAAAAAAGTAAGAGTAAATAAAAGACAGTAGGAATAAATGCAGCAAGTGGCCCAATCCTTTATGCAGCAAAGGACAAGCCGGTTGTATTACTTAAGATGACCAAACGTTCTCGAGGACACATGGGAAGACTATCAAGTGCTTTCGCTTCATATAGTTGATTAATCTTCTTTAGCTTGCTAAGTGTTGTGTGGGTGAACCTATGCTAATGTACCGCCCCATCCAAGACTAATGCATACTTGTGATTATACCCCTTGCAAACATCCGCAAGTACAAGAAAGTAATTAAGGTAGAAACGTAACCACATCTTTAAACTCTAAGACCCTTACGTCCCTTGTGCAATGGTTTCCTAACGGGAGTTCAGGTTTCTATCACTCCGGCAACCCCTACGATTAGTAGCCAAATACACAATACATTCCCTTAGGCCCATATAGGTGAAGTGTCATGTAGTCGACGTTCACATGACACCACTAGAGGAAGTACACCACAACTTAAATAACAATCTATTGAATCTTTCTCAACACAACTCCACTACTAACAACAAGACTTCTCCCATGTCCTCAAGAACAAAACGAACTACTCACAAGACATCATATGGATCATGATCAGAGATGGAATAATGATGTATAACAATCTGAACATAAACAATAATTCAACGGTTCACTCAATAGCATTAACTACAAAGAGCAATCAACACCGGGAAAGTTTCCCCTATGCACTAATGCAAGATTCAACCCAATTGTTACCGCAATATGGAGATGGTGATGAGGGTGCTAATGGTGATGATGGTGGTGATGATGATGATGATACCGATGAAGTCCAGCTTGATGGTGTTGTTGATGGCGATGATCTCCCCTCTCCGGGAAGGAATTCCCCCGGCAGAAATCTGTCTGCCAGAGAGATCCTTCTCTCTCGGTGTTTTCCGCCCCGCAGAGGCGGCGGAATCTTTCTGTGGTCGCTCCCCGAGTCTTAGGGTTTCGGGAGGATGAGATACGCCAGAGGGGAGAGCCATAGGTGGGCCAGGGCGGCCACACCACCTCCTGGCGCGGCCTAGGGCTGCCCGCGCCATGGGGTGGTGTGGGCCCCTGTGGCCCATCTCCACTCCGTCTTATGGCATCCTTAGTCTTCTGGAAAAATAGGATTTTCCGTAAATTTTCTCGGATTTTCTGATCTTCGCGAAATTTCCCTCCAAACAGCACCTTTTCCATCAGAATCCTGACTGCAGCGGTCCATTCTCCAAAAGTTAGCAACCATGCAAAAATAGATGAAATAACATAAGTATCACCTCTCAATATGAAATATATCAATGAATAATAGTGAATTAAGACATAGAATAGTGATGCAAAATGGACGTATCAACTCCCCCAAGCTTAGACTTCGCTTGTCCCCAAGCGAAACTGAGCTCAATAAACATGGCCTCAGGTTTATAGAGTGAAGAGTCGATAAAAGAATACGGACAAGAAGCATCACATTCATCAAATACATAGATCATAATAGAAGACAACTCACTATTATATAACTCAACTTGTAATGAGTAAGGAAACACAATAAAGATACATAAAGTAAATCATAATTGGTAATGGCAAACTTAGCTCTTGGTCGAAGAATAGTTGATAATTTCCTGGAGTTCACAAATAGCTGGTTTTTGATGAAAGCTTTCAAAGTAGTAAACATCAAGATAAGAGCAATGTGCAAAACAAGGAACATAAGAAACATGATTGAATAAATCACCATATGAACGAATGAAACACATCAACTCAAAATACTTGCTGAGATAGAAGGAAGTAGGTTTACTAACTCAACTACAAAGTAAAAGAAAGGCCCTTCAGAGAGGGAAGCAGGGATTCCAAGTCTCATAAGAGCTCCCAAAAATTATGATACTTTCTAGCTTTCAGCTCTCATTGCCCCTATCATAGGCATCTTTTGGTGGTTAAAGTTAAAGTGACACAACTAAGAGGATATGCTTGACAAGTTATAAGTTGAAATCTCATGCCCCTTACTTATGAGTACCGATCCTCATGTTACTCAACTTCAGTCACGAGCAAGCTCTTGTCATTGTAAATACATGTGTATCATTGAGAACCGCCAACGGGGTACTCCTTGCACATGACACAGGAGCTATCCCATAATCAAAATGACAAGGCAAGCAGACAGTGAGCATCTCAGTGATCTTTTTATTTTCTATTTGCATAGGTTTTTATTGAGGATGCTTCATAGAATGCTCACTATAGTTATGCGGCAAGTTTCCACCATGATTAGGCATGGCTTAGGCTAGCGGCCCAGGCGTTTCTCTAACACACATATAAACTCCATGATCTTACAAGTTCCACTTTTATTTCACACCACCGGGATCCATAAGCAAAAGAACATGATATCAACTAGGTACAAGTACCAACAAAGTGTTGAAAGCGGTCACCATGATACATGGTTCTGCTAACTTCAACTCATAAAGCGCAAGCATATATGCAACAAAGAAGAACCCAATGGTTCAAGTTTATTAAATGCAAGAAAGTAAAGTGTGCCATCAAGTTCGTGAGAGCTTTAATCACTAATTTTCACATAACAAGTTTAATTTGGGAGGTAGATAAAACAGGAATTTACTTGGAATAGCAATAATGCTACTAGGTAGTTATGGTGGACACAAATGGCAAAGGTTTTGGTTTAAAGGAGGTGGATGCACTAGAAGAGTACCCTCTCAGTATAGGTTTTTGGCTAGCAAGGCTGGGTAGCAAGTACAAGAGTTGAAGGAAACAAACAAACATACAAGTGATAAAAACAAACATGCAATCTTCCTCGGAAGCACAAAAGATCTTAACTAGAGAATACTAAACTTATGAGCAAATCAAGAAAGAAAGATGATGAAATTATTTTTCTCTAGAGTACTTCTATCTTTTTCATTCAACTCTTCAAAAATAATGATGCTACTGACCGAGCCAGGTTTGCCAAAACCAACTAGATTAACTCGATGATCCCAAAGTGATACCAACACTAACAACAAGATCAAACATATAACCATGAATTGAAAAAATATAAGCTATGCAAAAGAGTGAATGATAGAACTTCTCATTAATATTCCATAATGGCAACCCACACCAAGGGATACATATCTAACGAGAGAGGGGACACTTCCATAATGCAAACCATCCTACATAATAACTCCTCTATTCATTATATTATTCTACTAATAAGGTAAAAAGATAGAAGATAGTGATTTGATACCGCGCCACTCCCCCAAGCTTGGAACAAACCAAGGGGATGCCAAACCTGATGACGAATTACTCCTTCGGTGGTGGTGGTAATATTTTCTTTGTTGACGTGAGGTAATCTTCCAGCATCTTGTGAAGCCTATTATTCTCCCATTAAAGCATGTCCACCTTCCTCTGCAAGTCTCGGTACTTATCGCAGAACTCCTTAGTGACTCGTAGGGCTTCCGTTGATGCAGGGCAAGTAACAAAAGGTACCAGCCCCCGCTTGGGGTCTTGGAGGTCTTCCTCCATAGGCTCCTTCCCTTTATCCTTGGCGGACACCATTGTGCTTCTAATCTTTCAAAGAGTGTGTCCTGGCAGAAACAGATCGAAACAGAAACACGACGGAAACACGATATACAAACCTCGGGGGATCCGGGGGGTTATATATTACGAAGTTTCATATCAAAAGGAAGGTACTGGGAGAAAACGATTCGGAGGCGGGGTCCGGGGTGGACTCACCACGTGGTGGTGCGACCAGGGGAAGGCCCGCCCCACAGGGTGGTGTGAGCCACCCTGGCTCTTTTTCCGTCCCTTTTTCGCTTCGTAGCTTTCCTTATTGACTACAAACTGCAAAAATATAGTTGGATAGTATTTTCGCGTAACTTTTCTTACCAGAACTGTTACCTATTTGAAAACAGACTCTACAGGTCTCTGAATTTGGTCCTCGATGAATTTCTATGGAGTTATAACTTGAAAGGCATCAACATCTTCATTGTAAGAATCTCCAGCAATATAATGTTTGAGTCGCTGTCCATTCACTACTTGTGTAGTATTATCTTTTAGAGAAGAATTTTGTATTGCTCGTGAACGGTATACTTCTTCAATGATGAAAGGTCCTTCCCATTTTGATAGTAGCTTTCCTGCAAAAAATCTGAGACGAGACCTATACAATAGAAATTTCTCACCAACATGAAATTCTCTCTTAAGTATTCGCTTGTCATGCCATCTTTTAACTTTTTCCTTAAAGAGCCTAGCATTTTCATAGCCTTCACTCCTCCATTCATCTAAAGAACTTAAGTCAAATAGTCTTTTCTCACCAGCGAGCTTACAATCTCTATTTAGTTCTTTAACTGCCCAGTAAGCTTTGTGTTCTAATTCTAAGGGTAGGTGACAAGCTTTCCCATAAACCATTTTATAAGGAGACGTCCCCATAGGATTTTTGTAAGCAGTTCTATAAGCCCATAAAGCATCATTCAACTTCTTAGCCCAGTTTTTTCTAGACCTATTAACAGTCTTTTGCAAGATAGATTTAATTTCTCTATTTGATAACTCTACTTGCCTGCTAGTTTGGGGGTGATAGGCTGAAGCAATTCTATGATTAACATCATATTTAGCAAGGGTCTTCCTAAAACCACCATGAATGAAATGAGAACCCCCATCAGTCATGAGATACTTAGGCACCCCAAACCTAGGAAAGATAACATCCTTAAGCATTTTTAGAGAAGTCTCCCCGTCAGCACTCTTTGTAGGAATGGCTTCTACCCACTTAGTAACATAATCGACGGCAACAAGAATATGAGTGTAACCTTTCGAAGGAGGGAAAGGACCCATAAAGTCGAATCCCCAACAATCAAAAGGTTCAATAACTAGAGAGTAGTTCATAGGCATTTCGTTGCGTCTAGAAATATTACCAACACGCTGACATTCATCACAAGATAAAACAAATTTTCTTGCATCTTTAAAAAGGGTAGGCCAGTAGAAACCTGATTGTAGCATATTTTGTGCAGTTCTATCTTCTGCATGATGTCCTCCATAAGCAATACCATGAAATTTACGCGAGATCTCCTTTTGTTCATATTCTGGAACACATCTTCGCATAATACCATCCACTCCTTTTGTATAAGTGTGGGTCATCCCAAAAATAATGCGTCAAATCATAGAAGAACTTTCTTCTTTGCTGAGCTGTAACAGTTGGAGGCAAATACTTAGAGACAATAAAGTTAGCATAATCAGTGTACCAAGGGCTCCCTCGCGAGCTCACCCCTACTGCCGCTACCTGTTTGTTTGGGAAATTATCATTAACAGGCATAGGGTCAAAAGAGATGTTTTCCAAACGAGATAAATTATCAGCTACAGGGTTTTCAGCACCCTTCCTATCTACTATATGTAGATCAAACTCTTGTAAAAGCAGTACCCATTGATGTCTATGCACTTCTATTCTTGTAGACAGTTGTTGGGCCTCCAAGTGCAGAGGTTTGTAGAACAACAGCAAGTTTTCCCTTAAGTGTATCACCCAAGGTTTATCAAACTCAGGGAGGAAGTGGTCAAAGGTATTCCCTCTCAAGCAACCCTGCAATCAAGATACAAGAAGTCTCTTGTGTCCCCAACACACCCAATACACTTGTCAGGTGTATAGGTGCACTCGTTCGGCGAAGAGATAGTGAAATACAAGTGGTATAGATAATTATAAGTGGTAACGGTGATAGAAGATAACTTGATGGCCTGGAAGAGACTAAAGTAAAACTGAAATGAAGATACAAGCAAGCAAACATGCAATAGATCTAATAGCAAATGGTGTTTCAGTGCTTAGAAACAAGGCCTAGGGATCATACTTTCGCTTGTGAACACTCTCATATAAATATATTATCTTTATGATACTACTCTTAACTACTCTCCGGTTGGACACTCTAATCGATGGTAGGGCAATAACAACACACCTCAAAGTAAGCCTTTCCCATCTAGAAAACCCCACACTGTCACCTTGAGTACTAGATGAGTCCAACAAACACCATAATTTCATAAAGACATCCAACTCCAAATGCTTGGGGGACTAAAAAGATCATCTTCATAAAAACAAGCTTCCCCAAGCTTAGACTTTTCCATAGCATTAGCAATAATGGTGTCCAAAGAGTTCATACTAACAACATTGCTATTAGCATGCAAATAAAGTTCCATATGTTTTTTAATTTTCTCTTCAAACACTTCATGTCCTAACTCAAGATAAATACTATAAAGCTCTCTAATTTTTTTGTTGTTTTCCATTAAGCCTAACTAGTGAAAACAAGAAACAAAAAAACAAAATTGCAGAATCTAAAGGAAATAACTTCGAGCACTAACACCAGAAAATAGGCGTTTGCCGTGGGAGGTTCTTCTTCTTTAAGCCTCCGGTGTGAATACCTTTTACCTTTCCTCCTCAGCAACGGCGCCAGAAAATAGCTTGATGTCTATGCACTTCTATTCTTGTAGACAGTTGTTGGGCCTCCAAGTGCAGAGGTTTGTAGAACAGCAGCAAGTTTTCCCTTAAGTGGATCACCCAAGGTTTATCGAACTCAGGGAGGAAGTGGTCAAAGGTATTCCCTCTCAAGCAACCCTCCAATCAAGATACAAGAAGTCTATTGTGTCCCCAACACCCAATACACTTGTCAGGTGTATAGGTGCACTAGTTCGGCGAAGAGATAGTGAAATACAAGTGGTATAGATAATTATAAGTGGTAACGGTGATAGAAGATAACTTGATGGCGTGGAAGACTAAAGTAAAACTGAAATAAAGATAGAAGCAAGCAAACATGCAATAGATCTAATAGAAAACGGTGTTTCAGTGCTTAGAAACAAGGCCTAGGGATCATACTTTCGCTAGTGAACACTCTCATATAAATATATTCTCTTTATGATACTACTCTTAACTACTCTCCAGTTGGACACTCTAATCGATGGTAGGGCAATAACAACACACCTCAAAGTAAGCCTTTCCCATCTAGAAAACCCCACACTGTCACCTTGAGTACTAGATGAGTCCAACAAACACCATAATTTCATAAAGACATCCAACTCCAAATATAACTCATAACAAGTATTTGTATTCTCTAGCCTAAGTGCCACCATGGTGTGCACGCTGTCACTTTCACACACATGGGGAGAGCAGAGATCTATTAAAGCACTTGAGTAGCAAGGTAGATCTACTTGATTACAAAGCTCATGATCACAATATGATCATGCATAGAGAGAGAGATGAACACATAGCTACCGGTAGAACCCTTAGCCTCGAGAGAGAACTACTCCCTCCTCATCATGGGAATCAGCAATGGTGATGGAGATGGTGGTGGAGATCGATGGAGATGGCTTCGGGGGCACTTCCCCGTCCTGGCAGGGTGCCGGAACAGAGACTTTCTGTCCCCCGAATCTCCCCTTCGGTGGCGGCGGCGCTGTGGAACTTTTCGTGGCTGGAGGCTTGATTATTTAGGGTTTTGCATCGGGATGCAACTTATAGGCGAAGAGGCAAGGTCGGTGGGAGGCCAGGGGGGCCACACCACCTGGTGGCGCGGCCAGGGCTAGCCCGTGCCACTACATAGTGTGGCCACCCTATGTCCCCTCTCCGTCTCGTCTTCTGGCTCCGTGAGTCTTCCGGTAAAATATCGACTTTGGCTTTTGTCCGGTCCAATTCCGAGAATATTGATTTTCTGACTTTCCTAGAACCAAAAACAGCAGAAAACAGGCAACTAGCACTATGGCATCTTGTTAATAGGTTAGTCCAGGAAAGTGTATAAAAAGTACTCCAAAGTGTGGACAAAACATAAGAAAGTAGATAAAACCAAGCATGGAACATCAAAAATTATAGATACATTTGCAATGTATCAACATCCCCAAGCTTAACTCCTGCTCGGCCTCGAGTAGGTAAGTGATAAAAAGAAAGAATAATTTTTGAGGTGACATGCACCATCATAAACTTGATCAAAGTATTTGTAAAACATGAAAGCTGGGATCAAAGTACCCTAAACATGAGCATGAAAGTTAAAGTTCTAACAATAAGGCAAAGAAACTATGATGCAACATGAAAAGGCACAAACGAAAGACTCATGAATAATAATGCTTTGCAAGACGTTTGTTTGTTTCACATAAAGAAAACATAGCATAATAGTATTCATCTTGTCCCTCATAGAGTAGCAAATATAAATGCATGGGACACCTTCAAAGTTGATAAGAGTGACTAGATACAAATAGTTCAAAACAAGCAATATCAAAGTATGAATCAATCAACTAGTCTTGGGACAATGCACATAGAACTAAGAATGGCCACTATGCTCTCAAAGTAAGTGCATAAAGATAGAAGGTGGAGACTCAATGTAATGGTGGAAGAAAATCCTTTGTAAAAGGAAGTAGGGATTCAAGTCTCATAAAGAGATTCCAAAAATGATGGTACTTGTAGCTTTCAGCTCTCATTGCCCCTATCATAAGCATCTTGAAGTGGTTAAGGTTAAAGTGAAACAAGTAAGAGGATATGCTTGACAAGTTATAAGCCGAAATCTCATGCCCCTTACTTATGAAGACCGAACCTCATGCTACTCAACTTTAGTCATGAGTAAGCTCTCGTCATTGTAAGTACATGTGTATCATAAAGAACCGCCAACGGGGTACCCCTTGCACATGATACGGGAGCTTTCCCATAAACAAAATGACAAGGCAAGCAGACAATGAGCATCTCAGCGATCTTTTTATTTGCTATTTGCATAGGTTTTTATTGAGGATACTTCATAGAGTGCTCATTATGGTGATGCTGCAAGTTTCCACCATGATTAGGCATGGATTAGGCTAGCGGCCTAGGCGTTTGTCTAACACACATACAAACTCCATGATCTTACAAGTTCCACTTTTATTTCACACCGCCAGGATCTGTAAGCAAAACAACATGATGTCAATGGGGTACAAAGTACAAGTGCAATGTTGAAAGCGTTCCCCATGAAACATGGTTCTGCTAATTTCAACTTATAAAGCGCAAACATATACGCAACAAAGAAGGACCCAATGGTTCAAGTTTATTAGAGGCAATAAAGTAAAGTGTGCCATCAAGTTCGTGAGAGCTTTAATCACTAGTTTTCTCATAACAAGTTTAATTTGGAAGGTAAACAAAAGAATGAATATACTTGGAATAGCATAAGCTAGTAGGTAGGTATGGTGGACTCTTTGGAATAACTTGGTTTAGGGAGTTGGATGCATGAGTGGAACTCATACTTTGTTGTGGAGGCTAGCAAAAGACTGGGAGCAACAAACTAAGAGAGCAATAATGGCCATAATCATGCAGAGCGACAAACCATCACTGATTAAAGCATAAAGTGATACTACAAGTTTAAAACTAAAGGATCATAAAGGCTATGGTGATTTGAGATAGTCATAACATGGTGTGAGCATGCGCCAAGTCAACCCAAATAAAGCATCAAAGGAGAATACCACAATACTATGCTTAAATATGCTAAAACAACGCATGATTCATCCAAGGCACATTAAGCAATCTCAATTGTTTATAACAAGTCATGCTACAGCAAAGAATACTAAGCATAAAGCCAAAACAATATCAAGCATGGCATGACAAAGCATAGGTCACAGTCAAAAACGAGCTCTTTTTAGTACATAAGCATGAACTTTTCTTATCTTTTCCAAACCAAACCAAACTATTTGCAAACCAATGTATGAAAGAGGGGGTCCAACCAATTTATTTATAAAACTAAGCAAACAAAGCAAACGAAAAACCAAAACGAAAACAAAAAAGAATACGCTCCAAGAAAAACAAAACTGTGCATGAAACAATAAAAATGAAGCGTTTGGAAGAAACCTGGGATTTTTATTGATGAAAAAGGGGATGCCTTGGGCATCCCCAAGCTTTGACACTTGTACTTCTTGGATATTTCTTGGGGTGACACACGTGGCATCCCAAGCTTGAGCTTTAGTCCATCCTTCATTTCATTACTCATTCCTTCCATACTCCTGAAATTTTTCCTTCATACAAAACTTCATACAATCTTTATTAGCAACATTAGTGCACTCAAGATAAATAAGTCTTAAGGTTCAGTTCTAACACCAAATAAACTTCCATTAGAACACTAGCTACTGTAGTACTTCCCTCAAAAAGCTCAATTCCCCAAAAGAACTCAAAAAGTAACCAACAAGAAGCAAATGCAGAAAATGGCAGAAAAATGGCAGAAATCTGTCAAAACAGACCAGCAGGTAAAGACGGATTTTTTCGAAGACCTTCTGTTGCTCAAATCAAAAAGTGTTGAACTAACGAAAGTTGGATAACAACCTGGGGAAGAAGCACAAAAATTCACGCCTCAACAAGAGGTACAGAGATTTTACACAAATTTTTATGATGAAGCACAGAAATCTGTTTCGGAACAGCAACTTTTCCAATCATTACTTCTCTCTCATTAGAGGTTACTCTTGGCACAAAAGTAAATAAAAAGGATAAGGAGCGGTTATTACAGAGGTAATAACTTTCAAGACTCATCTAATACTTTTGGGTTATCTCCCAATAAGTACTTTTGTTTAACGCCTTTAAGTTAGGCATGATAATTTGAGAGGATGCTCACATAAGACATATGAATTGAAGTAAAAGAGAGCATCAAGAAGCAAATTTAAAACACATTTAAGTCTAACCCACTTCCTATGCATATGAATCTTGTAAAGAAACAAGTCATGAAAGCACAAAGAAACAAGCATAGGAAAGCAAAACAAGTGCAACTTCAAAAATTTCAACATAAAGAGGGGAAACTTAATATTATTGAGATACATAAAACCATGTTCCCCTATCTCATAATAACTTTCAGTAGCATCATGAATAAAATTAACAATATAAATATCACAAGAAACATTCTTATCATGAGCCACATGCCTAAAAGAATTAATACTCCCCACATAAACATAGTCATTCTTATTAATTGTAGTGGGAGCAAATTCAACAAAATAGCTATCATTATTATTCTCATCACCATAATCATCAAATATAGGAGGCATATTGTAATCATAATTAATTTTATCCTCAATAGTAGGTGGACTTAAAATATCATATTCATCATTGTAATCATCATATATTTGAGGTTTGGTATCATCAAAGTAAATTTTCTCCTCCATGCTTGGGGGACTAAAAAGATCATCTTCATAAAAACAAGCTTCCCCAAGCTTAGACTTTTCCATAGCATTAGCAATAATGGTGTCCAAAGAGTTCATACTAACAACATTGCTATTAGCATGCAAATAAAGTTCCATATGTTTTTTAATTTTCTCTTCAAACACTTCATGTCCTAACTCAAGATAAATACTATAAAGCTCTCTAATTTTGTTGTTGTTTTCCATTAAGCCTAACTAGTGAAAACAAGAAACAAAAAAACAAAATTGCAGAATCTAAAGGAAATAACTTCGAGCACTAACACCAGAAAATAGGCGTTTGCCGTGGGAGGTTCTTCTTCTTTAAGCCTCCGGTGTGAATACCTTTTACCTTTCCTCCTCAGCAACGGCGCCAGAAAATAGCTTGATGTCTATGCACTTCTATTCTTGTAGACAGTTGTTGGGCCTCCAAGTGCAGAGGTTTGTAGAACAGCAGCAAGTTTTCCCTTAAGTGGATCACCCAAGGTTTATCGAACTCAGGGAGGAAGTGGTCAAAGGTATTCCCTCTCCAGCAACCCTCCAATCAAGATACAAGAAGTCTATTGTGTCCCCAACACCCAATACACTTGTCAGGTGTATAGGTGCACTAGTTCGGCGAAGAGATAGTGAAATACAAGTGGTATAGATAATTATAAGTGGTAACGGTGATAGAAGATAACTTGATGGCGTGGAAGACTAAAGTAAAACTGAAATAAAGATAGAAGCAAGCAAACATGCAATAGATCTAATAGAAAACGGTGTTTCAGTGCTTAGAAACAAGGCCTAGGGATCATACTTTCGCTAGTGAACACTCTCATATAAATATATTCTCTTTATGATACTACTCTTAACTACTCTCCGGTTGGACACTCTAATCGATGCTAGGGTTATAACAGCACACCTCAAAGTAAGCCTTTCCCATCTAGAAAACCCCACACTGTCACCTTGAGTACTAGATGAGTCCAACAAACACCACAATTTCATAAAGACATCCAACTCCAAATATAACTCATAACAAGTAGTTGTATTCTCTAGCCTAAGTGCCACCAGGGTGTGCATGCTGTCACTTTCACACACATGGGGAGAGCAGAGATCTATTAAAGCACTTGAGTAGCAAGGTAGATCTACTTGATTACAAAGCTCATGATCACAATATGATCATGCATAGAGAGAGAGATGAACACATAGCTACCGGTAGAACCCTTAGCCTCGAGAGAGAACTACTCCCTCCTCATCATGGGAATCAGCAATGGTGATGGAGATGGTGGTGGAGATTGATGGAGATGGCTCCGGGGGCACTTCTACGTCCCGGCAGGGTGCCAGAACAGAGACTTTCTGTCCCCCGAATCTCCCCTTCGGTGGCGGCGGTGCTACGGAACTTTTCGTGGCTGGAGGCTTGATTATTTCGGGTTTTTGCATCGGGAGGTAACTTATAGGCGAAGAGGCAAGGTCGGTGGGTGGTCAGGGGGCCCACACCACCTGGTGGCACGGCCAGGGCTAGCCCGCGCCACCACATGGTGTGGCCACCCTATGGCCCCTCTCCGTCTCGTCTTCTGGCTCCATGAGTCTTCCCGTAAAATATCGACTTTGGCTTTTGTCCGGTCCAATTCTGAGAATATTGATTTTCTGACTTTCCTAGAACCAAAAATAGCAGAAAACAGGCAACTAGCACTGTGGCATCTTGTTAATAGGTTAGTCCAGGAAAGTGTATAAAAAGTACTCCAAAGTGTGGACAAAACATAAGAAAGTAGATAAAACCAAGCATGGAACATCAAAAATTACAGATACATTTGCAATGTATCACCCATCTAATAAGCCTAGGCTTAGCGTCCTTCTTCATCATAAGATATTTAATAGCAGCATGATCAGTATGAATGGTGACTTTTGAGTCTACAATATAGGGCAAAAACAACAGCTAGAAATTCCTTTTTAGTAGTAGCATAATTCCTTTGAGCAGCGTCTAGAGTCTTACTAGCGTAATGGATAACGTTTAACTTTTTATCAATACGTTGCCCAAGGATAGCCCCTACAGCAAAATCGCTAGCATCACACATTATTTCAAAGGGTAAACTCCAATCAGGTGGTTGAACAATAGGGGATGTAGTTAAAACCTTCTTAAGAGTTTCAAAAGCTTCCTTACAATCATCATCAAAAATGAAGGGTACATCATTTTGAAGAAGATTAGTGAGGGGTTTTGATATCCTAGAAAAGTCTTTAATAAACCTCCTATAGAAACCAGCATGACCAAGGATACTACAAATACCTTTTATGTCTCTTGGACATGGCATCTTCTCAATTGCCTCAACCTTGGCTCTATCAACTTCTATGCCTCTTTCAGAAACTTTATGCCCAAGAACAATCCCTTCATTAACCATGAAGTGGCATTTCTCCCAATTAAGAACAAGATTAGTTTCTTCACATCTCTGCAAAACTTTATCAAGGTTGTGCAGACAATTATCAAAGGAAGTTCCATAGACAGAAAAGTCATCCATGAACACTTCTACAATTTCCTCACAAAAACCATGAAAGATAGCAGGCATGCACCTTTGGAAAGTAGCAGGAGCATTACAGAAACCAAAAGGCATACATCTATAAGCATAAGTTCCATAAGGGCAAGTAAAAGTAGTTTTTTCTTGATCTTGTTGTTTAACAGCAATTTGAGAGAAACCAGAATAACCATCAAGAAAACAAAAATGGGTCTTTTTAGACAACCTTTCCAACATTTGATCAATAAAAGGAAGCGGCTAGTGATCTTTCTTAGTAACTCTATTAACTTTCCTAAAATCGATGCACATCCTATAGCCTACCACTATTCTTTGAGGAATAAGCTCATCATTATCATTAGGGACAATGGTAATACCTCCCTTTTTAGGAACACAATGAACAGGACTAACCCATTCACTATCAGCAATCGGGTAAATAATACTAGCATCCAGGAGTTTCAATACCTCATTCCTTACCACTTCCTTTATCCTAGGATTTAAACGTCGTTGGTGCTCCACTACTAGCTTCGCATCTGGTTCTATGTTGATAGAATGCTGACATATAGTAGGTGAAATCCCTTTTAAATCATTTAGAGTATAGCCCATAGCTCCTCGGTGTTTCCTCAAAACTTCCAATAACCTTTCTTCTTCCTTCCCTAAAAGTTTAGCGCTAATAATAACAGGATATATCTTTTTATCATCAATATAAGCATATTTAAGATCATCAGGGAGAGGTTTTAGATCGAAAACCGGATCCTTTTTAGGTGGCATCGTGGTACCCAAGTCTTCTACAAGCAAGTCATGCATAAGCATCTTAGGTTGATCACGGAGAATTCTGTCAATCTCATTCCTTTCTTCCATGAAGATTTCACTTTCATGATCTTCCATAAATTGCTGCAAAGCATTGTTAGGAGCAAGAGAAATAGAAGCAAGTTGTTCAACTCTAAAATCGTCATTATGAGTTTCCTCTTCTCAAGGTTCTTCAGCAAATTTCAAAAAATTAAACTCATAAGATTCCACATCAAACTTAGTCAGGATTTTCTCCCTCTTGCAATCAATAATAGCTCCACAAGTACTCAAGAAAGGTCTACCAAAAATGATAGGATAAGTTTTACTAGCAGCTGAACCAAGTACTAAAAAATCAGTAGGGTACTTAATCTTACCACAAAGAACTTCCATGTCTCGTACAATACCAGTCGGAGAGATGGTTTCTCTATTAGCAAGGTGAATAACCACATCAATCTCTTCCAACTTGCAAGGACTGATTTCATGCATAATTTCTCTATAAAGCTCATAAGGAATAGCACTGGAACTTGCACCAATATCACATAAACCATAATAGCAATGATCACCAATTCTAACAGAAAGCACAGGAACACTAGCCATTTTAGTTCTATTAGGATGTGAAACAATATTAGAAGCATCCTCACAAAAGACTATGTGCCCATCTTCTATGCTTTTAGTGACAAGGTCTTTCACAATTTCTACAACGGGTTCAATGTTTATTTGTTCATCAGGTTTTACAGTTCTCTTTTCACTTTTGGTGATTACATTAGTTATCATAGGATGGTCCTTTACCTTTTCGGGGAAGGGAATCTTCACGATATAAGGTTCGGGTAAGATGGGATCAATAATACAATACTGAGCACTTCCAATAGGAACATAGTTAACAATATCTTTGTAAGGTGCATGGTATTTATTCCATCCCCTTTTTGGAATTTCGATATAGGAAGCAAAAGCTCTAAAGCAATTCGTAATAACTTGCAAATCAAGACCATAAACATTACTAATATTTTGAAAGTCATCAGTTCCCATAAAAGATTCAATGCATTCATAATCATAATTTATACCTGACTTTCTACCTTTGTCATTCTCCCAAGCTTCAGCATTGTCTTGAATACGGTCCAGAAGATCCCATTTAGTGTCTTCTTCCATGTGAGTGAATGATCCAGCACAAGAAGCATCCAATAAATCCTTATCATGTAGAGGGAGCCTTGCATAAAAGTTATTGATCATAATATTGTTGGGGAGCTCATGAATGGGACATTTGAGCATTAGTAACTTCAGTCTCCCCCAAGCTTGAGCTGTACTCTCTCCATCAATAGGCCAAAAGTTGTATATTTGATTCCAATCTTTATGAATCTCACTAGGGGGATAAAACTTTGAATTAAAAAGAGGCACTATTTCCTCCCATTCCAGAGCTTGACCATTCTTCCGCAGCTTATACCAGTCCTCAGCTCTTCCTTTTAGTGATAATGAGAATAACTTCTTCTTAACTTGATCTGTAGTAATACCTGCACACTTGAACAACCCGCATAATTCATGTATAAAGAGCAAATGATCACCGGGATGAATAGTTCCATCCCCAACATAATAGTTATCCATAACATGATCAATAATTCTTATAGGTATTTTGAACACATCATTCTCAGCAGGTGGTGGTTTATCTAGTACCTTAGCAGTGGTAGTAGCATTACCAAATAAGAAACTCAGCGAATTATCCATAACGAAAATAAAGCAACTAACAGAAGTAAACAA
This sequence comes from Avena eriantha, assembly GCA_910589775.1. Lineage (NCBI taxonomy): Eukaryota > Viridiplantae > Streptophyta > Magnoliopsida > Poales > Poaceae > Avena > Avena eriantha. Next base: position 25,351,145 of record OU342744.1, on the reverse strand, counting down.
TACTCACAGTAGAAGTTTCCTTTACCAGTTCCACTCTCCAATAGCGCTTCACTCCCCGGCAACGGCGCCAGAAAATAGTCTTGATGACCCACAAGTATAGGGGGTGTATCGTAGTATTTTCGATATGTAAGAGTGTCGAACCCAACGAGGAGCAGAAGGTGCTGGCTAGTGGTATGGATCAGGAATTCTCTGCAAATACTTAGCAAATGGATTTTTAGGGGTTTTTGATAAAGCAAGTAAACAAAGTACGAGTAAATAAAAGACAGTAGGAATAAATGCAGCAAGTGGCCCAATCCTTTATGCAGCAAAGGACAAGCCGGTTGTATTACTTAAGATGACCAAACGTTCTCGAGGACACATGGGAAGACTGTCAAGTGCTTTCGCTTCATATAGTTGATTAATGTTCTTTAGCTTGCTAAGTGTTGTGTGGGTGAACCTGTGCTAATGTACCGCCCCATCCAAGACTAATACATACTTGTGATTATACCCCTTGCAAACATCCGTAAGTACAAGAAAGTAATTAAGGTAGAAACCTAACCACAGCTTTAAACTTAAGACCCTTACATCCCTTGTGCAATGGTTTCCTAACAGGGGTTCAGGTTTCTGTCACTCTGGCAACCCCTACGATTAGTAGCCAAATACACAATGCATTCCCCTAGGCCCATATAGGTGAAGTGTCATGTAGTCGACGTTCACATGACACCACTAGAAGAAGTACACCACAACTTAAATAACAATCTATTAAATCTTTCTCAACACAACTCCACTACTAACAACAAGACTTCTCCCATGTCCTCAAGAACAAAACGAACTACTCACAAGACATGATATGGATCATGATCAGAGATGGAATAATGATGTATAACAATCTGAACATAAACAATAATTCAACGATTCACTCAATAGCATCAACTACAAAGAGTAATCAACACCGGGAAAGTTTCCCCTATGAACTAATGCAAGATTCAACCCAATTGTTACAGCAATATGGAGATGGTGATGAGGGTGTTGATGGTGATGATGGTGGTGATGATGATGATGATCCCGATGAAGTCCACCTTGATGGTGGTGTTGATGGCGACGATCTCCCCTCTCCGGGAAGGAATTCCCCCAGAAGAAATCTGTCTGCCGGAGAGATCTTTCTCTCTCGATGTTTTCCTCCCCCAGAATCTTCCTATGGTCGCTCCCCGAGTCTTAGGGTTTCGGGAGTATGATATACGCCAGAGGGGAGAGCCACAGGTGGGCCAGGGCGGCCACACCACCTCCTGGCGCGGCCTAGGGCTGCCCATGCCATGGGGTGGTGTGGGCCCCTGTGGCCCATCTCCACTCTGTCTTCTGGCATCCTTAGTCTTCTGGGAAAATAGGATTTTCCGTATATTTTCTCGGATTTTCTGATCTTCGTGAAATTTGCCTCCAAACAGCACCTTTTCCATCAGAATCCTGACTGCAGCGGTCCATGCTCCAAAAGTCATCAACCATGCAAAAACAGATGAAATAACATAAGTATCACCTCTCTATATGAAATATATCAATGAATAATAGTGAATTAAGACATAGAATAGTGATGCAAAATGGACGTATCACCAGGTCACCATCTTTGACTATATTGACTTTCCAAGGGTACGAGATAAATGGGAATACATTTTACACGATCGCCCAAGATAAAAAGAGCACCAATCAAAACAGTGGTGTCCGATTTGATGCAACAGATGAGAATGGGCAAAAGGATACATATTATGGTTACATAGAGGAGATATGGGAACTTGACTATGGACCTTTTTTAAGGTTCCTTTGTTTCGGTGCAAATGGGTGAAGCTGACAGGAGGCGGGGTTGAGGTAGACAAGAAATACGGAATGACAATAGTGGATCTCAACAACCTTGCATATAGAGATGAACCATTTGTCCTAGCCAATGATGTGGCTCAGGTTTTTTATGTGAAGGATATGTCTACCAAACCTAGAAAAAGGAAAGATAAGCAAAAGAATACAGCATCTGATGAGCCAAAGCGCCACATGGTTCTTTCAGAAAAAAGAAACATTGTGGGGGTGGAGGATAAGACAGACATGTCAGAAGATTATGATAAGTTTCATGAAATTCCGCCCTTTGCTGTGAGGGATGACCCAAGCATCCCGTTAAGTAAGGAAGATGCTCCATGGTTACGGATTAGAAGAAAACCCTAACATGTGTGGATGTTGGTGATGTACAATATTATTAAACCTTTATTTTTAATGATCTTCTTATATGTATATGGATATGAACTATCTCGGTCTCAATAGGTAGTATTGCAACTTGCTATGGCCAGACATTTATTAATATTAAAATGTAAAAATTAGTCATAATCGTATCTAGCCCTGTAGTACACAGCTTCAGGGTTGTCTTCAGAATCGTCATCGTCATCGTCGTCGCTCGTAGCACGTGGATGGATCCTCAGCCCTTCCTCGTAGCACGCGGATAGATCCTCCGGCCTCAGATTCACGACGCGCGGGGGAAGGGGCTCCCGGATGACGACCCTAGTACGCCCTAGGCCTTCACCACCACCACCATTCTTGTGGCTATGCGGCTGGTGAAAGTGTGGGTACCTCAGGCGAGGATGGTCTCCCATGGCGATGTAGCGCATCACGCCGGCGATACTTCGGTTCGCCCACTACAGGCGGCGACCAGCCTCATTGTGGTTCACTGGGGGTGGGCCGTCACCCTCGTACCTGGCGAGCTCCCTTTCCCGCCGGTTTGCAAAGAAGGCATTCCAGGTGTCGAGGTTGTCGGCATCCCAATGGGGATCCATTCGCTGCTCCGGCGTGAGCTCGAGGTAGAAGTGGTTCGTGATGGCCTCCTGGCGGGCCAAACCTTGAGGCACAGGAGGAACAGGAACCCCTCTAGCGCTCAGCATCCAGCCAGCGGGCAGTCGGTACCCCGGCGGGCATGGGTAGCTGGAGGCGCACAGCGCTTCGGTTTCCTCGAGTGTCAGAAAGGCCTAGTAAGCGGTGTCCATTGTTGTGAGAGAGAATGTGTGGATGCGTGGATGGACATGGCGGTCTGCCTAGATATAGAGGGAAATGGCGGGAAGCGGGGGAAATGGCGGGAGAACATGGCGAGAAGCGGGGAAATGGCGGGAAAACATGGCGGAAAGCGGGGGAAATGGCGGGAAAACATGGCAGGAAGCGGGGAAAATAGCGGGAAAATATGTTTTAGTCCTATTTACTAGTTTTAGTAATAAATAATATATTTCTAATGAGTCTATTATTTTTTGTGAATATTTTGGTATATTATATGTATTTTTCTATTTTTAAATAATAAACTATATTTTTCCAACATTTGTACTAAATATAATACTTGTTAAACAATAGATAATTTCATTTAAGTTGTATAATAAAGTATGATAATAGATTTAAATTATAGATCTTTTTTTCTGAAAACTATAAACCATTTTTGGTTTTGCCGCCAAAAATAACCTTTAGCCCCAACCGGGGCTAAAGGGGGTGTGGCGCGCGGGAATTGCGGTGCCCAAAAACAACTTTAGCCTCGGGTTGTAATACAAACCGGGGCTAAGGGGGACCTTTGGCTCCGGTTTATATTACAACCAGGGACTAAAGGGGGATGGTATAAATATCCCCACCCCACCCCGGGTCGACCCACGACCCGGATCATCAGTTTTCTTCTTTCCTGGCGTCGCCGTAAGCTCCTCGACGCCGTTGTAAGCTCACCGCGCCGTCCCACTGCGCCGCCCGTGCCGAGGCTGTCCCGCCGAGCCGTCCCAGCCCCGCTTGTCCGCCCTCTGCACGCGTCGTCGCCGCCCGCGCCATCGAGAGGGATCGCCGTCGCCGCCCGTGCCGTCGCCCGTCCCACCTCGTCTCTCGCCGTCGTCCATCCCGCCACGCCGCCCCCCTGCAGGTGAGGTACGTAGGTGTACGTAGTTAGTGATTTTGTTAGTTAGGGATTTTATTTAGTTAGGGATTTTATTTAGTGTTTAAGTTAGTGATTTAGTTAGGGATTTTAGTAGTGATTTAGTTAGGGATTTTAATTAGTGAATTAGTTAGTGATTTAGTTAGGGATTTTAGTAGTGATTTAGTTAGGGATTTTAGTTAGTGAATTAGTTAGTGAATTAGTTAGTGATTTTAGTATAGATGCACTAATTGATTCGTATATATGTACCGACGAATGTTTCTTCTCTTAGACCTCCGCTTCCGGCCAATCTTCTACAAGGACAAGAGGCCCGACACACAAGTTTCCCTGCTGATGCCCGTTTCAGCATTGACTTAGTCTCTCCGCTAGGTCAACCGTTGGAACCCAAAGAATCTGCGAATGCATTTACAAGTCAATGTGGAGTGATTGTTAGAAACAAGGTCCTGATCACCACGCGAAATTGGAATAAGCCAGGAAAGAAAAAGGATCCAGCTGGGGCTAGTTTTCTAGATGACAGAGCGAGAGATGCGATGTGGAATTCTCTCATGACACATTTCACCCTACCAGTCTTGGAGACTGATGAGCTCACATAGCAAATGACGAGGAAAGTCAAGCACTTTGCTCTTAAGAAGATGGCTGAACTATTCAAGGAATGGAAAAAAAGATTGTACGACAAGTATGTCTTGAAGAAAAAAACTCCTCCATTCACTAGCCCACTAGAGTTGTAGCAGGATAACTGGGCCGCATTTGTGGAATACAAGACCTCGGCACCAGCTAAGGCAATGTCAGCAAAGAATAAGTTAAATGTAGCCAAAAAGAAATATCACCATCATATGGACACAGGTGGCTACAGGAGTGCCATGCCTAAGTGGGATAAAGCTGAGGCTGACCTGGAGGCTAAAGGGGTCACTCCATCTACGTCTCGTTGGCCCAGGAGGTCAAGAAATTGGGTACTCGGGCATGGGGCATCGTTAGACCCAGAAACAGGCGAGATTGTTGCTGCCGAAGAAGTTTGTTCACCCAAGAATGAACTTATTAAAGTGATAAAAGAGGTTGAAGAGGGAACGTTTGTTCCCGACAGAGAGAACTATGAGCTGACAAAGGCTCTCGGGAATCCTGAAAAGGCTGGACGAACAAGAGGGTTCGGACCTTCTTATCCTTGGCTTATCGGGTTTCTCGAGCACCTTGACAGTACAGAAGCCGATCGAGAAAAACAAAGCGGCAAGAAGAGGAGGATACGGAGCAGTTCGCGAGGTTTGAAGCCATACTACAGGAGCATCACCAGGAGTTTAATGAACTTAAAGGACTCCGACAGCAAGATCCTGCACCAGACAGTACGATCGGCCCATCGCAATAGAAAAGCAGCGTGGCTTCCACGGAGGGCCACGGTAATGATGCAACGATGGATGTGTACCCCGTGGATGCAATTAAGGAGAAGACTAGTTGTGAGATGCATGTTGAACTGGAGAATATATCCATGAAGGTGGCGGCCGGCTTGGCTTTACCTTCTTGCACCGGGAACGACCTACCATTGCAATCCGATTCCATCTGGCTATGCTCGTGTCGGTGTGGATGAAATTCAACCTATGTGTCAGTCACTACAGCTTAACATCCCTGGAGGTGAAGGGAAGACGACACTAGGAAAAGTCATGAGTGGCATCATTCTTTGGAAAAAGAATACATCAAGTTTCTAGGCTCGATACCAAGGCCACCTTCTCCACCAAGAAACAATCCATCACCTCCAAGGCAACCTTCTCCTCCCAGTAAAAGTCCACCTCCAAGTGCACCGTCTCCTCCCAGTAAAAGTCCACCACCTACAAGTCCAATCCATGACCCCAACACGAGTCCATCTCAATATACGCAGCCGCCTCCACCCACTAAGGGCCAAAACCGGAAGAATATCACCGCTCCGTTGAGCGATGACCGACGCCCAAAGCGACAGTTGTCGCCCCTCCCAAGAGTACCGCCGGTTCCTCCCAAGAGGGTTTACGACCTGACCGGTGAGGAGACCGATGCGGTCGTACGGGCCGAAGTGGATGCTCAAAGAAACAACCTGAGCCAGAGGTCCAAATAAAACCGGAAACCAAGGAGTACTTTAGGAAATTACTGACGTAGTCATCCCAAGCTCAGTTAAATGCGCCGGATGACTATACACGATGTCTTCAGAAGACACTGAAACAGAAGAGATCAAGCGGTAGAGGAAGCATCACAAAAGAGGTTCCCCAACAAGGGGAACAAGCAAAACAGTCGAGTGGTAGCGGAAGCATTAGAACAGACGTCCCCCAGCTGGGGAAACAAGCAAAACAATCGAGTGGTATCCGAAGAACCAAAAGAGATGTTCCCTAGCTGGGGAAACAAGCAAATCAATCGCTCCCCCCACTCCAGGTGCAGATACCCGAACCTCAACTATATGAGGTAGAACCTATAGATCCGGAAACGGCTAAGATATTGGCCGAGCAATGTAATATGTCTATTCATGAAATTCTTCAGGGCGATATGCCCAAGGGTGAGGTAGCACCCAAATTTGTTCATGGGGAGCCTCTGGTCAGTTCTGAGAGGCTTCGGGATATGCCAACACAAATGCGATGATTCCATGAATGGTACATGAAAGCATCAAAAGAACAGCAATATTGGCTCTTACTGAAAGTTCAAAAATCGCATTACTTCGCTGAAGACGAGGTCCCTATTGAATTTACATAATTATTTCAGTTATTCAATCTAAAGGAACTCGACAAAACTATCCTCAGTTCCTATTGTCTGTAAGTGATTACTTTATTTATGTAATTAAGTCTCTAGGTAGGTATACTCACTATTTATTTTGTACGCTATATATAATGATGTAGAAAGAAGATGCTCAATTGTAAAAGAAAGGCTATCAATGGATTTGGGTTCATTGACCCATATCCAGTTCATGGAGCTATACTAAAGGATAAACCACTGGAGACTGAGCACAACTTGTTTCGGTTTCTCACGAACCAGCATTTCTGTAATGAAATACTATTTCCTTACCACGATGGCAAGTGAGTTCTTGTACACATTAAATTTTGCTTACTCGATGTTCAGTATAAATGATGAGTTACTGACGTATGTAAACCTTACATAGGTACCACTAGATTCTTCAAAGCATTTCAGTTGACTTGGGAAGAGTTCACATCATGGACTCACTAAACAAAGACATTGAAGACTACCGCAGCATTATCGATACGCTCCAGAGGTAATTTCAACCATTATCGCACTATATCGGTTTCTGTTGTTCATTTTCTGGGATATCAAGTAGTTATTAACTCATACATTAATTTTCTTTGTCGGGTAGGGTTTAGACACGGCTCAAGAACCAGTCCGCGGTCAATGGCGTGAGGAGCTATTTTTTAAATCACTCTCGGTAAGTAGTACGAGCTAAGTCCGCGCATCTATTTAATTCTAGTTTTTGTGCATTTATCATGCTAGAGTTATTATTTGATTGAATTATATTCTTGTAAAGTGCGCGAGGCAGCCAGGAGGACTAATCTATGTGGATTCTACATGTGCGAGTTCATTCGCATCAGTATTGAGAAGCCCTCGGAAAATGTTCGAGTAAGTAAACAATATATTCATCCTTTATTTTTATTACAAAAAATTGTGTTGAGTCTAATTCATACGATCTCCTTTTTATATAGTTGGACGCGATGCGGGACAAGCTCCTACCAGAGGAGCGCCTAATAGCAATCCAAGAGGAATTTGCTGGATTTTTTGTCGACGAGGTCATAGACCCACGCGGAGAATACTCTATACGTAGACCCTAAACATCCATGTAATGATCTCCATGTAATCAAATAGACATGCTCTTGGACCCGGTTGGGACTCCATGTATGCTTGTAAGAAAAATTATATTATATATTGCATCAATGTGTACAAGTACTGTGTAGTAGCGTTCTGTATGTATACGAAATCTTGTTTCTAATGAAAGCACAAAATGAAAAATAATTGAACACAAAACACAAAATGAAAAGAAAAACACAAAACCCTAAAACCCCATCCCCGCTGCGGCAGCCAAATGGCCCAAAACGCTGCCGCGGCAGGGAACCTTTAGTCCCGGTTCAAACCGGGACTAAATGTGCTGCCGCCCAGCGCGACTCGTAGGGCCACGTGGTTGGACCGCTTGTCCCAGTTCGTAACAGAATCGGGCTAAAGCTTGGACCTTTAGTCTCGTTTTGGCAGTCCCGGTTCGAAATCCGGAACTAAAGGTCCTTACGAACCGGGGCTAATTTTCTGGTTTCTACTAGTGGTCTGTTACGAACCGGGACTAAATGTCCTGCCGCCCAGCGCGACTCGCAGGGCCACGTGGTTGGACTGCTAGTCCCGGTTCGTAACAGAACCGGGGCTAAAGCTTGGACCTTTAGTCCCGTTTTGGCAGTCCCGGTTTGAAATCCGGGACTAAAGGTCCTTACGAACCGGGGCTAATTTTCTGGTTTCTACTAGTGGTCCCTGGATGCAAATTGGAAGTCGATCCTCAAAAGAGAAAAAACTGTCATGTATACGTACTAGATGTGAAACGTACACGCGCGTTTAGGATTGTACTACCTAGACTCGGCGGTCTACATACGCTTGTGTGGATTTATAACGGATTCCGGATCAAAAAAAACGTCGCGTCCGACGGAGTGCAGCTGTGCTACCTTTTTCTCTGCTTAAGCCTAATCAAACTCGAACTAAGTACTCGTGATTTGGGGGCCTTAGTTAATCGGGGGCCCTGATCGATCGCTTAGCTCGTTCGCCCTCATCGACGGGCCTGAGTGGGAGCTGACTAAGATCTAACTTAATTTTCGGTGCTCGGGATGCAAATCCGGTGGAGTGGGAGCTACTGAGCTCTAACTTAATTCCCAGTCAACTAAAAATTCGCAAAACCTATTAACTATTATTTATGAAAGAAAGGCACATGTACGTCAGTTGCTCATGTGCAGTTTTTTTTTATGAAAGAAAGGCAAGGGATAAACGTACTCATGGACTTGAATTATGCGTGCAAGAATGGTTCAATCATAGGATATGTACTAACCACCCTTGAAGATCAAGAAGAGTCTCTCTCCGACACTGACAGGACAAGTTTGAAATCACATGCATATTTCATGGACTTTCTGTGTTTGAAATAGAAATCATACAAAGCGAGCTACCACCAGCAGCTACAAGACGGTATGGCACATGCGTGCATGTTTGGATTCTGCCCTACATAAATTTCCTCCTTTTGCTTTGAGGTGGACTTTGGGGTTCTTTTGAACATGCATGCAGACTGGCACTCTATGGTGGGCTAGCTTGCAATGGTTGACCACACCACGAAGAATGACAAGTGAGCCAACGAAACTGTACATCTTTTTCATGGATATACGTCACTTTAGAAACTCGGTCGAGGATTTCTCTAAAAAAAAGACTAAAAATGCACTTTTTGCAATATTTGTGATCTTGTGTAAAAATTTATCTCTATAAAATCTTGTCACAGTTTACCCCTTAATTTTGACCTTGTAACAAAATTTAGTAAATGTTTAAATTATGTCAGCCTATGCATCTGCCGGCTTTGGCCCGCGCTAGTCCAGTTCGCTCAGTCTACACCACACACAAGTGTCTTCGCTCGGCTTTGCTCATAGGCGACACAGTGCCCCATTGTTCCGTTGCGCCCGCCCTGTGAGTGCTCGTCCATGAATCCCCATTCCCCAGTGATTCGGCCACACCTCCACGCGCATGCACCATGTTCTGCTATTGCTCCACTGTTGTGAATGTGTTTCTATGATGGTGTCTACGTTGGGGACATATATGTTGGATATGTTCTTTTTCAACTAAATACACAGCGCAACCAAACGGGGATATTGCTGCATATATGTTGTTTATTTTAATTTCCCACATTAGTTTCTTCAGATTGTTACAACATTTTTCGTAAATTTTATGCACCACAGAAAATGTGGCGAGGGATGTTACATACACACACAGAAGTGTTGCACTCGAGGGAATTCTATTGCGATGACTGGATGTCCTAGATCCTTTAGCTTAAGGGAATTGGACGGTCGGGAAGAAACCGGCTGGCTGGCGGTAGAACTCGCCCAAGATTTTCATAAACTATGAATGTTGACTCACATGTGTAAGGATGATGTGGCAGCTGACTGATGGACAACTCACAGTCACTAGCGGACCTAGGATGATTTTGAAGCCCGGGCTAAGTATAAATTTGAAGACCAAACATACAATTTTCGGTAAAATTTGAACCAAAATAGTTTGTGTCGGCCAGTTGGAAGCCCGGGCTGGAGGGGTGTTGCGTCTGCCACTGCTCACGGTTCTATTTGCCGAGGGAGTGCGGTGCAACTAGAGATACCCATTCCAGAAAATTGACATAATTTAACAAATTTGACTTTGTCCGGCGAATATTTGAAATTTCACTGATAATTACATGTCCAAGAAGTCCACAGTCAGATGGCATGTACTCTCTCCGTCTCAAAATATAAGATGAGGGAGCATTCATAAAACAAGCTGATCTAGCGTTCAGTTTGGAGAAAATAATAAGATAGGGTAGAAGTAACCGCAGCGGAGCTAATCGTGGTCGACCATCGAAGTTGCCGACGTGCTTCCGGCGAGAGGAACTGTTCCTTTCCGTTGGACGAGGTACGTACGCTCGTGTCCTCCTCCTCCTGAGATTCTTTTTTGGAGTAGGTTTTACTTGTCTTACGGACCGATGGACTGCACGTCTGTACACGTGCTTAATTGTAATGCTGATCATTGCATGTGATGTGAGACAACAAACGAGACTATTCTCTACTCGTTGAGGTGTTCAAAGTTGTCCAGGAGCCACCCATTCAGCCAATTTACTTCCCTATCCACCATAAAATTATCTCTGCCCAGTCCGGGTTTAGTCGTACGGCCGGCACGCCAGTACAAGATAGCTGTACTGCCAAGTTACTGCGACTGGCAATCAACATAAAAATGCGATATATGTATATTCTGAGGAGAAAATGATTTATCCTGGCACCACTTGAAAGTTCCAATATTCTCACAACCTGTTGCTCTTGCAAGATATGGTCGATATTATTGTCGGTCGACGGTAGGAGCACGAAAGAATGACCATACAAGCATACGGTACCAAACTAATTGGTCCCATGATAAGATACGGTCGAGACCCGACAAACCGATAGCACGCCGGCGGCCGGTTCCCAATTCACGGTCAGATATTAATGCTTCGAACACTAGACCATGACTAAGACTAGTCCCAATGGAGGTATCACAGGTGGTATCATGCATTACATGCATGCAAAATGCTCATGTGTCACTGCAATTAATGATGAAAGAGATTGTGTTGGTATCATAGGTAGATACGGTATCATAACATGTAGAATTAGAAAAACTAATCCAAAATAAATCTTGTCCACAATTTTACATCGAGATTCTACAAAACAATAAATACAGTAAGACTATGATACTACTATATGATACTACTATGTATTGTGGAGATGGTATCATATGCTAGTATCATATGCATGATACTACTATATGATACTCCCCATTATGACTAGTCTAAGGCTAGTCATAGTGCAAGTAACTTCAGCAGTAAAGTTGCTTATGTGGCAGTGAGTTAATAAGGGGAGAGGGAGATGGAGTACAATACTCCCTCTGTCTCGTATTACAGGGTTCAAAACGTTTTGCATCATAACAAAGGCAATTTTTCAATGGACTTCTCCTCTCTCCAATTAGATGCCACCATTAACTCCATCTTTTAAACACTACACACATGCAACCAATCAGGGGTGCAAACTGGTTTTATTTTCCATCCACCCTCATGCATGGATATAATTAATAAAGGACTACTACTCTTAATTAAATACATGCAGGCCTTAGAGGCGAGGTATTATAGACAAATATTTTTTTAGATTAGGCCCAGTAAACCAGGACGGAGGAAGTAACATATTTGGTTACTGTAACATCACACATAGCAAGATAAAATGAGTCTATAGCTATAACTATTTGCATGCCACCACACAAATGTTACTGCCCACTATAAAGGTAGTAACATAAACTATTTATATTACTATGCAGTGTGACCAGCCTAAGCCAAATGCTACTAGCTTCGAACTCCTATACTTGGACAAGTTGGCCATAACTATTTTTACCAGGCCAACGGCTAGCTACAAAAGACCGGCGGCTGCTTGTCCGGTAATACATTTCCTCTTCAGCCGTTTTCGATTCAAGACTTCATCAGTCTTGTCCAAAAGCTTTAATTCCCAACGGAATGAATCCGTCCAAGTCCAATTTATTACCATTCTAGAAGCCACGTTAGTTGCAATTAAGAGTTATAATCATTTCTTCTCAACGAGACCAGGTGCGTGCATGCCAGTATTGACGGGGACCTATGAATCCTGATGTTAGCATTCCTAGCTACTAGGTTCGTGATATCCATCGTTGAATCGGGCCGACGACTCGTGCTTGCACGCATGCATATCCATCCGAGTGTGTGTGGGGGAAGATAACTGGAACAACCACGTATGATGGCGGAGTATGTTCCAAGGATAAAAAAGCTTCCAAGAAAGATCTTGAAGACCTATTTGGCACAAGATATAAATATTTTGGTGCAGTACTTGAACAGATTTCCTGCCCATGCAGCAGCGACTTGAAAGCAAGTCAATGCAACGGTTGTCATGCGTACGTATTCTGATCACGCATACTCCGTCCGTCTGCAAATAAGTATACTTTTAGTCTTGTCCTAAGTCAAAGTTAGTATGACTCCAAATTGGTACCTAGTGAATGTGTTTTCAAATATAGTTTCATAATATGTCATTTGATATGATACATGTTGCTATATTTATCTATAAAATTAGTAAAATTTGCTAAAGTTTCAATTAGCCAAAAGATAGAAGTACACTTATTTGCGGGAGTACTCGCCAATGGATCGCGTTGGCACTTCGGACGGAGAAAACGAAGAATAGCAATGATTGTGTGGCCTATGGTCAGTCTCTGCTTGGTCCATCATTGGCACGTATGGCCTGTATGACAATAACTGGACCAAGATAACTTATGTCGCCGCATGTACCATTAGTATATCACATATGTACGGCGAAAAAGTGTTTCGAGGTTGATGTACATGAGGACCAAACTCTAGTTGGACGGTTTAGAGCAGTGGTACTCTAGTTTAAACCCAGATTTGACACTTCCATGTTTTATAAAAGCGGAATATTTTTAATTGGAAGGTGACATTTCTGTCAAAAGCGAAGTGCATGTGATAACGTCAATCTCAAAACCCACCGGATCAGTCTCAAAGACACAGTGTTATAGAGGTGCTCGTAGGAATAGGGTATGCACGCGTCCGTTCATAGAGGTGGGTGTATATATATTTGTGATGTCTATAATGGGTTTCGCAAAAGAAAGATTGTAGATGTACATGAGATTCGGGATGCGTGCATTTTTATTATGCAGAGGCCACACATATACTCTTTTTCCTTTATCGGCCTGATGAGATATTTGAGTTAATAAAAATTCATTTAAAACAGAAAAAATATACAAGCTGTGTGTCCATGCTTAAGCGCCATAAAGTTTGAGCTATATCTTTTATAAACACTTGCCATTATTTCGACTAGAGTAACACACAAGGGGTAATACAGCCTTCCTGCGATTCTTGATGTACACTTCACACTCAGTAATGGAAAGCGTGGTGCGGTAAAGTATGCATTTTCTAACAGCAGCCAACTTTCCCTGATTTGTTCACGACGTGCAGCGGGTCTGGTGGGTACTTTTATCTTGGTCACCATGTTCTTCTCTCTGTTTTGTACTAGATCCATACCAGAAGAACAATGCGCACGTTCGACAGTGACCCAACAACTTTAACCACTTTACTGTAAAAAAAAATGGAAGAGGATAATGTTTTCTGGAAAGGGCGGCATTCCTGCATTTCTTTCCCTTGGACAATGTCTTGAAGGCTTTTGAAAGGTGAATCTTTTACCTTTGCTTGAAAAGGTGGCATCATGACATGAATACGAAAGAAGAAAAAACTTGAGGACCTAATAAGTGCTAGTTGTCTAAAGAAAAGATCTTCCATAGGTCACAACATGTGTTTATTTAATGTACACGGTTTCAAGTGGCGGTTTTCTTTTGCAGCGATCACCTCAGTCCTGATATATATAGGTCATGAGGAATGCGTACAAGGGAGCCGTCACTTTTTCATTAGAAAGGTGTTAACTTTTACGTCGAGACTGGTTAATTATTTGGTGCACGAGGGCATCGTCCAAAGATGTCTAGTTTCCACGTTTTTGCCCACAATGTTGCCCATATCCTGCTATGATTCGAGTGGTTTTCCGCCATATTCCATGTAAATATATCGCTACTCACTAGTAGAAAACAGACGTTTGGTTCAGGGTATTAGTTCCGGTTTTGTTACAAACCGGGACTAATACCCCGGTCCAACGGCTAGAACTGGCCCCAGGAGGGTGGCAGACACTAGCCCCGGTTCGAACGGGACCTTTAGCCCCGGGTCGTGTAACAAACCGGGGCTAAAGGGTTTCAGACAGGCCAGGTCGGGCGCCAGACCCTTTAGACCCGGTTTGTTATACGACCCAGGGCTAAAGGTCTGGCTATATCTTCTTCGAGCCACCATTCAAGCTGGTGGCTCTCCTCTCTCTCTCTCTTTCTTGCTTCAAGCTCGAGTTCATGCCCTTTTTTTCCTCAAGATTTGTCTATATTTTGTGGTGACCCATCTATCCAAAGGTTCTAAAAGGTGAGCAACTTCATCCTTTGAACTCTCATTGCTATATTAGCTCATTTCATGCTCTATCTTATAGATGGATTTGTGGATTTAGTTTGGTAGTAATTTTTGTAGTGATAGCATGAGATCGATGTTTAGATTCTATCTATCTTGTATTAATGTAAGGAACTCTAAGGTAAATATCACAATATGTGGATTCTATCAATATATATCTTGTTTTGGCACATAGAGTCTCGAAAATTGATTTTAGAAGCACACACATGCGTGAGTTCATCATTCTAACTAGCTAGCTGGGCAAAATATCCTTCTTCGTCTACCTGCGTTCAACAAACTGAAAAATTTGTAACAAAGATAGGGTTAATTCATAAAAGCTTGATAAGAAGACATCACAATTCACATATTAGGGAGTGCCTCTATGGCGAGCTCCTCGAAGATGTCTGAGGACGGGATCCTAAGACATCTTCGAGAAGCTCTGCCGTAGTGGTGTCCCTGCTCTCCCACGCCATCTTTCGGTTTATATCTTCTCTAGCTAAATCAGTATGCTGATGGAGCTAACTAATTTCACATATTAGAGAGTGCCTCTACGGCGAGCTCCTCGAAGATGTCTGAGGACGAGGTCCTAAGACATCTTCGAGAAGCTCCGCCGTAGTGGTGTCCCTGGTCTCGCACACCATCTTGCAGTTCTTCACAAGAATGCATACATATTTATAGATTAAGCAGCACAACATAGTGTCGGGCACTGATGACATAATGTCGACACACTCACGCTGGAATAGTGCTGCCACCCACCCAAAATAGTGTCGGCATTTAATTTACTGGCTTAGTGCTGCCCACTGAGGACATAGTGTCGACATGTTGTCTCCACATCCACATTTAGTCCCGGTTGGTGCCTCCAACCGGGACGAAAGGTTCATCATATCTTTAGTCCCGGTTGCTGGTTTTAGATTAGTACTAATTAATTATGATTATGTTTGATGTACTTAATTAATTATATATTGCAGATGAGCCGGCAATGGATGTACGCTGACCGACTCTCTAACGAGTTCATTAAAGGCGTGCATTCTTTTCTTCTTGTGGCCGAGGCAAACAAGCGGAGTGGTTTTATGTCTTGTCCATGTGGTGTCTGTCGGAATCATAAAGAATACTCTTCATCAAGAGTCCTTCACAGCCACCTGTTTTGGTCCGGTTTCATGATCGGCTATAATTGTTGGACCAAGCACGGAGAAAGAGGGGTTATGATGGAAGACAACGAAGAAGAAGACAATGACAACGACTACCCTGAATACGATGGTACTACAATGGAAGACATTGATAAAGAAAAAGATGAAGAACGAGCATCAGATCTGCCCGATGATGATCTTAGTCGGGCCATTGCTGATGCCTAGGAAGAATGCGTAACTGAAAGGGAGAGGTTGAAGTTCAAGAAGATGTTAGAGGATCACAAAAAATTGTTGTACACAAATTGTGAAGATGGGCAAAAAAAACTGGGTAGCACACTGGAATTGCTGCAATGGAAGGCAGAGAACGGTGTGACTGACAAAGGATTTGAAAAGGTGCTGAGAATAATGAAGAAGTTGCTTCCAAAGGATAACGAACTGCCCGCAAGTACCTACGGGAGCAAAGAAGGTTGTCTGCCCTCTAGGATTAGAGGTGCAGAAGATACATGCATGCATTAATGACTGCATCCTCTACCGTGGCGAGTACGAGAATTTGGATGCATGCCCAGTATGCACTTTGCGGTATAAGATAAGACGAGATGACCCTGGTGATGTTGAGGACGAGCGTCGCATGAAGAGGGTTCCTGCCAAGGTGATGTGGTATGCTCCTATAATACCACGGTTGAAACGTTTATTCAGGAACAAAGAGCATGCCAAGTTGTTGCGATGGCACATGGAAGACCGTAAGAAATACGAGATGTTGAGACACCCCGCTGATGGGTCGCAGTGGAGAAAAATCGAGAGAGAGAGTTTCTGGACTTTGCAGGTGATGCGAGGAACTTATGGTTTGGTCTAAGTACAGATGGCATGAATCCTTTTGGGGAGCAGAGCTGCAGTCATAGCACCTGGCATGTGACTCTGTGTATTTATAACCTTCCTCCTTGGTTGTGCATGAAGCGGAAGTTTATTATGATGCCAGTGCTCATTCAAGGCCCGAAGCAACCCAGCAACGACATTGATGTGTACCTAAGGCCATTAGTTGAAGAACTCTTAGTTGTGGCACGGACAAGGAGTATGTGTGTGGGATGAGAACAAGCAGGAGGAATTTGAACTACGAGCATTGTTGTTCATAACAATCAATGATTGGTCTGCTCTTAGTAATATTTCAGGGCAGACAAACAAGGGATACAATGCATGCACACACTGTTTAAATGATACTGAAAGTATATATTTGGATAAATGTAAGAAGAATGTGTACCCGGGGAATCGTCGTTTTCTTCCGCCCTCGCACATCCTAAGAAAGAAAGGTAAGCATTTCAATGGTGAGGCAGATAGCGGGTGTAAGCATATCCGCCGTACTGGTGATGATGTATTTGACATGGTGAAGGATTTAAAAGTAATCTTTGGAAAGGGTCCTGGTAGACAATCTGTTCCGAAGGACGATGTCAGACATGCACCCATGTGGAAAAAGAAATCTATATTTTGGGAGCTACCCTATTGGAAAGTCCTAGAGGTCTGCTCTGCAATTGACGTGATGCACCTGACGAAGAATCTTTGCGTGACGCTGCTAGGCTTCTTGGGCGTGTATGGGAAGAGCAAAGATACACCTGAAGCACGGCAGGACCAACAACGTATAAAAAACCGAGACGGCATGCATCCAGAGCTGTTTGAAGGTACTGCTAGCTACGCTCTTACCAAAGAAGAGAAGGAAATCTTTTTTGAAGTCCTTTACAGTATCAAGGTCCCGTCTGGTTTCTCGTCGAACATAAAGGGAATAATAAATATGACAAAGAAAAAATTTCAAAACCTAAAGTCTCATGACTGCCATGTGCTTATGACCCAGCTGCTTCCGATTGCATTGAGGGGACTCCTGCCAGAAAATTTTCGAGTACCCATTGTGAAGCTATGTGCGTTTCTCTATGCAATTTCTCAGAAGGTAATCAGTCTAGATAGTCTACTAAGGTTATAGAAAGATGTGGTCCAATGTCTTGTCAGCTTCGAGTTGGTGTTCCCACCATCCTTCTTCAATATTATGACTCACCTCCTAGTTCACCTAGTCGACGAGATTAACATTCTTGGTCCTGTATTTCTACACAATATGTTCCCTCTGAGAGGTTCATGGGAGTGTTAAAGAAATATGTTTATAACCGTGCTAGGCCAGAAGGAAGCATCTCAAAGGCATATGGAACAGAGGAGGTCATTGAGTTTTGTGTTGACTTTATTCCTGACCTTAAGCCCATCGGTGTTCCTGAATCACGGCATGAGGGTAGAATTAGTGGAAAAGGCAAGCTAGGAAAGAAAGCATGGATATGTATGGACGGACATTCTCTCACTAAAGCACACTACACAGTTCTGCAAAGTTCCACCTTGGTGGCTCCGTATATCGAGGAACACAAGAATATTGTACACTCCAACAACCCGGGGAAGCCTGGCTCCTAGATTAGAGATGAACATATGAGGACTTTCGGCGGTTGGTTGCAGACACATCTAATGAATGACATAAATGTTGGAGAGCAGTTGTACTTGTTGGCCAGGTCACCATCTTCGACTATATTGACTTTCCAAGGGTATGAGATAAATGGGAATACATTTTACACGATCGCCCAAGATAAAAAGAGCACCAATCAAAATAGTGGTGTCCGATTTGATGCAACAGACGAGAATGGGCAAAAGGATACATATTATGGTTACATAGAGGAGTATGGGAACTTGACGATGGACCTTTTCTTAAGGTTCATTTGTTTCAGTGCAAATGGGTCAAGCTGATAGGAGGCGGGGTTGAGGTAGACAAGAAATACGGAATGACAACAGTGGATCTCAACAACCTTGCGTATAGAGATGAACCATTTGTCCTAGCCAATGATGTGGCTTAGGTTTTTTATCTGAAGGACATGTCTACAAAACCGAGAAAAAGGAAAGATAAGCAAAAGAATACAGCATCCGATGAGCCAAAGCGCCACATAGTTCTTTCAGGAAAAAGAAACATCGTGGGGGTGGAGGATAAGACAGACCTGTCAGACGATTATGATAAGTTTCATGAAATTCTGCCCTTCGCTGTGCAGGATGACCCAAGTATCCCGTTAAATAAGGAAGATGATCCATGGCTACGGATTAGAAGAAAACCCTAACATGTGTGGATGTTGGTGATGTACAATATTATTAAACCTTTATTTTTAATGATCTTCTTATATGTATATGGATATGAACTTTCTCGATCTCAATAGGTAGTATTGCAACTTGTTGTGGCCAGACATTTATTAATATTAAAACGTAAAAATTAGTCATAATCATATCTAGCCCTGTAGTACACAACTTCTGGGTCGTCTTCGGAATCGTCATCGTCATCGTCGTCGCTCGTAGCACGTGGATGGATCCTCAGCCCTTCCTCGTAGCACGCGGATGGATCCTCCGGCCTCGGATTCACGACGCGCGAGGGAGAGGGCTCCCGGATGACGACCCAGTACGCCCTAGGCCTTCACCACCACCACCATTCTTGTGGCTATGCTGCTGGTGAAAGTGTGGGTACCTCAGGCGAGGATGGTCTCCCATGGCGATGTAGCGCATCACACCGGCGATAGTCCGGTTCGCCCACCATAGGCGGCGACCAGCCTCGTTGTGGTTCACTGGGGGCGGGCCATCACCCTCATTCCTGGCGAGCTCCCTTTGACGCCGGTTTGCGAAGAAGGCATTCCAGGTGTTGAGGTTGTCGGGATCCCAATGGGGATCCATCCGCTGCTCCGGCGTGAGCTTGAGGTAGAAGTGGTTCGTGATGGCCGCCTGGCGGGCCGAACCTTGAGACATAGGAGGAACAGGAACCCCTCCAGCGCTCAGCATCCAGCCAACGGGCAGCCGGTATCCCGGCGGGCATGGGTAGCTGGAGGCGCACAGCGCCTCGGTCTCCTGGAGCGTCAGAAATGCCCAGTAAGCGGTGTCGATTGTTGTGAGAGAGAAGGTGTGGATGTGTCGATGGAAATGGCGGTCGACCTAGATATAGAGGGACATGGCGGGAGAACATGGCGGGAAGCGGGGGAAATGGCGGGAGAACATGGCGGGAAGCGGGGGAAATGGCGGGAGAACATGACGGGAAGCGGGGGAAATGGCGGGAGAACATGGCGGGAAGCAGGGGAAATGGCGGGAGAACATTTCTACTATATTTTTGTGAATATTTTGCAATATTATATGTATTTTTTCCATTTTTAAATAATAAACTATATTTTTATTATTTTTTGTGGACATTTCTACTAAATATAATACTTGTTAAATAATAGATAATTTCATTTAAGTTGTATAATAAAGTATGATAATAGATTTAAATTATAGATCTTCGTTTCCTGAAAATTTTGATATATAATACATAATTTTCTAAAAACTCTAAACCATTCTTGGGTTTGGCGCCAAAAATAACCTTTAGCCCTGGTTTGTATTACAAACTTGGACTAAAGGTCCCCTTTAGCCCCGGAGTTTCGGCGCGCGGGAAGTGCGGCGGGCCGAAAACACCTTTAGCCCCGGATTGTAATACGAACCGGGGGACTAAAGGGGGGTGGTATAAATACCCCACCCCCGCCCCACGTCGTGGCACGACCCGGAGATCAGTTTCTTCTTCCCGCAGAGCTCATCGCGCCCACACCGTCCGCCGCGCCGCCGAACGCGCCGCCCGTCTCCGCCCCGCGGCGCCCGTCCTGCCGCGTCCGTCCCTCCTCGCCGCGCCCGTCCGCCCGCCGCCCGTCCCAGCCCGGCCCATCCGTCGCCCGCGCCGTCGCCGCCCGTGCCAAGGAGGGATCGCCGCCGCCGCCCGCGCCCTCGCCCGTCCCGCGCCGTCGCTCGCCGTCGTTGCTCCCGCCGCGCTGCGCCGCCCCCTGTGGGTGAGGTATACGTGTAGTTAATTAGGGTGATTTTGTTAGTTAATTAGGGATTTTATTTAGTTAGGGATTTAGTTATAATTAGGGATTTTAGTAGTGATTTAGTTAGGGATTTTAGTTAATTAGGGATTTAGTTAATTAGGGATTTTAGTAGTGATTTAGTTAGGGATTTTAGTAGTGATTTAGTTAGTGATTTAGTTAGGGATTTTAGTAGTGATTTAGTTAGGGATTTTAGTTAGTGATTTTAGTTAGTGATTTATTTAGTTAGGGATAATAGTTATTGATTTAGTTAGGTATTTTAGTTAGTGATTTTAGTTAGTGATTTTAGTGATTTAGTTAGTGATTTTAGTTAGGGATTTTAGTTAGTTTATTATTAGGGCTTAGGGTTTTATTAGGGATTAGGGTTTATTAGGGATTAGGTTTAGTTAGAATACTTAGTTAATTAGGTTTAGTTTAGTTAGTGAGAGGTTTAGGGTTATTGTTATTAGGACAATATATACTTAGTGATTTAGTTACAGTTTATGTTTTATGATTGGTTTTTGATATTATTTAGTTATGCCGCCTCCATCTCGTCCGAGCCTACTGGACTCCGTCGGGGATGTCCGAGTCTGGGCTCCGCCGGGTTGGCACTCGGAGGTGCTACCTATCGGGACTCGTACCTTGGTGAGGAATCCGGGTATCATCGTCGACCCGGAGCTTCTTTGGTGGCGTCCACGAGGTCTAGGAGTGGTGCAGAGGGAGCCAGCCCCAAGGAGATGGTACGTCGTCGTATCAGGGAGGAGGACGAGCATGTACAGCGATACATGTATCTTTTGGAGACTAGGTTCTCCAATATCTGGCAGGTTCACGGATCTCACCCGAGCTATTCTCCGGTGATGGTTCCTCTTCTATGGCTGCAGAGCTCCCGTAGCACAGAACGCGGCAGCCGCGTTCGCTAGTTTATCTTAATAATGTACTTTATCTTATACTTTATCCTATAATGCACCCGAGTTATTCTCCGGTGATGTATTAATAATGTACTTTATTTTATACTTTATCATATAATGCACCCGAGCTATTCTCCGGTGATGTATTAATAATGTACTTTATCTTATACTTTATCCTATAGTGCACCCGAGGTATTCTCCGGTGATGTATTAATAATGTACTTTATCTTATATTATTGTACTTTATCTTAATCACTAAGTACTGTATCCGAGTTGTCGCAGTTGTAACATTCTTTTACTTAATGCAATATTCTTTTTCTGTATTAGTTAAGCTATTGACGGTAGACAGAATAAAGAGGAGCTTCTCAACATGATAGATGAGGGTACTGGGGGGTCTAATTATGATGGCTCCGAATATCTTAATTTGTCTAGAGGAGACGATGGTGGAGAAAATAGTGGAGACGATGGTGCTGACCATGGTGGAGACCATGGTGAAGACGCCATAATAATGACAAACTCCGTCGAGGTATATAAAGCATCTATCGATCGTTCACTAGTATAGATGCACTAGTTGATTCGTATATATGTACTGACGAATGTTTCTTCTCTTAGACCTCCGCTTCCGGCAAATCTTCTACAAAGACAAGAGGCCCGACACACAAGTTTCCCGCTGATGTCCGTTTCAGCATTGACTTAGTCTCTCCGCAGAGTCAACCGCTAGAGCCCAAAGAAGCTGCGAATGCATTTACAAGTCAATGCGGAGTGATTGTTAGAGACAAAGTCCCGATCACCACGCGAAACTGGAACAAGCCAGGAAAGAAAAAGGATCCAGCTGGGGCTAGTTTTGTAGATGACAGAGCGAAAGATACGATGTGGAATTCTCTCATGACACATTTCACCCTACCGGTCTTGGAGACTGATGAGCTCACACAGCAAATGACGAGGAAAGTCAAGCACTTTGCTCTTAAGAAGATGGCCGAACTATTCAGGGATTGGAAAAAAGATTGTACCACAAGTACGTCTTGAAGAAAACAACTCCTCCATTCGTTGGCCCACTAGAGTTGCAGCAGGATAACTGGGCCGCATTTGTAGAACACAAGACCTCGGCACCAGCTAAGGCAATATCAGCAAAAAATAAGGAAAATGCAGCCAAAAAGAAATATCACCATCATATGGGTACAGGTGGCTACAGGAGTGCCATGCCTAAGTGGGATAAAGCTGAGGCTAACCTAGATGCTAAAGGGGTCACTCCAGCTATGTCTAGTTGGCCCTTGAGGTCAAGAAATTGGGTATTCGGGCATGGGGCATCATTAGACCCAGAAACAAGCGAGATTGTTGCATCCAAAGAAATTTCTTCACCCAAGAAAGAACTTGTTAAAGTGATAAAAGAGGTTGAAGAGGGAACATTTGTTCCCGACAGAGAGAACGATGAGCTGACAAAGGCTCTCGGGAATCCTGAAAAGGCTGGACGAACAAGAGGGTTCGGACCTTCTTATCCATGGGTTATCGGGTTTCCCGAGCACCGTGACACGTACAGAAGCCGATCGAGAAGAATAAACCGGCAAAAAGAGGAGGATACGGAGCGGTTCGCGAGGTTTGAAGCCATGCTGCAGGAGTATCGCCACGAGCTTAATGAACTTAAAGGACTCCGACAGCAAGATCCTACACCAGACAGTACGGTCGGCCCATTGAAACGGAAAAGCAGCGTGGCTTCGACGGAGGGCCACGGTAATGATGCAACAATGGATGTGTACCCCGTGGATGCAATTAAGGAGAAGACTAGTTGTGAGCTGCATGTTGAACTGAAGAATATTTCCATGAAGGTGGCGGTCGGCTTTGCTTTACCTTCTGCACCGGGAGCGACCTACCATTGCAATCCGATTCCAGCTGGCTATGCTCGTATCGGTGTGGATGAAATTCTACCTATGTGTCAGTCACTACAGCTTGACATCCCTGGAGGTGAAGGGGAGACGACACTGGGAGAAGTCACGAGTGGCTTCATTATTTGGAAAAAAGAATACGTCAAGTTTCCAGGCTTGACACCAATGCCACCTTCTCCACCAAGGCAACCGTCTCCTCCCAGTGCACCGTCTCCTCCAAGTCCACCTCCAAGTGCACCGTATCCTCCCAGTAATAGTCCAATCCATGACCCCAACACGAGTCCATCTCAATCTACGCAGCCGCCTCCACCTACTAAGGGCCAAAAGCGGAAGAATACCACCGCTCCGTCGAGCGATAACCAACGCCCGAAGCGACAGTTGTCGCCCCTCCCAAGAGTACCGCCGGTTCCTCCCAAGAGGGCTTACGACCTGACCGATGAGGAGTCCGATGCGGTCGTACGGGCCGAAGTGGATGCTCATTTAAAAAAGAAACAACCTAAGCCAGAGGTCCAAATAAAACCGAAAACCAAGGAGCACTTTAGGAAATTACTGACGCAGCCATCCCAAGCTCAGTTAAATGCGCCAGATGACTATACACGATATCTTCAGAAGACATTGAAACAGAAGAGATCAAGCGGTAGAGGAAGCATCAAAAAAGAGGTTCCCCAGTAGGGGGAACAAGCAAAACAATCGAGTGGTAGCGGAAGCATCAGAACAGACGTCCCCCAGCTGGGGAAACAAGCAAAACAATCGAGTGGTAGCCGAAGAACCAAAAGAGATGTTCCCCAGCTGGGGAAACAAGCAAACCAATCGCTCCCCCCACTCCAGGTGAACATACCCAAACCTCAACTATATGAGGAAGAACCTATGGATCCGGAAACGGCTAGGATATTGGCCGAGCAATGTGGTATGCCTATTCATGAAATTATTCACGGCCATATACCCAAGGCTGAGGTAGCACCCAAATTTGTTAACGGGGAGCCTCTGGTCAGTTCTGAGAGGCTTCGGGATATGCCAACATAAATGCGAGGATTCCATGAATGGTACATGAAAGCATCAAAAGAACAGCGAAATTGGCTCATACTGTAAGTTTGAAAATCGCATTACTTCATTGATGACGAGGTCCCTATTGAATTTATAGAATTATTTCAGTTATTCAATCTAAAGGAACTCGACAAAACTATCCTCAGTTCGTATTGTCTGTAAGTGATTACTTTATTTATGTAATTTGGTCTCTATCTCAGTTTGTTCAATTCATTGTCGGTAAGTATACTCACTATATTCTTTTGTACGCTATATATAATGATAAAGAATGAAGATGCTCGATTGTAAAAGAAAGGCTATCAACGGATTTGGGTACATTGACCCACATCGAGTTCATGGAGCTATACTAAAGGATAAACCACTGGAGACCGAGCACAACTTGTTGCGGTTTCCCATGAAACAGCATTTCTGTAACGAAATACTATTTCCTTACCATGACGATAAGTGAGTTTTTGTACACATTAACTTTTGCTTACTCGATGTTCAGTGTAAATGATGAGTTACTGACGTATGTAAACCTTGCGTAGGTACCACTGGATTCTTCTAAGCATTTCACTTGACATGGGAAGAGTTCACATCATGGACTCACTAAACAAAGACATTGAAAACTACCGCATCATTATCGATGCGCTCCAGAGGTAATTTCAACCATTATCACACTATATCGGTTTCTTTCGTTCATTTTCTGGGATATCAAGTAGTTATTATTAACTCATACATTAATTTTCTTTGTCGGGTAGGGTTTGGACACAGTTCAAGAAACATGTCCCCGGTCAATGGTGTGAGGAGCTATTTTTTAAATTTCTCTCGGTAAGTAGTACGAGCTAAGTCCGCGCATCTATTTAATTCGAGTTTATGTGCAATTATCATGCTGGCATTATTATTTGATTGAATTATAATCTTGTAAAGTGCGCGAGGCAGCCACAGGGAACTAATCTATGTGGGTTCTACGTGTGCGAGTTCATTTGGATCGATATTGAGAAGCCCTCGGAAAATGTTCGAGTAAGTAAACAATATTCACCCTTTATTTTTATTAAAAAAGTCGTGTTGAGTCTAATTCATACGATCTCCTTTTTACATAGTTGGACGCGATGCAGAACAAGCTCCTACCAGAGGACCGCCTAATAGCAATGCAAGAGGAATTTGCTGCATTTTTGTCTCGACGAGGTCATAGACCCACGCGGAGAATACTGTATAAGTAGACCCTAAAGCATCCATGTAATCAAATAGACATGCTCTGGACCCGGTTGGGACTCCATATATGCTTGTAAGAGTAATTATATTATATATTGCGTCAATGTGTACAAGTACAGTGTAGTAGCGTTCTGCATGTATACGAAAACTTGTTTCTAATGAAAACACAGAATGAAAAATAATTGAACACAAAACATAAAATGAAAAGAAAAACACAAAACCCTGAAACCCCATCCCCTGCCGCGGCAGCCAAATGGCACAAAATGCTGCCGCGACAGGGAACCTTTAGTCCCGGTTTGTAACACGACCCGGGGCTAAATGTTCTGCCGCCCAGCGCGCCTAGCAGGCCACGTGGTTGGACTTCTAGCCCCGATTCGTAACTGAACCGGGGCTAAAGCTTGAACCTTTAGTCCCGCTTTCGTAGCCTCGGTTCGAAATCCGGAGCTAAAGGCACTTACGAACCGTGGCAAATTGTCTGGTTTCTACTAGTGACTCGTTTTCATAGATAACTCTTCTATTGTTTTGAGAAAAGGGCAACACATCAGCCGATTGCTTGGAAAAAATGGCAGTTTTGTTTTGTACTACTACAAAGTACAAAATGAACAAGTGTGTCAATGCAGTTTTCTCCTCAAAACTTTTTTATCAGTAATTTTTTGTTTTGTTTGAAAATGGCAGGGACTCTGTCTTTGTAAGCAGAAATCAGCCCACCAATTCTGTTAGTACCTTTTTCCCCTGGGAATATCTATTCTGCTAGTAAAAGGCCTTTTATATATTTTGTAGAAACGGGCCAGATCAAGGCCGAAAGTAGTAGATGCGGAGGTGTAGGGATGTAAATGGCACGGATAATTTCCGCTCCGAATCTGCATCCGCATCCATTTTTTAGGATATGGTATGAATTTTTAGATATCCGGCGGATATGGATGCAGATGCGGATATTTATCGATCGGATATCCGATGAATATGGTAGCGGATATGGTATTGATGATATCCGATGATAAGGATAATCCGACATTCTATGCGAATTATCCGAGGAATTCAAATAGGATAATCCGATAAATCTAGCACAACCCCAATATCTAGACAACCTAGTTAGCCTATTGACGATGCTACGTATGCATGTTATATTATATTATTACCAATCTTGCATATTTATACTACTCTTATCTAGTGTTGCATGCTTTCTTGGCTTTTTTTGCATAATTAAATAAATTTTTAATTTTCTATGTGTATTTGTTCGATTATCCTCTTCTGATCCGATTCCGCTCCGTATCCGCTCCATATCCGCATCCGATATAATCCGCATTCGAATCTGCATCCGGCTATTATCCGCTCCGATTCGAATCCGCTAAAAAATATGATAAAGGATATGGAAATAGCACTATCTGATCCGATCCGATCCGATTTCATCCCTACGGAGGTGTCCCACCCGATATGTTGACTGGACCTTGTTACTATGCCCATGTACCAAAGCGGCCCAGGAAAACGAGCACGCATCAGGAAGGAAGTTTAAACTTGGTTCCCTAAAAGAAAAACTGAAACTGGAAACTGCAATCCGGATGATCATCTGATGAACAGAGTTGACCTATCAGGGCATGTACAATGTTTGATAAGATGGTCTTGTCTTAATTAGGACACATAATTTTAATATGATGATAAAATATCATATACAATGGATGATCTTTTAGTCTTATCTTCAGCAACACATATCCCTAAATACGTGGTGAGACATATCGTGCTAAGAGATCTCTTAGCTAAGATAAGGCTGTCTTTTTTTATTTCTCTCTCCTCCAACTCAGAAATTATCTTACATGGCATTGCTAAGATAAGACCATTGTACGTGTCCTCATAAGTTCATCCTCGGTGTTTTGTGATGCATGTGCAGCCTCATCATTTACAGCACTGAATCAGTCATATTAATAGCCTTAACTTTCTCTAAATACTTAACTAGATGCACCATTAATAATAACCGGAGGGAGTAGTACTACTTAGTAGTACTGTACCATTTTGAATCGTATATGTGATGCCTTCTTCACGGCTACCACGTCTGCATATTCTGTGCGTGACATTTTCTATCTCTCTCGGAATCGGATAAGTACATTTTTTACTCACGGCCGCCCGCCCCGCCACGTACATACCTTCCCTTGATTTCCTTCTCTCACTGAGATGTGAAGTCGTCTGTGTTCTCCCAAGGCTCATGCGAGTCAGATAAGGTACTCCCTCCGGTTCATATTAATAACCTTAACTTTATATAAAGATATGGATTCACCGTCGTCGGGCCCCTTCTCTATACGCCGACGGCCTCGCTTGCCACGTGTCCGTCCTTGCAGCCCTGCGCGGTACTTATGCTGCCGTCGGGCCAGATTGACTACTGGGCCACGCAGCACCCTACGCCGACGGCATTGCCTAGCTTGACTACTGGGCCACGCAAGACCCCGCCGACGGCAATGCCGTCGGCCCAGGTTGACTATGCGCCATCTGGTCATCTCTACACCGACGGAATTGCCGTCGGCATAGAGGTTGCCCAGTTTTATCTTATTGGTTCTGTTTTGCTTCATTTCCTGCACAAATAAAACTCCCGCAATCCAAATTCTAGGCAGAGCATTCAAAACATACACCTAAAGCATTTAACACATACACATAAAGGCAAACATAAGGTCATCATCATCAAAATATCAAATAGGTACATGATAGGTAGATCATCCACATAGGTAGTATTGATACAAAAGTTCCCTACACATCCGGAGAGCTAGAGAGACCCGTGTCTCCCCGCGTGAAGTCAGGCGTATGACAACGTGGAGCAGCCGCCGTTGAACCAGCACCGGAAGAAGGAGGAGTAGCACCGCCACGACCGGTAGAAGGAGAAGCATCAGCATCAGGAGTAGAAGCACCACCACCCGAAGCAGCAGCGGAAGCACCAGGAGAACCACGGCCAGTATCAACCGGTGTCATCGTGCGCGAGAAAGTCAGCGCAGCGGCTGCTCGACCAAAGGGTACCATGGTGGAATATCCCGCTCCCTACACGTTTGGGCCAGAGTTAGCAATCACCAAGACATAGTTGCGCGGTAACAACGTAGTTAGCAAATATTTTACCGGAGTCCCTGAGTAGAAGCCCAAAGCAAATTCGTCCTTCGACGGGAAGATTGGCTGCACCCCCGGCCTAGCTAGCCATGGCGGTAGCATATCCCGCTCTCTAGTGGCATAGAACTTCTCGTCAGCCTGCAAGAAAGTTTAGGTGGTAAGCGTTGCACAATTTAATGTTTAAACTAGGGAAAGCGGGACTTGTCATCTTTTGCAAAAAGAAGGTTAAAGCTTACAGCATCTCGTAGCTCTGCCCACTCCTCGTAGGCAGCTGAGGCCTGCTTCCACGCCTCAGACGCCACCACATGTTCCATATGTGCGGCCTTGTAGGCCTCGTCCAAAGCCGGCTAAAATTTTAAAAATAATGAATCTCGTTAACTTAGCCACTTGGGAATAAATATCAGAAAGAGGATGGAAATAAGAAAAACTTACATCGGTGTTCGCTTGGGAAGGCCGTCGACGAGGCGAAATAGAGGGTCATCAGTGGTGAGGGTAGCCTTGACACGCGCGAGGATCAAATCAGGAGTTCGCGGGGTGACCCTATAGAGAACCTTCAAACGGCCTTGCTCCCGGCCGCGCCCCGCCACGACCAACGCTCTCACATCGGTCTCCTCATACCTAGGGTCTTCCACCTCCGGGTGAAAAGCACTTAACACCTCGAGGTAGGCTAGACCATCCACCTCGGCAGTGCCGTAGAAGCCAGGAAGCGAGGGCTGGGGCTCAGACAGATCGGGCTTCTTCATCTTCATCCTTTCCCAGACTTCGTAGTTAGAAACAGGCCTCCCTAGCTTGGCCTCCTGCATCGCGGAAGAAATGTTTTGCATATCAAGTAGGAACATGAGGGGAAATAAATGAAGGTTGTTCCATGTATATGCATACCATTTTGGCCTTGAAGCGATCATGGTTGAGGTTTCCTACACAATGTGTCCCCCCGGAGCCACGGTTTGCATTGTTCCGCTCGCTCAAGGGGTTGAACTCGGGGTCTTCCCTGCGCCACCTCGCTGTCAACGCCTCCCATGCGTCATTCTTACCATCGGCCCACGATGGCATAACCTGAAAAATCAATTCTCATTTGAAGAAAGGATAATGCAATTGCAACTTAGCAACGACGTAGAATCTCATTGACAATTTACTTACCCCGGCGTAATCTTCCTGGGACAAGCTTGGTTGTACCTTCACATTATCATGCTTCGGCGCCTTCTTGCCCAACTTCTGGGAGCTGTATAGATTGGTGGTGGTATGCTTCTGATTGTAGAACTGTTCCGTGCCAACCTCGTACAAGCCCCCCGCAAAGTCTTGTCTGCCTTGTCCTGCTCCTCTAGAAGCACCCTATAGAATCTCTTCCATCATGCATAAAAAATTGTGAACATAACTTGAAAAGTTAGCATGGTGGGGTCATCAACTATGAAGAAAACTCAAAAAGTTTGCCTTACCCAAAACTTGGTGATCACGGCATCAGAAGCTTTCCCATAGCCCGGGTACTCGGCGGCCTCATAGTGTGCCCAATGCGTGGCTAGCTTCCTCTCACCGCCAGGGATGGGAGTGTAGAAGCCCGGCCAAAACTTCCTAATTAGAGCTCCAACTAAGGTGTTAGGCGCACGGGTACCCGGGGGAAATGTCCAATTGCTGCACAATAATCAAACATTAGTATATGCCAAATTGTTATGACCAAAATGAAATTACATGCCACTTACTCAATGCCGTTAGGCGTAATGATGGGTTTCTCCTCCTCGGAATGCAGTTCAAATTTTTCTTCGGGGACACCTGATTCCCCATGAATCTTTGGCTTCTTCGATGGCGCAGACGACCCCGACTCCTGGTCTCGAGAACCCCCCTCCTGGTCTCGAGAACCCCCCTCCTGGTATCGAGCCTCCCCCTCCTGGTCTCGAGACTCCCCCTCCTGGTCGCGAGATCCCCCCTCCAAGTCTCGAGACTCCTCCTCGTCAAGAGACTCTGAGTAAGCAGACTGGAAAGCCACGTCGCCTAAAGCAGAGGGTAGGTCACTCAGAAGGATTACACCATGTCCTCCACCTCGTCCTCCACCTCGTCCTGCACCTCGTCCTCCCCTCAGGGGAAGCCCCACTCCTCCCTCACCTTGTCCTGCACCTCGTCCTGCACCTCCTCCTCTCTGACTGGAGTCAGTGTAATGCGGGTTCGGAATGGGTTCTCTTCCACTTTTGGTAACCTTCTTCTGCTTCATCACCCTAAGCAAAGAGGATGGTGATTCCTTGTTTTGGCTCATATCGGTCAATCACCTACATTGAGAAGAGGTAAACAATTAAGAAAAATGATCCAATTAAGAAGAATAAAGACGTAATGCAATTATGGATATAATAAAGATGAAAAATAAAGACAGAATTAAGAAAAATAAAGACATAATTAAGAAAAATAAAGACGCAACGCAATTAAGAAGCATAAAGACCTAATAAAGACATAAAATATGAAATAAAGACATAAAAGACCCTCACCACTCATCATCACTCTCATCATTATGTCTTGGGTTCTCATCAGCACTATCAACATCACTATCACGTGAGAAGAAAGTTGGAGGCTCATCGCATGGTGTAGGCTCATCATCGTTGCCATTTTTCGAATGTAACTTGGTGAGCATATTTATGTCCTTTATATTCGTGACTACCTCACCACGAGTTTGACCATCGTTCTCAAGGTCCTCAAGATCTTGTAATTCAAAGTCCCCAAAGTTCTCTTGCTCTTGATAGAAAATTCCCGCATATGTTTTAGGGTCAATGTTGTTGTAATCATCGTCGGAGGGCATGGGTAGCTTACCATGTGGCGATATCTGGAACACGACTTCCCAGCCCTTCAGTTCCTCTTTCTGACATGGGTAGGGAAAATAATAAACTTACTTGGCTTGTTGAGCCACAACATAGACATCGGATCCGCTATAGGT
The DNA here is from genome assembly GCA_910589775.1 of Avena eriantha. NCBI lineage: Eukaryota > Viridiplantae > Streptophyta > Magnoliopsida > Poales > Poaceae > Avena > Avena eriantha. Next base: position 25,319,496 of record OU342744.1, on the reverse strand, counting down.
GGTTGAAGGCCGTACTTCAACTAACCCAATGGAAGGGGTACTTCTCTGTCCACCATGTGGGTCGAACCAGTGGCACTTGAACACAACGAGCTTGAGTTCTAGGGGTGTATTATTGAACGTCATCTAGTATACGTTTACTAATCAAAGTCATCAGCACCTCTTGTGAAGACCCCGGTATTTATAGTCTTTGCATTAGCCCGATGGTTCTGGTGAGACTCTGTGTGGAAGCGATACCCATTCACATCCTACTTCTCATACATCTCGACTCTATGATTACAACCTTGAGAGACACATCTCAACTCATCTGACATCTCAACGTTGGGATCAGCTCCCTACAAGTTCAGTACAAATTGTGCATTAGTTACGTGTAGTAAGAGGAACAAGTCGTGGATTGCCGGGTAAGAGGGACAGGTTAAAAATTACCTTCTCATAGAACCAAGACGTGAAATTTTTCTTTCCAGGGGCACCCTCTTTCAGAAGAGTGTCCAACTCCGCATCAGAGGGATCCGTCGTTCCCGACCACATTTCATCCGTGAATTGGCTAAAGGTAATTTTTTCACCATATTACCTAAGGAAACTGGGCACTTCATTTTCTTCATCATCCTCTTCCTTCTCACCGCGGACCACTTCCTTCATGTTCATAAGCGCATAGAGCATTATGCAACCCTTCTCTTCCTTTTTAAGGTATAAATGGTTGCGCCACCGGCCTTGCCACCGGGAAACTGGAAGAGGAGGAGTTTGGGGTCATGCTTGGGCTCATCGACATTGTACTGACACACCGGGTTATGCATAGTGGGAACATCATCATCATAGTACGTTGTCGTGGCGTTTGTTATCTCCTAGAGAATAGTTGCCTCAGCTATGCTTGCTTCAATAGCACTTTTGTTTCCACATTTGTATCTAATATACTTAAACTCTCTCTCAATACAAAACTGCCAACGAAACTACACCGGCCCACCCAAGAGTGCCTCATTCGCGAGATGCACAATGACATGTAACATCGGAGTAAAGAAGCCAGGCGGGAAGATCTTCTCTAACTTGCATAGCAACTCCGGCACTACATCATGCAGCTTCTCAATAATCAGGGGACATATCTGCTTAGCACAGAGCGTGCGGAAGAAATGGCTCAACTCCACAAGCACTCTCCAGACATGCTCAGGGAGATACCCTCGAACCATCACCAGCATCAGCCACTCAATCCTTATATGATAGTCGTGACTCTTGAGCCCAGTGAATTTTCCAGTTGAAAGATTGACTCCCTTGCTCATATTCGAACAATAACCATCAGGGAACATCATGAAAAATTTGAGCCACTTTAATGACTCCTTCCTTTGAAGGCCATAAAGACAGTAGTTGGCATGCGGCTTGAACCAATTTTTCCGATTGCGTTCAGGAGGTTGCATGTGTAGTCTCTTCCTATCACATAGCTCCTCAACATCGACTCTCGCCTTGACATTGTCCTTTGACTTCTCAGGAATATTCAGGACTGTGTAAAAAAGGGACTCTACGACGTTCTTTTCGGTGTGCATCACATCGATGTTATGGGGAAGTTCGAGGTCCTTGTAATACGCGAGCTTCGTTATGCCGGCCTCGTGAGGCCAGTTGTGCGTTACACCATATCCTGCAAATTGTGGGACACCGGACTCAGTACGCACGAGAGAACGTAGCTCAGCATCAACAGCTACACCATCAAACGTTGGTATCTTTTTTTTTCAAGCACAACTTTTCCCTTGATGAAGTTCTTTTTGTCTTCTCTAAATCGATGCTCTCTTGTGAGGTACGGTCCATGCGTGTCAAATGCAGAATACTTTTTACCCGCCTTTAGCCAAAGGAACTCAAGTAGGTGCCTGCACACTGGGCATGGCCACTTACCAGTTGTACACCATCCGCAGAATAGGGCATACCCAGGCATGTCGTGCATGGAATAGTGGAACCAAACTTTCATATAGAAGTTAGTCTTTGATGCACGGTCGTATGTCAATGTTCCGTGGTGCCAAGAGTGGTTCAGACCTTCCACAAGCGGCTGCATGTAGACACTCAAATTCTTCCCTGGGTATTCAGGCCCTGGAATGATCAGCGACAGGAATATGGTCTTCCTTTGCATTAGGGCTCCGGGAGGGAGATTGAGCGGAACAACAAATGCGGGCCAGCAAATGTAGGAGGCAGTCAACATACCATATGGATTGAATCCATCGGTTGCTATCGCACCTCTGACATTCCGAGCCTCTGCTGCCTCATCGGGGTGGTCTTTATCAAAGTTCTTCCATGCCTTACCATCAGATGGATGTCCCATCTTTACCCGTCTGTGCTCGTCCTCGTATCTCTTCCCCGTCTTGTGCCATGTCATTTGTGTGGCAGACTCCTTGGTCATGTAAAGCCGCTGGATTCTTTTTATGAACGGGAGATAACGAAGAATCTTCATAGCGACTTTTGACTGTGTCATCTGACCATCGGCTCCCTTTACCTCATGATATCTAGAGGCCCCACACTTGCTACAGTACTTGTCATCCGCAAACTGTTTCCAAAACAAGAGGCAACCTTTTGGACAACAATCTATCTTTTCGTACTCCATGTTAAGCGCTCGCACTATTTTCTTCACTTCGTACATGGTTTTAGGCAGACAATGCCCTTCGGGCAACATGTTACCAAATGTCTGCAGATGATCTTCAAAGCATGAACGGGTGTTTCCGTACTGGAGCTTTTTAGTTAGTAATTGCGAGATGACATCAAGCTGAGAAATCTTTGAACCCTCGTACAGAGGCCTCTTAGCCGAGGACATCATATCATAGAAGGCCTTCGTGCTTGGCTCTGGTTCCTCCGGTTCACGCGGTTCTTCTGGTTCTGGTGGTTCCTCTGGTTCACCTGAAGATGGCGAATCTACCATGTCGGCCTCACGGAGATCATCTAGCAAGTTCCTAATCCCATCACCATCAATGCCATTGATCCGCTGCCACATCACCTCACCTCTGTCACGGTCGTACTGAGTAAAATCGATCGTCGTGACGTAGTCCAGCATATACCCAGATTTCAAAAGGTGTTTTCTCATATCATCCTTGGACTGACGATGACGCTTATTACAACGAGCGCAAGGGCAAGTTGGAAGAAGGCCTGCCCTAGAACCACGCGCTAACTCCTTCACTAAGATATCGGTCTTCCATAGCCACTCCTCTGTTTTGTCAACAACACTAATACGGCCAATGTACATCCACCCGTTATCACCCACCCTCTACTTTATTGGCAGCCAAACAATAAACATGGCATTTCATATCAAATAATAGCATTAAACTAAATGCATCATATTTTTTATTTCTCTATGAGACAACACGCATGACCTACATCTCTAATAGGCATAGAGGTTCCTAGCAGCCGCCGGATCCGTAGATTGGGTACATTCTACATGCTCTACCCTGCTTCGAGATAGAATTTCGGCAGCACCTCCCCGCTGCTCTCCCGATACACGTCTCGGCAAAAAGCCGAGAGGATGTGCATCTGGAGAACAACAGGGCGGCGCTGCCAAAATCCTGACTCGGACTAGGGAAGAGCATGGAGAACGTATCCAACTATGCATCAGCCGACTGTCCCGTAAATGCCGCAAGCGTTACGGTTCATAATATGCAAATCTAACCCTATGTGCATATTTATCCGCGTAACGCTTACGGACGAGAAAAGACGCCTAGGTGACGCGACAAACTCAGTGATCTAGACACTTAAATAAAACCAGAGGTACTTGCAAGAAAGGAGAACGGATTTCTTACCCTAGAAGCGTGACCGACGGTGAAGATCACCGACGCTCCTGCAAACCGCCCTCAGTCAACATCCCCACTCTCAAACTCAATGCATATCCTTGCACGATAATGCAAGGTTCTATTATTAGCAAGTTCACAAGTCCCGGTTCATATGGCGCTCGACAGAAAAAGAGAAATGCACTCCATGTGCATTTAGCACCTAATTCACATACATGTATATTGCACTACACAAAAAAATTGCCTTACAATTGCCTTTCCAAGGGGAAGCGCTCGCGGGCGGGTGGGCGTGGCGGCACCGGCTCGGCCTGAGGAGGGTGCGGCCTCCCGAGCGGGCGGGTGGGTGTGGCGGCATCGGCTCGGCCTGAGGAGGGTGAGGCCTGGCGGGCGGGCGGGGCGACTGTGGGAAGGGAGGGCAGGGTACAAAGGGAGGGGCGGGCGGGGCGCTCGGGCCGGGGACAGAGGGAGGGCCGGGGACAGAAGGAGGGGCAGGCAGGCAGGGAGGGGCAATGCCGGCTCGGGGGGGAGGTACGGGTATAGAGGGAGGGGCGGGCGGGGAGGGAGGGGCGGGGGTGGGGACCTGAGGAGCGACGGGCGGGGAGCAGCGGCGGCGGGGAGTGAGGCGAGCGGCGGCGGCAGGGAGGGAGGCAAGCAGCGGCGGCGGGGAAGGAGGAGAGCGAGCAGCGGCGGCTGAGGGGAGCGAGTGCGTGAGCAGCGGCGACTGAGGCTAGCGAACAAGTGGAGGAGAGGACGCGGGCAGGCAAGGGTTATCCACTCGTTGCTCTACACTGACGGCAAAGTCGTCGGCCTAGGCAGGCTCACTTATGCCTGCTGGGCCCGGTCCACACGCTGCTCTACGCCGACGGCAAAGCCGTCGGCCTAGTAATTTTTTCTTTTTTCCATTTTAATAATCCCTATATTATATTTTTTTAGTATATTACTTAATTTCTGTGGTTCAAAAACATTTCATTACATTTTTACTCCTCTTTTTTAGTTTTTGGGTATAACATACGTTTTTATATCCACGCATGTCCGGGTAGAGGGTCACACCTAGGGCCTACGCATGGCACCTACCAACCTTGCACCACTATCACACACATGTGCTAGGGGCACATGCAAGTTTTCATGTGATTCCGACGCTCCGGTGGTCTTCCTCCAGCGAAACCCTAGACCGGGGGCCCTGGTTGTTTCGACGCTCCGGCTCGGCCCAAGAAAACCATGGCTCGACCCAAGAAAACCAAGACTCGGCCCAAGAAAATCTAGGCTCAGCCCATGTATATCTGGTGGGTTAGGTTTGTTTAGGTTAAATACCCCCTCCTCTCTCATTCCACTCCGCTGCATCCTCCTCCTCTTGCCCAAAGCATCCGCCGCCACCGCCCGTCTAAAGTATCCTCCATCTGAAGCCGCTCGTCGTCGCCACCCGCAGGTAATTTCCAAGCCCATTTTTTTGTTAATTAGATGCATTTTGGAGAACCCACACTTAGAAATTTGTTTTTTCCGATCAAATGCATACTTTAGGATGCCCAACCCGCGTGTTCGTCCTCAACTAGGCGGCAACGCCGGAGGACTGCTGGCCTCCGTCGGGGGGATGTCCGAGCTTGGCCTCCGTCGGGCTGGCACTGGGAGGTGCTTCCTTCCAGGAACCGTAGCTTGGTGAGAAATTCGGGTCCCGTCATCGACCCGGAGCTTCTTTGGTGGCGGTCGCATGGTCCAGGAGCGGTTCATAGGGAGCCGGCCCCCGAGGATGTGGTACGGAGACGTGTCAGGGAGGAGGACGAGCACGTCCGTCGCTATATGTATATGTTGGAGGTCAGGTTCTCCAATACATGGCAGGTTCTTCAGGGATCTCACCCAAGCTATGCTCGTGTGATGGTTCCTTCTCTTTGGGTGTTCACCGCCCGCGGCTCGGGACCTGGAAATCGGCGTTCAGTTTGATTAAGCGAGATGTATTAGTGATACTATCGAGATGTATTAGTCTAGAACTTGAAATAAGATATTATCGAGATGTGTACGCGTTGTTATTCTATGTGGGTGTGGCAAGATCCCGAAGATTCGCGTGGTTATTTTACAACCACCAATTTATGAAAAAATTACATATATATTAAAATTTTAGTGGGGAAAAAATAAACAAGGTACACACAAAAAATAAAAAAACACGTGGCAAGCTGGGCCGACGGTTAGGCCGTCGGCGTAGAGGTTGGAGCCTAGGTAGGCCGACGGTCAGACCGTCAGCGTATATACACGACTAACACCGCGGGCTGGCCCGTCAGGTGGGCCGTTAAGTAGCTTGCTGGGCCGACGGTATATCTGGGGCCGACGGCAGCCGTCGGGCTAGACTGTGCGTAGGCCGACGAGCTTTGTACGCCGACGGCGGCCGTCAGGGCATTTGTCTCTACGCCGACGGGGTGGATACGCCGACGGCCTATTTGACCGGCTGACGAGCCTGGAAACCTTCGCCGACAGCCCCGACCTTTTGCCGTCGGTGTAGGATTAGGCCGTCGGCGTTTTTTGGTTCTCCCGTAGTGGCTGGATGCTAGAAACTTCAATAGGATTTGTTAAAGTCCGATCGAGCAAATGAATCAACCGTACTCTATTCTTTCGATGACTAAAGTTTATATACAAGACGAAGGGACGAGTTCGAGGAGTCGCGTACAATCGCGGAGAAATGGGAGTGAGGGAACCGACGTTGACGGTTGTTAAATAAATCCTAACACTCCCCCTAATCCTTGCTTGTCCTTGCGACCGATCATCCTGGGAATAACCTTCTCCAAAAGGGGGACTCGGCTGTGGCTTGACCCTTGGCTGCTAGTATCTACCCTCTGCGAGGAGTTCCCCTCCTTGTTCTCTATTAGTGCTTCCCCGTCGATGTTAGTGGCCGAGGCCTTCCTGGAGGGACACTGGAACATCTCGTTTTGCCGGACCTTTAGCTTGGCTGAGGCAGCAGCATTCCATCGATTGCAGTCCCTCCTCCCTGTGTCCCTCTCAGCAGAGAGGGACATCGCCTCTTGGAGGCTTACCCCGGCGGGCAAGGTCTCGGTTAGATCGGCTTGCAGGGCCCTGTTCCAGGGCCCAGAGCTGGGATGGACCACCCTTCTCTAGAAGGCTCCCATTCCCCTTAGTACTCGTACTTTTGTTTAGCAACTTCTTCATGATCGTCTGTCATCTGGCGTTGAAGTGTCTAAGTGTAATGACCTGGGAAATGGTATGTGTCCACAATGTGGGACGCCAGAAACATGCACCCACATTATATTCACATGCACCGCGACTCAGTTTATGTGGACCTTCGTCCGGGAAGCCCTTGGGCCTTCTTGGCAGGCCCAGCCTAGCCGCCCAGGACCTCGGGGAGTTCTTTCAGACCGAGGCAAACCGGGCTGGAAGGAGGCGCCGCCTCTTTTGGCTAATGTTTGCGCGCGGCCTTAACCTGGACCCTATGAAACATGCGCAATAAGATGGTGATTAAGTGGATCTTCCCAAGCCGCGCTTCTGACTCCATTTTTTTCTTTTCTTGCTTACCTGCAGCAGTGGTACCCGGTTGCTAGATAGCAGGATCGGGAGCACCTGGACGACACTCTGTGGGCTCTGAGGGCGGCGGCGCACCTCTTGTCGGCCCCTGATCGCACATGATGTAGGCGGTCTCCATGTAGCCAGTCTCGTGTTGACAGATGTGTTGTTTTTTCTTTTTTTGGGCTCTCGTGTGCTGAGGCCCCAGCAGGACGGTTCTTCGTTTTCTCTTTGGCTCCGACCGGTGGTGTGTATGGAACACGTTTGTATCTGGATGTTTCTTTATTTATAAACTGGGACGAAAGCGTGTTCTGAGAATTTACATGTCGTGTTGCTTAACTCGATCAAGTCTACTCACTTAGTTAATTAGACAGGACAAAAATTAGGCAAACCTCCAATTATCCCACCATGTAGTACAGGCCAAAACCACTACTTCTCTCGTCCGACCAGTGCTCATCTCCTCTCATTCTTCAGCGCGGTCGTTGCGTGCGTGGGAACAGGGTGAAATGCTAACCTCGACCTTGACCAGTGCACGTGCGCGACAAAACAAAAACGAAGAGAAATCAACGGCGAAACCCTTTGCGTAGTGTTGATGGACAGATGCGACGCTGTATATGCTTAAATATTAGGCCATTAGCTCAGTGGTCTACTTCACAGTACAGTAGTACTAGAACGCATTCAGGGCCAATAGTTGCACTAGAGTTGCTTGTGAGAACTGGGTTTGACGGAATATAATCATAATGAATAAAAATGTACCTATTAATGGGCCACTGAAAAGATTGATTGGGCCCACCTATTATTCTATGGCACCCTGGCTTTTAACATGGACTAGAGTGGCCCAACAAAACTCGCATGCATGAGAAGATACTGATACTTTTGTTCAAAAAAAAAAGAGCGAAACGGAAAACCCACAAACAGGAAACTGCATGCCCGACGACGACAAATGCAACTGCGTACGATGACCTTTCATGAATTCCTCCTCGTAATTTCCCATGCACTTTGTAGAAATAGATGAATCACTATAATGTATTGATCTAACTCTCGTATGGATTATGTAGGGTACAAGACTTGAAAGGGATGAAGCCAATGAATTGGAATACAAGATGATCTCCAATATCCTAGTTTATCTCTACTCATATACGTAATCTTCTCGCTCAGTCGTAGCAGAGTGAATAGGACAATTGCGACAAGATTTGAAGTTCACGTCTTCTCCGCTTCATCATCAACTGTATCTCTGATGCTTTCATCTCTCTCCTCTCTTACCTCCTGCAGTCACAACAGGAGTGTTGTGGACACAAGTGATGACACATATGTTGTCATCTCGATTTGTTAGCATTCTGTAGTTGTAGATGTTTTTTTTTGAACGGGATAGGCCCCGAAGGACCTGGAAGCTCACGTTAAAAGCAAACAGTGGATGTACAAGATTACATAGAGGACCCCATGAGAAAATAAAATTACACTTAGGTCCCCCAATATTTGCAGAAAAGACCCTTCTAAAGATTTTCCCAGTGCAATCGAGTCTTCCTCTTTCTCCACTGCCGAGCAAAAGGAACGGCAAGTCCGCCGTCGAGCATCGCTGCGGGGATGAACCACTTGCCTCGATGTCGCTGATGAGCGCGACCGCCGATCCAGAAGAGGGCCTCCCAATGGAGGTTGAGCTTTGCCGGAGCTCACCGGCGTCGACCATGGGCGAGAAATCACCACAGATAGAGAGCTCGCGAGAAGTGCTTCTACATCTCCCACCGCTGCCCGTGGAAGATCCCCAGTCGTCGCCAGCAGGAAAGCGCGCCCTGCCCCCAAACCCACTCCTGCCACAGGTGGAGGGGCAACGGCGAAAGAGATCAGCTTGGCCGGGAACCAACCACGCAGCAGCAAACCACGAACTCCACCGGCATCCTCGTTTTCAGTCGCTTCCCTCTCGCCACCACGGCCGGCCAGGTCGAAGACGAAAACAAGGAGGCCGACAGCGTGCGGCCCAGAACGGCGCATTATTCTATATCGCGGATTCGCTTGGAGTCGCATCCACGGTGTCTTCAACCTCCAAAACGCGCCTGGAACAACCCACCACGGCCTCCTACCGCCGCGCCACCGCGCCAGGAGGCAGAATCCGAGGCCCCTCCCGCTCACGGTCGCAGCCACGCAGAAATCCCTCCACCCCTCGCCGCCACGGCCGACCGGAGGAGGGGGAGCGGGCGAGCCACCGCAAGAGAGGAGAGGCACCGAGCTACAACCGTTGGAGCTCTGCCAGCCGCAAATCCCCAAAACGCCCGAGCCGCCATGGCCAGACGCGAAGCGGGGAGCAGCCTGCCGCGGTCCCAACTGCTGCCGCCGTGCCTTATTTGAGGCAAGACTGGCCTTCCACTGCGACGACGCCGCCGCGCCGGCGAACAGGAAGAGGAACAGCCTCACGCGACGGATTTGGCACCAAGATCTCGACGCAGTCCTCTGGGCATTAAGCCCACAACTGGCACAAGGCCACCACAAAAACCAACTACATACAGGGGGGCCACCGGAGACGGGCCATCGCCTCTCTCCACCGGTGGCGCCGGCGAGATCGGCGACGGCACGACCCGGGGCAGGCGCCTTTTTCTTCGGGTACTGTAGCAGGGGTTGGAGAAGGGGGAGGATGTTTGATTGTGCAACTTAGTTGTAGATGTTGTCATTAATGAATATGTTGAGGAAGCCGATCGTGGTGTAATCGTGGTTGGAGTAGTACTAGTTGTAGTTGGTGTAGCCGCTATTGCCGGAGGCATAAACCTTGTACGAATGTTATTTTTGGAATGAGCTACAATCGTGGAAGAGGCACCTCGTAGATGTCAGAGGGTGCATTTCGGGAACATTTGTGCCAAGCAGCCTCGAGGAGGTCGTCCTTGCAAGAGTTGTGGCGGTGAAAAGATGGCGAGATTAAGGTGAGACGCAGCGGGTTCCAAGCGGGGTGTCGTCTGGTGGCTAGGAGATTTGGCGAGTGGTACCCAAGGGGTCACGGCAACGGCAGCGATTTCGACGAGTGGGGTGCGGGCGGCAAAGGTGGGAATAGAAAGACGAGGGAAAGTGGCCAGGTCGCTGCCAATGGGGCCCGTGCGCCAAATCCAAAGTGGTGTCGGTTGCCAGCGCCCCCGGTTCACGTAGTGTGTTGACACGGTGGTGCCGTACAAAGAATTAGGCCTCGCGGAGAGCCGGCACCAGTCTGGGTCTGTCGATGCAGCCCTTTTTTATCAGCACCTCAAAAGCCCCTTCAGGGAGGGTTCGGACGGTTGGGGGGGGGGGGGTTAGGGACTTTGTTTGGACGGCTTAGCTAGTTTAATTAGTTAGCGGATGCTTGAGCGGTTCCTTAACTAAGTCGAGGGTTGGTTTGAAGGGGAGGCAGATGTAGCATGGCATAGGGTTAGCAGGCAGCGGTGTCAGCACTGCTCAAAGAGCCAAAGTTGCATGGGCCAACTGATCAGTGAGCTTCCCACTGATGGTCTGAACGTACATGCAAAAGTCTTCTCACGAATTGCCGTACGGTATAATTTCGTTATCCGTGTAATATGATACGGAGTATCAATCTTCCGTGCACAATATCTAATACTCTTTGTTTAGAAATATAAGTCATTTTAACTTTGTAATATAAATGTATCTAGACGCCTTTTAGTGTAAAGGTTAAGATATTTTAGCTTTGTAAAATGAACGTATCTACACGCTTTTAGTGTATAGGTTCAATTTAAACCTCTACAAACTTATAGACTAAATGATGTCTACATACATTTGATTCACAAACTTATATTTCTGAACATACTTCCTCCGATTCATATTAATTGTCGTTGAATCGGATATATCTAAATTTGTTTTAGTACAAGATATATTCGACTCAACTATAATTAATATGGATGGGAGGGACGAACAACTGTCATCGAGATCGTTAGGTAAGCACAGTACAAGCTTGCTACTAATAACCTTAATTTAAGAACGCAAATTTTGACTCTGAAGTTGAGTTAGTGTCAGTGGTCTCGCTAGCTAGTCATGCGTGCACGTGTCACAGGGATTTTTAAGACCAACACGCCACGCATTGCCCACTCGCGTGGGGGAAATAATGCGTGCATGGATCAACAACAGGCACTGCAGTGCACAGTTGTGCAAATCGGACGTTTAATTTGTCCTCAATCGATCGACGTCCTCTCCGTACGACTCCACGTACTCCACTTGATTTATTGGCGGCAGGGCACGCCATGTGCGCCTGCATGGAAAAAAGCCTCGACTGGCAAGCGTGGCATGTCCAGCTAGCGAGCTAGTAGTACTAGTGAAGCTATAGCTCTGCCTGTACTGGTCCGATTCCGACCGAGGCCGAACGTAACATGCATGCATGGTCGGATTGGTTATGCATGACACGGAATGAAGAAACGTGGCAATGAAACTGACTCGAGTGGTGACTTGCTAGACCGCGCATGATTTGGTCCGTATAGTTAGCACATGCATGACACTCACTATTGTATGTTAAGCCACAGAGGCTCAAAACTTTCGGAAATCTGGTTGAAGGAGTTTAAGATGTGAAATTTTCAGACAAATTCGATATTAAATGCATAAAAACGCAAAATTTTCGCGACGGCAAGTCTGAGCGGATACCCATGCTGAAGGGACGCTGGATCCGCCCATGTTAAGCCGCATATTAGTTGACTTGTTAATATGAAAGAAAGGGATAGGTGAAACGGTACAACCCGCAAGGATTGCATCTCTATGTATCACGCCAATCCCTGGATCGGTTCATTGGTATACATCGTATCGATAGACATCAAAGAACTAACAGTGCATCATTATTACAGCGGTATGATCTAGAATATTGTATTTATTACAAGGTTTGCAAAGCATAACGCTCGCACAAATTAACAAGTAGCACATAGATAGCATAAATAAAGTAGCTCCAGTCTCCACTAGACGCCACAGGCGAACAAAATGTTGAGTAGAGGGTCGCAACCAACACTACTACTCAGAGTAACCGGAAGAGTAATCTGCAACATGAAACGTAACAGCCCCGAAGGGTCAGCACTTGGAATACACTGGCAAGTGGAACAATGAGAGAAACAACAAGACTAATAGCTATATGCATATCTGGCTTGTGGGGTTCAGGCTTAGTTGCAGCAGGAAAATATTTTATCCTAACATTTGTAAACCATTTGTAAAACATTTAATCTTCAACAAACAACCGAATTAAGTTTCAACCACAAGTTTTAGCAATTACAAGTTAGAATGAATGAGAACATGTCATAATACCCACAATTCAGCAACTCAAACGTCCATTACCGGGGACACGGCTAAGCACTTAGTTTTACACCCTGCAGGGGTTGCACACTTTACCCATATGACTTGGTCGACCCGCTCGTACCACGACACGCATATTGAGTCGTGATAGGGAGAAGTCCAAGAAGAGACAATTCGGGAAGTAGCTCCCCAAGCCCATCCACGCACCGTACCAACCTATCACATTCACTACATCTCTGGATACGAAGAGCTCGGGTCGCCACAACCTACTAAGTCCATCCAGCCACCCATAACTCACTGGCATATGGTTGCACACGGAAGCTACCAAATTAAGATACTAATCATTTCTCAGAAACCTAGGTGGCCATCCACAAGTGAGCTACTCGGGTAAACCATAGACATGGGCCCGGCATTCACGAACCAAGCAATTACCAATCCACCCAGATAGTTCATTAATTAAGTTGTTTTCACTTTCCAAACACGTTCTTTCAAAACAAGCTTTGCCATGGTGTATCCCACCCTCGTCTACATAAGCATAGCGAAGCACAGCTACTTACGACGGCTCGCCTATCAAGATAGACTACGGCATAATAGGATAAAGCATAGCGGTAGATATTACTTGTAAAACGAAACAAGCTACAATGCATATAGAAAGTAAATAGGACATTTATGAAGCTCCACTTTCCTTGGTAGTTGCCGGAGTCAAAAGCACAGTCCGGACAGTCACACGGGTTACAATCCTCAAATTCTACCCGAAAGCAATTCAAACAATAAACAAACCACACATAGAGATCAACAGATGCAACACAATGCATGCATGGTACTTTAACAAAGCTTCAGTAGTTTGGTCAAGTTCTCTGATCAATTCTACTACTGGATGATGCATGAGAAAACATTTAATGCAAAGAAAACAATTTATGCATAAAAGAGGTCTAGTTAATAGGTCTTTAGTCAAAACATTGCACCAAAGCTGTAAACAGTGCAGTACAAGTTTGAAAAAAATACTACTGGATAGGTAACTCCAAATAGAGCCTAGACCAAAAGGAATTACGTCAAAACGTTTATAGATTTTTTTTGCGAATTAAATACTACTTTAAGCCTTTCTATAATCTTAGGAAAGTATATACAACTAACCTGGGATATTATTGCAGAATAACATTCTACAAGATTTTTCGAATCCAACGATACCTTATTTGCAAAAATCGGCCCAGTAGATCTTTTTCTATGAATTTTAGAAGTTAAAATACGTTTCTGCCTTTTTTCATAAAATCTGAAAAATCCGGGGAATATTTCAGGAATATTCCGGGGAATATTCCCCGCTGACGCGTGGGCCTGGCTGACGCTACGCTGACAGGCTTTGACCAGTCAGCGGCTGATCTGAGCCGTTGGCTCGCGATCTGGCGGTCGGGAGGGGGTGCTCCGGCGGTTCTCACCTGACCGACGGCGGCGGTGGTCGGCGGCGACGGGGGGCGGCGCTCCGACGGGGTTCGGCGGCGGCGGAGTGGCGGACGGGGTTCGGCAGCGGCGGAGTGGCGGACGGGGTGCGGCTAGGTGCGGCGGGTGCAGGGGCGGGGTCAGGGCGGTCGACGACGACCTCGGGCAGCGGTGAATCCCGGCTAGAGCGGCGTTGGCGGGCGGCGGACTCCGGCGAGCTCGCGGGCGGTCCTGCGTGCGGTAGGGCGAACGAAAAGGGTCCGAAAAGGACGGGCGGGGCGCTGCGGTGCTCCTGTGGCAGGAAGGGACGCGGGGGTCGGCCGAGAGCTTCTTACCGGTGTCAATGGCGGCGGTGGCTCCAAGAACTCCGGCGAGCAATCGGCGTGAGGTGGCGGCGTGATAGATAGGTCTAGTAGGGGTAAAAGACGGTGGTAGCGAGCTCTATATGGAAGGGCTGAGAAGCGTGAGGATCGAGCCGAATTCCCGGAAAAATCGGACGAGAATCGTGGCGGCAGTTCGTCTCTGGAACGAACTGGCGTCGGTGACGTCCTGGTCGAGCACGAGCGGCTCGTGTGGCTAGCTGGCGGGGCCCGCCTGTCGGGCAGAAAAAAAGAAAAGAAGAAAAGCTAAAGGAAAAAAGAAAAGAAAAGAAGGGAAGAGGGGAAAAGGGCCGGCGGCGGGGAAGCTGTTTGGCGGCCGGCTTGGGCCCCGGATGGGCCTCTCGGCTGCCGCGGCCGAAACATTTCTCTTTTTTTGTTAACTGTTAACTGAACTGCTAACTGTCTGACTGCAAATCTGAATTTTTCTGAACTAAAAATTCAGTCCACACAAGATCTAACATAACTTTTGATCCACAGCTCCGAATTGAGCAAAAAAAATCCTACGAGTTCGTATTGACGAACTCTACGCATCCATGCAACTGGAATGGCCAAAAGGGGTCTCTCTTGCAGATGCAAGGCAAAAGTCCTAGTAGGCTTGCAAATGGGATGAACTAGCAAAGAGGAGGTGTTTTGGCAAAAACTTTAAAACTGAAACTTTTTGCAAAGATGCTCATGATGCAATGACATGTATGTATGCAGTGCCAAATCTAAAATTTGGGATGGGACAAGACTAACCCCTTCATATGAATATCGTCCTCGAGATTCGCTGTGGCTAGCAAATAGGTGTAGGTGGTCCTCTCGGAGGTCATCCTCTCGCTCTCAGGTGGCTTCCTCTTCGGTGTGATGGCTCCATTGCACCTTGCAAAACCTGATCGTCTTGCTGCGTGTAAACCTCTCCGCTGTTTCCAAGATCTTGACCGGTTTCTCCTCATAGGTCAGGTCGCTCTCTAGCTGAACCTCATCTAATGGCACGGTATCCCTCAACGGTGTATCTACCATCTCCGGGTGACATTTCTTCAGCTGAGACACATGGAACACGTCGTGAACAGCGGATAGAACCTCTGGCATCTCCAGCTGGTACGCAACCTCTCCTTTGCGTGTCAGGATCTTGTAGGGCCCTATAAACCGAGGTGCCAGCTTGCCTTTAATCCCAAATCGCTTAATTCCACGTAGTGGCGAAACTCTGAGATATGCCCGATCTCCGATCTCATACGCCACCTCCTTGCGTTTAGAATCAGCATAGCTCTTCTGTCTCGATTGTGCTACCTTCAACCTATCCCGGACCAAAATAACCTTCTCTTCAGCATCCTTGATCAAATCAGGTCCAAACAGTTGACGTTCACATACACCATCCCATAACAAAGGTGTTCTGCACCTCTTACCATACAATACATCAAATGGTGACGTCTTGATGCTGGATTGGTAGCTATTGTTGTAGGAAAATTCAGCATATGGTAGATTTTCATCCCAACTAGCGCCATGAGCCAAGGCACATGCTCTCAACATATCCTCCAGAATCAGATTCACCCTCTCGATCTGACCATCCGTTTGGGGGTGGAAAGCTGTGCTAAACTCCAACCTCATTCCCAACGACTCATGGAGCTGGCGCCAGAAGTGAGAAGTAAATTGGGTTCCTCTATCTGACACAATGCTCTTAGGAACTCCATGCACGCACACAACTCTGTTCATGTAGATCTTGGCTAACTTGGCACTGGTATAAGTGGTCTTCACGGGTATAAAGTGAGCTACCTTGGTCAAATGATCTACCACTACCCAAATAGAATCATATCCTGACTTGGTCCTGGGTAATCCTGTGATGAAGTCCATTCCAACTCTATCCCACTTCCATTCAGGTATCGGTAATGGCTATAGTAACCTTGCTGGCTTTTGGTGCTCGGCCTTCACTCTACTACAGACATCACATAGGGCAATATATTCTGCAATCTCTCATTTCATGTTAACCCACCAAAACCTTTCCTTCAAATCCATGTACATCTTCGTGTTGCCTGGATGTATAGAGTATGGCGAGTTATGAGCTTCCTAAAATATTAGCTTCCTAATCTCTGGATCGTTAGGCACACACAAGCGGTCCTTGTACCATAGCGTCCCTTGATCATCCTCGCGAAAACCTTCAGCCTTGCCTTTCGGTATGTTTCCTCTTATCTCCTCCAGGTCACTATCCTTCTTTTGAGCTTTTCTAATCTCGTCCAGAAGCGTTGGCTTAACTTCCATTGTTGCCAAGTATCCCTCGGATACTACTTCCAACCTGAGGTCCTTAAGTTCTTCACACAAATCCTTGGATAACTCCCCCACTGTCAGGCCATTAGCATAAACCTTGCGACTCAGCGCATCCGCTACAACATTGGCCTTCCCTGGGTGATATTGCAAACTCATATCGTAATCCTTTATGAGCTCCAGCCATCTCCTCTGCCTCATATTCAGCTCTTTCTGAGTGAATATGTATTTCAGACTCTTGTGATCCGTAAACACATCACAATGCTTACCCATCAGGTAGTGCCTCCATACTTTGAGCGCGTGCACAACTGACGCTAGTTCCAAGTCATGCGTGGGGTAATTCCTCTCGTGATGTTTTAGTTGGCGCGAGGCATAGGATACCACTCTCCCATCTTGGATCAGTACACTACCCAGTCCTTGACGAGAGGCATCACAATACACTTGGAAATCCTTATGAATATCTGGCAAACACAGGATAGGTGCGGTCACTAGGCGTTGCTTCAGTTCCTGGAAACTAGCTTCGCACTCCTTGGTCCATTCAAACGTCTTCTCCTTCTTCAGTAGTTCAGTCACTAGCTTTGCAATCTTGGAGAAGTTCTCTATAAACCTCCTGTAATATCCAGCAAGTCCCAAGAAGCTCCTAATATCACCCACATTCTTGGGCAACTCCCATTCTGTAACTGACACCACCTTGCTTGGATCAACTGCAACTCCTTCACCTGACACCACGTGTCCAAGAAATCCAACAGTGTTTAACCAGAATTTACACTTGCTAAACTTGGCATATAATTTATGCTCCCTCAGCTTTTCCATAATTAGTCGCAGGTGTTTCTCATGGTCAGCATCATTCTTGGAGTATATCAATATGTCATCAATGAATACCACCACGAATTTATACAAGTACTCCATGAATACCTTGTTCATCATGGTCATAAAATATGCCAGGGCATTTGTCAGTCCAAAAGACATAACTGTATACTCATATAACCCATACCTAGTGGTGAAAGTGGTCTTTGGTACGTCTTCCTCACGGATCTTCAACTGGAAATACCCCGACCTTAAATCAATCTTGGAAAACACCTTTGCTCCTTCCAACTGGTCAAACAAATCATTTATATTGGGCAATGGGCATTTATTCTTGATAGTCACTTCATTAAGTGAGCGGTAGTCAACCACCAATCTCTTACTATTGTCCTTCTTCTCCACGAATAGAACTGGCGCGCCCCAAGATGATGAACTGGGCTGAATAAATCCCTTGTCCAATTGCTCCCTAAGCTGCTTCTTTAACTCCTTCAGTTCCTCCACATCCATCTTATACGACCTCTTGGCTATCGGTCCTGTCCTCGGCATCAAGTCAATAAGAAACTCCACGTCCCTGTCAGGTGGCATCCCTGGCAGCTCATCTGGAAACACATCCGGATATTCCTTTACTATGGCCACATCCTCTAGGCTAACCCCCTTAAGAGAATTCAACTCGGCCACTCCAATACTGACAGGCGACTTGTACCTGATCCTTACTCCATTTGGTGTGGTGAGTGAAATTGCTCGCTGAGCACAATCTATTTGACCCTGATGCTCCGACATCCAATCCATGCCCAATATGACATCTAGATCCTGGGATTCTAGTATAACCGGGTGTGCAGGAAATGCATAAGCACCAATTCCTAGTGTCAATCCTCGACATGTTGCACTAGCTATCATCTCTCACCTAGGGGAACTTACTCTAATTGATCCTCTAAGAGCCTCGGTAGGTAGCTTATACTTATCCACAAATGCCCTTGATATGAATGTATGTGATGTACCAATATCGAAAAGAACAAATGCGATGTGGGTATTGATTGGAAACTTACCAACCACTAGCTCTGGTTCATTCTGAATCTCCTCGACGTTCACATGGTTGACCGTCGCCTTGTGGTTTGCATTGGGCTTTCTTCCTGCTTCAATCCTCTTCTCTGGGCAGTTATCAGCATAGTGCCCCATCTTCTTGCACTTGAAGCATTCCACTTCCCTGAGATCCCTCCTGCCAGAGCGATTGTGTCCATTGTTCCTTCCAGAGTTGCTGCTGTAGCTCTTGTGGCCATTGTGGTGGTGGCCATTATGGTGGTGACCATTTCCTCCACGGTGGCGGTTGTCACTCCTGTGACCCTCGTGGCGATGTCCACTACTTCCACGGTGGTTACGGTCATCTCCGCCATGCTTAGAGTATCTAGAGTGTCCATCATAAGAGGTGTGAGCGCGGTGGTGTGATCCTGGGGAGTGATGGCTGCTCTTCCTCTTACGCCTTTCCACCTGCTGCTGTTTCCCTTCCAGAATTCTAGCCTTGTCCATCAGCTCCTGAAATGTCGGACAGTAAACCACAGATAGCTGAAGTGAGAGCTCATCACTGGGACCATCTAGGAATCTCTCCCTCCTCTTGGCATCAGTGTCCACATCCTCAGGGGCATAGCGAGAGATTTTGGTTGAGTTCCTCTATGTAATCCGCCACAGTGCGGTTGGTCTGGCGCAGGTTGCGGAACTCCTTCCTCTTCAGGCTCATGGTCCCGGCAGATACGTGGTTTGTCCTGAATCCTTCCTCAAACATAGCCCAGGTAACTGTCTCCAGCGGGTGGGTAATCTGGAAAGCATCCCACCATGAGGCAGCTGATCCCTCCAGCAAGTGAGCAACAAACCTCACCTTCTCAGCATCAGTGCATCCAATGGTCACCAGGTCCTTGTTCACCGAACGAAGCCAATCGAGAGCAATCATGGGCTCAGGTGCAGAGGAAAACTTAGCTGGCCTCAGCCTCAAGAACCTAGTGAGAGCATCCCCCTACGGCTGATTGTTCCCGTTGTTATTGTTGTTGTTCTGAGTTGCCATGAATTGCGTCATCACTTGGGTCAGCTGTGCTTGAGCAGCCATGAGCTGGGCCATCTCATCTGGTCGGCGGCGTGACATCTGCGGTTCAGCACAGGTAAGATTAGAAGGAAACAACTACAGATGAGCGTTAGCCCTCTACCCATGCAACAAGCTCAAGCCACAACAATCATAAGCAATCACCACATGATCAAACACACACACAAACATTGTTCCAGGTTTTCACTAACAGTATATAGCTACAAAAATAGTTTAGAAACGCTGACAACAGCGTTTGGCAAAGCAAAACAGCAAAATAAGCAAAACCAGAAAATCTGGCAGAACAGTTCTGTCCTGTTCACGAATTTTTATGGGCACCTTAAACTCATCAGGAATTTTAACCAATTTTTGTGCAGATGCTACAGGTAATTACTCTCCAGATCCTAAAATATGAGCGCAATACGAGTTACTAGTAAGGAATTAAAAATCGCGCGGTAAAACTGGTCAGGCAGAAAACTACAGCAGTAAAAACACGAAATTTACCCAAACTTGTTCTAAAATCATTTAACAAATCTCACGAAAATTCCTGGAACTTCAAGGTACTTAACTGAGCAATCTAAACACAATAAGATAATAGTGCAGAAGTTTACATTGATCGATGTCTAAGACTAACGAATATCCCTAACGAAGACTAGTTTTGGAGGACCATCTCTAGCTATTTGATGAATAGGTTGTAGAAGGTTCTGGAGTCTATGCGCTGACGCTTCGCTCCTGGTGCATGCCATGGTGGTGGTGTGTACACCTCTCCCGAGTCCTCGAATACCACCTCTTCGGGGTCCTCCTCATCACTTCCTTCAACAAAAGCGCCTGCTGCATCTCCTCCATCATCGTCATCGCTTCGTCCACCATCACTGCCTCCACCATCATCATTGTTACCTCCTCCACCATTATCCGCATCATCATCATCACTATCATCATCATCATCGTTCCCATCATCACCGTTACCATTGTTTGGTGGAGGATTTTGTTGTGCTTGAAGGGCAGCAATCTGGGCAGCCATGTCCACAATGGTTTGATCACGTTCAGCCACCACTTGATCCCTTTGCACAATGGTTTGGTTCAGCGCTGCAATCGTGGCATCCCTTCCAATGAGGGCTTGCTCCATTGTATTCACAGCAGTGTGCAAGGTTTCCATCTCATACCCTTGCAGGTGCACAGTGCCTTGAAAATAATCCAGCTCCTCTCTTTGCTGCATCAACTTCTCTTCCCTCTCCCAAGCTTTGATCTCCATGTCTTCTAGATGCTTCACTTGGAGTGGCATGTTGTTCCGATCACCTGTGGTAATCATCACAAGTCCTTGCTCATTCCGACCTCCAAATGCAAGGAAGGGTGAACCTGCTGGTAGTCGGTGTCGGTGGAGATAGCACAGGCGTGACAGGGTCTCGTGCATGGCCGACTCCACTCATTGCTCCCAGGTAAGGTACTTCTTGGTGAGGTTCAGGTTCTCAATACCAGGCACGGTGGGGTCTGCAAGAACAATCGCGGTGATCTCCCACACGCGATCTCCAGGCACATAGTAGTTCATCCTTTTCCCTTTGAACATCGGCATTAGCATGCCCAGTGTCTGGCAAAGCTCCGCCAGCTGTCTTGCGAAGGGCCTTGGTGATTGGAGCTCAACATACTCAACTCTGGTGGCATCTCCCATCTATCAATTATAAAGAGGAAAGAGTGAGAATAGCAATGGAAAATAATTTACTAGAATGAAAGGCATAAGAGTAAAGAAAGAATTTAAAATAGGCTTAAGTAAACATAAGGCTTTCCTATTCCAATCCAAGGTCACGATCCTACAGTCAACACACTGCTCTTGATACCATCTGAAATGGTACAGCCCGCAAGGATTGCACCTCTATGTATCACGCCAATCCCTGGATCGGTTCATTGGCATACATAGTATCGTTAGACATCAAAGAATTAACAGTGCATCATTATTACAGCGGTATGATCCAGAATATTGCATTTATTACAAGGTTTGCAAAGCATAACGCTCGCACAAATTAACATGTAGCAAATAGATAGCATAAATAAAGTAGCTCCAGTCTCCATTAGACGCCATAGGCCAACAAAATGTTGAGTGGAGCGTCGCAACTAACACTACTACTCAGAGTAACCGGAAGAGTAACCTGCAACATGAAACGTAACAGCCCTGAAGGATCAGCACTTGGAATGCACTAGCAAGTGGAACAATGAGAGAAACAACAATACTAATAGCTATATGCATATCTGGCTTGTGGGGTTCAGGCTTAGTTGCAGCAGCAAAATATTTTATCCTAACATTTGTAAACCATTTGTAAAACATTTAATCTTCAACAAACAACCCAATTAAGTTTCAACCACAAGTTTTAGCAATTACAAGTTAGAATGAATGAGAACATGTCATAGTACCCACAATTCAGCAACTCAAACGTCCATTACCGGGGACACGGCTAAGCACTTAGTTTTACACCCTGCAGGGGTTACACACTTTACCCATATGACTTGGTCGACCCGCTCGTACCACGACACGTATATTGAGTCATGATAGGGAGAATTCCAAGAAGAGACAATTCGGGAAGTAGCTCCCCAAGCCCATCCACGCACCGTACCAACCTATCACATTCACTACATCTCTGGATACGAAGAGCTCGGGTCGCCACAACCTACTAAGTCCATCCAGCCACCCATAACTCACTGGCATATGGTTGCACACGGAAGCTACCAAATCAAGACACTAATCATCTCTCAGAAACCTGGGTGGCTATCCACAAGTGAGCTACTCGGGTAAACCATAGACATGGGCCCGGCATTCACGAACCAAGCAATTACCAATCCACCCAGATAGTTCATTAATTAAGTTGTTTTCACTTTCCAAACACGTTCTTGCAAAACAAGCTTTGCCATGGTGTATCCCACCCTCGTCTACATAAGCACAGCTAAGCACAACTACTTACGACGGCTCGCCTATCAAGATAGACTACGGGATAATAGGATAAAGCATAGCGATAGATATTACTTGTAAAACGAAACAAGCTACAATGCATATAGAAAGTAAATAGGACATTTATGAAGCTCCATTTGCCTTGGTAGTTGCCGGAGTCAAAAGCACAGTCCGGACAGTCACACGGATTACAATCCTCACAATCTACACGAAAGCAATTCAAACAATAAACAAACCACACATAGAGATCAACAGATGCAACACAATGCATGCATGGTACTTTAACAAAGCTTCAGTAGCTTGGTCAAGTTCTCTGGTCAATTCTACTACTGGATGATGCATGAGAAAACATTTAATGCAAAGAAAACAATTTATGCATAAAAGAGGTCTAGTTAATAGGTCTTTAGTCAAAACATTGCACCAAAGCTGTAAACAGTGCAGTACAAGTTTGACAAAAATACTACTGGATAGGTAACTCCAAATAGAGCCTAGACCAAAAATAATTATGTCAAAAAGGTTTACAGATCTTTTTCTGCGAATTAAATACTACTTTAAGCCTTTCTATAATATCAGGAAATTACATACCGTAAACCTGGGATATTATTGCAGAATACAATTCTACACGATTTTGCGAATCCAACGATACCTTATTTGCAAAAATTGGCCCAGTAGATCTTTTTCTATGAATTTTAGAATTTAAAATAAGTTTTTGCCTTTTTTAATAAAATCTGAAAAATCCGGGGAATATTCCTGGCTGACGCGGCGCTGACTGGCTTTGACCAGTCAGCGGCTGATCTGAGCCGTTGGCTCGCGATCTGGCGGTCGGGAGGGGGTGCTCCGGTGGTTCTCACCTGACCGACGGCGGCGGTGGTCGGCGGCGACGGGGGGAGGCGCTCCGGCGGTGTTCAGCAGCGGCGGAGTGGCGGACAGGGTGCGGCTAGGTGCGGCGGGTGCAGGGGCAGGGTAGGGCGGTCGACGGCGACCTCGGGCGGGGCGAATCCCGGCTGGAGCGGCGGCGGCGGGCGGCGGACTCCGGCGAGCTCGCGGGCGGTCCTACGTGCGGTAGGGCGAACGAAAAGGGTCAGAAAAGGACGGGCGGGGCGCTGCGGTGCTCCTGCGACAGGAAGGGACGCGGGGGTCGGCCGAGAGCTTCTTACCGGCGTCAATGGCGGCGGTGGCTCCGAGAACTCCGGCGAGCAATCGGCGTGAGGTGGCGGCACGGTAGATAGGTCTAGGAGGGGGGAAAGACGGCGGT
This sequence comes from Avena eriantha, assembly GCA_910589775.1. Classification (NCBI taxonomy): domain Eukaryota; kingdom Viridiplantae; phylum Streptophyta; class Magnoliopsida; order Poales; family Poaceae; genus Avena; species Avena eriantha. The sequence goes on along the minus strand of OU342744.1, from coordinate 25,295,906 downwards.
AGCGAGCTCTATATGGAAGGGCTGAAATGCGTGAGGATCGAGCCGAATTCCCGGAAAAATCGGACGAGAATCGTGGCGGCAGTTCGTCTCTGGAACGAACTGGCGTCGGTGACGTCCTGGTCGAGCACGAGCGGCTCGTGCGGCTGGCTGGCGGGCCCGCCTATCGGGCGGAAAAAAAAGAAGAAGAAAAGCTAAAGGAAAAAAGGAAAGAAAAGAAGGGAAGAGGGGAAAAGGGACGACGGCGGGGAGGCTGTTTGGCGGCCGGCTTGGGCCTCGGGTGGGCCTCTCGGCTGGGCCGGTTCGGCTGTCTGACTGGAAATCTGAATTTTTCTGAACTAAAAATTCAGTCCACACAAGATCTAACATAACTTTTGATCTACAGCTCCGAATTAAGCGAAAAAAAATCCTACGGGTTCGTATTGACGAACTCTACGCATCCATGCAACTGGAATGGCCAAAAGGGGTCTCTCTTGCAGATGCAAGGCAAAAGTCCTAGTAGGCTTGCAAATGGGATGAACTAGCAAAGAGGAGGTGTTTTGGCAAAAACTTTAAAACTGAAACTTTTTGCAAAGATGCTCATGATGCAATGACATGTATGTATGTAGTGCCAAATCTAAAATTTGGGATGTGACAAGACTAACCCCCTTAAGATGAATCTCGTCCACGAGATTCGCCGTGGCTAGCAAATAGGTGTGGGTGGTCCTCTCGGAGGTCATCCTCTCGCTCCCAGGTGGCTTCCTCTGGAGGGGGTGCTCCGGCGGTTCTCACCTGACCGACGGCGGCGGTGGTCGGTGGCGACGGGGGGCGGCGCTCCGACGGGGTTCGGCGGCGGCGGAGTGGCGGACGGGGTTCGGTAGCGGCGGAGTGGCGGACGTGGTGCGGCTAGGTGCGGCGGGTGCAGGGGCGGGGTCAGGGCGGTCGACGACGACCTCGGGCAGCGGCGAATCCCGGCTAGAGCGGCGTTGGCGGGCGGCGGACTCCGGCGAGCTCGCGGGCGGTCCTGCGTGCGGTAGGGCGAACGAAAAGGGTCCGAAAAGGACGGGCGGGGCGCTGCGGTGCTCCTGTGGCAGGAAGGGACGCGGGGGTCGGCCGAGAGCTTCTTACCGGTGTCAATGGCGGCGGTGGCTCCAAGAACTCCGGCGAGCAATCGGCGTGAGGTGGCGGCGCGATAGATAGGTCTAGGAGGGGTAAAAGATGGCGGTAGCGAGCTCTATATGGAAGGGCTGAGAAGCGTGAGGATCGAGCCGAATTCCCGGAAAAATCGGACGAGAATCGTGGCGGCAGTTCGTCTCTGGAACGAACTGGCGTCGGTGACGTCCTGGTCGAGCACGAGCGGCTCGTGTGGCTGGCTGGCGGGGCCCGCCTGTCGGGCAGAAAAAAAGAAAAGAAGAAAAGCTAAAGGAAAAAAGAAAAGAAAAGAAGGGAAGAGGGGAAAAGGGCCGGCGGCGGGGAAGCTGTTTGGCGGCCGGCTTGGGCCCCGGATGGGCCTCTCGGCTGGGCCGGTTCGGCTGCCGCGGCCGAAACATTTCTCTTTTTTTGTTAACTATTAACTGAACTGCTAACTGTCTGACTGCAAATCTGAATTTTTCTGAACTAAAAATTCAGTCCACACAAGATCTAACATAACTTTTGATCCACAGCTCCGAATTGAGCAAAAAAAATCCTACGAGTTCGTATTGACGAACTCTACGCATCCATGCAACTGGAATGGCCAAAAGGGGTCTCTCTTGCAGATGCAAGGCAAAAGTCCTAGTAGGCTTGCAAATGGGATGAACTAGCAAAGAGGAGGTGTTTTGGCAAAAACTTTAAAACTGAAACTTTTTGCAAAGATGCTCATGATGCAATGACATGTATGTATGCAGTGCCAAATCTAAAATTTGGGATGTGACAAGACTAACCCCCTTCATATGAATATCGTCCTCGAGATTCGCTGTGGCTAGCAAATAGGTGTAGGTGGTCCTCTCGGAGGTCATCCTCTCGCTCTCAGGTGGCTTCCTCTTCGGTGTGATGGCTCCATTGCACCTTGCAAAACCTGATCGTCTTGCTGCGTGTAAACCTCTCCGCTGTTTCCAAGATCTTGACCGGTTTCTCCTCATAGGTCAGGTCGCTCTCTAGCTGAACCTCATCTAATGGCACGGTATCCCTCAACGGTCGCGGCCCATATTGCGTCTCTTCCCCTTGTATATAAGCTGCGAATTATCAATGGAATCATATCATCTGCGAATCATCCTATTTGTTCTCTCGATTCCAACACGTTATCAGCACATAGACTCTGCCGATGAGATGAATATGCGAGATCGATCGACCGGAGTTTATACAAGCAAAAGATGAGAAAATACATGCCTCGTGAACTCCTCCCGCAGCATCTTCGCATACTTCGCCGCGACGGCGGTCGCCCCCGCTTTGCCGCTCACCACCACCGCCATGGAGTTGGCGGTCACCGCCGATCCACAGGGCAATGCGCGACCTTTGCCGTTTCACCGGAGGATGGAATGGTGCTGCGAGCGAGCAGGTGCAGGCCCTTGCACCGGCCACGACGCAACTCGCGCCATTGGTGACGGAGACGAGGTTGCGCCCCCGCCGTCCTCGACCCCTGCGGTTGTCGAGGCGGAGGTCGATGCCCTCGCCTATGTATCTGCGCCGACCGGGGATCCTGCGCCTGTGCCTCCTTTCGCCCCTGCGCCTACCGTCGCTGACGCTGGCCGTTGAGGACGAGGATGCGCCCGCGCCTGGCCCGAACGCTCACGGCTCCCCTGCAACTCCTCCGCCTTCGCCGAGGAACGACGCTCGCCGCCGCCTCCTAGCCCTCGGCCTCCCACTGGGTAGCCCGCCGGCGAACTCGCCATCGAGCAGCCGCAGCCGCCGCGCCGGCACCTGGAACCCGGCCTGGCTCGTGCTCGCATACGTTGTCGCCCCGGGGACCAGGCTCCCTGGAAGATCCTCCGACGAGGAAGAGGGCGGCCGGATCGCCGCTCGCCGCCGGTGAGCCCCTCTGTTGTGGCCTGGAGGAAGAAGTGTGTCACGGTCGTGCTCGTTCCGTGGAGGAATTGGGGATCGCTCGATGCCTTATCCTCTCCTACATCACACACGGACACCAAATAATATTGGGCTGGCCACTATGCCCCATGACACGCACGGCTTGGGCTCCTGTCAACTATGTTGATCTAATTTTAGCTTTTTAGCAGATTATTTGACTTGTAACAGTAGTTCCAGCACTAAAAGATCCGGATCTATTTCATGAGTTCATAAGAAGTACAAAGTATCCTAAACATAATAAAAATTACATCGAGATCTTTGCACCACCTAACGAATACTACTGCCGCCAGAGCGAGCCGCCGATGCGCCGTTGTCGCCGCTCCATTACCGGAGCCGGCATGCCATTGTTGATGACAGTTGGGAAGTCTTCGTGCACGTGCCTCTAAGGACCAGCGTGCCAGAGATGAAGTTGTCACCATTGAACCCTTGAATTGATCCGAATGTAGCACCAAACCTAAAACACACGTAGACTGGACGAGATCCAGAACACACGTAGACTGGCCGAGATCCACCACTCCATGGAAGCGGCGACCAGACAAATCCCCACCCTCCTCAACGCCAGCAGCAGGATCGTCGCTGACGAGGTGGAAGAGGAGGTGGGTATACCTTATTCTTGTCCCGCACAACGCCGCCATAGCCACCATAACGACGATGCCGGATAACCAAACTCTAACTTTAGGGACCCTTCTACACCGTCGAGCGCAGGTCCGAGGTCCCCACCTCCTCCCGCCGCCGGAGCGACAAGCAGAGGAGGCGGGGACCCGTCGATGCTCGGTCGCAGACGACGAGGATGAAGTAAATCGTGATGGCTGCTAGGGTTTTACCCTAGCCGCCGCCTCTTTTTTTCACGGGAGGAGAGTTCCAGCACTAAATTTACTTCTGTTTTAGACTGTTAATTTCAGTACGTCTATTTTAGTACTGTTTATCTGTCGAGTACTACGCGTATTCCAGAACATATGTGATGTAATATATTTCCATGTGTTAACATGTTGAGATTTATTACGTTCACCGTTGGCAATTGAGATTTTCAATTTGTTACAAACAGATCAATTCATCGTCTTAATTGAGTCTTTTTGACTCGATACGAGCACGAATTGTTATGCAAAAATTTAAAGTGATTTCGTCAAATTGATGTTTTGGGATCACAAGGTAGTGTGTTGATCTACTGTTTTTACAGATTATCATCACTACTGTTTAAGCCCACATTTTTTCATATAGACATCGTGATTGCTTAACAAGTGTTCTCCCATACATTTTATTAAGTCATGACACAAGGCATTAGAAGTACGAGTATCTACTGATTTCATCAGATTATACTCTCTAGTGCTGAGAGATGGACCCCAAATTTCTTTTCGGGGAGTATCTACGGTGTGTCAAACTTAACAATTTGAAGTTCACACTAATAATTTCGAGCCCATTTCTTGAAATTGCAATTAATTTTGCATAGTTCATTACAACATGACCATGATGGATTTTAATTTACCAAACGTAAATTAATATTCTCTGGTTTACTATGTACGTAACCGATGGCCGGAAAAGAGTTCGATGCACTCGAGCTTAATGGCCACAACTACCCTACATGGCCCATGGACATCAAGATTGCCCTTGCGTCCCGTCCGATAGTGCGTGCCATCCAGAACCCGGAAGACCCCCTTCTGGTTGGAGTCGCACCGCTGAGAGAAGAGCAGAAATATATTGCCTTATACATTATAAGGAACCCTGATTGGACTCATCTAAGATTCCAGGACTTCAAGTCTGCCAGGGATTACAATCATGAAGTTCATAAAATAAGTTCTAAGCTACGCTTTTGCGAGAAGGAACCTATAGATGCGGAAAGATAGAAAAAACTCTATCCACTATACTCCCATCTGAAAGGCTCCTCCAACAGCAATATTGCGCTCGTGACTACCAGGTCAATTCATACCTGATTCATATCCTACTTCAGGCTGAAAAGCATGATGAGCTTTTTGCTAAGAATGTCTCTCAGCGCCCAGTTGGTTCCCAACCTTTGCCGGAAGTTCATATGAATGTCGCGAACGGAAGAATGTTTGGTGGTTCCTTCAACGGCAACCAAACGAACTTCAAGGGTAAGCGTACACGAACCGGAACAAAAAGGCTCGAAACTTGGACCATGGGAAAGGCACCACAAAGCCAAAGTATAACAAAACTAGGCTCGGTGACAAGTGTGGATACTACACACACCCTACTAACATGTGCAAGGCCCCAAAGCATCTGGCAATTCTCTACCAGCAATCCTAAGGACGCAAAGCACCTCAAGGGAAAAGGTTTGAAGTTAACTTCAACCTTCATATTACACTCTTTTTTCCTTTATGAGTTTACTATCCAGGTTCTCATCAAGGTTTTTAATGAGGTAATCTCAACACAAGATCATATGTCATACTTTCTAATTTCCCCACCGGGGTTTTTAGGAAAGTATACACGACATATATATTGCTCTCCAAACTCTATGAGTTTTTTCCTTTGACAAGGTTTTTCTCATATGGAGTTAACAATGAGGCAATAACAATGATATGTTGTATCATTTTCTCCTTATTATCCCACTGGGTTTGAAGGAGTTTTAACATTATATCCAACCATTATATGTTGCATCATTTTCTCCTTATTTTCCCACTGGGTTTAAAGGAGTTTTAGCAACATATCATACACACAACTCCTCACATTTTTCCCACAGGGTTTTGGAGGAGATGATTCCAGAGATGATCGACCGCAAAGACAAGGAAGGATTAGAGGGAGTGTTAGGATTTAATTTTGATTAATTAAAGGGATAATCCTTCCTTATGTAATTCTCTACGTCGGTTGGTTCAACCGACATGTCCCTTCCTTACACCTCTTTCGAACGGACGCGACCCATATTGCGTCTCTTCCCCTTGTATATAAGCTGCGAATCATCAATGAAATCATATCAGTTGAATCATCCTATTCGTTGTCTCTACTTTCGATTCCAACAAATTTCATGGTGCCGTCGCGATTCAATGCATGTCCTAGGCGTAGTACTGCATGTCCTCCGCTTTCACCACCGTGGTATGAACCAGTAGTAACATGCATGGTGGTGCCTTAACTTGTTCAAAACCTTCGTGAAAATTTTATATACAACATTCAATAAGCAATTTGGTGTGTAAGCCCTGTAGCTTATGAGCACCGTAATTTTTGGAAGCAAGTTAAGGAGACCGTAATTAAATATTTAGATATCCAATCTACCATGACAAAACTCATTAAACAAAGTAAGCAATTCTTGACTTATGATATCTCAAAAAAAAAAAGAATTTTATAGGGAAACCATCGAGACCCAGGTAGCGAGGAGACATAAACAGTTCGACGTCCACTCGTTCGCAAGTAAACAATCCAAAGGCTGGTTAGAAGAAGAAACTACTCCCTCCGACCCATATTAATTGACTTGGATTTATCTAGATTCGGATGTATCTAGTACTAAAACATGTCTAGATATATTCGAATTTAGACAAATTCGAGTCCACTAATATGGGTCGGAGGGAGTAGTAAAAAGCGTAGCTAGATTAGAATGTAATTAATAATCCTGGCATGTCAGTCGGCTCGCAAAGACGAAACTTAACCATCGTCGAAGAAGAAGAGAAAACGAATGATTTGCCGTACTACAGCAGTCGTCGCATATCAGATACTACTCCATGATGAGTTGCTCTCAAACGGTCAAAAACCCTTAATTGCCTAATGCATAGCAGTTGACTTTACGAAGCTACTACGTACCTCTGGCGTGCGCGAGCGATCGAGTGCAACAGCATTCCGAACTTTCACCTGTTTATGCATGCGTGACTGGAGCTGATCAGTTCGTCCTTAATTTGACCGCCGGATCGGAGTCCGGACGAAGATCAACTGTCGCTCCCATCTGACCCACCGAGCGGCGCTCATCTTCTTCTCCTTCTCCTTCTCCATCACGTGGGAACGCGGAGAAATCCTTCGAGCTTGACCGGTGCACGTGCAGCGCCAGGACAAAATAGCATGCACGATCGAGAGAAAGCAACGGCAAAACCGTTTATTAACTAGTGACGATGATCGATGTGGCTATCCAGTCATCCAGCCCGTGAATAAGGGTTCCTTGTCTTTATCGCAGCGTGATATGCTTACTTAGGTCGTTAAAAAGAACTCGTGAAATTCCTGTCCTTCAACGAAAGCTGACGATACGAGCAACCAGTCTCGATCGACCGTGAAATTCTTTAACTCCAAGATCGAGGACCGTGGTTTGAATTCAGGATAAGGTGCCGATCACCATCTGTATCGTGCATCGTCGACGACAAATCGGGAGTGGCGGAAAATAACAGCATTTGTTAAGCAATCGTACGTCGTCGTACGGACCAGTGGAGCTACTGTACTATGATAACGCAGCCATAGCTGGACTTTCCCAGTTATATATGCACAGAGTTTAGCAAGTTTAGTTTGGTTGTTTAATAAGCATATAACTGGAACGATCACGTACGTACTCTTCCAAAGGCAAGTGGAGGAGTGATCAATCGATCGAGATGTGGAGGGAGTAGGTTACGGAGCAAGGACAAGTAGAAAACGGAACGGGAGAGAAATTGAGGAGAAATTAAAGCAGGACGTACTTGGATCGATCGACTCCTAGGCCCGTGATGATTCCCGGCCTGGGTCCCAGCAATTCTAGCATGCACTAGGAAAATTGACCGTGCGTTGCTACGGGTTAATTGACTGAATATTGTATAGAAATGAATAATTCTACAGTTGGATAATAGTTTATCCTCATCTCTAGCGTGGCGAAACATTCTTAACGGAGACACCACTATCATCAAGAATTAAGGTACTTTTATTATTGGGTGTTGCCATAGTAGTTAACAATGACATGTCGGTTTTTTTCTCGTCTACGAAAGGCCTATTCCATGACCGGTGCCATATAAATCACCATAAAAAGTCGATTTAGACATCCACATGGCGCAGCGTGTGTGGTAATACATTCTTTAGCGATACTTAAAACTTTGGAATGGCGACTTCACATGCGGCACTTTCCGTGTAGAACATACTTGCCCAGCATTTATATGTGAGTTAAAATAATTCTCACCATCTGATTAGCTCGAGCTAGAGCTAGTGGTTGAAGACTGGAAACTCCAATACCGACAAACAATTTCAATTAACCTTCTTCAGACATAATATATGTACAACCGGAGCTTCTACAAAGAATTTAGTGCATATGTCCAACTAAGTTTAGCTTTATTTAATATATGAGAAACATGAAAAAGAATCATTGTAAAATTTTGTAGCCATATAAAAAAATAGGTTGTGTGCACAAAATCACAATGACAAAATTGCATGTTTTAATATTTTGTAAGATCCTCTGTATGAACATTGGACATCACATGACTTTTTTGCCACACCGCCAAACCAATTTTCAGAGCAGAGTCAAATCCAAAAAAAATTGTATGATGATAGAGATTAGTACCAGCATCAGCCGGTCTTGAGAGTGTAGCACCAGCGGCAACACGTGAGAGATAGAGAGGAGCAGCAGCAAACTCGACCCCAAAAATTGTATGATGAGAGAGATTAGTACCAGGAGTAGCAAACGCGAACGGAAGAGATCCCAATATATGCAGGAAGGATTTGTGTCGATCATGTTCTCTCTTTTTCCTTTTTCACATGCCCTGCACGATCCATGAAGGAGGTATCTGTGTTGATCACGTTTTGTCTTTCCTGATTAGATTATTCTTTTAGCACATGTCACGTCCCACGGAAACACCCGCCTCTTTCACTATAGCCCTTCGTTTAATTTGCCCACAATGTCTCTTGTCTATTATTTAGACCACATATTTCCATTTAATTAGCCCACAATCTCTCTTATTTAATTGCTGGTAGAGACTCAAGGAAATTTCAGATCATATATAAACCGGTGGTGCTCACTATAACTTAGCAGGGTGGGACTAAACATAAACATGAGTTTATTTGATTTCACCTTACGTGGAAGCAACCAGGACCCTGTTTGTCGTTGGCTCCGGACGCACGTGTGGCCCGGGCCATGTAGAGAGATTGCAACAGGAGACAAATATTTAGATCGCAGATGCAAATAAAGTAAATTCTTATCATTTTCTATAAATATTTGCCATCTCATATCTAGAGACAATTTTAAGAAAACTATTTTTAATAATAATTTACTTTGTTCGTCTCCGCGGCATAATTATTTTTCTCCCGTTATAATGCTCACACATGTTTTCTAGTCATGAACATAAACTTTTCTAGTCTATCTCAATATACACATATTTGAATAACATAGTGTTATTTCACAAGTATGTTTTCAACATATTATTTTGGCACGGGGAACTATAGACTTTAAATAGAAAATACAAACATAACCATTACACCGAACCCTTAGGTCTTATACGGTTAAAAGCATGATACATTGATATATCAGGTTACAAGACAGTTATATCGATTATATTAGATTATATTAGTTCACGTTGTTGCTACACATATTTAAAATGTCCTTACTAATCCGGTGGTTGCCACTAAGCAATTGATACCACCAGACTTCTACATCGTCAACAAGATATAAGAACTTGATCTGAAACTTTTTCAATCAAGCTATGTTTCTATATGGAAAATCTGAACATAAAAATTTGGGTTTAAAGACAGATCATTTTTTTAGCATGCGACACATCAGACAACCCACGAGTGAAAGTGACACCCATTGTTCCAATATGTGTATATTGAATGAAAACTATCACATAATTTTTTTTAGTTTTGCCCTCGACCGCTCCTCGGCAACCTTGCAATTATTGAAAGGATTTCTTCTTATTTTTGGCTTCATTAACACAGGCGATGCACCGTGTCACCAATGATTCAAAAGTGCCCATGTCCAAACATGGTACTGGCATGAATGAGGGTGTACCACCACAAGCTCCGAGGTAAAATTTGTAGATTTTGTCCGCAAAAAATATTAGGGAGCTTATTTGTACCCAAAAAAATTCTTGCCAAGGAACAATAGGTTCACACCGCTAACTAAGACAACATTTGCAAAATATATACCTCAAAAATTGACATCCTATAGCCAAGAGATATTTTTGCTAAATAAATATTAACAATTAGCTAGCTAAATACCTGTGAGTTTGATAGGAACCTATAAGCATACATACAATCAACACACATTGGTCCAAAGAGTCACAAATTATACTTCACATTAGCCGAAGAAAACACCACAGTAAATAATTTTCATTCTAGAATCGTTTGGGTACGTCAAGAATGCATATAATATTGACATCTTACTCTAAGTAAACATGGAGGCAAAAATCTCCTAGTACCACTGATACAACTACAATAAGTCGGTCCAACTAAAAACTTTAATCTATAAACTTCTCAACAAATTCACTCTGCCAATTTTAACTGAATTTATTTTGGGGTACTTCAGTATTCATAGGAAGCGCTTACAATTGTTGAACCACTTGACCAATGTTAGCTATACATATTTTAAGAGGACAAACCTATTGACAGGGTATCATATGACCACTCCGTGCTCTAACCTCGACAACCAACAATGCTTTTCCACTTCTAGCGAAGGTGCTGCAACCTAAAATCAAACAAAATTGTCACAGACATAAAAATTTACCTATCGATAATTTCCTTAAGAGGCTACAAACTGAGGAGTCTGAAAAAAAGACGAAATTTAATCCAGCATAGATGATGTGTAGAATAACAAGGGCAATTACCATCTAATATTATACATGTCGTCTTTCCAGCTTATCCTCTCATGTAAAGACCATATACCTAGAAGCCCGACGAGCTCCATGATTGCCATGTTGCCTTTGACTCCTGCACTAACAATTGATGAGATTATTTAGACGAGCATGTAGATAGCAGTGCTAATTATCATGAGGCAGCTGGATTGGGCTGAATTTATTTTGCGAAAAATGGATCTTGCGCAATCGGCAGCTTGGACAAGAACTCAAGCACCGCAAGGTGACCTGTCAAGTCTCAATTATCTTAGATGGATATGCATAGCTACTTACACATATAGATGAAAGTAAATCGAATCATAGATTCGTTGTGGGCGTCAAGAAATCGATGGGCTTGCTGCCGATGGTTTGGCTAGCGTGGAGCGTGTACTTGAGGCAATCGACACACATATCAGTCAATCTCGTCGATGAACACAGTCATAACCTCGTCAACGAACACGGGTCGCGCCTCGCGCCGTCCCTGCTGCCCTAGAACAAGTAGAGACACCACCCGTGTATGCATCGACCATAGGCACCGTCACTGTCAGCCCATTGCTTTCACTGGGGAGGCGTCCCTGCCATGAAAGAAACCGGTGAAGAAGAGGGCAACGGACGAGGAGCTTGAGGCCGACAACATGCGTAAGTCCCGAATCTACAAGGAGCTCGGCATAGAAGGAATGGATAAATGTCCAAGAATTAGTCGCCGCCCTAGCAAGAACGATGTCGCTGATATCTTCGACAACTCGGCACAACAACGACATCTTTGTCCCCGTTAACATTGCCTTCGAGCAGACGAAGCTTCCTTGCCTTCAGTACTTTCCTCCGGTAGTGACTCCGGTGGCAAGCAGCCACTACCTCGTCGGCCATGTCAGACGGCACGGAAGCACATGGACTTCATGGCTATGGCCTATGGGCATGAGGGTGGAAGCACATGACGTGGTCGTCAGGAAGGTGCGCATGTGCTGGCCACCAGTAGCGGACCCAAGATTATTTCGAAGCCCAGGCAAACTAAAAAAATGAAGACCAAATATATATGATTTTTGGATAAAATTTAGTCAAATTCGCTTGTGCCGGCCGACCGGAAGCCCGGGCAAGCGCTTGGGCTGGAGGGGCGCTACGTCCGCCAGTGCTGGCCACGTCCTTGACTCGAAGATGGGAGAAGATGTTGAAGATCAAGACATGGCAGCGAGCCGGATGCCGGGGCGGTTGATTTGTGAAAGGGAAGGATGGTGCGTAGCATGGTGGCAGATGGCATGGCTGCTTCACCGGAGTACGGAGTACCCAAAAACGTTTGTAGCCGGAGAATTACCACGGCGTTCGTATCAGCTAGTAGCGTATTACGGCTAAATTTGCGTAAACATCGGATGAATTGGCGCACGGATCGGCGCATGGTGTGGGCACATGCAAGGGGCGCGACTTGCCTATGCCGCTTCGGTGCGACCATCCGCGCGACTTCTTGTCAGGAAATCATCTAACGGTTGTTGGCTCCTGAACTCCTGGCTTCAAAAAAGAAAAAAAGCGACGATGACACAGCCCCGTCCGTATCCATCTGTCATTTTCCATCAGTAATACACGCATGTAATTAAATAGGAGCTAAATTATCTCACATCTCCCGGGAATCATCGCGCGGGAACATATCCACAACATATACAGCTGCCCGCCAAAATCCAATACGCTAATGCCAATAGAAACAGGAGGTTAAACCACATCAATCTACCGAGGCAAATATCATGAAGAGTGGATGAATAACTTCGTACACAAGCTCTGGTACGCCTAGAACCGACCCTCTTCAAGCCGGTACAAGCACATGTACCCACCCGGAGACTGGAGTACGCCTAGAACCGACCCTCTTCAAGCCATAGAGATGGTCGCCGGAACGGCTGCACTACTGTCCGAGAGAAGGAGACGCAGCCGAGGCGCGTTGGCATGAACGACCGGTGGCGGAGAAACGGAGGTGTGGCCTGCCTCGTCCACCTCGTCGCCACCGCGGAGAGGGTGACCACAACCAGCCTGATTCGGATTCGTGGCGGTGGCGCGGTTGTTGGGATTGGGCCGGCGGCGGAGGAGTAGAGGCGTTGTTGCGCTCGTCCAGGTCGATGCTCCATAGCTTAGACCTGAGGCGGCGGAGCAGCGAGAACATTCGACGGGATGGTGGGAGGGCCTGAGGGACGGGAGCATGGCCAGAGATCTTGCCGGCCGGCTCTGCTTCCACTGCTCTAGTTTTGGCGGGCAGCTGTATATGTTGTGGATGTGTTCCCGCGCGCTGGTTCCCGCGAGATGTGAGATAATTTAGCTTCTATTTAATTACATGCGTGTATTACGGATGGAAAATCGGTACATGGAATATGGATACGGATGGGGCTGTGTCATTGTTTTTCTTTTTTGAAGCCAGGAGTACATGAGCCAAACGGATGGTCACACCGAAGCGGCACATGCAAGCCGCGTCCTGCATGCAAAGCCCGAGAGGAAGGCTGTAATTTGGAGAATTAATTGGGCCGGAGATCATGTCCCCATTTTTAAGTCAGTGTATTAATGGGAGGGATTTGCGTCCCGATTTTTCTGAGCGGATGGGAGACGGACGAAATGAATGAGGTAATCACGGTAGTAATTGCCGCTATTAGTTGACTCCTTCCGAAATTGGTGGATGTGCAAACAGGGGACGTCAGTGTCATTGGGAAGACCTGAAGCGTTAGATCTGATCGATTGTTCGGCCTAGATCAACTGTCCCTGACTAGTCGAAGGAAACAGAGGAAATTCGTCCTTTTAAAATAGTAGAGATAAACTGGGCGGAGGAGGAGAGAGCATCTATCTGTGCGGTACGCGGCCTCGATTTGTTTACTGGATTCTCGAGAACATCTAACCCATGCATCCCGTGTTCTTTACAGGAGAAAACGGCCGGCCGGAATAAATTTAGAGGAGCACATTTGCTTCTCTAGATTTTGCGCCGCGGAATTGATCTCAATATTTAGAGGAGGGTCAAAAATTTAATTTGACTTGGGATTCTATCAAACACTTGCTATGCGCCGCTTTCCTCCGCAGATGGGCGACGATTCTGATGGATGGACTTCCATGGCGAACTGGGCGACACTGCCAATGTTGGGTCGGGTAGTGCACGAAAGACAAAACGGCATGGTGGGAGGTTTCAGGTTTTTGCGATTTCCGATCCTCCGGTGTAATATCACAGCTAGCCGTGCACAGAAGCACCTGCCTATAAAATATTTGTACGGCACAATATATATATCTCGACCGTACGGCAACCATCGAAGCACGCACTAAACAAAGTGGCGCTCGCCGTTCCGTACGTATTCCGGTTACGTGGTGGTGCGCCTGTCCATGGCCGGACCCTGTCCCTGAGCACGCGATGCGGTGGCCGGCTGGTGTAGGGGCTCGGCCCACGTGGACGTGCATGGCTCGACAGCTAGACAGGCCCGCTTCCCGTTCGCTCGTGTCGGGGTCATGCATGCCTTTCCCGTCACCTCTGCCGAGGGCTGCTCGCCTTTCATTCCGATCCACAAGTATGTACTCCGCGCTATGGTTATAAAGAACAGCGCGTGTGGATTAGTAAAAGAAATTACTCCTTGCGTTTTAGAAATGTAAGACATTTTAGCTTTATGAAATGAATGACGCTAGACGTTTTTATGTGTAGGTTGACTCCAAAGTCTTCTCACAAATGTTCAACCCGGCCCACTTGTAAGACCATTTCGGCCTGTCCACTCTAATAAGCTAGAAGCTATATAAGTATATCATACTACTATGTCGTTGTGCGTGCTATGTAGTACTAGTAATTTCGATCTTTAGTGCACGAAAGAATCAAAGGAAAATACAGTGTCCAAGACATTGAGGTACTACATAAAAGTTAGGTAGGCATAGTGTACAAGCTTGGCTTAAAAGCCTTGAGCCTGGCTAGTACAAATTTCGACACGGAATAGTGGCCGGAGTTAGTAGTAGTGTCCCTTGACCCTTGTCATGCATGCACGTGTCACACCGAATTTTTAAGCCCAACACTCCACGCGTTACAGACTCGCGCGCATCGATCGACAGAGTGCACTGTCGTGTAAATCGGACGTTCAATCTGTCCACGATCGATCCATCGACGTCCTCCACTCCACGTACAGTACGTGATTTGAAGCACGCCATGTGCGCCTGCATGGAAAAATGGCAACGGCAAGCGTGGCATGTCCAGCAAGCTAGTCAAGCTATAGCTCTGCCTGTCTGCCAGTACTGGTCCGGCCGAGGCCGAACCTAACGTGCATGGTCGAATTGGCTATGGCACGGAACGAAGAAACGTGGCAATGAAACTGAGCCGTACGAACCCGTAGTACCTTGTGCCTAATGGGTGTCTCCCTGCTCTATTTTCCCGACTGACTGGGACGATGCTGACTAACTAGACCATGGATCAATTGGCACGTACTAAACGTACAATCAGCACATGCATGGCCCTATACGTTAAGCTACATATTAGAGCATCTGCGTCTTCTCTTCTTTAGTGTGTCGGGAAGCAGTGCTAGACATGTGCTTTGGGGGCGCCTGATTTGGGATGGGCTTGCCACGCGGGCAGTCTACACCCCCAAAATATCCCTGAACTTTCTTATCCAGAGTAAAATGGGAGCAAACCTACAAGATAATTTAGGAAACATACAAATTCAAGCACACATCTAGAAAATCTAAAATGTTGTTTATGAATAACCATCTTCTTCTTCTTCTTCTTCTTCTTCTTCTTCTTCTTCTTCTTCTTCTTACTCTACTAGTTCTACTAATCCTAGATCAGTGGCGCTATTCATCATCGCCGGATCGCACAATCTCAGATACGGATGACAGATTTGCTCCTCGAGAGAGCGAATGATGCACGCCTCGTCGAGGTGTCGCTGGCGAAGAATCTCCGGAAGGAAGACTTCATTGAGGATGCCCCACCCGAAGGGGTGGCAGATGGTCCAGGTCACTAGTCCTCGCTGTCGTGCAGGGACGGGGCTTCTGACTCAGGGGAGCGGTTCGTCAGATCCATCGTGGCGTGGTTTACAAGATGGTTCAACCCTATAGGTAGGGGCCCACACGGGAGTATCTTTTTTTAACAGTAAAGGCCTAGAAGGCCTGGAAGCTGAATTAAAACACAGGTGGGTACAAAATAACAAGGAGGCCCCTAGCTTCTATTGCCCTAAAAAAACTGAAAATTGTGGATAAGGTCCCCAAGTTAACAGAAAGAACGCTAGGACAGATAAAAAAACGCAATCAGGTCCACTGTCCCTTCCACAAACGAAAGACCTCTAGACGCAGACGTCGCAGTCTCCAGCGGGGACGAGACCACTTGGTGAAGACGCTCTGGTTGCCCCGCGTCGAGAACGAAGAAAGGCCTCCAGCAAAGGAGGTTGAAGAAGCTCAACTTGGCGAAGTCGAGCGCAGGAAGGCCGCCCTCGTGATCGAAGATAGCGGCTGGCCAAAGGCTCTGCTTGGGGACTGCTCTTGTGGCCACAGCTTCCACTGGGTGCCACGAAAACAGCCACCTCCACCAGAAATAGTATGGCCATTGAACACCTCTCCCTCGTCTCCATGGCCGACCGAGTGAAGCTGCAACGGCACCGCGCTACCAAGAAGTGGGCAGGGGTAAAATCCCTCGGCCGAAGTTGAAGATGAACCGCTGCAGAACCACTCCTCCTCGCCACCACGGCCGGCCAGGAGATAGTCTGCAGGATCAACCGTCAACGAGCACTGGCAACCCCCATGCCACCACGTCCGGGCCGGGAAACAGAGCGCACACGACGGTCAACCACCACCAGGATAAGCCACGCCTCAAACTTATTCTGGGGAGCAGCGGACGGCCTCTTCCTCCACCGGCCACCTGAGAAGAAGAAGAAGAAGAAGAAGAAGAAGAAGAAGAAAGAGGAACCACCTTAAAGCTCCACGGATCTAGGCAGGAGGACCCAGAACTCTGCTCCAAATACTGGGCAAACAGTCCACAACCGGCATACAGCACGGCGACCTACTCCTTGCTATCGTGAAACCATCGCTCCGCCGTCTCCGGCCGGCGATGTCGGTGGATAAGGCTCGGGGGCGGCCCGCCGCTCTTTTTTCTGGAAGACTCCTCTCAAAGTCGCAAGGTGGGGTAGTTGCGTTAGCGGATTGGGTGGTGGCGGCTGGTCACGGGAGTATCGGGCAAATAATTGGACGTCGTGGGCACCTGCAACCATTGGAACTGCTGGCATGGTCTATTTTTGCCAGACATCGCCAAACCTGTTCCTTCCATGAATGATCCATGCGTTGAACAGTCAGGAGCATCATTGTCATCTTCATCCGAATTTCAATTTCTACTACTATCTTTTAATGGGACGTACGGTACGGTATTGACATCGACTTGCATGATTGATCCTAACGAACCAGTGATTTCGTGCACCGTACTGGCACGCAGCGCAGGCGTCTGTTACTCACACGCTTGGTTGACTCGGTCGCGCTGGCAAATCAAGATGCTAGGTGCATCGTGACCTCTTTGTGTAGATCCGTCAGGCGGCGTTCCCATGGAGCTGCAAAAAGAAAAGAAGCTGATGATACTATGTGGCTGGACCAAGCTCAGTAATCATTTGGGACCAGATATATATATGTGGTCTGGACCAAGCTCGGCAGTGCCACGTCACCATGCGCCATCCTCCGACACGTACGGATCTGCATAAACGACTGGCGACTGAGCGACGACGTGTGCACGTACGTACGTAGGAACGGTATGCATGCGTTAATATACAAGGTTAACCTTGAGGCTTCGCATTGGCGCGCTTGGGTGGAACCGTTGCTCGTCTCTGTCACTACCAGCTGACTCACTGACAGCGACGATCGAGGTCAAGTCTCGGTCGACTAATTAAGCGAACAGTCCAAGGCTTGTTATTAGACGATGACGCCGAAATTGTAGCCAGATTAGTACGCAATCCTGGCATGTCGGCACGGACGACAAGACAAAACTTATCTCTCGGTGAAGCAAGAAGAAGAGAAAACGAATGCCGTACCGTGCCTGCGTAGTTGTACCGCACCAGCTAATATGGTCTTCCACGAGAGCAACTCTATCGGATCATGTGAACTCGGGAACTGAAAACTCGCGGTTCAGGGTACTGAACTCACATTTTGTAGTTCAGAATTCACTGGCACATAGTATTAGAAACGATGAACTAAACTGTATATTTTGAAACTTTGAGCTCGCGGCAAAATTCATATTGCATCAAACCATAAGACACAAACTGAAATTAAACTAGTGTAGGGGCGACGGAGCTCTTGGGTGCAACGGCATTGGGGCAGAGGGGCGGCCGCGTGCTCAGTTGTCTTCTAGGTGCACGACCTCCGGCTTCGGCTTCAAGCCGTGCATGCCCTGATCGTCCTCGTACCCCGCCACGGCGATGATGGCCCACACGTCATGCTTCCGCGCCGCGGCGGCGTGGCGCCCCTCCCTCCCAACCCCGAAGATTTCGTGCCGACAAGACATGGCTGGATCTGGGGTCAACGCTGCCGGAATCGCTCGCCGGAGTAGGTGCTGTTCACGGCGGCTGCTAGGCGGAAGTAGGGTTGCGCGGCGGAGCGAGTGAGGGTTTCGATCTGCACCCGCAGCTTCGGTCGGTATACGCGCCATTGTAAATGAATTCACGGGCTAGGCTGGAGTACAGTGTCTGCTAGCTCGCACGGTAAACCTATAAACTCACCGGGATTTCACAGTTCTGGAATGGTTACGGGATCTGTTAGAGGCTTCGAGATACACAAACATTGAAAGCCGTGAAGCGGCTTGTACCACTACTTGACTTCACTAAGCTACTACTCCGTTTCAAAATATAAGATGTTTTTAGCTTTGTGAAAATAGTGTATCTAGACCCATTTTTGTATGTAGGTTCACTCCAAATCTATGTGAACCTACACAATAAAATAGGTCTAGATACACTCTCTCCACAAAGCTAAAACGTCTCCCTACCTAGACCGAGCCACAGGTCCGAGTTACCAACAAAAGAAACACGGGTTTTAAATAAAGCTGGTAAAAAGTTGGCTGGAAACGGCTATTTTGAGCTTTTTGCGGGGACAAGCCCTGGCCGGCCAAAAAGCGAACGCGGCGTCGGTGCAAAGCTGTTTCTCTGGGTCGTTAGCTAATTTCTCCCCTTCCTCGTCTTGGACCTCTGTCGATGGCAACCGAAGCCCCACTGCTAGCATGCACTCCACGAGGAGCAGGACCACAGAACGACAACGACGCTGGGCGGCGGCCGGAGCCCCGACCCCTCCACCAACTCGTCCACGTACGTGGCTCTCGTGGTATTGCCTGGGTCAGTATAGTATGTCTCTCGCGTCCGAATCCCCACTGCTAGCATGCACTCCACGGCCACTGGGAACACCCCACGGCCTGGATCGACTCCTCTTCCTCTATCTGGGGATTTCTTGGTTTCCGAATTGGCTACAGCTTGTTTGTCTCTCAAGGTAGCGACGAACGATACACGAAGACCCATAAATGTGTAGCTGCGGCGCATCCGACTAACTTGCTAGCTAGAAGGGGGCACAATTAGATCAAGTACTCTGGTTATAAAAGATAAAATATTATAGATTTGGTAAGGTGGAGTAGAAATAAAAGGAGATTTGGTCCGGCTATACGGCAAAATCCACATACAGACAGCTAACACCTGGAGACAATCAGTTCTGACTTGCCCCGACGATCTGGAGAAACGGGGCAACCCCCAAGAGCAAGCTCTTCATGTGGCTTGCAGCTCAGCACAGAATTTGGACTGCCGATCGCAGCGCCAGACATGGCCTGCAACAACACACCTCGCCATGTTTTGTGTGTCTGCAGGAGGACGACACTGCGGAACATATCCTAATCCAATACGTTGTGGCAAGAGAAGTTTGGTTCCTGATAGGTCAAGCCCTGCAGGCCAGTTTTGTGGTACCATCTGTCACGGATACTATAGGATTGGTGGATCGGAGAGAGAACAAGGTACTACAGAAAAAAAAGACAGGAAAGAGTTCGATGCATTGGTATGCTCAACCTGTCATGTACTATGGAAAAATAGAAATGCGTGGTGCTTCCATAATTGTGATCAGCAGTACACGGTACGATGTCTAGGAGCGAGGATCATAGAAGAATACATGATGCTGAGACGAACCTGGAGAGACCACAAGGGAGGAGGAGATTTAGGAATTACATAGAGTAGTAGCTTTTTGTATTTCGGAGTTTCCCTTGCTCACGTGTGTACGCACATTTGACAGGGTCTTGTAAAAACATTTCTGCCTTCTATAAATCTAAGGCACGCATTCCTGTGCTCTCGGAAAAAAAGAGATAAAATCTAAACAGGATGTAATTTAAGAGCCAGCTCTATCACATGTTTGTAAGAGGGAAATGTGGGACACGAGTTAATTAGGCAACATGCTCTTTTAGAACACTATTGCATGTGTTGAGTGTCGACTACAGAAAATGGCTATAGATAACGTAGCACTTTCTTATAGCCAACACAAGGGTGTATTATTGAACTTCCTCCTGATATACACCTAACCATCGGACGAGGTATATAAATGGATTAACTCATTTTTATATCACGGTGTACTACTCCACACCTCGTCCGTACAGCACCGTCGAAGCACGCACTAAACGAAGTGCAACTTGCGTAGCAAATGGGGCGCTCGTCATACCCTACGTATCCCAGTTAGGTACGGTGCGCCCGTCCCTGGCCGGACCCTGAGCCACTGGCGGACGCGGGGGGCAGGCCAGAGGGGCCGTGGCCCAGCGAAAGTTTTGGCGATTTTTTTGACCCGTCATTTGCTTACCGGGTCGAGCGTAGCGAGCGAGAGGATCAGACTTGAGTGGTCGTCCTCGTCCCATCCGTCTCATCGCCGAGCAGAGGAACCAGCAACGACTCCAAGGACGGCGGCCGCTGGCCAATTACTCCGGCGACTGCGGCGGGTGGCGTCCCCCTGGTGGCCTGGCGCCCTGGCCCTTAGCTCAATCCCTCCCTGACTACCCGTCCGGCTGTCCGGGTCGTCCCCGACCGGCTGCCTGGCTGGCCTCCACCACTCGCCCCTCGGGCCACCGCCGCAGTTGCCTGCTGTTCTCCCGCTGGACCCGCTCGATCTGCTCGCTGTTGCCCGGTTTCATCAGGTATAAACTGCTACTCTCTGCTCCCACCTCCCCTCCTATTTCCCAAATTGGCAAATTCCCCATGTGAAGAATTTGTTTGATGCCTAATTCGTATGCTCTAAAGTCTAAATTGTCTCTAAATTTGTCCGATCTGATCCCTAAACTAAATTGTCTACAAATTTGTGTTTATGCTTTTTTACCATGTTGTTTATATATTTTATATGGTAATTGTAGAATTGAATATGAAGAGAAAAACCCAAATAGCTATCTTAATGTCATGTAAGACTACTATGTTATATTTTGGCATGTAAGCCTCTCTTGATATTTTAGACTATTTGCAGAGCCGTCTCCAGAAATTGGGGGCCCCGGTGCGAAGTGTGAAATAGGGTCCTATTTTTTAAAAACCATATAACTAATAAAACGGGACCATAGTTCCACTTCAATATATAACTTCAGTATATGTGTTATTTGGTACAATGTTTAGAAATATATCAAATATTAATCCAAAAAGAGTAAACTTCACAATAAAGTAATAATTCAACTTTATGTTCTACCTGATAGAATAATCCACGTGCTATTTTTTAAAACAAAATCTTTAATTATATCTTTATGATTAATCTTCTCAAAGACAAAGTTCTCAAGTGCTATTGTCGTTAATTCACTAAGTTTTTCTTTGGTTGCACTTTTTAGAATTGAGAAGATACTTTTTTTCATGATTATTCATGATTTATAAACAAAATAAATAAAACATTTGAGTGCAGATGTGACCATAAAGCAATGTTCTAATTAATAGTTGCTACTATACCTTGATCTGCAAGACTGCTATCCGCTACTACATCGGTGAAATCAAAACTGTCAAACTGGGGCGAGCAACAGCCCTGAACCGACGGAGATTGATTTCTCCTTTTAGCGATAGGGGCGTCCGTCTAAGCGCTCACAATTGAATTAGGCGAGGGCTCACGTTGGAGGTGCACCTTTTTTTTATCAAATGTTGCTCGGCTCCTAATCCATATTCCCTAATCCTAATGGTATTGGCATTGGGGACGAGACCGATCGCAAACCTATGATGATTTTACCACCAATAATGAACCTGGGAAGAGAGCAGAACCTATGGGAGAACAATTATTAGGCTGTTGGCTTTGCCCGCTAGCGTCATGAGCAGAAAAACTACACACACAATCTTGAAAAAAAGCGGAATTGAAGGAGATGCCCTACAACATGGCCTAGCTAATCGCACGCCCGCATCGACGGCACTGACTATTTGTATCGGAATGGTGAATATTTGAAACATTTGCATTGAACTACAATGTTGTGAATCGCTCTTATCTACTTATGTTATTCGGTTAGCAGTTTTTTATCGCACAGGTTCTATTGTTGAAAAATAAAATTAAAGTGTGCCTACCCCCCTCGGTTCTTTGCTGTCGTGTGCCACTGCCCTGAGCACGCGACGTGGGGCTCCGATCCGGCCGGCCGCTGTGGCGGCTCAACAGCTAGCTAGACAGGCTCGCCTCCCGTTCACTCGTGTCGGCTACGTGCTCTCCTTTCCTGTCATCTCTGCCAAGGACTGGTAGCCTTTCTGATGGACAGATACATAAGCGCTTTCCGTAGCAGATTACAGAGCAGTATCGATCGTAACGGATCAAATGGTAAAATGGCCACATACGTCGATGCATGCATGGGGTAGAAACTACACTGTTCTGACGAGAGATATTGCGCGCGGATGATCGCCTCGGGAGCCACGCGCCTTTCCTTCTGTGGCCGATCGAGGTCTCGTTCCGCAGACATACCACATGAAGTGGCTGGGAGACTGTGCTTTGCATGGGCTGCTGCTCAGGGTGCAAGTGGGAAAGAGATGCGGAAGCCCGCATATTTATCGCATGTGCCCACGATACTTAACTGGGACATCTGCGGCAACCCGCAAAACTAATCACAAATATGCGGCATCTGCATAACACTAATAGAAAATGGGCGCCGAGGCACTATGTCCCGGTCCGTAAGGAACCATTAGTTCCGGTTTGAGTTACAAACCGGGACAAATGGGTCTGGGCCGGCGCGCGTGCTCCTGGCAGAACGTTTAGTCCCGATTATATGCACCCAGCTCTCCACTCTCTCCTGTTTTTTTTCCTATGTGAGAGGTGGGTATAACTTTGTGCTAACTTTTTTTCTTCATATGCACTAGAGGTGTTCGGTGAAATGCCTATTAGAGCGATGCCACTTGAGTTCACACAAGACAAAATATGATATGAGGTGCCAGAGCGACACTTGAGATTTCTCCTCTTTGTTTTGAAGCATCCTAAAAGGTTAGCAACTATTTTCTCGTTTTGACTGCGCGGTACTAATTTAAGCATCGTGATTGTGTTTGATATATATGCATGGTTGTATGATGCAGATGAGCCACCCATGGATGTACGGTGACCGACGCTCTGACGCTTACAGAGAAGGCGTGCGTTCTTTTCGCCTTGTGGCCGAGGCGAACAAGCGGCGGGATGGTTTTATGTGTTGTCCATGTGTTGAATGTCGGAATGAGCAGGCTCACACTTCCTCAAGAGTCATTCAGAGCCACCTGCTTCGGTCCGGTTTCATGTCCAGCTATAATGTTTGGACCAAGCACGGAGATAGAGGGGTTATAATGGAAGACGGCGATGAAGAAGAGAACGATGATGACGGCTACCGATCTATGTTCCCTGAATACGATGATACCGTAGTTGAAGATAATGAAAAAGAAGGGGGTGAAGAACGGGAACCAGATGAGCCCGTTGATGATTTTGGTCGGGTCATTAGTGATGCAAGGCGCGACTGCGACACAGAAAAGGAGAGGTTGCAGTTCGAGCAGATGTTACAGGACCACAACACATTGCTGTATCCAACTTGTGAAGATGGCTAGAAGAAGCTGGGTAGCACACTGGAATTGTTGAAGTGGAAGGCAGAGACCGGTATGACTGACTCGGGATTTGAAAAGTTGCTGGTAATAATGAAGAAGCTGCTTCCAAGAAATAACCAATTGCCCTCCAGTACGTACGAAGCAAAGAAACTTGTCTGCCCTCTAGGATTAGACGTGCAGAAGATACATGTATGCCCTAATGACTGCATCCTCTACCACGGTGAGAAGTACGAGAATATGGATAAATGCCCGGTATGCACTGCATTGCGGTATAAGATCAGAAAAGATGACCCTGGTGATGTTGAGGGCGAGCAACCCAGGAAGAGGGTTCCTGCCAAGGTGATGTGGTATGCTCCTGTAATACCACGGTTGAAACGTTTGTTCAGAAATAACGAGCATGCCAAGTTGTTGCGATGACACATGGAAGACCGTAAGAAAGACGGGATGTTGAGGCACCCTGCTGATGTTCGGCAGTGGAGAAAAATCGAGAGAGACTTCCCAGACTTTGCTGGTGACGCAATGAACTTATGGTTTGGTCTAAGTACCGATGGCATGAATCCTTTTGGGGAGCAGAACTGCAGTCACAGCACCTGGCCCGTGACTCTATGTATCTACAACCTTCCTCCTTGGTTGTGCATGAAGCGGAAGTTCATTATGATGCCAGTGCTCATCCAAGGCCCGAAGCAACCCGGCAACGACATTGATGTGTACCTAAGGCCATTAGTTGATGAATTCTACAGTTGTGGGCCAAACCAGGTGTACGTGTGTGGGATGAGCACAAACAGCAGGAATTTGACCTACAAGCGTTGTTGTTCGTAACCATGAATGATTGGCCTGCTCTTAGTAACATTTCAGGACAGACGAACAAAGGATACAATGCATGCACGGACTGTTTAGATGAGACTAAAAGTATATATGTGGATAAATGTAGAAAGAATGTGTACCCATACAATCGTCGTTTTCTTCCGCCCAGTCATCCCTTAAAGAAGAAAGGCAAGCATTTCAATGGCAAGGCAGAAACCCGGACGAAGCCTGTCCCTCGTAGTGGTGCTGATGTATTTGGTATGGTCAAGGATTTGGATGTAATCTTTGGAAAGGGTCCTGGAGGACAACCTGTTCCGAAAGACCCCATTACCGGACACGCACCCATGTGGAAGAAGAAATCTATATTTTGGGAGCTACCCTATTGGAAAGTGCATGAGGTCCACTCTACAATCGACGTGATGCACCTGATGAAGATTCTTTGCGTGAATATTCTAGGCTACCTGGGCTTGTATGGGAAGTCAAAAGATACCCCGACAGCACGGGAGAACCAGCAACATCATAAAGGACGAGACGGCAAGCATCCAGGGCAGTTTCAAGGGCTTGCCAGCTACGCTCTTACCAAAGAAGAGAAGGAAATCTTTTTTGAAGTCCTTTTCAGTATCAAGGTCCCGTCTGGCTTCTCGTCGAATATAAAGGGAATAGTAAATATGAAAGAGAAAAAATTTCAAAACCTAAAGTCTCATGACTGCCATGTGCTTATGACGCAATTGCTTCCGGTTGCATTGAGGGGAATTCTACCAGAAAATGTTCGACTAGCCATTGTGAAGGTATGTGCATTCCTCAATGCAATTTCTCAGAAGGTAATCGATCGAGAAAGTCTATCAGGGTTACAAATTGATGTGGTCCAATGTCTGGTCAGCTTCTAGTTGTTGTTCCCGCCATCCTTCTTCAATATTATGACGCACCTCCTAGTTCACCTAGTCGAAGAGATTAGAATTCTCGGTCCTGTGTTTCTACACAATATGTTCCCCTTTGAGAGGTTCATGGGAGTCTTAAAGAAATATGTTCATAACCGTGCTAGGCCAGAAGGAAGCATCTCCAAGGGCTATGGAACAGAGGAGGTCATTGATTTTTGTGTTGACTTTCTTCCTGACCTTAAGCCGATTGGTGTTCCTGAATCTTGGTATGAGGGGAGGATGATTGGAAAAGGCACACTAGGAAGGAAATCAATGGTATGTAGGGACGGGCATTCTTTCACTCAAGCACACTACACAGTTCTACACAATTCCACCGTGGTGGCTCCGTATATCAAGAAACACAAGAATATTCTACGCTCCGAAAACCCGGGGAAGCCTGAAACCTTGATTAAAGGGGAACACGAGAAGTATTTTGGCAATTGGTTGCGGACATATCTCATGAATAACACCACAGTTGGAGATGAGTTGTACTCGTTGGCCAGGTTACCATCTTCGACTATATGTACTTTCCAAGGGTACGAGATAAATGGGAATACATTTTACACGATCGCCCAAGATAAAAAGAGCACCAACCAAAACAGTGGTGTCCGCTTTGATGCAACATAGGACAATGGGCAGATTGACACATATTATGGGTACATAGAAGAGATATGGGAACTTGACTATGGACCTACTTTTAAGGTCCCTTTGTTTTGGTGCAAATGGGTCAAGCTGACAGGAGGCGGGGTACATGTAGACGAAAAGTACGGCATGACAACAGTGGATCTCAACAATCTTGCGTACATGGATGAACCATTCGTCCTAGCCAACGATGTGGCTCAGGTTTTCTATGTGAAGGACATGTCTACCAAACCGAGAAAAAGGAAATATAAGCAAAAGAGTACAGAATACGATGAGCCAAAGCGCCACATAGTTCTTTCAGGGAAAAGAAACATCGTGGGAGTGGATGATAAGACAGACATGTCAGAAGATTACAATAAGTTTCATGAAATTCCGCCCTTCAAAGTGAAAACTGACCCAAGCATCCTGTTAAATGATGAAGATTCTCCATGGCTACGGTGCAGAAGAAAACCACAACACTAGATGTTGGTGATGTGTAATAATGTATTAAACCTTTTATTTGAGACATAAATCTATGTAATTAAACCTTTTATTTGAGACATAAATCTATGTAATGTATTAAACCTTTTATTTGAGACATAAAGGTCCCCTTTCATGTAATACATCTTGCTCAATCAAACTAGACGTTCTGAGCCGCGGTAGGTGATCACACAAAGAGAAGGAACCATCACAAGAGAAGGAACCCACAAACACTAAGGAGAGTCCGGCCACGCCACCACAGCCGACGGCCGGCCTCGTTGAAGTTCGAAGGAGGTGGGCCGTCCTCCTCGTGCCTGGCGAGCGCCCTCTCACGCCGATTGATGAAGAAGGCTTCCTAAGTCGGGAAATAGTCGGGATGCCAGTTGGGATTCCTCCGCTGCTCTGGCGTGAGCTCGAGGCAGTAGTGGTTCGTGATGGCCATCCGGCGCTCCACACCTAGAGGGATAGGAGGGACCGGCACGCCTCCGGCGCTCAACATCCAGCCGATGGGGACGCGGTAGCCCGGTGGGCAGGGGTAGTTCGAGGCGCAAAGCGCCTCCGCCTCCCGGGTGGTTAGAGATACGATGGAAGCCATGGGAAGAGAATGATGAGTCTAGATGTGATATGTAAATGGAGGCCAAGCGTACATACATATACTGAAAAAATGGCGGGAAGACAGAGGTGGGAACCGGTGGAAAGCGCGGGAACGCAGTGGCGCGGTAAACTTTCATCCCGTGTGGGGGCTCAAACCGGGACAAAAGATGGGGGGCCTTATCTGGGGGAGGCTTATCTGGGAGGGCCTTATCTGGAGGGTGGCTAACCTTAAGTACCGGCTGGTGGGTGCAACCGGGACTAAAGGTGGTTTTTGTGTCATCTAACAAAACTGTCGGTGGGATAAGGACGCGTGGGTAACCTTTAGTACCGGGTGGGGGCTCAAACCAGGACTAAAGCTATCGGTAGGATAAGGACGCATGGGTGGACGCACTGCTCGATGAGATAAAGCATGTAGCGCACGCCGCCCTGTCGGAGGAAGAAGACAAAGTAGAAGTGGCGCCGTGCCTATAAAAGGAGCATCGATACGCCATGGCAAGCAAGTCAACAAGCCAACATGGATGGAGAGTTTCATCCCCATGGATGGAGGAAAGGGTTGGGAAATCTCCCGTGGCGGAACTTCTCGAAGATGCCCTTGGTGTACACGCCCTATGGCATCTTCGGAAGTTCCGCCTCGGAAAATATTTTCCTGCTTGCCCATGAAAGACTCCATCTCCGCCTCCCTGGGGTTAGAGGTATGGTGGAAGCCATGGGATAGAGTGGAGAGAGGCGGCAGATATGAGTGTAGATGTGCTATGGCAACAACCAAGCCAACATGGATGGAGAGTTTCATCCCCATGGATGGAGAAAAGGGTTGGGAAATCTCCCGTGGCGGAATTTCTCGAAGATGCCCTTGGTGCACACGCCCTATGGCATCTTCGGAAGTTCCACCTATGAAAATATTTTCCTGCTAGCCCGTGAAAGACTCCATCTCCGCCTCCCTGGGGTTAGAGGTATGGTGAAAGCCATGGGATAGAGTGGAGAGAGGCGGCATATATGAGTCTAGATGTGCTATGGCAACGACCAAGCCTACATATATATAGTGAGAAATGGCGGGAAGTCAGAGGAGGGAAGCCTAAACCCTAAACCCTAAACCCTAAAGGGGCTACCCTCGTACGAAGAAAGCTACGGGGGTAGACGATCCGAGGCCCCCGGTCTAGGGTTTCGCTGGAGGAAGACCACCGGAGCGTCGGAATCACATGAAAATGGCAAAATGGTTAATATTTGACTAGTTAGAATAATTATTTTATAAAACAGAAAATGGATTTGAACCTCTGATTCAAATTCAAGCACTTTTTATGTTAAAAATTTAGTGAGATTCAAAAATATGCAAAATATAATAGTTAATGCATTTTTAAATTGGAAATGGCAAAATGGTTATTAGTTTCACTAGTTAGAATAATTATTTTATAAAACAGAAAATAGATTTGGATTACTTATTCAAATTCAAAAACTTTTCATGTTGAAAATTTTCTCAAATTCATAAGTATGCAAAAACTGTATAATTCAAATGTTTAAAAAATCTAATAGTTACAAATTGTAATATTTGAAAAAACAGGCGCCAACTTAGGCCCAGCGCGCGTAAATTTGGGCCTTTAGTCCCGACCCAGAACACCATCCGGGACTAAAGGCTCTGCAGGCGAAAAGGCATCCAAAGCCTTTAGTCCCGGTGCGTGGCTGGAACCGGGACTAAAGACCCCCCCTTTAGTCCCGTTTCCAGCCACGCACCGGGACTAAAGGCTGGGGGGTATTTAATGCGCCGCCTTCTTCCCCAGTCGAATCCATCGACCGGAGCGAGGAGTAGCACTACGCCGCCAGGCTGCCGAAATACCTCGCCGCGCCTCTCCGCCCGTCCGCGTACCCCGTCGTGTTGCCACCCCGCGCCGCCGCCTCTCGAGACGCGCGCTCGTCTGTCCCGCTGCTGTGGGAGGTAATCCCTCCCCCTACCGCGCGCTCTGCCTCCTCTCCGTCCCCGGCCCCAGCGAGCGTGGGCGGCGCCCCGTGACCGGCCGCGCGCTGCCTCCATCCCCCCAGCGAGCCCGGGCGGCGCCCCGCGACCGGCGAGCCCGGGCAGCACCCCGTCGGCCATTTTTTGTTTTTTTATATATTTTTTTGTATTACTAGTATTTCTAGTGTATGTTTTTTGTATTACTAGTATATTTTTTGTAATAGACAGATATAATTATTACTTGTATTACTAGTATGTTTTTTATAATAGATAGATAGAATTATTACTAGTATTTTTGTATCTTTTTTATATTTCTAGTGTATGTTTTTTTATTAATTTCTAGTATAGTATATATTAATTTCTAGTATAGTATATATTTCTAGTATAGTATATATTTCTAGTATAGTATATATTAATTTCTAGTGTATGTTTTTTTATTTCTTGTATCTTTTTTATATTGTAATATTTATTACTAGTATATAAATATAGTATATATATATGTTTGTGTATATATATTTATTACTAGTAATAATATATATAGTAATATATTATATAGTATGTAGTATTATAGTGTCGATTGAGACATACAAGCATCAGTGCTAAATAAAGATAAGCTAAAGAAATAACTACCCTAAGTCTGGTAGTGCTCGCGGGCCCCCGGACTTAGGTTTAGGGTGGTAGTGCTCGCGGGCACCCGGACTTAGGGTTAATGTGGTAGTGCTCGCGGGCCCCCGGACTTAGGGTTAGGGTGGTAGTGATCGCGGGCCGCCCGGAGATAGGGTTAGGGTGGTGGTGCTCGCCGGCCCCCGAACTTAGGGTTAGAGTGGTGGTGCTCGTGGGCCCCCAAAGATAGGGTTAGGGTGGTGGTGCTTGCGGGCCGCCCGGACTTAGGGTTAGGGTTAGGGCATCACTAGAATTTTGCTATTGTTTAGTATTATGGTAGCAAATTGTGTGTTCATATTACTGTTTAGTGTTATTTTATGCAGCAATATTGAATGAAAAATGTTATTGTGTGCATTTTGTAGAAAACTATGGATCCAATCCAGAGAGACCAAGCACAGGAAGAAATTCTCGAGGATATGAAAAACGACACCCCCCATGTTGATCCACCCAAATCTCCGTCGATTTATCTGAACCCCTCCGGTGAGGGAGAGGAGGTCGACCGAAATGATCAAGGAGAAGCCGACGGCTCCGGTGGTGGAGAAGCCGACGGCGAGGTATATATATGAAGTCTGGTGATCAGTAGATGCATTAACTGAGTTGTATATATATATAAATTGACGAATGTTTCTTCTCTTAGGCCTCCACATCGAGCAAAAAATATTCCAAACGAGGCCCGACCAAAAAGTTGGATGCATCTACGCGTTATACAATTACGCGGGTATCACCACGGGGTGAACCGGTGGAACCCAAAAGGGCTAAAACTGTATTTAAACAACAATGCGGAGTTATGGTTAGGGATCGAATCCCGATCACCGTTCGAGAGTGGAATAATACCAAAGGGGCGAAAGAGGGTGAGTATGTCTCCGACAGGTGCAAAGAGGGTCTTTGGAATGACCTCATGACACATTTCACCCTGCCAGAATGTGAGGATGATGCCGACACAGCTGCATTGAGGAAGAAAGTCAAGCAGTGGACTCTTACGAAGATGGCCGAACTATTCAAGAACTGGAAGAAAGCATTATGGCAAAAGTATCAGAAGACGAAGAAGACTCCTAAATTTGAATGCTATCTAACGAAGCAGCAGGCTAACTGGGATGCATTTGTGAAGTACAAGGAGACACAACCTGCTATGGAAATGTCGGCAAAAAAACAAGAAAAATGCCGCGATGAAGAAATATCACCATCATCTGGGGCCAGGGGCTACGCCGCTGCCATGCCAAAGTGGGATGCTAAAGAGAATGAGTTGCTTGCTAAAGGGATCACTCTAGAACGAATACGCGAAGAATGGGATCTGAGGGCAAGGAATTGGTTCCTTGGGCATGGGAGTGAGTATGACGAAAGTACAGGGGACCTTATTTGCAGTGACGGGATTAGGATACCCCGGGATACATGGTAGAAAGTGGTGAAGGAGATTAAAGCGGGGACAACAAAGTTCCGTCCCGATAGAGAGAAAGACTTGCTGACAAAGGTCCTTGGGAATGACGAACACGGAAGACGTGTACGAGGCCTTGGCCCTAGTTATACGTGGGAGATGGGGTTTCCCAAAGACAGAGATACTTATAGGAGCCGAGAGAGAGCAAAGAGGCGACGGCAGGAGGAGGAGGGAGACAAGTTCACCGAGTTGATAGGAACACTTCGAATGCATCAGCACCAGATTGACGAACTTCGAGGAGCAGTGCGCCTGCAAGATCATGTACTCAATATTACCGCCATCCCATCTCAGCAGAAAAGCAGCGTGGCTGAATCGGAGGTCCCTTCTGATGATGCACGTATGGTAGATGGCGGTCCCGGCTACCCCGTGGATGGAATCAAGGAGCAGGCATCTTGTGAGCTCCATCAGAAGGTGAAGAACCTATCCATCAAGGTGGCGGTCGGATGTGCTTTACCTTGTCCACCTGGCGCACGCTGGCATGGCCGTGAGATTCCAGCTGGCTATGCTAAAGTTGGTGTGGATGAAATCGCAATGGGGTGGGACTCAATGGAGCTTGACATCCCTGGACATGAAGGTGAGAGGACACTCGGAGAAGTACTGGGTGGTATCATTCTATGGGACAAGAACAACATCAAGTTTTCAGGCTGGACGCCAAAGCCAACACCGCCTCCGAGTGGTCGCATGTCACCTTCACCTCCATCACCTCCAAGAAGCCCACCCCATGACTACGACCACCACAACCCGAGTCCATCTCGATCTCCGCCGCAGCCTCCGATTAGTACTAAACGACGCAGGAGCCCAAAACGACAAATGTCGCCCCTCCCAAGATTACCTCATAAGAATCTTTCTATCAGACCTTACGATCGTACTGACGAGGAAACCGACATGATCGTAAAGGCCGAATATGTTCCGCAGCTTCAAAAGAAGAAACCCGAGCCCGCCCCGGTATACACCGAGAAGCAAAAAGTGTATGCACTTTCTTTTCTGAACACAAAATCGCAATATGACTTGCACCACAAGCCAGATGACTATCGATGCACACTTCAGAAGGAAGTGAAGAAGAGCAAATCAAGTAGAAGTGCAAGCAGGAGAAAATCATCAAGTCAAAGTGCAACCGGGAAAAGAAAGGACGTCCCCCAGCTCGGGGAACAGGCCAAAAAATCGACCCCACCCCTCAAGGTAGTATCCTATGACACTCCCCAGCAGGATATGGAAGAAGCTAAGAAGCTTGCGGCCGCTATGAATGTGACTGTTGAGGAATTGCTAGGTTCCCAGGACGACAAGTTACCCAAGGCTCAGGTACTCCCTACATATGTCCCAGGGAAGCCTCTGGTCAGCTTTGAGCAGTTCCAACAACTGCCAACACAAATGCGGAGTTTACATAAATGGTACTTGAAAGCCGTAAAGGAGGAGAGAATAATGATCGTGGCGAAAGTCCCACATGACTACTACTTCCGAGAAGAAGAGGTCCATGTTGAGTTTCCAGAACTCTTCCAGTTATACATTTTCGACGCCCTCGACAAAAGTCTCATGAGTTGCTATTGTCTGTAAGTTGTTGAATTCATTATCTATATATAAGCTGTTCATTTTTTTCAGTTGTTCAGTTCATTGCATGTAATTATCCTAATTATATCCTTTTGTACTCTATTATTATGCAGAATGAAGATCATGGAATGTAAAAGAAGGTCAATCTTCAGTGC